>OW285217.1:2440000-3100000 GCA_935421205.1 Xylocampa areola | reverse complement strand
AAAATATAATTGACGAAAGGTGGTGTTCCAATACATGTACGAAATTTTGACAACATAAATCTATTTTTCAGATGACACCCTTTAATTGACGATGCACTGATTTATCACAATTGATTTTACACCATCAAAATACAGTATTGAAATATCTTTGTCTTTGTCTTTGTTGTCTTTTGAAAGTCGAATAAAAATACGTATGCTAACTATGTTATTTCCCGGAATAAATAAATGGTAACGATAAGACCTTTAGGTATATGGATCTGAAAATGGTCTTTTTACACTGTCACATCTGTACCAATGACTAAATAACAGGTCAAATTTTCTTCTATTTGTTATAATGAATAATAATCTATCTACATATCATAAAATATATAAAGTGCTGTATGTAACCTACTAATTCTGTCCGCCAGTACACCAATTCATTGAACTTGCTGACGTGGAAGGGTCAGTGTATTATGTTAAGCACCCTTTTAAAATGCAAAGTATTACATTATTATGGCACGTTTTTGTGTGAACAATGATTTTGGGACTATAATTTGATATCTAATTAATCAGTAATATATTAGGTTTTCGCGATCACTACACATATGTACATATGTACGGTAGACTGAAATAATTTTAAATAAACTGTGACGTCTGACACGTTAGTCCTCCTGCGACCACGAACGCTGCAAAGTGTTCGAAACGTCGGGAAAAACAAAAACTAATAATACACGCGATTAATCAGGTTAAAAGTTGTTTAATCTAATTAATTATTGTAGAAATAGGAAGAGTCATCGTCGGCCCAGACAATGGCTGACTAGAATGACTGGATACTTGTAGTAATTAGTAAAGTTAAACTTCCTGTTATACATATATGGTGGTGCCCTCCGAAGAAAGAAGCACAGAGATTTTGAGAGGTTAAATGAAACTCTTAGCGGTCACTCATCTGAAATTTTGGTTTGACATTAATTTATTTGATTATTGTAACTGCAATATATTTTGTATTGTTTCTAGATGTAATGTTAAATACATGCATGTTTATATATAAGTTTTATATAACAAACTCAATATAATAAAATTTTCGCTAGCCAAAATATCTAAAATTCACATCAACACGTTCACCGACTGTTTTATATAGCCAATTGGTATTCTATGTATTTTATAGAACTTTTTAAATGGTCGTAAAAATAAGCAGTAAACATGTACTTGCTCTGAAACGGTTGTTCAAGGTGTACTTACACTGTTAGATATAATTTATAGCTTCTGATTATTTTTTATTACCACTTACTTACTTATTTTATTATATTCTCTCGCATTACATTCTTACTAGTAATGAAACAGTAGGTAGGTAACGAATAATAATAAAATATAAATTTATTGACTTCCTTCTGCACCAAATTTCTGCAGATGTCCAAACTGGTTTTTTCTTTAATTTCTCATATAGAAGATCGTCATCATCTTCCTGCCCTGGAGATAATGAGACCTATATAAAAATTAAAATCCTAATTAAATTATTAAAATTAATTGGGTTTTCGCGATCACTACAAATTATTATAAAACAACTTTTAACCGGATTAATCGCGTGTATTATTGGTTTTTGTTTTTCCTGACGTTTCAAACACTTTGCAGCGTTCGTAGTAATTTATTCATTTTCCTTATTACATATTGCGTGAAAAAAAAACAACTCGCGAGCTGGGATGCCATGTCAGCAGTCATGTCACAAACAGATATAAAAATAGACAGATAAACTTACAAGCAGACAGTAGTAGGGACTCGTTGGCATCCTTTGGGGATGAAAAGAGTAGATTGAACCTGTTACCAACTAGAAAAAGCTTAGCGAGTACTTTTTTCTGCTTTCTTTGGATGACATCCTTTACACTTGGAACATTAAAATGTTATAGTCTCATGCATTTAATTTGTGACGATAAGTGGAGGGGACGTTACTTGTTTAGACCCTTGATATCTGATTTAAAGTGGATTTTATTATACTCTAAGACTGAATGAGGGTTGTGTTCTGAATTTTATGAATCTTCTAGAAAAATATATAATTTATATACTTGCCTTTTTAATGGACGTTTTAGATATATACCCAATAACTTAACTTCAGTAAGTAATATCTTAGGTTTTCGCGATTACTACACATTATAATAAAACAACTTTTAACCGGATTAATCGCATGTATTATTGGTCCTCCTGCGACCACGAACACTGCAAAGTGTTCGAAAAGTCAGGAAACCAATAATACACGCGATTAATCCGGTTAAAATTTGTTTTAACTACATAATACTAAATTAGTAATTGTGTATATCAATAACGTCCAACATATAAGGTCCTAATTTATTAGGTAATTTTCTTTGAAGAATTAATATATAAGTCAAATACATTGACCTAAGCTAAGAATTAAATGGAAATATCAAATTATTTGTAATAACCACAGTACTAGCAAGACTAAAACTGTTCCTCGAACCTATAAACATTAAGAAAAATAAGATTGCTGTAAAAATTTGAATTATGGCTAAAATGAATACTTACACATTGATCTCTTAAAAGGAAGTTACCTAATAAATTAGGACCTTATATAGGTATATAATATATATATATATATATTATTATAAGATAAATAATTTCTAGAAAGTTCATAAATTGCCATTTCATTTGTGGCATACGTGAATATATTATAATGCTATTATTAAGTCCCATGTAATAGGTGGTGAGCCTATTACCATCAACCGGGCACAATTCCAAACCCCGAGCTGCTACTGAGAATTTCCTAACAGAAAAAATCAAAAACACTTTGCCAGACCCGGGAACCTCCGAACCTCCTGCTCAGCAGTCGCGCTTGGGACCACTAGACCAAAGAGTAAGTTAATTTAATTTAAATATTTTTTAGTACTTAGGTTTTCATTAAAATTTTAACGTTATTTCGTATCACAGGCTAATTTCAAACATTTGAGAGGGTTTCGCAAAAACCTGACTAGTATTCTGATTGCCTCAGGTGGCGCATTTTGAATTACCCAAGTCATAGGATATGCGTATTATGAATATTTTATGGTGTTTCAACATTTCCTCTCTTGGAACCCCTCTCAGGCAGTAAATTAAATACCCTTGTCCTCAAAAGCTACCAAGAATAACCCAGTTTCTGGGTAACTTCACATCTCGTGATAAGACTAGATGTCAGACTATTAGAAAGAAAGAAATAGCTAAAACAACTTTTAACCGGATTAATCGTGTGTATTATTGGTTTTTGTTTTCCTATCTTTAATTATTGTTATTGGTATTAATTATTGTTCACCGGTTACTACTCACGTGCACTCCCCGGGTTTGCCCGACTAGTTTCGGGCTCAAAGGGCTCCATTCGAGCTCGAAGTCGGGCACTTATGTGTTCACTAAGTAGTGTCTTATTACATCGGAATGCAATAGGACACTAAACTTAGTGTACACATAAAATTTCAGCTTTTATGTATGATCACTTTTAACATAAATAGCATTCCCCAATGGGGCTAGGCAGAAGAGTACAAATTTGTACACATACATTTTACCAATGCTGCTGTTATTATGTCCCGTCTACTTAGGTGGTAACCCTATTGCCATCAACCGGGTAAAATTCCAAACTCTTAATAATTTCTTAACAGAAAAACCCAATGACTATCTGCCTGACCCGGAAAGTAAACCTAGGATCACACTAAACCAATGAGGCAGTTATTGCCTTTTTACTCTTGCCTTCTTTAGCCCATTTGGACCGGTTAATTATTAATTAAATTAAAATCGCCTGGGTGTCTGCCTTGAGGCAACTCCTTAAACTTGACACGTTACAAAACGTGACAGAGGTCCAAGCGAATCGACACATTTTGACAGGTGACTGGACACGTGTCAAGCTGAAAGAGGGGCAAATTTGACAGCGTAATCTAAGTGGATTGAGAGTGACACTGGCTTTATTTGCTTTTGCGCGACAATTTGAATTAATTATATTACTTCAGCTGCGGTATTTCATAAACTCAATCGAATGAAAAATTACCGGTAAAATTGGCATCATACTTTCCCATAAAATCAATTAAACATACAAAAATTTATGGCTTTTTGTCATTTATTTATTTTATGATAAACTACTCACTGCACTTACAATCATCCAACACGTACAGTGAGCCGTCTCACACAACATGGTCAGTAAAAATAGGTAAAAAAACACACAAATACACAGATAACATGCTAAAACAGACATCACAATAATTAAAAAAAAAATGTGACAATATTGTGGAAAGAAAAATACGGTCGTGATCAGGAAGCGAACCCGCGCCTCCAAGAAAAAAAAATATAACTTTAGTGTTCACCACGCATGGGTTAATGCGTTTGAAAGACTGATCTGTGTTTTATGAACTGTTAAAAAAAAAGAGAAGGCAGAAACTACAAATTAATGTCACTTGCAATATTATATGGAAAAAGAATACGGTCACGACCAGGATTCGAACCTGCGCCTCCCGGATAAATACTCCAGGCGCTCAGACCACTAAGCCATCTTGACCTCTGCTCACCACCGCGAATTCTTCTTCCATATTTTAACACGTCTTATGGCGACGTCATTGCAATCAATTCAGTACCTATACAAGTGACTGAACCGACACGACTAACTTTGCAGTTAATACAATGTCGTAAAGAATGCAATTACCTTAATAATTCAAGATATGTCTTTGAAAAAGCATTAACGCATGCTTAGCGAACTCTAAAGTTACAATATTAAATGGAAAAAGAATACGGTCGCGAACAGGCTTCGAACCTGCGCCTCCCGGATAGATTCGAATCCTGTTCGCGACCGTATATGGAAGAAGAATTCGCGGTGGTGAGCAGAGGTCGAGATGGCTTAGTTGGTCAGAGCGCCTTATGTTTTCATTTAAATCCGTTGAATTTTTTGGAGCTCATTCGATACAAACCGGCACACGAACAGATATACAAAAAAAATACTGAAATTTTTGATTAAGTGTCGTATAAATAGCAGTTTTAAGTTCAATTGGTATAGTAGTCCGAAGCGCGACTGCTGAGCATGAGGTCGCGAGTTCGATTTTCGGATCCGAAAAAGTGTTATTGAATTTTTCTGTAGAAAAAAAATCTCAGTAGCAGCCCGGATTTTGGAACTGTACCCGGTAGATGACAATAGGGTCACCACTTTATACATGGGACTTATTAATAGCATTTTTGAAATATGCGTGTATAACTATGTACACTTCTACCCCTATGGGGCATGGGTTGGCAGCCGGGCGGTTTTCTATTAAGTACCCCCAAAATCATAATGATCCCCCTGTCCTTATTCCAATTTATTCGGGGTCGGCGCAGCATGTGTTCTTCTTCCACGTTCTAATTGTTTTGGAGTTTTTTGAGCACCTCCAAAATAAAACAGAAAATATTACTATATATGCGACTAATTTAGAAAGTGACTTAAATGGTACATAATGTCTAAGCGGGAGGCCTTTCCAAACTATCCGGATAACACTACTATACTAATGTTCTAAGTAGGACCATGGCTAGTGGCTACTAAGCTGCGCGAGTAAGTTGCCACCACATTGTCACTCTTTGGTTCTTGTTACCCGACGCGACCCCGCCTTTACACCGCCACTGGGAATTTCCTTGAATACAGGCGTGACGCTATGTCACGTGTATTTATTTTGAAATCACAGACAGCCACATAAATTTTATCATATGTAGTGATATAGTTAACTGTTTAGCAACAATTAGTGGCAGGTATCTCGGGGGCAACGACGTGTCAACGTATGTATGTATGTATTACACTCCTATCTACGAAAACCATCAAGCCAATAATCCAGAATATCTCAATAACTAGTCAATATCTATCTTATCATTAAATAATTATTATTGATAAATAATCAAAGTCATACAATTACATTGTGTAATATTCCTAATATCTCAAATATTGGACAATCAGTTTTGGTTTGAATTTGGTTGAAACGATGAAGTTATACAGTTTTTTGTTATTGTTATTCAGTGGCTATGCATTAAGCAATGTCAGTAAGTACCTATTTATTTATAAAGGCATTTTTATGTACATAAGCTCGCTTTTGGGTAACCAAAACTGCTAACATATAATTTCCAGTGCCGATAACTTTAGGCTAGATTTTACGCAAGCACGAAGCAATAACGAAGGATAAATTTATATTTTAAGACAGCTTTTTTAAATATGAAAACATAAAATAATCAGCCCATAACTGCAGAGCAACTCTTTTGATACACAAAAGGCACAAGCATTGATCACCACGCTAGCGTACTGCGGGTTGGCGATTTCAGACTATTAAGTCCAGGTTTCGTCACGATGTTTCCCTTCACTGTATGACTGTTATGTCTTAGAATAACCGAGACACATATATTGATACATGCCAGATCCGAACCATCAACATGTGAACCCGTAAACATCCGGCCACTACAATATTTTTATACATTACCCGTAAAAAAATCAAATTTGTCCCGTTTATTCTTACGTTGATGAAATCCAGCTCTTATCCTATAGGTTTCGGTATTAAACGTACATAGCATCACGCTCGTTAACCCCAAAAGTTTGAGCAGAGGGGAACTGTTGTTCACGCATATTAAACCGAAGCCGTTATTCTATCTCTCTCCCTCTCTCATCGTGTGGTTGTTGAACAACCTAGAGTCAGAATTTAAACCGCCCGTAGGCCTATGACATGCCTTTACACAGCATCGAGAACATCTCTCAGGTTTGCTGGTTTCCTCACGATGTTTTCCTTCAGCGTTATATGCAAGTGATAATTAATTTATAATACTCACATAACTCGAAAAGACAGTGGTACGTGCCTTGGATTGGAACTTGCCAGTCCAATGGTAATACCACTGCTTAGCCGAGACCTTTAAAGAGACAATTTCAAACTTCGCCAACACTTCCCGCTCCGGAACCCAAGACTTTTACCAATTATTCACTTGTCCTAGGAATCGGACGGCAGAAAAACATAGGACCTGCTTTGTTCACAACTGATTTGTTTGTTTTCAGTACGCAATGTTCGTCTAGTAGACCATACCAGCTACATGATAAATGTTATCTCGGAGACTGTCAGTGTTTTAGAACAAAGGGGTTGGTGTAACCTCAAAGTGCCTGACTATGTCCAAGAATTAAAGTAAGTTAACACAGTGGTATAATCAAATAATTTTCACCGGTTACTACTATAACTCTGTATAAAAACTTTCGTGAGACATATTCATATCAATCAACGGTTATTACTCACGTGCATTTTTCGGGATTGCCCGACTAGTTTGACTCGCGACATCGTCGCGGGCTTAGCTCATGACTAGTCGGGCAATCCCGAAGAATGCGCGTGAGTAATAACCGTCGATTGATATGAATGTGTCTCACGAAAGTTTTTATATTATTATACAGAGTTATAATGGCAATTCTAATGTAGCAAATTAACAGAATTTAGAATATTCCTGTCTTAAAATAACAGTTACCTACTATATGAGCAAGATGGGACTAATCAAGGGATGCTAAATTCGAATTTAGGCACGTCAAATTAAAATCTCCGTTCGTCTCTTAACGTTTTTAGTAGGCACAGTTACTAGCCACTAAAATTAGACACGTCAAATGAAAATTGTATGGAAATTTTTGGTTGACATGATTAAATTTGAATTTGAAGTCCGTCCCGCTCTTATAGTAACGGTTATTAAAAGACAGTAATGCTCTAATTTAATTTAGTTTGCTACATTAGAATTGACGTCAATAGCGTCGGCAATTATGATGTACTAAACTAAACTAAAATAAGAGCATTGATATCTATAAATATTAACAAAGAGCGGGACGGGATCAAATAAGACGTCATATTGAAATATAATCATGTCACTTTTCCATAAATTTTTTGTAGTTTGACGATCCAAAATTCGAATCTGACTTCTCCTAATTCGTTCCGTCTTGCTCCTTACGTAACTTTTAGTAAAAGTCAGCAATGCTCTAGAAATGTTTGACGTTTCATATATGCATGAAATTTACCAATTTGAAAAATGAACCTTTAAGTTTGACTTTACGCTGATCTAAAAATATTTGTTCCGAATAAAATCCAATTATGGGACACCGTTTTAGCCAAACTCAAACTTGACCTAGGCCATAACGGTTGAGAAAGGGACTAAACATATCATAATCCATGCTTACCTTTCAGTGAACAAGTTGTAAACGTAAATGTAAAAGGAACAGTACGTTTTACCAACGGTTTTGTGTCCTCTCTCCAGCATGTGGACATCCAACAGTCGACGGTACAGCAAGTCTGGTCACATAACACCTCAGCTTCGATAACCACAGTAAATGTGAGAGGAACTATGAGGCTGCATGATGTCGCGATTGGGTATGACGTCATAGCTGACTTCCAGGATGGAATGCATCGGTATACTACAGAATACGTACACCCGCTGGTCTCATTTGCTTTTACTGTGAGTTTTCTGAAATTATTTTTGACTTTACAGAACATAAAAGGTCTGGTGTATATACTCCTCGCGACCGTATTACGGTCACAGCGGCCTTTCTCCACGGAGATTAGCCAAGTACACAGAAGATATTATAGTGCACAAGTGTGTGCGCCAACACAGGTGCACGCCCTCTTCCTTCACTCTCATAGTCCGACGGGTCTGCAATCCTACACGACCGGAGAGAGATCAGGCGCAAGACCGACGGCTTTACGTGCTCTCCGAAACACGGGGGTGTCACACCACCAAATTCTTAACTCCGGGCTGCTACTGAGAATTTCCTAACAGAAAAACCCAATAACATTTTGCCTGACCTGGGGACCCAACGGGGCAGTCTAGTGTATATTACTCAACCGGCGCGCATGTATGACCAGATGTAAATGTAGACGAAACAAAAGGAGTAAGGATTGCCCCATGTTTTTTTGGAATTTCGAATATCCATCATGGACCCTGTACCAGACTCTTACCGACTAAAAACCACACGTTCCTACTCTAGCCTTTATCGATCTCCCGGGTTCGTTTTAACAATCATCGGGACGCCGGAAAATTATAGTTTGTTGAAAGGTGTCAACAGACTCATCTGGATTTATTTATTTACTCTTTATTGTACATTTTATTAGGTACTTAATATAAAATTGCTTACAAAATAAAGTACAATGGGTGGCCTTATCACGAAACGCGATTTCTTCCAGGCAACCTTAGGATGGAGACGAGGAAATCCAGATTGTATGGGTAGTCTACATGTACAATATTAAAATAAAATACACATTTATTAACATAATAAATATAATAATACATACATAAATATACATATATATATATATATATATAGTATATGTAGCAGAACAGGACAAGGACAATTATAGAGACAAGTAGTGCTCCTTCACCAGCCTCTTAAAGACTGCCGGTGTCTGAGCTCGTCTTATTGTTACCGGCAATGCATTCCACAGACGGGCAGCTTGTACTGTAAAAGATATATCGTGAAATACTATGGAATGCGATGGCATTTTTAGAGATTTTCTGATGACCTTAGGAATCGCGTGTGGGTGTCACCTAGGAACTCGAAGCGTTTTTTGAGGTAATATGGGGTACTTGGATTTGTGCAGGCTGACCAGAGTTAGCCTGCACAGACACTTCAGTATAGTTTTGTCTACCCCCATGGGAAAAGGCGAGTTGAGTTGATGTATGTATTTACGAGTATGTGTGCACAATAAGTATTTTTGTTGACTCATTTATTTTCAGGTTATCAAGAACTTAAATGAAGACACTTTATCTGTGACGGTAGTGGGTACTGTACCGAATTCCAGCCGCACTCCAATCTTCAGGCCTCTAGACAACACGACAGACGTCTTAGCTCTAGTGGTAAGACCTTAGCCTCGGCTCATCACATTTAAGATTTATAAAAAAAAAAACTTAATTTATTTGAACTCGGGTCATTATTCATAGTTACACTATAATTAGTCCATATGAGCAGTGATAGCCCAGTGATATGACCTGCCATTGTCTTTACGAAGTCATGTGCGTGTTAGAAATTAATTATATCTTTGTATAATAACTTTCGTGAGGCATATTCATATTAGTTATTGTTCACCGGTTACTACTCACGTACATTCTTCGGGTTTGCCCGAAGAATGTACGTACCACAGGATAAGAAGAAGAAATCATAATTATGATGATACATCGGTCTCCGTCTTCTAAAAGTTACACACATGCCCCATAGTTAGCCCGACTACGCACTATGACCTGCGATTCGTAGTTGAGAAAAGACGTTACAAAGTAGTTACATACTTTTTCTTTGAACACGCGTGCATTGTATCCTATCTGAATCCCCACCAGCTTACGAGGGTACGGCAATCGTTCTTTTTATGTTTCGTATCTCTCACGTTACAAAATAATATAACAAACTCTGCTTACGCCGAAATCTTCCTCCACATTAATAGGTGCCTACTTCTTATGATGATGACGGCACCTTTTTTAACTCGCTTTTATTAGCTATTAACGTGATTTTTGACAGTCACTGCGTAGTAGATACTAACTTTGGTCCATAACATTTAAGATATTTTTTTTTTATCCGACTTCAGTATAATTGCTTTTTTTTCAGTATAATCCTACAGCTACCACTTCCGCCGGTATCATCGCTTGGGGTCCCGAAGTATTTGAGCCAATAGCCCTCGACATCGTGACTAGGATAGTTGAATTCCCAACCCTTTGTTACAATTGTCCTGTGTAAGCAAGACAAAATCTGAACGGCAATTTGGAACAAAACCTTTATTTATTATGAAAACCAAAACTATTTAATAAAGATTTGTATATACTCCACTAAAGCGTGTTTAATTACTAATATGTTTCTCTTAATGCGGAAAATATAGTTGTGTAGTATTTTTAGATGTGTGGAAAATCCATAATAGATGTTGTGCCGGACTACTACTGATTAAAAACAACACGGTCCAATGCTAACCCTTACCGGGGTCCTGAGATCGTACTTGCATACACCGCAACTCCGGCAGGCAATGTTCCGTCGATTGCATCGGCAAGCTCATTTATACTGGACATAATTATCCTACACTCCAGAAAGGTGTAATGCCAACTCAAGCCTTTTGCTGTTCGAGCGATGAACTAGGAACTACCAAATTCTGACACCCGCAATTCAGAGGTGGCCGAAGATCATTTAGCGCCCTCCGGCGCCTGGCTCAACGTCTGCGATAAAAGTGGAATGAGCTCGCCTCTCTTTACTTCCTGCCGTCCCTTTCGCGAGCCATCACCTCCTCACAGATTGTGGTGATTGTGAGTCTTGAAACTCCAGTCAAGATTACTGGAAGTAGGATGTAGTTCTAGTCGATCGGAGTAGCCGTAGAAACTAACAACAAGAGTATTATTATAGCATCAAGTCTGTATAAGCCAGTGGGTGAAGCAGAGACTTAGGTTCTGTTTTATACCCATTTTTCACTTATGCTGCTTTATTCGACATTACCTTATGCTTGGCAGCAGGCCTGAGTCTGAATGAGGCTTTTAGAAAAAAAAACTAGTTATAATTATTATATCCCACCAAAGATTAGGTCAGATTAAAATTAGGAATGGGTGTAGTAAAAAGCGACTGAGTTGATTATCTAAACACGTCACAGAGATGGGCCACAGTGTTCTTCATTGATCAATCTGTCTAGCATTTTTCCACTTACATTTGTGTCGGCTTCCAGTCAAACTGGATGCCGCTTAATACCAGTATTTTACATGGAGTGACCGTCTATCTGACTTCCACAACCCAGTTACTGGGTAACACGACATCTCATGGTATGACTGGTTGACAGACTTTCAGGCCTCTGACTACCTGTAACGGCCGATTCAAGCGTTCGGTCATTGATATTGGGGCATTATCATTCATCTGCCAACCCCATTTATTTGGTTTACCCCAAGTTTACCCCAATGGGTAAAAGGTATCCAACGGGACCCCTAATACTGAACCTAGGCTGTCTGTTTGTTTGTCAAAGGGCTTTTTGAACTGTAATAGCTAGCCAGTTGTATGTATATTTACATGTGTTTAGATAATGCTGTTTGATAATTCCGCAGCATTGTTTCTTATCTGCGAACAACGTAATTATTCAATACCATCATCGACCACAATAAATTTGATTTAGAGCTCCCGCAGACGATACTCAAAATACAGACACGCACGTAGAGGGGCGATTTTATTTTATAGTAGCTTTTGCACGCGGCTTCGCTCCCGTTCATTTAAAATTTAACCATGATTCGAAAGACACATGGCGCCATATATTATCTTAAGAACGTTATTGTTGTTTTCCTCGGGTAAAGTTTTTTTCGGGATTTTTCTCGGGATGAAAGGTAGCCTATCGGTTTAGTGGTTTAGGCTTGAAAAGATAGCAAAAAAACTTACATTCGCATTTAAATAATATTAAGTGAGGATGAGAAATCTTAAAATAAAACAACTTTTAACCGGATTAATCGCGTGTATTATTGGTTTTTTGTTTTTCCTGACGTTTCGAACACTTTGCAGCGTTCGTGTTCGCAGGAGGACCACCTAAGATATTACGCCACCAGGAAGCAAACCTAAGATATTACGATGAGAAATCTAATTACTTTTTTTTCAAGGAGACATTGAAAAAATAATAGACAAGAACGGGGCTTAATATAGGCATTACATGGCCTCAACATGTATAAAAATATCATTATATACGAGAAATCTAGTCTACCAATTCGCGCACACTTTAGGTCCTCATACATTTTAAGCAACCGATTAAACTGGCTCAACTAAAACTCTGAAGTCTTGAGTAGTTTAATTAAAATTTCAAACAAAATATTACGCCTCGACAAACATCACCACCAACTAGAGCTCTGTCATTATGAGACGGTGATCGCGCGGGAGACGACGGGACGTTGCGGGATGCTACCACAATCTCAGGACAAAAGGTTAAAGACGCTTAAACCATGTGTTTTTAGTTGATAGGATGTGGAAAATCCATTTGGACGCCTTACTTCTGGGCAATGCGGCCAAAGGGATTTTCCACACTGTCAAAAAGAGATGGCAGGACGACTTAAAACTTTACGAAGAGCTGACCCACAATAGCTGTAGTTCTCGAACTATGGCAATGTGACGTAGGTTCAAACTTGCGACATTTGACTTGACTTCTTCTATCATGGCGATAAATCAGTCTGCCTAGCCTTTTTCCAACAACGTTAGGATCTAACTTGATGCAGCTTAATACCAGTATTTTACCAGCGGCTGCCTATCTGATCTCTATATTATGACGATATCACGAATCATATTCTGTTAGTCAAGGATTCTTCTTGGACAGAGCTTTCGTCAGTGTTCATCAGTTCCGCCTGTATCAACACAAAACAACTTCTGCAAGTGTCAGAGCATGCAGGACAAGATCGGAGACCATAGTTTGGACTTTGATCAAAATCATGACTAAATTCACATTATTCAGAACTGTCTATGAAACCCCTTCTGAGCAAGTTTTTGACGTCGTCAGCCTTGAGTTCAGAGTTAGTTTGAGGACTTTCAGGTCTTATAAGTCACTCTAAACTTATGTACCTAGTATCAAGATCTATTGAGGCCTAGGTCTAGGTCTCCTTCCCTAAGAAACAAAGGTAATTTTCGAGATAATAAAACTATCTAATATATTATAACGTAGGATCACGCCTTTATTTCCCGAATGGGTTGGCAGAGGTATACACAGTAGTACACCTACATTTCACCAATGTCGCCATCTCCAAGGCATAATACCAAACTCAGGGCTGTTACTGAGAATTTCTTAACAGAAACCGGGTAATCGATGCAAGACCGCTCAGCAGTCAGGCTTGGGATCACCAGGCCGCTGACGCTGTCAAAAAGTAGCAAACGGACATACACTTCCAGATTATAATTAATATTATTAAATAGTTTGGATTCGTTTACTAGATTACACATATTAAATGTTACGTAGTAGATAATTATATATCTATCTGGTAGAAGGGTATGGCATAGCCATCTACCTAATTAATCTTAATATTATGTGATAATTTTCTGATTAACGGATCTTATCGTTACAATAATCGATTTGCATTTTTTCGAATCACATGGAATATTATGACTGTTCGGTAGATGAAGTTGTATTGTTGTATTTGTATAATTTTGTTTAGTTTATTCTATTAGTCATCATGAATAAAGTATATTTTGTTTTATTTTCGTGTATGGTGGTAGCTTTAGGACAGAATATAAATTGGGGTGAGTCACAGTACAATTTAGAACTTTAGATTTCGCTATGCATGCGAATGGATAATATGTTTTACAAGGGTATTCATATTCTTAAAATATCCATAATAATTCTATTACGTATATTTTACAGCACAAAGAGGAAGGGTGAGGGACAATGAAGGGTGGTTCTCATCAGTGATGCAAGAAACTGTCTTCGAGCTAGAGAGAAGAGGATTCAGCAACATGAAACTGAGCAACATCACAAAAAATATTAAGTAAGTTAAATCTTGCATGATTGCCGGACGATATATTGCCGTTGTTAGTAAAGTATAGATGAGAGATTGGTACAGATACCCCTATGTCTATACCCTACTAGTGCGGGTGAAGTCGGACTGCAAATAATGATGATTTTGCACTCGCAAGGACACTACTGTCGTGATATTAGTTGCTGAGTTGGAAAACAGACCTTCCGAAACCTAATATAAGTTTTAATAATATTCAATAGGCGACTACTAGGCCTCGGATTTAAACTTTAGCTAACCTGTTGAAAACATCATGAGGCGTTGTTATATTTACTAATTACAACTATCGACACATTATCACCACTAGCGTTAACCGAGGTTCCAGGGTTCACAGCTGCTGCAACCTCGCTTACCACTGTGCGCCTAAGGTGGCAATGGTCCTCATCATGTTTTTCAGGCTAGACAAACTTTTTCAATGATAGGATATCACGAGCAGTTCCGTTGACAAACGATTCCACTTAAAATACTTACTAAGACATTGGTAAAGCCACCCCGATTTGGAATAACTAGGCTACAGAATGATGATGAGATGTAGAAGTTTTATGTGTATTCATCTCATCATAAATGTGGTAGGTAATTATATCTGTGGTAGTTAAGAATTGTGGTAGTTGCTAAGGAATTCTCAGGGATATCTAATGAAATTTATATGTCGCAGATTGATTGTAGAATCCGCTGTTTTACAAAACTGCTAGTTGATTTACAAAACAGTACTGTTATGAAAAACAGCTGAACGACGTTCTATCTATCTAGGCCTTTGGATCTAGCCTATATTGTCCCACTGTAGAGCAAAGGCTTACCTTTCCTTTTTCCACACATACTTCTGTTACTTGCTAGTGAGGGCTGGCTCTTTCTGTAGGAGTCAAGTTCGTCTTTCCATCTTCGCCATGTAACCGGCTAGGGTACAAAAACCAAACTATAATTTATACAATATACATAACATATATAAACATATCTATTTATGCAGCGAACAAATGTACAGATGGCTAGTCAATGGCACAGCAGTGTACACCGACGGGTTCCTGGCAGGAATCGAAGCGATTGACGTCACCAATATAATGTCACAGGTCGGCAACCCCACTGTCAACGGGAGGCCGGATCCCAGGGCATTTGTGAATGGACGTCTGAACTTAAGGAATCCGAGACTTGGTTACGATGTGATCTTTACTCCAGGTGACGGTTCTGCGCCACTGAGGTATACTGGAGAGTATACTCTTACTTGGATCACTTGGCAGTTTAGTGTGAGTTGATGATCTTGTTATCTTAGTCTGTCCGTTTCTAAGCTGCATATCCGAATGCCTCACTGATCAAATGGAAAACTTCTGGGTCAGGCAGTGTTGCTGAAATTTTAATATATTTTAATTTCTGTGGAAAGAAAAACTCGGTCAGGATTTAAACCTGCACCTCCCGGTTAAATAGTCCAGATGCTCTGACCACTAAGCCAACTTGACCTCTGCTTACTATCCCGAATTCATCTTCCACGTTTTAATACGTCTTTTAATCATAGCAGTAATAAGTTAATAAAATAGAAATCCACTGCCTCGTTGGTGTAGTGGTCCCAAGAACGACTGCTGAGCAGGAGGTCTCGAGTTCAATTCCCAGGTTGAGTAAAGTGATATTGGGGTTTTCTGTTATGAAATTCTCAGTATCAGCCCGGGGTTTGGAATTGTGCCCGGTTGATGGCAATGGGTTCTAATAACAGCATTGGTGAAATGTGGGTGTACAATTGTGTGCACCTCTGTCTACCCCTTCGGGGTATACTGGCGTGATGCTATGTAATGTTGTAGAAATCCACTGGTAACAGTTGCTCATCTGAATACATTGACATTTCAGCTAACGAAGAACTATACAAGCAATGCCTTAACAATGTTATCGACGCTGTCAACATCCGCCCCCGGTTTGGGTAGAATGGCTTACAGACCTGATACTAACGTCACAGAAGTACTTTCTAGACACGTAAGTATTAAGTTGATATACCAAAAACCCGAACGAAGCGCTTTGATTCCACGATTCATTAAAAGAACCGCGAAACAGTGGAATGCGCTGCCAGAGTGGGTCTTCCCCGATAGCTACAATCTGGGTGTCTTCAAGACGCGAGTGAATCGGTTTCTTCTAGGCAAGCGAGCTCCATCGTAGACCGCATTATCGCTTAACATCAGGGGAGATGGCGGTCAAATGCAAGCCTATAAATAATAAATAAAAAAATAAAAAATATCTACATCATTGTGAAAATGGCTTATAGATCTGTCCAAAAGAACTCATCTTGAAGAAAAGGCAGCAGGGCAGAAAGATGTTACGTATCATCATAACTATCACACTACGTCGCGTTCATACGTTTGTAGTCTGGTCAATTTTATGCCTATGATCATGAGTGCTCTACACCCACTATTTTCTTCTCGTGGGTACTGGAACCCTCGAGCAGCCACAGAGTCGGCGCCCATGGTGTTGTTGGTTGTTGGTTTAAAATTGTCAACCCGCAGTGCTAGCATGGTGATATATGAGAAGAGGTCCTAGCATATCAGTGTTCTTTGAAAAAAAAAAAACTATACAAGTTATGTAGTCCCTTCAAGCCTCAGACTTTAAACAAAAATCTGCCTAGCCTTTTCCCAATTACATTGGGGTCGGCTTCCAGTCAAAGCGGATGCAGCATAATAGCAGTATTTTTGATGGAGCGACTGCCTATGAGACCTCTACAGCCCATTGACTGGGTACACGATATCTCGTGGTATGACTGGTTGTCACTTTCAGGCCTCTGACTGCCCGCAACGGTTGTCATAGATTTTATTTTGACTGCCTCAGACTTTAAACGTTTTATATAATATTATTTTTTATCTTTTCTAGTTTGTTCCCGGTGATACCTATGATGGCATTTTTTCCTGGCGCCGTATCCTGGAAGAAATAATCTTGGATGTCATAAATAACAAAATTCCATTCCCTCCAATATGTTACGGACAGTGTTAGAAATGGTTACAAGATAAAAACAATAAAAAAATTATAACGCACGCCTTGTGTAATTTTCATTTTTATTTTAAACCTTATTGTGTACCATAGCCAATATGTTTTTTTTTAATCTTACTGGCCTATGTTAACCGGGATAATGTAAGAATTCTAACAATATCCCATACATCTAAATTGGTTTAGACATTATAAGTTATGGTGGAATAAAGAAACTCACAAACATACATACCTACATACTTACATACATAAACTCTAATAAAACAAGATACTTAATACTAATGATATATTAATATAATCGATTACCTCAATTTGCAACTTGGTTTTATTTAAGCATACTTGTATTCTTCTTCATGTCGATTTATGGCTCTCTATTGAGTTTGAGTCGTGTTTTGCGACTCATTTTTTTTCATAGCAATATGTTGCGTATAAATTGAAGGTACATTTTTATGTCAGGCGCTTAGTAATAAAATTGATTGTCGGTCGTCAGTCAACTCAGATAAGTTGTTGATGTAATAAGACATAATAACTTCTTCTTATCGTGTGGTTGATGAACAACCTAATGTCAGAGTTTTAACCACTAATACTTCTCTGATATGGTTTTACACACTATCAAGAATATCTCTCAGGAGTCTCAGGTGTACTGGTTTCCTCACGATGTTATCCTTCATCGTTTTAAGCAAGTGATAATTATTTTATTATACCGCAAATGACTTCGAAATATCAGTGGTGCGTGCCTTGGATTCCAACTTGCGACCTTAGACTTCTCAGTCCAACGATCATACAACTACCTAGGCTATCACTGTTCGATCACAATAGATCTTTTCTGGTCCCTGTGATATTAAAGCCACAAATAATAATAGGCTATCACTGTTATAAAAATAAACTAGTACACTGGATCTGCTTAAACAGTCAGTTGAATTGTTGAGATTGTTTAATAATATGCAATATTAATGTTACATAGAGAACAGGAAAGTATGATAATGTTTGGTGATCAACGCCATACGAGCAAGCTGTTGCTGATCCTGTAGCCCCACTCTATAACGTGCCTTTAAAGAAAATGTGGATGAGACTGAGTGTCAGTGGGTATACTGTATAAATTTAATATAACCAGCTGCAATCAGTGATGTAGCTTCGAATCTTCTTTTTAATGGTTAATTCCTTGGAAGTTTAATTTTATTTCATTAGGATTCTAAAAATAATGTATGGTTCACAAATTATGACTATTAATCTGTGATATGATTAAATTACGACGAGTTAAAAGTTAATTAGTCAGCTGATTTAATATTTCTACATTTTAGCAGGTGTTCACCGACCATGTTAGCACAGATGTCAGAAGTTTTCGAACGAAAATTTTATTTTTTGGTATTTTGACATTTCTTTGACAGTCGCCGTCAACGTCACTAACAATATAGTGTTTTAGATTGTTTTGATAATACAGCGGTTTTTTTCTCAAACTGTAGTGAACAATATTTGTTGAAACAGCAAAATAATTACACAGTTTCGTGTTAGCTATATGAGAAGCAAATTATCATTGGACATGTTCATTTTAGTGCAATAAAATGTGCGACGAAACGAACGAAGAACGACAAGACAACGAATTTGCTGCGTTACAGGTAATTTAACATAATATTTGTAAATAAAAACATTATTACTGATACAAATAAATCGTAGTTCTCATAAGATAATGTTAAAGTTTTGTCAGTATAATACCTTGCTATGTAGGATGTGTTCATTAAAGGTGGCCATAATTATTTTCACATACATCTAGGGAATGACCTAAATATGGAGTATTGGGTATTCATTTGACGTCTTGTCTTACCCATAATGATAATTGAAGCTTCAATATGCCACATTCTTTTGGTAGGGCTTGTTAAATTTCTTTTTAACAGCATCAATAGGAAATTTATATATTACAATGAGCGCTTATAAATTAATATTATTTTAAATAAACTGATCTCTATTTTGGGCTCCAGGAAATATGAGTTACTTAAAGGTATGCAGTAGAAAATGAAACATAATAATAATGATATTATACTAAGTTTATTGTAAGAGTAGGGACTGTGGCTAGTGCATCTTTTTGTTTTTGAAAACAGAGTACCGTAATGTTTTTTTTTTTTACTTTTCTTGGTATTAAAAATGTTTTCGTCCTCACAGGCTATTTACGGTGATGCGGTAGTAGATAACCGAGAGGCAGTAGCATGGAAGATATGGAGGCCTCTCAATCTGATGCTCACATTGAATCCGTTACACAATTCCGACATCAAAGGTGTACATTGTTCAGTTACTTTACATTTCAAATGCTGTGCCAGTTATCCAGATAAGTGAGTAAATTTTTCCTTAAAGTTAAATTAACTTAATTTTTTTGTATAGTTAAATTAACTATACTAAAGAAATATTTGTCAGACATTCAAATTTAAATTTATTATAAGAGAAATAATTGTTCATAATTGTGTCACATTTGTTAAATTTGTTAATTATCTTAACTTAGTTGTTATTTTAGTGTGTTACTTTTGTGTATATTCTTTGTTGAAGACCCATAAATAAATAAATAAAAAATAAAAACTTTGTGGAGCAGTGATAGCCTAGTAATATGACTGTTGGACTAGCAAGCCAACAAATACAAGTTCAAACCCAAGGCATATACCCCTGACGTTTTGTAGTCAAGTGCATATTAGTAATTAATTATGAACTGCTTAAAACGGTGGAGGAAAAAATTTTGAAGCAATCTGCACACCTGTGAGATATTCTCGATGGTGTGTAAAGTCATGTCAGGAACCTATGGGTGGTTTAAACTCTGACTCTAGATTCTGACATACATCAACCACAAGATAACAAGAATGAGATCCCTTTATCTTGGCTACCCTATAACTGTTGCTTTAATTAACTCTAATATTTTCAGGCCATTAACTATATCAATACACAAAATGCGTGGCCTATCCACTGACAATGGTACAAGATTGCTGGAAGATTTAAAAGTGATGGCAACTAAGCTATGCGGAGAAGTCTGTATGTTCCAATTGGCACAACATGCTCAGGTAATTTTAAGACGGGTGCAGTTAATCCAGACTTCCTACTAATATAAATGTGTGCCTCGTTGGTCTAGCGGTTGCGTCGGTCCTGGGTTCGATTCCCAGGTTGGGCAGTGTTATTGGATTTTCCTGCTAGGAAATTCTCAGTAGCAGCCTGGAGTTAGGAAATTGGTGGTGTGACACCCCCCCGTGCTTCGGAGAGCATGTAAAGCCATAGGTCTTGCGCCTGATCTCTTTGTTCGAGTCGGATTGCCGTCCCATCTGAATATGAGAGTGAAGGAAGAGGGAGTGCCCCTGTGTTTGCGCATACACTTGTGCACTATAATATCTCCTGCGTACTTGGCTAATCTCCGTGGAGAGAGGCCGCCGTGACCGAAATACATTCGGGAGGAGTATTAGTATTATTAAATGTGAAAGTTTGTGAGAATGGAGGAATGTTTGTTACTCTTTCTCCCAATAATTACTGAATGGATTTGGATTAAATTTAGAACAGTTTTTTTTTTTTTTTGGAGTTGTTGGCAACCGAGCATACGGCTCGCCTGATGGTAAGCGATAACCGCCACCCATTGACACCCGCAACCCCAGAGGAGTCGCAAGTGCGTTGCCGGCCTTTTAAAGGGTTTGGGCCTCCGGTACCCTCACTCACTCGGCGAAACATAACGCAAGTTGTTTCACGCCGGTTTTTTGTGAGGCTGTGGTATCAATCCAATCGAGCCGGCCCATTCGTGCCGAAGCATGGCTCTCCCACGGTGAAAACAGATATTTTATAACCTGGATTAACACATATGATACTTTTTATTCTGGCTGGACCCAATTCCGAAGTCTACACAGACCATAAGCTTGTACATTATAAATGCGAAAATAACTCTGTCTGTTTGTTACATTTTCATGTCTAACTCTTGAACCAATTTAGATGAATTTTGGTATAGAGATAGATTGGCCCTCGGAGAATAGAATAAGAAAACATTTTAAACCAACAAAAAAAAAATCATCTAGGTAACAAAAATAATTAAAATAATTTTAACAAGTTTCATAAAATGGCTGCTTTGAAGGCCATCGAGTTACTTCACTAGGTTTTCGTTTGTCGCACAGACGACTGTTACGAAGCACCGGGTAACTTTCAAGAAAAATATACATGTTTGTACAGCTGTTGTCGATATTACTGGTATTGTTCATCAAATGCCATACATTTTTAGTACAGAGCCCTTTTCTTTGTATGGTCTATCTACCTATATATCAAATCAAGTCAAAATTATTTCTCAAACGATTTGATATTATCATGGTACTCGGGTAATTTAGGCAAACACATTAGTATTATTATCAGCTGTGGTTGTCCCACTGCAGGGTAAAGGACTCCCTAAGTCTGTAATATTTCCACTCCTCTTGATTTAAAGCTTTCTCTGGCCAATCCCTGCAATTGCTGTCTAGTTCGTCCCGCCATCTCCTGGGCCTGCCGCAACGTCGTCTTACTTTATATGGGCTCCACAAACACTAGTAGGCTTTAACTTTGATTTCAACTCAACCCCAAAATAACTTATCTTTTATTAACTCTATTTCAAACTTCAGCAGTAAATTTTACTGGCTCATCTTTTCACCGTTGCATGAGTATTGTAAATGATTTCTTGAGAAAATGATTCTGAACAAAAATAAAAAAAATAGACAAGTCTGTTGTTGGTTAGAGCTATTAATGGCTAGGCAAGCCTTTTCCCAATTACATTGAGGTCAGATTCCAGTTAACCGGTTTGACTAGATTCTGAGCATTTTCAATTACATTGGGGTCGGCTTTCAGTCAATGCAGATGCAGCTAAATACCAGTATTTAACATGGAGCAACTGCCTATCTGACCTTCACAAACCAGTTACTTGGTAACATGATATGTCGTGGTATGACAGGTTGTCAGACTTTCAGGCCTCTGAGAACCCGTAACGGCAGTCATAGATTTCAATTTGACATCCGGGATCGACGGTTTAACGTGCTGTCCGATGCATGGAGGGGTCTCTGTATGAAATGTTGGCCACCCATCCACAGACCGACCGCTCGACTCGATCATCCGATCAGTGCGGTTGAAAATCGGTCAAGTGGTTTCGGAGGAGTTCGATAACAAGCAATGTGACACGAGATTTTTATATATTTGATTTATATTACAGCAATTTCTACACGACCACAACAAGCCTACTTTATCGTGTTACGAGGAAATGGTGAAACAAAAAACTGAACAGGAACAATTGAAACTACATGATCTGAAAGTTAAGGAAAATGAGGAGGTAATTTGAAATTAAATTTATTATACTCTGATGTCATATAAGCCAGTGGTTACATTGTAATAACACACACCCAGCTTCGACTTTTTATAAGGCCGTAATCTTTAGGGTCATTCTTTAAAATAAGTCTGCTCAACGAAGGCTACCGTTTTTGTGCTCACTAGTTGGCGCCACTGTCGAGTAAGGTCCTGAATATATATGTATAGCTTTCAAATTTGCTATAAACGGGCGTGAAATAAAGTTTACATTTATATGTCATATTTTTATACCATAAAACGAGCATTCCGCAGTGTTGCTCAGCCCGTTTAGTTCGGATAAAATAAAAATCATAATGAGTATTGCACCGCTTTTTCTTAGCGCCGCTTTTAAAGCGCTGACATTGCAAAATATTCACACCATTATTCTAATTATAAATAAACTCGCGTAGCCCACCCACAAATAGTGAAATTTACTAGCCCTTCGATAATACAGCCATGATGCTATGCAAATTACAAGAAGAAAATAAAACCTCATACTTTTTATACATAAATAGCCTCAATTATAGCAAAAACTTAAGTGATGGATTCTCAAAGAAGTACTTTTTCCTAAACAAGTACGTTAATAAATATAGATAAATCCTTCAAACAAATTTACGCATGCGTAGCGAACTCTAAAGTACGGTCGTGTGTAGGATTCAAACCTGCGCCTCCCGGATTAATACTCCAGGCGCTCTGATTACAAAGCCATCTCAACCACTAATCACTAATCTGAATTCTTCTTACTCATTTTAATACTTACATGTTATGGTGACGTCATCGTATCGATTCGTGTAGGTTCGGTAAAGGGACTGTAATTTATAAGTTTATTAATATTTCAGCGTCAAAAGATGAAGGATGAGATTCAGAGGCGGCAAGAGATTCTCCGCTGTGCAGGCAGACAACGTACCCATAGGTCCAGCATCAGCCAGGAGAATGACAGCCTCGATGGCCAGGGCGATGCTCCCGAACTTGTGTGGTAAGTCACCCGCTTACCTGGGTCAAGAAACTCCAAAAACATTAAAAGTATGTCCAAATAGCTAAAACTTTGGGGCTGAGTTGCCCGTGTCCGTAGGAGTGCAACCTTAGAATGGAATCCCTACACGTGGCCCCTGGGTGGTGCAAAACAGGCAACACAACTCCAGTAGGAGGCTTCTGCCGCGGCTGGTTACCACCCCCCGGACGAAGCCTTGCCGTGAAACGTCCTAATCGTGTTTCAGGATGTAGTCCGATGGAACCGTTGTAGGAGACGAGTCTGGGCAGTTGCATCAACTCCCCAGTTCTCTCCAAATCTGTCCACTCTACTTAGAGTGAATAGATTTCTTCTGGTTCTACGTGATCCATCTTCGGCCACACCGTCGCTTAACGTCAGGCGAGATGGTGGCCAAACGTAGACCCATTTTGACCAAAAAAAATCAAAAAACTGGTGTGAACTATCAAGTAGCTGAAAGTAGACACAAACGGGACCTTTCGTGTTCTGGTTCAAGTTTTTTCGATGTTTCCTTAGTAAATAATAATTCTTCTTCTTCTTATCGTGTGGTTGATTAACAACCTAGTGTCAGAGCTTATACCACCCGCAGGTCTGTGACATGACTTTACACACCATTGAGAACATCAGGTCTCAGGTGTTCCGATTTCCTCACGATGTTTTCCTTCACCGTTTTAAGCAAGTGATAATTAATTTATAATACGCACATTAATTCGAAAAGACAGTAATGCGTGCTTTGGATTCGAACTATAATAATAATAAATTTAAGCCGACTCATACCAAATACTTCGAACATCTTTTTTTTTGCATTTTGTTCCTGCGTTATATTAAAACCGGATTACCTTTTTTAGGATAGAGCACAATACATGTATTGACTTAAAAACAACAAATAGTAAAAAGTTAAATTCCTTTCACAGTTACGCCGAAGACAAAATGTCCCCAGTAAAGAAGATAATTCGAACTAAAACTGTGGAAGTGGAGTGTACTTGCAAGAATAAAGGTGTACAAGTTATAAGGATCACTCAGAGGAATAATAAAAAAGTATACATTAGTAACTGTTTAGGTAAGTGTTTACAAATAACTTGTTTTTGAGATCTAGAGCCGTTTGTGCGTGACGTGTTTCCTGGTCGGCTGCACGCAGCGTATTGACTAGAGAAGTAGTGAGTAATGAATGCGCGCGGGATGGGATGGACATTTGAAATCACGAACCTTTGTTGTTTTTATTTAGCTACGATACGATACTGCGACTTGTTAGCGCGGCTGCTGAGCGAGAGGTCTTGGGTTCGATTCCCAGGTCGGGAAAAGTGTTATTGAATTTTTCTGTTAGGGACTTTTCAGTAGCAGCCCGGAGTCAGGAAGTTGGTGGTGTGACACTTCCGTGCTTCGGAGAGCACGTAAAGCCGTCGGTCCTGCACCTGATCTCTCTCTGGTCGTGTCGGATTGCCGTCCCATCGGAATATGAGAGTGAAGGAAGAGGGAGTGCACCTGTGTTTGCGCATACACTTGTGCACTATAATATCTCCTGCGTACTTGGCTAATCTCTGTGGAGATAGGCCGCCGTGACGGAAATACGGTCGGAAGGAGTATATGACATTATCTTTATTATATTATGTCGTCATATTCTTCCTATATGTTTATAATATATTATATTTATGTATACTAAAATATTATTAGGTATTACATGACTGATTATTCACATATAAAACTGATTTATATCTGTGACTCCTCAATCCCTGTTGTAAATCAGCGTCAGGCACGAGCGGTCTGGTATTTTGCTGAACTAGACTTTTTTGGCGCAGCCGTGAGGGATTTATATAGCGCTAAACAATCATACTTAGTGTCTTCTATATAATTAAAACATTAATTAAATCCTTACTGAATGTGTCGAATAAACATTTTCTTTCTTTCTTTCTCTCTGCTTAGCCTTTTCTCAATTAGATTGGGGCGGCTTTCAGTCAAAACAGATGCATTAATACCAGCATTTTACATGGAGTGACTGTCTAATTGACCTCCACAACCCAGTTACTGAGTAACACAATATGTCGTGGAACGACTGGTTGTCAGACTTTCAGGTCTCTGGCCACCGGTAATGGCTGTCATAGATCTCAATTTGACAACCGGGGCCGACGCTTTAACGTGCTCTTCGAGGCACGGAGGGGTCTCAGTATGAAATGATGGTCATCCATCCACAGACGGACCGCGGCAAGCGCTGCTTAACCTCGATCGGTCGATCTGTGGGACTGTTAATTAGCCACAAGCCCCTCAAACATAATTTTGTGTGCCTGGAGCAACAACCTCATTCAAATTATAATAAAGTTGCCTCATTGGTCTAGTGAACGTAAACGCGACTGCTTAGCGTGAGGTCCTGATTTCAGTTACCGGGTCGGGCAAATTGTTATTGGGTTTTTTCACCTAGTAAGTGCCCAGTAGCAGGCCCAAAACCAGTTTTTTTATTTATTAATAAGTTTTTGGCCCACATTAGGAATTTCTTCGTGGGTGCGTTTACAGACACATAACCTCACAAGCACACACGCACCTCGAGCAATTATCTATAGATCGTACAAATATTTGCTCCGTGCAGGAATGGAACCTGCGACACGCAGCGCAGCAGTCGGTATCTCGACCACTGCGCCAACCGCGCTGTTAACATACATATAGGAACAGCATTGGTGAAATGTGGGTGTAATACATCTGTGTATACCTCTGCCCCTTCCACTTCTAGGATTATATATATTAAATCATTTTACCTGTCTTCTACAAATATTGATATCATCTGTAAATACTTAGCTGTTCCGGGTAGTGTGAATGCATGTTATCTAATATATAAAATTCTCGTGACACAGTTTTCGTTGCCATACTCCTCCGAAACGGCTTGACCGATTTGAGATGAGAATCGGCCAACATCTATTTTTCATCCCCCTAAATGTTAGGGGTAGTCCACCCCAATTTTTTTTATTTATATGGCAAAACAACGTTTGCCGGGTCAGCTAGTTTTTATATATATCTGTAAAAACACCCAAGATAAATTATTAGAGAGAAGACACGTATTAAAAAAAAAAACTTTGGTTTAGGCAGAAACTATCCATTTCACTTGCTATGACCCTAAAACACAAGAGAGGTGTTTTAGGGTCATAGCAAGTGAAATGGATAGTTTCTGCCTAAACCAAAGTTTTTTTTTTTAATACGTGTCTTCTCTCTAATAATTTATCTTGCTAGCTTCATATAATTATGTTCATTAACCATTTCATACAGATTTTTTTTACATATTTACAGGCCATTCGTCCAACGGCGCCACAACCTACCTAGCAATCGACGACGAAGGGGAGCGACTAATCGCAAAAAAATGGGTCATACCAACGGCCTGCGACTTTCAAACGCGCACCCGACAACTTACCTCCATACAACAAGATCTTAAAGCCATGTCTCGACTAAACCACCCCTCCATAACCCCCTACATAGCTATGGAAACAATAAAAGATGCGAACAAACGGACAACAAAACAATACATATACTTATTCAGAAATTTCGTTCTAGGAAGTGCTTTAAAAATTGTGAAAAGTAAACTTTTTGTGTTTAGTGATCGTTATGAGGGCTTGAAGTTCTTAAGACATGTTGCTTTGGGGTTGTTGTCGGCGTTAAAGGTGTTACATAGTGAAGGGATCGTGCATAAGGATGTGCGGGGCCAGAATGTTTTCCTGGATGACTTTGGAGGGGTCAAATTGGTGGGGATTGGTCTCGATATGCAGTTGGCTGAGATGATAGATGGGAATTCGTATTGTGACAGGTAAGACTAAGGTATGTTGTTTTATTTATTTCTTTTCTATCTGCATTTTGGGTAGTTTTATTTGTATTGGTGATGGTGACCACCCAATCCACTTTCTCCATCTTAAGGTTACCTGGAACACATCACCATGGGTGATAAAGCCGCCCATTGTATTTTATTTCTTCTGCGCTGTGTTATTACTGCTTCTGGTATACAATAAAGTAAATCATAAAAATAATAAGCAAGAATCTATGTATGTTTGTATCAAGAAAGAATTAAATAAAAGAAAGACAAAAACTCAAATATATTGATTTAGCTCACGAGCTCAAATCATTGTGCCGATAGACGGCTTATAGACTGATAGCGAAGAGTTTCGACCAACACCTTAAGAGGTTCTCGTGAGACGGCTGGGTCGAGGGCCTGGTGCAACTGCCAGAAAGTGGTACTCCTCGACACGGCATGCATTGTGAGGAGGTTCAGGCTTCTCACTCTGGAGGCCTAACCGCCGGTTTAAATGTTCCCTATGCCAGTGGCTTGCTATTTATATATATATTAGATATTTCAAAATATGATTTACATGCTTTTAAAATAATGTATGGAATAATAAATAATAACATTAAAATATTTGCAGATAAAATATTTTATGTTCAACGTTATTAATCACGTGCGTTCTTCGAGATGTCGCGAGTCGCAAATCAGTTTGACTCGCGACATCGCCGCGGGCTCAGCTCATGACTTAGAGCTCCGTTCGAGTTCGAAACTAGTCGGGCAATCCTGAAGAATTCACGTGAGTAATAACCGTTGAACAATAATTAATATAAATATTTACAGAAAAACTGCAGCCCAAGACATTTACGCGGCAGGACAACTGCTTCTCTCCATCGTTTCACAAGAGCGAACCTATTTAGAGATACCTTCCGATCTGCCCAGCTCCGCTAAGGATTTCTTTGCAAGGTATCTTGTAACCGTACGAGCATTATGTATCAGTCATACGCTTGCTTATTCACTCTTACATACGTTAATTTAATATTTCTCTCTTTCACTGCCTTACAATTTTATTTCTGAACGGCCACGCTGGTACAGTCTTTAAAAAGTGTTAATATGCTAAAATATTGTAACTTGTTAGGTAAATTAAAATGGCAAAGCCCCATCGATTAGAGGCTGCAAACAGGGTTGCTGAGCGTTTGATCTTAGGTTCGATTCCTGGGTTGGGTAATTGTTATTAGGTTTTCTACTGGGAAATTTTCAGTACGAATGTATAGCCGTCAGTAGATTTTGAAATGGCGTGCAACTACATTCCCGTACTATTGCTATAATGTAGTATAAGTTACTATACCATAAGTTGCAATTTTTATAACGAAATAAGTTATTGAAATCTTATTTTTTTTTCCTTTTAAGTGTATTTAAAAACGTCGTATGAAATACGTGATCATTGGTCAATACATACGCAGTTACATTACGCTCTCGCCTTTGGCTTGGGCTGCAATCCAGCCTCGAGTGTTATGACCAACCTAGTTCACTTGTTTCATAATTTACTATTATACAACAGGTGTTTAACAGAGGAAGAGCAATCTCAATGGTCGGCAGAACAGCTGATGAACCACGTGTTCCTAGTAGACTCGCCTGCCAAACTACCCAGCAGTAAAGAAAAAGATGATAAGGGCAGTGAATCTGAGGTTTGTACTGATAAAATGTTATTTCTATCTCTCTATATTGCCTGTTTAAAAGCCAACTAATATATCTATACAGGCTGATTTATTTAAGTGGGTGTGAAAAAGTATTCAAGAGAGTCTCGGGCCCCATTTTGAAAATCTATATTCCTAGGCAAGATTCTATTCCTATCGAACCGGTTGATTTAAAAAAAAAGCACACATTATTATTACACCATCCGATAGTGCGCTATGAGGGATCAAATTCTGGAAAGTAGTAACATGGCAAACTAAAGGAAAAGGCTGAATTTTAATAAACTGATTCATGTTTTTATCAAAGACTGATGATTCATACATTACCCTATGTTGTTCGAAATCATGTTCAATGTTTTATTATTCCAAACATCTGCAAAAAAATATACTTTTAAATTTATTTGGGGGGCTGAGTTGCCCGCGTCCGTAGGAGTGCACCCTTAAAATGGAATCCCTACACGTGGCCCCTGGGTGGTGCAAACAGGCAACACAACTCTGGTGGGAGACTTCGGCCGCGGCTGGTTACCGGCCACTGGACGAAGCCATGCCGTGAAGTGACCTAGTCGTATTTCGAGATGTAGTCCGGTGCACCCGTTGTGGGAGACGCGTCTGGGCAGTTGCATCAACTCCCTAACTGTAGTTCTCCCCAAATCTATCCACTCTACTTAGTATGCATAGAGTTCTTCTGAATCTACGTGCTCCACACTCCTCGGCCACACCGTAGCTTAACATCAGGCGAGTTGGTGGCCACAAGTAGATACATTTTTGATAAAAAAACTAAATAAACTCAAATAGTAATAGTATTATTTTTCGAAAATGCAGGATGATGATGCAGTAAAAAAGATTCACCACTCCAGTCCAATAACAAACGGTCACTCTCGTCTCCACGCCGAGTTTGAGGTTCTCACGTGGCTGGGCAAGGGAGCCTTCGGTGATGTCTTGAAGGTATTCAAATAACCCCCTATACTTAAGTTGTCCAAAATTTTGTCATGAATTTAAAAATGCTATAGTATTCATGATTACATTTCGTTATCCGTACATATTATCTCTTACACGTCCTTTGTAACGTAACCAAAAAAAAAAAAACGTGTCCCGCTTTGCAGGTCAAAAACAAACTTGACGGTGGCTTTTACGCGATCAAGCGCATCAAACTTAACCCCGAAAGCGTCCAGTTAAACAAGAAGATAACCCGTGAAGTTAAGTTATTATCCAGATTAAACCATGAGAATGTGGTTCGGTATTACAACGCCTGGATCGAGTCGAGTGTTGAAGTTGACGAAGAGGATAACAGTACTGTGGAGATTGAGACTCCTAATGTGAAAAGGCCGGGGGATAGTCTTCAAGGTATCGTTCATTTTATAGCTAATCATTATGTTAATATGTGAAGAAAAAACTTTGTACTTCTTTTTACGAAAAATGCGTGGTCGGGGGAGTATGAAATTTGGCACAGTTCAAGTTTATATAGAGAAGAAGTGCGGAAACTAACTATTTCTATATAATATGCATTAGAAATACATTAAATAAATTTTAAAACATTACACACAATGTGTAACTGTGCAATGTGTGTGTCAAACGCACCATGCGTTTGACACACACATTTGTCAATAGTAATCTTTGACAATAGAACCTTAATAACGTTCAACATTTAAATTTAGATTTAATATATTCGAATTTTGTTCAGTGGGCGACCATTAGTTTAATTAAATACATGAATATGAGATAACGCTTATTTCTTATTAGCTTGTGCCACGACTTCGTCTGAGATGCCGATGTCCTTCTCCAAGGTCCAATCTTATCTCTATACCAAATTTAATCCAAAACCTTTCAGCCGTTTTTGCGTGATTGAGAAACAAACGTACAAACAAACGTTCACTTTTATAATTTTAAGTAGGATTTGCCTTTGCAGCTTTGCCCACGTAATGTGTGTCTATCAAATTTAACTTGGCGGCCTATTCAAGAATCCCGTCTGTGTACACGGATCTTGAGTCGCAGAAGAATTTTCAATGGTATGCGAGGCCAGCTTATACTGGTTTTGTTACCACTGACGTGTAGCTTACCTTACAAGACAGATACATGCTGCTGGGGAGTTTGTTGTGTAGTTTTTTTGTTTCCAGCTAAAGCGGTAGGAAGCGGTTTAGAGTAATTTGATTGGTGTTCGTTCGATCTATAAGATTAAGCTGCGCTTGCTCAGACTGGTTTGGGGATGGGCCACTATCATTTCATGTTGACACGGTTGTAGGATCATTAAAATTAATCATTCATCCAGCTAAAGGAAAAATGAAAAGGAAAAACTAAGGGAAAATGGAATACTATAGATTTAACATTATTTAAGGGCAGTTATTACTTGAACACAGTATGTTCCATAAGCTCATAAAAGAAGGCTAAAATTATGATTTGTCACAAAATACATCAACACCATATTTAGCCTTTATATATTAGATTTTCTTTAAAATATTAACCTTAAGAAAAATGCTTTTTAATGTATTTATTTCATACAGGTCTGAGCCTAGTTCAGGAAACAGGTAGGGGTTTAGAAATGTCTTGTTTACTTATATCTACCTGCTCTTCTTCTTCGTGTGGTTAATGAACAACCTAGTGTCAGAGTTTAATTTAAACCGTCCGTAAGTCTCTGTCATGGCTTTACACATCATCGAGAACATCTTTCAATTGTGTTGATTTACTCACGATGTTTTCCTTCACCGTTTTAAGCAAGTGATAATTAATTTCTAAACGCACATGACTCGAAAAGTCAGTGATGCGTGCCTTGTATTCGAACTTGCGACCTTTGACTTGCCAGTCCAACGGTCATACCATTAGGCTATCATTTCTCGCCTACCTAGCAATTTATCTTTTAACGTGGATTCGTTTAAAAATACACATATCTCAGGTTAAAACACCGAGTCCAGTAACATCTGTTGCCCGTACAAATAATTTTTGAGGAGGTGCAGTAGCTGGTCTCTTGAATACTGTGTTAACTGTGCCGTCATCGTACAAATTGTGTTATTACTCTGCCGACAGTGTCATCAGTTAATTTACACCCAAATTAATATTGATTTAATAGAATTGCGAGAAGCCCCTCGTAGCAAAGGCAAGGCCTTAGGTTTTGCCCGGCGTCACGGGACAAATTATTTAATTTATTTGCGCTATGAAATAAATAAATGTTAATTTAGCATAACCTGCCCATTACCGTCCCAGTGCTTGGCAAGGGCCTTTTCTGATACAGATAAGATATACTGAGGGTTGGCGATTTCAGATTATTACGTTCAGGTTTCCTCAAGATGTTTTCTTTCACAGTATTCCTGTGATGTCTTAACTCAACTAAGAAAGTACATATGACATATTAGTACATGCTAGTTTTAACCCACAACCTGTGGTTCTAAAGGCGCGTCCGTAACCACTCAGCCACCACGACCTTATCTCAGTTTATTAAGGTTCGGCCCAGTAAGTCTTTTTCTTCCATATTTCTCTATTGACCGTCATCTCTCTATTCACTCCCTTTCAGGTATTGTGGCAAAATTGGGACAAGATGTGAAGGTAGAATGGTCGATGTCAGAAGCACCAGTACAAAAGACGAACACGTCATCTGACACTGAAGATGATGATGACGACGATGAACCGGACCCTTGGTTCACGATCATGAGGTGAGATTTTAATGTTGTTGTAGGCTATAGCATAAAATGGATGGATGGAGGGATCTGTTAGCATATAATGGTTTTAAGCCCTATAACAAACCATTAACGCCATCTAGTATTTCTCATATACAACAGTATGTCATGCCTGGAAGATATCAGATACTAGCTATCTCAATCAATAACATTACAGTCAGAGACAGCTAGCGCCGTCTATGAACATCAAGTGTATGAAGCCACAACAGCGCCATCCTGCAAGACTTAACATCACAACTACAGACAAACTGTAGAATTTATAAGCAGCGGAACGGCGGAACAAATTGTCATTCACTAGCTAGAGGTTTAAAGTGCTGTAGCCACGCAGCCAGCTAACACCTAAGTCAAACTAGTTCCTGCTTCGATAGCCTAGCAGTCTTCAGGAACTAGTCAGCTAGGGAGGATTGAAGGGCGATAGCCACGCAGTCCCTTTCAACTCCTCACTTAGGGTTGCCATATAAATATTAATATTATTGCAAAGTGCATAGCTCTAAGTTACCAGAGCAATAAATATTATAATTCAACGGGGCCTTTAATTTCAAACTAGCAACCCTACAGCCCTTATTAAATATCAATCTCAAATGTAAGATAGTCCTTGCGGTGCTTGTAGCTAAGTTACAGCACAGATTGATCGATCGAAGTTAAACTGCGCTTGCTTCGGTTGATATGTCGATAGGTGACCATCAGGTCGAGACCCCTTTGTGCTTCGGAGAGCACCTTAAAATGTCGTATGTCATCAAATGAATATTGATGACAGTCGGTTAGTCAGAGGCCTTAAAGTCTGACAACCGGTCCCCACGATGTATCGTCTTACCCTGTAACTGGGTTGTGGAGGTAAGTTAGGCATTCGTTCTGTGTAAAATATTGGCATTAAACTGCATCCAGGTAGACTGGTGGCCAACCTCAAAATAGTTCGGAAAAGGCTAGGCAGATTGATGTGTCCTTTTTGATCCTTAGTCTCGATCTGATATGCTGAAAAGATGCGAAATGTCTAAATTCCAAGTAAAATTACAATGAAGTGAATTTTGTTTGTAATATTAATACGGGCCTCATTGCATTTAACGGGAGTGCCCAATTATTAATTAAGAGTTAATGTTTTTGTTATGTCATATCGCTCTGACATTTATTTTTTTGTAGACTTTTTGTAGACATCAGTCTTTATGTTTATTTATTTATTTATTTACAAGGCACACCGACAACTTATTCACAAATTATTGACATTAAGGTAATAAACATAATTTTATCCTGTGCAAATAAGTCAATTACAGGCGTGCACGTCTTTCACAGTTATACGAGTAGCTTGTTATAGAAAAAATAATAATTATAAATTAATATGAAATCATGCATGTTAAATTCTATTAATAATGTTAATAACAGTCATTTTCGATAATAATAACGTGCGATGGAGCACAATGCATATCGAAACACAAATCACTGACGTAGTTTTAAAAGCTGCTAAGTTAAAGTTAATACCTAACCAAGATCAATGTATTCTTACAAAAGTATTTTTACCTGTCCAAGTCGGAAGCTTAGGGATTTGTAACACAGGTTAAAACTAGTACTGGCTCCTGTCTCCACCACATATGTACTAACATGAATAAATATAATAAAGAACCTGTTCTTTAGTAAATAAGTATGTTTTGTGGAGAGAATAAACGATTTGTTATTTTGCAAAAACGGTCGGACATAGCCGTATGCCTTCCTAATTCAAGCGTCTTCCTTCGAAATCCTCAGACCAGAAGACGGATCGAGCAGTGGGGTAGAATTCGAAGTAGACTCCAATCAGTCGCAGACAATACCTTCGGAAGACGTAGTAGACGCTCCCCGGCCGCAGTCAGAGCGAGTGCAGCAGCTCCTGTATATACAGATGGAGTTCTGCGAGAAACATACTCTAAGGCAGGCTATTGACAGTGGACTGTATCAGGAGCATTTCAGAGCTTGGAGGCTGTTCAGGTAAGGGTTGATGGAGACAGTTATGTGTATGTTTTCAACAGAGGACTTTGGAGGACATATAGTGTGGATAATGATTCTAGTATCGACGTCAAAAATACCATTTTTGTAAAATATTGCATTGAAAAATTAACTTTTTGCAGAAGAAATCCCTTTGAAATAGGCCTAAAGGCAATTCAAATAAAAAAGAAATAATGTTCATGGTCTGAACTGTTTGCACACAAAAATGGTGCTCAGAATGTAATGTCAACATAAGAACTTTTTACTTACTCTCGGCGCACTTCGCCTAACTACTCGTACATGTTTGATCTCAAGCCGGCTGCACGCACGACGCCAATTCACATCCAGCTCATTGATAGCCGACGCGCTGGACCACGGGCATGACTTTATTTTAATATTAGTTGTACGATTTATGTGGCACCATTATCAAACTCTATTGTATATAGTCCGCTTTCATTGACGAAGAGTATAAACATAGCTACTTAGTACTAACTAGCTATAATCAACAAATTTTTATTACTAGATATAACTATTTAATTTTAATCGTTATAAGCGTCTTCTACTGGGCTCAGTAGCGCGTCTAAGGAGATACTTCTGTCCAGCAGCGGACTTTTATAGGTTGATGATGACAACGTATCTTATGATATGAAAGATTTATAAGTGTTGGATAGTTTTTGTTGATTAAACTAGTTTCGAACCTGCGCCTCCCAGATAAATACTCCAGGCGCTCTGACCACTAAGCCATCCCGACCTCTGCTCACCACCGCGAATTCTTCATCCATATTTTAACACGTCTTTTGGCGACGTCATTACTATCTATTCAGTCCCTATACAAGTGACCGAACTGAGACGACTAATTTTGCAGTTAATACAATGTCGTAAAGATGCAATTACCTTAACAATTGAAGACTAATCTTTGAAAATCATTAACGCATGCTTAGCGAACTCTAAAGTTATTATATATAGATTAATCTTCAAACTAGTTTCATTGTTAAGTTCACATACTTTTTAATAAAGCCAATACTATATTACATCTCCTATACATTTTCCAGGGAGATCGTAGAAGGCCTAGCCCACGTGCACCAGAGAGGTATGATTCACAGAGACTTGAAGCCAGTGAACATATTCTTGGACTCCAACGACCATGTCAAGATAGGAGATTTTGGACTCGCCACTAAAGCGTTCACTGCCTTACCTATAGATGGTAGGATACTCAAATTAATCGTACATGATATCACCATTCCCCTGCCCTTATACCAATTTATTTGGGGACGGCACAACATGTATTCTTCGTCTATATATCTCTATCACCCTTCATATCGATAGTCATTTCCTCTCTAGCCATATCATCTTTAACACAATCCATCCATCGTTTCCTCGGTCTTCCTCTATTTGTATAGCCGTCCACGTTCATACTCAAAACTTTCCTCGTCACATGATCCTCTTCCCTCCGCATTACTTTTATAACGATAATTTAGATTTTTTTGTAAATAAATATTGTACATTTTAATGTTTCAGAGAAAACAAAACAGGAAGAATTAGGTGGCTCGCTTACTGGTCAGGTATGTTTATTTTTGTAACCAAAATTGTATATATTTATTATTTTTTGTTTAAAAACCTTCACGTTTTCACTGCTGAGCAAATATCCGTTAAAAATGTTGATATTCAAAAATAAGTATGTGAATTCTGGTGTAAGAATGTATAATTATAATAAAATTGCTCCTACTTTCTCCTAAATGCCGCTTTAACATTCATTGTGTTAGTAATATCTTAGGTTTGCGCGATCACTACACATTATAATAAAACAACTTTTAACCGGATTAATCGCGTGTATTATTGGTTTTTTGAGTCCTCCTGCGACCACGAACGCTGCAAAGTGTTCGAAACGTCAGGAAAAACAAAAAACCATTAATACACGCGATTAATCCGGTTAAAAGTTGTTTTATTATTCATTGTGTTGTTAAAAACGCTATAATTTTATATATCACACCCTAATAACATTTCTAAATTTGTCAGTTCTGCTCCCAAGACTAAAAGTTAATTCAACAGAGTTGTCTAACACCTTTGATCATACAAAACCTCTTGAAATTAAAATTTATTCCTCGGATAACAGTTATTTGACATTGTTAAAAACGGCCCTTAACAAGAATCTTTAAAATCAGTGTCTTTAAGACACTGATTGGCCGAAAGATTTTGAAGTCAATAAAAAAAAAATTACCATACTTTGTAACATTCTCTTCCAGATCGGCACAGCTTTATACGTAGCCCCAGAACTTCTGCAATCCAGCACCAAAGTGATATACAACCAGAAAGTAGACATCTACTCCCTAGGAATTATCCTCTTCGAAATGTTCCATCCGACGCTGGATACTGGCATGGAGAGAATGCTGGTATTAACTGACTTGAGGAGCAAAGAGATTATCATGCCTAAAGGCTTCGAGAAGGAGGATAATACGAGGCAGACACATGTTATCAGGTCTGTTTTTATTTTTTTCTGACGTCAGGGCATTGATTGGGTACTAAACATAAAGGGAGTTGTATTAATGATTTTAATGATTATTTTTATTTAATATATTTTTATTACCATAGAAGCTGATGCTGTGATAAGGGAACGCTGTGGAGTGAAAGAGGATGTAGTGACGAGAATTGAGAAGGGTATGCTTAGATGGTTCGGGCATGTAGAAAGGATGGATAAAAGGCGATGGACTAAACTAGTATATGAGGCGAGAGTGGATGGAAGAGTTGTTTCAGGCCGACCTCGACGAACGTACCGCAATCAAATTGCGGATGTTCTCAAAAAAGGATAGGTCAGGAGCCACCTAAATCGACGATGAATGCATTAATTCGTGCATGATTCGTGAATCGTAGCAAATGGAAATCGATACTTTCTGTCTACCCCAAAAGGAAACAGGCGTGATTGTATATATGTATGTAATGCTGAGCTTTAAATTGCAAAACGTTCGTTACCGACTCGAAATCTCGTTAGTTAAATTTCAGATGGTATGCGATGAGATGCGTTCCTTGCGAAGTATGTGTGGTGTAACTATGAATGATAAATTGAGGAATGATGTGATACGACAACGTTGCGGTATAAAAGAACACGTAGTGACGAAAATTGAAAAGAGTATGCTAAGATGGTTTGGTCACATTGAGAGAATGAATGACGGTTAACAAAAGGTCAGGTGTAAGTGGAAATGCTGGAAGGGGACGCCTTAGAAGGACATAAGTGTATGTCCTTCTAGGGAGTCCCCTTCCAGCAAGGCCAGCAAGGTCAGTGGACCTTATTAGTGATATCCTCCAAAACGGTAAGGTGCGTAATGCTCGCAACCACCGCGCATGTGTGACAAGATGTATGAACGTGGACGAAGCAAAAGGCATATGTAAGGATCGTAGCAGGTGGCGTTCTGTAACTTCTACCTACCCCCATGGGAGAAAGGCGTGAGTTTATGTATGTATGTATGTAAATTGCAGATGGCTCTTAAACTACGAACCTAGACTCCCGTCTTACTTGCCGATTAACTAAAGTTAAGAAAACTATTTTGCCTTCGCTTTAAAGACGACCTGTACCTATGTGAAAGACAGTTTCGATTCCAACTCAAAAGGACATTTTGCATTAAATTCCAGATGGCTTTTGAACCACGAGCCAAGTCTCCGTCCTACCTGCGCAGAACTACTGGCAAGTGAACATGTTCCTCGCGCAGTTCCCGAAGGAGCTCTCTCTGGTCTTTTGTCCCACGCGCTTAGTGATAGGACTGCGCGTGGATACCAGAGGCTTGTCGCTGCCTGTTTGGACCAACGACCTTCAGCTGCGGAGGATTATACGTACCATAATGATATGAAGGCTAAACCTCAGGATGTGTTGTTGAAGATTAAAGATGCTGTTATAAAGGTAAGCTGTTAAAAATTAAAGATGTTAAGTATTATGCCAAGCTAATAAATTAGGAAGCACTTTCCAATATACCCTGCTGATTTTATATAGTGCATTTATTTTTGTAGAATAATGTTTTTTTTTTTTTTGAAAATTAGAATGTCATAATTGACGCAAATTCGTAGTTTTAGAGAAAAAAAACCTTAAGTTAAATTCTAAATTATTCTAAGAAAACTTGGAACTTTAAACAGATCGATTCTGGCACTCGCCGACCACTGCCGCGGCACCGCTCGCTCCGCTCGCTTAGCTCGTGCGTAGTTCGGTCATAATTCTAACATAACCAATTCCATGGTTGAAAATTGTGAACCTCGTATTTAGCAGGCTATATTGGAAAGTTGAGCCTTAAACTACAGAACAAGTCAGTAATTCATTCGACAATATCTGTAATATTAATTCCATATATTAAATTTAAATCACTTATTTTAATTAGAACATTTAAATGCACTTTTGAATTCTCAGAAGCTAGTTGTCACATTCCAAAGTGTAGATTGCTATGGAGAAGAACGGGCAATAAACTCCTCTAAGACAAGGACCGTTGTTAATACAAAAATATTATTAAAATTAAAAACTCCCAGCATATTTGCTTTCAAACGTAAAGTACGCGATTTTAAAATAAATCATTATGTATGCATTTTAGAGTATTATAAAATAAAATAACATAGCATCACGCCTTTATTTCCCGTAGGGGTAGGTAGAGGTCTACACAGTTGTACACCCACATTTCACCAATGCTGTTATTAAGTCCCATGTAATGAGCCTATTCCCATTAACCGGGCACAATTCCAAACTCCAGGCTGCTACTGAGAATTTCCTAACAGAAAAACTCAATAACACTTTGCCCGACCCAGGAATCGAACCGAGACAGCTCAGCAGTCGCGCTTAGGACCAATAGACCAACGAGGCAGTTAGATTATTGTATCTATAAATATAAGTATATTTATGTAGATTTTTAATTTAGTACCTATTAGGTTTATTTTTGTACCATTTTTTTTTATTTTCCCTATAACGCAAATGTTAACTCATAGAGAATGCCATATAGTACTAAGTCCGCCTTATGTGTCATGTATGTGCATAAAATATTTATTTATACTTTATAAATAATTAAAAACACAAACCGCAATTGTGCTCTGACGCTTTAATTAATAAATTAAAAAAATCTAATGTGGTATTTAATTATACATCAGCTGCAACATGACGAGGTGGCCGAGTGGTTAAGGCGTTGGACTGCTAATCCAATGTGCTCTGCACGCGTGGGTTCGAATCCCATCCTCGTCGATACTTTTTGTGTTTTATAATAATTGTGTGATTTTATTAGATAAAGATTAAAATCGTGATAGTAAATTGGCCTTGCTAGGAATAACAAATTTATGCATTATCATTATTTATAATTAATGAAGTTGGGATAAAAAAATTAAATCTTAGCTACTGTTTGAAAAGTATGTACTGCTAACTCAAGGTCTGCAAATTTATGGTCAAATGTCATAACAAAACATGGTTTGAGATTAGTTTTTGAAATTATTATTATCGTTTATTTTTCAAATTTACATATAAATTCAATTTTTAACTATATATCATTAAAAAAAAACAATATACATTTAAATATATAAAAAATAGTAGGCCACCGGCACCGGGAACAGGGTCCAAGCCACCGGTGGTTAGGGCTCCAGAGAAAGGAACCTCCTCACAATGCGTGCCGTATCAAGGAGCACTGCTTTCTGTATTATTATTATTATGTAAGTTGTAAATAAAATATTAATGGTTACACACATTCTATTTTGTGATAGGCAGAAGTAAACCACATTTATATAAAAATACACGGAATATACAAGTATTAGCATATTTGGCGCAGTGGTTGTAGAATCGCCTTCTATACTGCGGGCCGCGAGTTCGATCCCATACAAAACATTAATACAATACAAATTTGGCTATTTTGTTATGATTATTTAGATTATGTCCGAGATATAAATCCTAGTTGGTCGCAGTTTTACAAAAATATTTTATTATAATCCTAGTGTCCCACTGCGAAGATCAACCTACTTTTTCCATAAATCTCTAACTATTAGTGTTATGAAACCAGTATTTTGAAAGATGTCTAGAATAAATTGAATTGTTAATTTATAACTTTAGAGTTCGCTAAGCAAGTGTTAATGCTTTTCGAAGATTTATCCGATGTATCTTGTTAATTAATATTTTAAGATTTGCTGTGCCATAACAGGGTTTCATGTTTTTTTTTTTTTTTTTTTATTTATGACACCTTTATGTACACATGAAAGCAATAAATATATACTTTGCCTTCAAAAAATAATTAAAATTGACTGCCTCGCTCGCTGGTCTAGTGGTGCCAAACGCGACTGTGTAGTATAGGGTTCAAGGTTCGATCCCGGACGGGCAAAATGATATTGGGTTTTTCTGTTAAGATTTCTCAATAGTCGTCTGGAGTTTAGAATTTGGCCCGGTAGATGGCAGTAAGCTCACCACCTATTATATGGGACTTAATAACAGCATAAGTGCACATTCGGTCATGAAAATCATTAAAATAATGTTTTGGGAACTAGTGCTTTTGCTTGTACTGACAACACTGAATTACTGTCGAAGTACTCTATTTGATAGTAATTTAGTGTTGCCAGTACAAAGTGAGTACTTTGATAGTAATTTATTGTATTATTTAAGTGTGCACCTACCCTTAGGGGGATATATGCCTTATGCTGTTATGTAAAAAAAAAACTTGAAGTGGATCACGATGAAAAACTTCGTCCTCAGGTATTCCGCAGTCATGGCGCTACAGAGTTCTCACCTCCGCTGCTGATCCCGCGCGCGGCCGCTTGGGACCAGTACCCCAATGCCGTGAAGGTCATGACCGCTTCAGGCTCCGTCGTACATCTGCCTCATGACTTGAGATTGCCGTTTGCGAGGTAAGATATTTTTTAAGACCTTTACGTTGTCCTGTTGAATTAGGGTCGAAGGGACGACTGCCTTTAGTTTCCTTATCTGGGATTGTCAGACCTGCGTACCTATTCGCTATCTCGGTTGCCAACCGAATTGATGGACACTTTGTAGTACATTGCGTCGTGTGTTACAGCTTGTCTATGATGAGCAACAATAGTGAAAACTTACGACGCAATGTACTACAAAGTGTCCATCAATTCGGTTGGCAACCGAGATAGCGAATAGGTACGCTGGGGATTTTGATGCTTGATTTATTATAAACTAGAAGTGTCACGCGGTTTCGTATAATTATATTATAATTTTCATTTCGTGTACCAAAAAAAAAAAAAAAACTTTGCCTGAGTTACTCCTTACTTTTCAGTAAAATCTTATAAGAATCGGTCTCGGTCCAGCTGTTTAGAAGAGCCGGAACAAACAGACAGACAGACAAAAATGTTTAATACAGATTTTTAATGCCGTGCAAAAAAAAAACCTATTCGACTCTTGAGCATGAGGTCCTGGGTTCGATTCCCATTTTGTGCAGTGTTATTAGGTTTCTTGTAACGAATCTCTCAGTAGCAGCCCAAAGTTTGAAATTGTGCTCGGTAGATGGCAATAGACTTAACACCTATTACATGGTACTTAATTAAAAATGGCGTTGGTGAATTGTGGGTATACAACTATGTACACCTCTGCCTACCCCTTCTGCTACGGGAATACTAGGCGTGATGTTATGTTATTCACCATCATCACTGAAAAAAATATATTCATAAAACGATTGTCATAATAAGGGGAGTTTTTTTTTTTTTACCTTTAAATACTAGAAGTGCCATGTTCACATACAATTTAACAGTTTTTTTTTTTTTTAGGTAAAGTACAACAGTATGAATTTCTTCCTGTATTGTGGGTCCGTTTACAAACACATAATCTCAAATGCACTACGCACCCAAACCAGGAACAATTATCTGTGGATCATACAAATATTTGCTCCGTGCAGTAATCGAACCTGCGACAGGCAAGAGCGCCGTCAAATTATTTAAAATGAAAATAGTAGTTTTCTTGACTTAAGACTTTATTTTAAACGTCATATAAATTAAAGATAAATCTTTGAAAAGCATTAAAGCATGCTTAGCGAGCTCTAAAGTTATTATATTAAATGGAAAAAGAATACGGTCGTGAGCAGTATTCAAACCTGCGCCTCCCGGATAAATACTCCAGGAATGTCTTATAAATAGTCGGTGACCTTTTGCGCCTACAATAAACAGTAGAGCAAAATTTCAGGCACACAGCATACTCGGGCACAAGGTACATGCGTCGCTACGTAGTGGACCGAGTGTTTAGAGAGAAGTACGTGCAAGGATTCCATCCGAGGGAGATAGTCGAATGTGCCTTCGATATTGTTACCCCTAGAACTGGTAAGTCCCCAACAAAAACTATTTGTTTCATTTAAATAACTACCAAATATGTATGGGACTGGCAGCTTCGGCCTATCATATTCCTTATATCTTGTACCTGACTATTTGTACGCTTCTTCTTCTTATCGTATCTGCCTAGCCTTTTCCCAATTACATTGGGGTTGGCTTCCAGTCAAACCGGATGCAGCGTAATACCAGTATTTTACATGGAGCGACTGCCTATCTGACCTCCACAACCCAGTAACTGGGTAACACGATATCTCGTGGTGTGGCTGGTTGTCAGTCTTTCCGGCCTCTGACTACCCTTAACGGCTGTCATAGATCTTAATTTGACAATCGTGTGGTCGATAAACAACCTTGTGTCAGAGTTTAAACCATCCGTAGTCCTCTGACATGGCTTTACACACCATCGAGAATATCTGTCAGTTTTGCTGGTACTTCACGATGTTTTCCTTCACCATTTTAAGCAAGTGATAATTAATTTATAATACGTACATGACTTCAAAAAACTATTGCGTGCCTTGGATTCGAACTTGCTATTTGTACGCTAAAATTGTCACCTTGTATCTATGTACTTTTTATGTCAAATAAATATTATTATTATTTACACAGCTTCTGTCCGCGCCTTCGTCTTCGTGATTTTCAGAATTCCAATAACAGGTCCAGCCGCCATAAAAAATATCCTAACACAGGATATTTATTATGGCGTCCATGCAGACGAAACAGGGCAGAAGCTAGTATTACATAAATGGCTGAATAAAAAGTGCAATTTAATAAAACAATTTCCAACCGGATTAGTCCCAGTCCTCCTGCGACCACGAACGCTGCAAACTGTTCAAAATGTCAAGAAAAACAAAAAACAATAATACACGTGATTAATCCGGTTAAAAGATGTTTTATTATAATGTGTAGTGATGGCTAAAACCTAAGATATTCCAAAAAGTGCAATGTTTGGGACATTCAAACTCGTTTTATTGTTTCAATTGTTCCTCTTTCGTGACGTTAGGATAGGAGCGAACTAATGTAAATGTTATCCAAACCAACCGCAGGCCTCCGACTTAATTATTGGTTTATTATTAAGTTTTATATTTATTTGGTGTCTAGCATAATCAGTCGTGACGTAAAGAGTTTATTAACGTTTCCAATATAATTTTGGCATCATTTATCTCTAAAACTGTTATTTATTACAAAAATTATATCAATTCGCTTTATAGATTCCCTGTGGCCCGATGCTGAACTCTTAATAGTAGCAAGTCGGGCAGCCACAGAAAGTTGCCTTAAAGTGTCGCTACAGTTGAACCACACTGATTTGTTGCGAACATTGCTGTTGTCTTGTGGAGTGCCGTTAGACAAGCACGCTGATATATATCCAGTACTTGTGGATGTCAGATTCGGTAAGTTGCATAAATCTTACACGCACACACATTCACTTACAGCACAACTATCCGTAGGCCACTAAGTTTTAACGCAGATTATTGCATTTTAATCTATCTAATTTGAATAAAGGGCGAAAACGCTCATGGGTGTCATACACTAAACACCAATAAAAATAAATAAAGATACATCCATATAAAATAAATAAGTTTAATACCTACTTATACATATAATATTAAATACAAATATATTTCTTACATATTATATATCTAATATATAAAATTCTCGTGTCACAGTTTTCGTTGCTATACTCCTCCGAAACGGCTTGACCGATTTTGATGAAATTTTTTGTGCTTATCCGGTATCTATGAGAATCGGCCAACATCTATTTTTCATCCCCCTAAATGTTAGGGGTAGTCCACCCCTAAATTTTTTATTTATATGGCAAAACAACGTTTGCCGGGTCAGCTAGTTACAGTATATATATTTACTTATTACATACAAATATAAAATAAGATTTTAGACTTATGTGTACTAATGGATATAAATTGATTACTGCTTAGCCCTGTTCTAAGTTTTTGCTGTGCCCGACAGGATCCATAATGATTCTGTATTTTTATATTTTTAATGATCTTGATTGATAGCGCCGCTTATGATGGATTTTGACGTCACGCTTCGATAAAATTTGACAAAAGTTTAAGCGTTTTGCTTAAACTATGGCGTCTATCGGTCGGTATCGTATGGCGGTGATTGACATTCATTGAGGCGTGACGTCATTCGCTGTAATTTAGCGTTTCAGTCAATATGGCCGATTGCAGTATTTAATACTTTTATTTCATTAAAAATCTTTTTTGTTAATTTAATGTTAATTTTAAAACTAGGTCATATTTTAGAATCTGGTGTACATATATTTTTCCTTAAAACCATTTATTCTTTGATTCTTTAATACTGTCATTATTAACTGGTGTCTGTATGTAAGATTCATTTCTGTACTTGAAGGAATTAGTACTGGAGTAGTTTTAGATGGCGTACCCCTCTCGCCACGGGCATATGATTCCCAATCATATAAAGGTACCTTTTACCAGTATTGTTACAGTGATAGTACACGATTTTAATCGTGTGTAACACAATTTTTGTTTGTGTTTAGTTTTTTATGTATTTTAATACCGTTTTTGTAATGACGAGATCTATTTTCGATTTAGTACATGTTCTTTTGTGCTTGTGTGAGTGTGTGTACCTCACCCCCCGCCAAAAGTTGCGAGCAAATTTGTTCGATATTTAGTCAGAAAGCGTCTCCCGTCTCGAAGAATTTATAGAATATAAAAAATAAATAATATAGTTGATAATTATTAGTATAATACAAGTAATTTCTTTTTAAGGTAATACAAAATAGTATACTTAAGTAAAATTTTTGCACGCCTGCTTGCAGGCAGAATACATAGACATCTAGGCTTTAAGATCTTACCTTTTAAAAAAAACAATGTATTTCTAGCAAATAAACGGTTGAATTTGAATTTGAATTTAGACCTCTTAAGTTTCTGTACTAGCGACCCGCCCCGGCTATAAATTAAAATAAAAGAGTGAAGTTACATTTAGCCTACGTAAGTCATGAAAATTAATTTTTCGTCGACTTGGTCGTAAAATATCATTTTCTTATAATTACAGAAATACTTAAGTAGGCTTTCTTATATATATAAACCATCTATAAAAAATGATCTAAACGATTGTGAAACATATCCGTCTATTCCAGGTCGTATAACAAGTCTTCAGCTACAAACTCACCTGACCTCTCTATGCGTAACAAACCGCGACGTATCGAACCTCCTCCGTCTGATGGAAGCCGACGTGGCTGTCCACGAGGTGCGGGAGCTCGTCACTCCTCTTGTGAAACACGCCAAGTGGAGCAAGCTGGTCTGCCAGGCGGTACACGACCTGGAGGCTGTGTATAGAGACGCCAAGGCTCTTGGCTGTGAGGTTAGTATTATTTTCATCTTTACACCTCCCTCGTTTGTCTTGTGGTCCAATCAAAATCGGTCCAGTCGTTCCGGAGATTAACCGGAACAAACATACAAACAGAGAAAAAATTATGTAAATAATCTGTTATTTTGACTTTACAGACACGTTAATTTTGTTTATTTATATATCTTTATTAATAAATAAGATTAGAGTGTGTATCATGACGTATATTGTTACAGTGCCCAATGACAGTAGCCCCTTTCCTGGCTTACAATGCAACACAACATTGTGGCATTTTCTGGCAAATGGCGGTCGTACGGAACACGGACCACAAACCGACGGCTAAACACAGGGCTGGTGACCTCATAGCCGCTGGCGGAAGGTAAATATTTTATTAGTATTCGTATATTTACCCCTTATCGTCGCACAGTTTAGCCAAGGCCTCACTTTGATTCTTCTACCCATCTCTATTGATAGCCACACAAATGAACTCGACGCCTTTAACAAAGAGTGGCGACCACTCTTTGTTAAAGTCGTCGAGTTTATTTCGTCAGCGCCTGCAAGGTCTGCCTCTGAGTCAGCTTCCAATTATTGGGGTTGCGTTTGGATGAATATTTCATAACATATTTTGTTTGGGGGGATAAAAGCTTAATTAAGTGAATCAATGTGGAGAAGGGGTGATGATGACGATATGAGATGAAGGGGGTAGTTCGCTAGCTACGCTCGCTCACTGGCCTCCCATTTTCATCCCCTTCATTTTTAGGTTTTTTCTGACCTTACAGACACTAAAATAAGCTCCGTGGTCCCAGCCACGGAAAGACAAGTCAGAATACAGTATCTTTTCTGTTACTTGAGTGGTGACTGTCCATTAAATATACCTATACAATCAATAAATCTTTTTGACTGTAGATATGTATGCAGAATGCATTACGTCTAAACGTGGCTAGCAGTTTTTTTAAACGTATAGCAATGGCAGTCCAGCTAAGCCTTGTTTACCTGTTTTATAAAACGGATCTGTTTTGTAAATGAGCTAGCAATTTTGTAAAATTGTGGATGTGTGTGAAGTCTTGAACCACTGCATTCGTGTTTCGGTTCAACGTTGTACCTATGTAAGAAGAAAATGATTGATTAGAGATTAATAGGAATATTTTCCATTTTGTTTTCCTCTTAAAAGAAGTTCAGTTCTACAATCCATCTGCGACATATATACAACTTGTTGTTACGTATAAAACTGGGCTCACTGTTATGTACTATTTTTCTAAGATACGATGCCCTCGTATCTGAATTCTGGAAGGTTGCCCGAACGGAGAAGGATCACGACAGCGCGGAACTTAAGTCGAGTTCAGTCGGGTTCTCTATGTCGCTGGAGAGGATGGCCGCCATTTTGAAGAAGATGGAGAATGAAATACCTTCACCGTTGCAGAGTTCAGAAGTATGTTGTATATTTTTTTTAGAATAATGGACTTCACAATATTTCAGATTTCTATTGTAGTATTTTTTTTTACTTTTACTGAAATATGAAAATTTCCGATAATTATTTTTATTTGCGGTTAAAAAGTTATCAGATATAAAAAAAGCAAACGTTAATGGTTTTAGAACCTGCATCCGAACTCCTGGATCGATACAGCACTAGAAGTACTGATCCATGATATGCGGGTTCAAACCCCCGGTCTCGCACTTTATTTCATACTGGTAACAATTTAACATCTTACGTATCAACTAACTTTTAAAGCGTGGGCGTTTGAAACAACATCCAGTCACTTCTGCATTCCCGTGACTCATTCATACACCAAGACCTAAACCTTCATCACTTTTCAGTCGTCCCTTTTATGCGTATGCCTTTGGGGAACTGCCGGGAGTGGGCGAGATGGCCAAGCAGCTGCCCGTAGAGCTCAATTGGCTCGGGACCTGTGGGCAGCTGGATACAACTGCTGTGGGTGGACGCTCACCAGCTCTGACGCGCATGATCTGACCGGCGCAGGAGTAGTGCTGTTGCAGGAAGATGCCATAGTACGTCTGGCGTGCTGGGATGGAGTCAGGTGGGTAAAGGAAGGCCTTAAACAGACTTCGAACTCCATAATAATTAACACACATCAAAACTGCATCGATTTACGTGATATTGGATGCGATCTGATGTATTGACTTTTGAAGATAGTTTTCTTTTTACTCAAAGTAGTTATATGCTCAGTTTATGATGACGAGTTTCATACATTTATATGTACAACCAAAATAATTAGAGAAGTAAAAATTGCATTTTATTTGATCTTCAGTGTCTAAAGAACAGCTTTCCTTATTTAAAATAATTTTAGGACCAACATTTCATTGGCCTATTTCTGAACGGGACAACATTGACAAAAAAGAAGTTTAAAAAAAATACTAGCTGTGCCCCGCAAACGTTGTTCTGCCATAAAAAAATTCTGGACAGGGCCACCCTTATCACCTAGGGGTATAAAAAAATGCCTACAACCTATTCTCTGACCTACCAAATATACACATTTTGTTTATCTAAATCGGTCAAGCCGTTTCGGAGGACTTCGATAACAAACACTGTCACACGAGATTTTTATATATTAGATATATATTCCGCCGTGATCCTTTTGATGTATATACTTTTATCGCTGTCCGTGCATAGATACTACCTGTAAGACATGTGGGTACTGTTTCTTTATCAGGACGTCAAAGAGACACTTAATATCTTGCGTTTCCTGATGTCCGTAGGTCATAAGAACTTACGGAAGCAATACTATACTCCTAACAATGTTCTTAGGATTTGGCTATAACTGATGCAGGGTGACGTCTCGATGCGCTTCCCCTAATAGGATGGAGTTAGGTTAGTTATGGGCACCGCCGGGGCAAGACGGTGAATGCTAGCGCGACCCTTTCTTGCCCCACCTCGGCGGAGGACTATTCACGGGGGGGTTATGTGTTCACGTGGCGGAGGGGAAGCGCGACTGACTTTTTACAATAAATAAAAAAATCTTATTCAGTGTGTCCTCTGTGTGACAGAGGATCTTATAAACGCTCCTGACAGTGAATGACACGGTGCTAAATTAAATATAAATCTTTGAAAAGCTAATGCTTATGCTAACGCATGCTTAGCGAACTCTAAAGTTATAATATTAAATGGAAAAAGAATACCGTCGTGAGCAGGATTCGAACCGACGTCGATGTCGAGATGGAAGCTTAGTGGCCAGAGCGCCTGGAGTATTTATCCGGGAGGCGCAGGTTCAAATCCTACTCACGACCGTATTCTTTTTCCATTTAATATTATAACGTTGCTAAGTACTTAACTAATTCGATTTATATTGCCATCGACAACCAAAGAAGTCGCAACAGCATTTAGTAATAGTAATTACAAGATGATAATTATCTTGCATTGTTTGTATGTCAGTTTAGATCAAATCTTGCATGCTGAATTAGCACTGCTTCCTCTAATCTCACGGAGTTGAATTTTTACATGATGATTCAAGATAAATCTTTAAAAAGCATTAACTCATGCTTAGCGAACTCTAAAGTTATTATATTAAATGGAAAGAAGAATACAGTCGCGAACAGGATTCGAAACCTGCGCCTCCCGGATAAATACTCCAGGCGCTCTGACCACTAAGCCATCTCGACCTCCCGGAGGCGCAGGTTTCGAATCCTGTTCGCAACCGTATTCTTTTTCCATTTAATATTATAACGTTGCTAAGTACTTAACTAATTCGATTTATATTGCCATCGACAACCATTTTACGTGATGGTTCAGTTCCGATGACAATGCATTTTTATGGTAAGCATGACCTGAATCGATATCATCCAGGATTAGCTCCAGATAAAATAACTCTTCTACAGTTAACGGCACAGATACAAAATTTTGCGATTACAAAATAAAAGCTCATATAGTAATATCTTAGGTTTTCGCGATCACTACACATTATAATAAAACATCTTTTAACCGGATTAATTGCGTGTATTATTGGTTTTTGTTTTTCCTGACGTTTCGAATACTTTGCAGAGTTCGTGGTCGCAGGGGGTCCTCCTGGGAGGTGTCAGGAAAAATAAAAACCAATAATGCACGCGATTAATCCGGTTAAAAGTTGGCTTATACATAATTTATATTTGTTTTAGGTTACGAGAACACAAAGTGCCATACATCGACGTATTGGAGTTCATCAAACAGAAACTCAACCCTGACAGTGTTAGGATTCCTGATGGTAAGTTTACTGTGACAGATTTTTAGTTATTCACAGTTGCCCATAACCATATGCACTATAATAAGGATATAAACAGTAAAGTCGATGGGACGACTATCAGTAATTTTGAGTCTAAATAGATGTAACTAAATACACGTAAGTTGAGTTTTGCAGAAGTAACATGAATGTAGAATCAATGCAGTAGAGATGAGAGCTTTGAGAAGTGTGGAGTAACTTTGAAAGACAGAATGAGAAACAGTGTATGACACTGTTTCTCATTCTGTAAGCAGCGTTGAGGAGGGAAAGACAATGTTGTGATGAGGATTGGAGGAAAAGCTGGGATAGTTTGGGCATTTAGAGAGGATACATGAAAGGTGATTGACAAAACTAGAATATGAGTCAAACGTGGATGGAAGAGTCGAGGCAGGTCGACCTTGACGGACGTACCACTATCAAGTTGCAAACGTTCTTAAAAGGACATTTCATGAACAACCTAAATTGACAATTTTCCACCGTGGGAGAGCCATGCTTCGGCACGAATGGGCCGGCTCGACCGGATTGATACCACGGCCTCACAGAATACCGGCGTGAAACAACGCTTGCGTTGTGTTTCGCCGAGTGAGTGAGGGTACCGGAGGCCCAAATCCTTTAAAAGGCCGGCAACGCACTTGCGACTCCTCTGGGGTTGCGGGTGTCCATGGGCGGCGGTAATCGCTTACCATCAGGCGAGCCGTCTGCTCGGTTGCCCCCTATCATTAAAAAAAAGACAAGTATCCTTAAAGAGGTTTACTGAACATAGATGAAGCGAAAGAGAGTCGATCCATAGTCTCTACGTACACTAATGGGAAACAGGCTTGATCTTATGTACGTGTGTATGTCAAAATCCCCCAACATAATAATATGTCTGACAGTTTTTTCTACTAAACATGGACTGCCCTAAAGGTGCCCGGACGATATATTTCCTAATCTTCTTCTTCTTATCGTGTAGTTGAAGAACGACGTAGTCGGAGTTAAGGCCCCATACCCCTCTAACATGGCTTTAATGTGTGCTGGATTCCTCACGATGCCCGTTTAGAAATATTTGGTCCTATCGAAACGGATTGGTAGTTCGCCATCATCATTACCTGCCCTTATCCCAATTTATTCGGGGTCGGCGCAGCATGTATTCGTCTTCTATACATCTCTATTAGCCGTCACATCTTCAGATACTCTTTAACACGATCCATCCAACGCATCCTCGGTCTTCCTCTACTCTTATAGCCATTTACATTCATACAAAATACTTTCCTCTTTACATGACCCACATCCCTCCGCATCACAATTCGCAATAATTGGTAGTTCGCCATAATAAAACCTACTAGTATTATAAATTCGAAAGTAAGTCTATTTGTTTGTATGTTCGTTTGTTTGTTACCTTTTCACGACTAAACGGCTGAACGGATCGTAATGAAATTTGGCAAGGAGATAGATTGGACCTTGGAGAAGGACATAGGCTAACTTTTGTCATGAAGTCGCGGGCACCAGCCAGTAAAACATATTTTATTAGTTAGTTTAATCTTACTACTGTTACTTAATTATTAATTTTAAGTTAAATTTTTAATAGAATTGCTCTTACTGGATTTTGGCGACATATTCACGTTCCAAATTTTCCGCTGCTACTGATGATGAAGTTAACGATAAGTTACCTTTTATTTATATTATTTCAACTTTACATACATACATAAACTCACGCTTCTCCTATGGGGTAGACAGAAACTACAGAACGCCACCTGCTACGATCCTTAGATACATATTTCAACATTAATATATATTTTATCATTCCATTCCAACAGGTACAAATCGATCGTTGAGTTGGTCTGAAAGTGAGAAGTCTATTAATAGTTCTACAATATCAGTCACCTTCATCACAGCCAGTGACAGAATGACCAAGAACTCTAAGAGACATTGTGAGAATCAGGTTAGTTGTAAATTGAATAGTTTTATTGATTTAATTTGCATAAACATGAGTGCATTCTCCGAAGGGTTACGCAGAGTCGAATGAGACATCTTTGAAATTAAATTGTACGAATTTTATTAATATAACTAAATATTCCAAAAATCTTTTAATTTGTATGTCAATCTTTTACAAATTCTTTAACCACCTATGTTTCTATCTACATCTACACTTATATCCACTTACTATAGGAAAACAAACTATTGAAACCTTAGTCATATTTTGAAGACACTTTTACAATAACTAACGTAACCCTACTGAAACAGCAAAAAAACATTTAACATCGAAAAAAGACATTACCTAAGAATATCAAGGGTTATGAAACTTTCTGCTTCGTTGGTTTTATATTACATGTAACTTTCTTTTTTTTTTTACAGATAAACACTCAAATAACTTCAATCCTAGTATCACTAGGCCTACAGCCCGTACTAAGCCGAGTTAGAGTGAATGTACTAGCATTATCCTGCGAAGCCGCTTGTCTGCGCATGTTAGCCGCGCAGATCGCCGCCCCACTCGACGTTGACGAACTTGCGCATGCGTTCGCGCCTGTATGTGAAGCGTAAGTATTTATCTATATGTATATAATTAATACGTGAAGCAAAAACTTTGTACCTCTTTTTACGAAAATTACGCGGAGTAGTATGAAAATTACGCCGTCGGAATATTATGAAAATTTGGCACTATTAAAGTTTATATGGAGAAGGAGTGCAGAAAGCTAATATTTTTATATAATATGCATTAGAAATAGGTACATTAAATTCCTAAAAAAAAAACAGCACTACCATGCGTTTGACCCACACAAACATAGGTTTGACAATAGAACCTTAATAACTTTCAAATTAAAATTTTTAATGAGTTATGGTCACATTTCGGCGAGTGGGCAACCACTAGTAAAAATTTAACTTAAATTAAAGACTTCTAGATAAACAAGTGACCTGTAAAAGAGTTTGAAAAATCCTTTTTTACTAAATAAACATTTTCGTTTCATATTATAGCGTATTAATGTGGGAAATTTATCGTGGAAATACTAATCCTCTCCTTATATGATTGTCTGTGAAACTGTTTCTTTGTTTTATTGTCGTAGGAAGAAAAAAGAGAAAATAATATATGGTATGGTACGTTGCATAAATTATGCGACACTACTGCGTCACTTATGCCAAAACTACGTTTTATTTTCATCTCACATTTAATGTCTTCATATTCCTAAAATTATCGAATAATCGCGCTTCAAAATGGCGCGTACTCAGAACTGTCAAAGTTGAAAACGTCATTTATTGTTGAACTATAATCAATATCATATTGATTTAACACATAACATAGTATCACACCTATATTCCCAGACGGATTGGGCAGACGTGTTAGTACCTTGTAAATAGTTGAGGAGCCGATTGACAAATACTGGGCACAACACCTCTACATATATCTCTGCCTATCCTGTCGGAGAATACAGGCATAATGCCATATCATTTGTTATTCTTATGGTAGGTACCTACGGACTGCCAGAGTTCAAGAAACAATGACTGATAAGATTAACTTGTTTATATAAATAGAAATGCAATTTATTGTCATTTGCTGGTTCTGAATAATAATAAAGTAACGGATATTACTATGTTGAAGGGTTTAAGTTCAATGCGTACTTTGATAATAGCTGTCTAGTATAGATATCTGTAACAGAACATGTGCATATTCCGTAATAATATAATACATATGTCGCAAATGGATGACAGAATCCGCTATTTTACAAAACTGATAGCTGTTTTACATAACAGAACAGTTTTATAAAACGACTGAACAACGTTCAGCTGGATTGCCATTGCGACACGTTTAACAAATCTGCTACCCACGTTTAGACGTAATGCAGAATGATATATCTACATAGTAATATCTTAGGTTTGCGCGATCACTACACATTATAATAAAACAACATTTAACCGGATTAATCGCGTGTATCCTGCGACCACGAACGCTGCAAAGTGTTCGAAACGTCAGGAAAAACAAAAAACCAATAATACACGTGGTTAATCCGGTTAAAAGTTGTTTTATTATGATATATCTACAGTCAGAAAGATTTATTAATTGTAAAGGTATATTAAATGGTACTTGGATTGTAGAATTAGCAATTTTACAAAACTGCTAAACATTGGTCAGGTGTTTCAGTTAACAGCAATAATGATCATCATTACAATAATGATCATTAAACAAGAGATTAATATACGTAGACAGGTATCTCAAGTATAATTAACCAAATAAATAAAACAGATCATCCACCGTACTATAATCTTCAAACACACTGAACAATGTTGATTATAAAATTAGGTATGTTTTGATTACAATATTTAAATAATGATAATTGGAGTGTGGTAAAAAAATGTCTGCTGTTATTATTATAAAATGAAAATTGTCAGCACGTACTTTTGTCGCACATAGGAAGTCCATATGCATTTTTCCCAGGGTGAAAGTTAATGTCAAAAATGGTACCACTATTTTTGGTTGAGTATAGTATAAGGTACAACAAATTCGTTATTTATGTATAGTCGACCATACAGTTGCTTTACCACCCTAATGCTGAATTTCATATGCCCATCATAATATGACAAGGTCTATTTTCGCTTACAAGATCAAAGTGTCAGTACTGTCAACCTTAGACATTTTAATTTACTGGAAGTTTTTGTCTAATATGGTAAAGCAATTTCGTGGTTGACTATACATTTTAACAGTTTAATAAGTACTGTTTCTTTACAGGTACCCAAAACGACGCAATATACTAGACGACGCACTCCAAGAGCTGACCACTTTAGCCAAACAAAGCAACCAAAGCCGGTCTACAGAGGAAACTCAACTGTACGCTCTTTACTCGATACCTGATTCTTTGTGTCGATTAATTACTTGACCTTAACAGAATATTATGGTTACATTAACCAAAAGACTTAACGGAGCAACCAGAGTCGGCAGCAGAAGAAACTCCAACTCCACGTATATCGAATTGACTATTTCAATAGATTATTTTTGTCTACATAAATACAATCAAGCCTGTTTCCCTATTGGGGTAGGCATAGTCTAAGTATCGATTTTCTAATACGCCAAATACGATTCGGACACACCACTCACAGTTCCACGTACTATTATAATGGTTAACTTAACCAAAAAGCTAAATAGAGCAATTAAAGTAGATAATCTTATAAATATTCTTGAAACAAAAAAACTATTAACTTAAGGGTTATTTTTGAAAATAATTTTCATTCGATTGTGACTATGAATATGACAGTTAGTACTTTCGAATGTCAAATCGTCTTAAAATTATTATAGAACTAGTGGACGTACTCTTGAAAATAATTCCGCTCGATTGACATTGGAAATATATCAGTTCGTACTTTTAAATGCCAAAATGTCTAAAAAATAATTATAGATTCGAGATAATATGAAGACAACATGCTTTAAAATCGAGGCAACTGTAATGTAGGTAAATTTATTTTAAAATTACGCGTTGTTTTTAGGCGTCTATTTAATATTGGAATTGGATTGGGATTGGTATTAGTTTCAAGAGTAACCCCACAGGATTCTACTATTCAAGAGTCCTTTAAAATTAAGATGATTATGATTTAGATAAATATATTTAATTTATCGCGTTGTTTTTAGGCGTTGAATTCGTGTTGGATTTGGATTGAAATTAATTTCAAGAGTTACCCTAGTGATTCTGTATATTGTTTGTTTGTCCACGCAATATTATGATTGTTAAATTAACCAAAAAGGTTAATATCAATTATTGTTCACCGGTTACTACTCACGTGCATTCTTGAAGATTGCCCGACTAGTTTCGAACTCGAACGGAGCCCTTAATCATAAGCTGAGCCCACGGCAATGTCGCGAGTCAGACTGTGACGAAACTAGTTGGGCAAACCCGAAGAATACACGTGAGTAGTAACCGGTGAACAATAATTAATATGAATATGTTTCACGAAAGTTATTATACAAAAAGATAAAGGAAAGCGAAGGAAACCTTACTGTATGCAGTATCCATATTTTTTTCTCGACGAACAATAATATAGTGACCAAATTTTAATACTGACATGTATTGAAATTACAAGAAAAAATAAAGAAATTACTTTCAAGTTGCCCCCAATAATATTGATAGGAGCTCGAGTTTATGGTGATAATTTAAAAGACTTATAGAAAACCGCAAATTTCTTGAATATCATGGAATCTCTTTCAAATATTATATAAACAAAAAAAAAATTATACTGGCTTCAGTCATACAACATTTTGTAATAAAAAATTAATTTTAAAAGTCAGCTGGTTTGATATATATAACTATGATATATATTCATAGTTAGTTATTCTAAGGCATCACATACATACGGTGAAGGAAACCTGGACCTAATGGTTTGAAATCACCAACCCATAGTGAGCTAGCGTAGTGGTACTTGTAATTTCTCTGTATGAGAGGAGGCAAGGCCCTCCAGAGGGATAGTTATGGGCTGGTTATGTTATGTGTGTTCTATTCCTGTCTACCCTTTGAACCCTGATGTCGTCTAGTAAGGTCAGGCTGTTTGCAAATATTAACCACTGTCGTCTATAAAGAACAAGTGGCAGTTCAAAGGCTTGGACACAGTTCGCAAGCAAGCATTCATCACTACATAGTATAAAACAAAGTCCCCCGCCGTGTCAGTCTGTTCACGATAAACTCTAAAAGTACTGAATGGATTTTCCTGTGGTTTTCACCAATAGAGTGATTCATGAGGAAGGAACAAAACAAGGAACAACTCTGTATCGCCGCCATTACTGGGCTTCCGACTTCAATAAATAAGTGATCTTCAATGACACTGCTTTGTTACATATTACTATCAAGCAGGCGGGATGTGACTAGACACTACAGGAGTTCGTTCCCATGGATGGATGATATTCAATGTCAATCTATAATAGTTAGAATCTTGGTCAGAACGTAATTAAATATGATTTTTAATACTTCCAGTCACAACAAACTTAACACATGTCATTTGACGATATTGCAATGTATGATTTTGTAATTTAATTCATAATTTGTATATGTATAAATTATATATTATTCATCATTTTTTAATAACATTTTAATAATTATTTTGTCAAAAAATTACATAACCATTTCACTTATATTTATAAAATTATTTATTTTATCAGTAGTCAGCTTCCTCTAGTTCACTCCGGAGTTAAACAGATCGTCAGTGACTGAATAGTAATTACAAATAGGATCAGGAATCCGCCGTCTTTTTACAATGCCAACAATTTATTCTAGGAGGCGTTCGAGCTTGGAAGTGAAAATTTGGCTATTTCATTTCATCCGAAGAATTTTGATACATTATTAGGCACTTTTTTATAATTTCCTCTATAATTATGGCACGGGCAATCAACAGCTTGTATAACTACGCCTATATTCCCCAAAGGGCTGGGCTGAGGTGTATCGTACACCATTATTTCGCCTATACCATTATTAAGTCGTAATAATCAGTTTATCCGTGTTTACATGATTATAAATAATTATATAATTACTATCGTGCATATAACTGATAACCAGTATTAAAGAAGATAATTATCTTTATTTATTTTGTCTATGTAAGCATATTTATAAAACAAGTTTGTAATGTAAAGTAAACCATTTATTTTTGTAAGCGTAATGTTCTTAAAGTTTTGTTTTAAAATTTTATCTTAATCACATTTTAATAAGTAATTGCCATACTGCATTTTCAGATTTAAGTATGTAATTACAAAAAAAAATGTGCACAGAAAATAATTCTAGGTTGTGTTAAGTTTTTGATTGTATAATTAATGTTTTTGTTTGTTTAATTAAAGATTTTGATTGTATAATTAAAGACTTTGGTTGTATAATTAAAGTTTATGACTGTATAGTTAAAGTTTTTATAGAATTTTAAAAGTAAAGTTTGTATTGATGAACGGAAAGTTACTCTTCAGTGGCCATGTACAGTATACTTTTATACAAACAAGGTTTGTAATGTAAAAATAAACAACATTATTTATACAAAATTGATTTTATTTCATAATTTAAATTCAGTCTTTTACGCATACAACAATATTTTGTTAAAGTCAGATTTTTTTATCGTCAGAGGATTTTTGTCAGAGGAATTGACAGTCTTACCATACAACCTTGTCTAAATTTTAATTTATTCTTAGATAAATATGATCTGACGATTGAAAAATCTGCTCTGTATTATATGATTGGTTATCTAACATACAATTATAATTAATATACGTAGCTACACATATATAGCATCACGTTTGTAATGCCTAATAGGTATAGGCAGAGATGTACACACTTGTACTACTCACCAATGCTGTTATTAAGTCCCACACGCAAGCAACACACAATTCTAAACTTTAATTTACTAGATTACTTTCTGAAGTCGGTTTCTAATTTTTTTATTCATGTCGTAGGTTATCGAAGATGGGTCATGAATGAATGAAAGATGAACACAAATGAATATAGTCTCTTGTGCGGCCATAACTCATATTAGGTCACTTTACTACAATGCTTGTTTGTATTACAATACCAATATATTGGGGTGACATTGAAATGCTTTATTATTTTCCATGTTCGTGTGCTCTCAATGGTTCAGTGTCTGACCTGTTTGCAAGATAATATTACCTACAGTAGGTACCTACATTCTTCTTATCGTGTGGTTGATGAACAACCTACTGTCAGAGTTTAAACCGCCCGTAAGTCTCTGACATGGCTTTACACACCATCGAGAACATAGCTTAGGTGTGCTGGTTTCCTCACGATGTTTTCCTTCACAGTTTTAAGCAAGTGATAATTAATTTATAATACGCACATAATTTCGAAAATTCAGTGGTTCGGTGGAAAATTCAGATTCGAACTTGCGACCTTTGACTAGTCAGTCCAACGGTCGTACCACTAGGCTATCACTGCTATACCTAAGTTACTTACATTTAACACCAATCATAATTACTTTATTCGGTGCTATGGGCGTATCTAAGCTTGATACCTAGTTCAGTATTGCTTTGTGAAGTAACAAATAGCAGATATTGGGAATAATAAGCAATAATTAAATTGTCAACTGAAGCCCATACTGACTTGCTTCCTTTTCCTTAAAAGGAGACGAAATTCTTCTATTTTTAACTGTTTTTCCCAAGAAGATCGTGCCTTCGTAATAATTTAGGTACTATCGCGGCCTTTTCCGCCTGACCACTTAATCTTTTTTTGTCTGAATCCTGCGCCGCCGCCATGCCACGCCCCCTTAAAGTGTTTGCCTATTAAAGCGAGAACGTAATTAGTTGCAATCTCCACTGCGCAGCTTAGTGACGTATCACGTGTACTCCCTTTTGTGAATTTTAAGGACGATCTGATTTGACCTTGGCGGGGCTACAGAGCGCTTCTATTTTTTTAAGTGCAAGCAAAAATGAACTTAGTGGTGGTCAGGCGGGAGAGTCCGCGATAGTACATATGCCAGATTGGAATGTCCACTTGCACCATAAGCATTCAATGTCCTTACAAAAATCTACTAAGTCAAATCCATCCAAGATCTTATCTTTGATAACAGCATCTAATACAAATTGTACTTATTTACACTCAATCCTCATATTATCCTAAGGTAGCAGCTAGGAAAGGATCCTCAACTGCCAAAAAACACCAAGTTGTGACACTCTACTTAACCTTATTGAATCAGCAACGGACCCAGCGACATTGCAGCAGCATCGCTAAACACATCGAGAACATTCGGTTGGCAAAGAAAGCTTTTAGTCCTGATTGTCTTCACGTTCACTTCTGATCCTGGTGCAAAATACTTTATTAAGAACATAATATAATAACACTCCGCTTATGATAAGACAAATTCATCCATCCATATTTAACTCAGATCACACCATCCCATCTTCTAAATAGTATACACCCGATCCTCATTCATCTTATAAATTAGAGGTGCGAAGGTCATGTGCACTGGTGGCACGCTTGGAAATTTATTCACACCAGTATCGTAAGTGTTGCAACGTGGAGTAGTAATGATAATGCAGGTGACGATGGAGAGGAACATCGCTATGAGGGCCCAGAACATGAGGACCAGGAAGAAGCGAGTACGACGCCAGGTTACCTCTTGCTGAGCTGTTTGTACTTCTTCTGAAGTTAGTGGCCTGCAACAAAGTAACGTGATTAAGTATTGTGGCAAGTAGGTTGATGACTTCGGACTCTATAAATAAATTGGCACAGCTTAGCTGAAGGAGGTGTCTCCTATGGGTATCTATTTGTAGGTCAGCGTAATAAAAACGAATTATAAAAATACCAGACCTCAAATAATTGTTCGGGGCTTCGGTGTGAGCGCATGTGATTTATGTATAGGTATGTCTACGTACTCAGGCGAAGTTCCTAGTTCAGTGCAACATTAAAAAAAATGTTTATATCTGACTGACTTATGATCTTTAACATATACGCAGAAGTCATAACTAAAATGATAAAAATACAATTAGCATCAAGAATCTTCGAGGCTACTCCAAATTAACGTATTTTTATCTGTACGTTATAATACAAACATGCTAGGTTAATTTGTTTCGGGTCAAATTGAATACCAACAAAACTGTTTCTTTTTTTTTTTGTATAGATAAGTGATTTTAAAATAGACGGGAACTGATTAGTGTTATCAATCATCTTTTTTTAATGTACATAGTTTTATATCAGTCACAGTATTGTTAAATAGACATTATTGAGAATATCAAAATAGATTGAATCGAGGATAAAAAATAAGAGGAGGAATTTACTGGAAACCACATGTCATCAAACTATACCCAATTCACAGGGCTCAACCCTCAATACCTACAAATATGAAGCAATGAAATGTCTATGCCTGGAATCATCCATAAATTACTTTATGGCCTATCGATAAACTACGCAACACCAGTCAGCGAAACACGAAGCCGTCATTTCGTGTGTTGTTCTTAAGTTATAATTAATTATGTGTATTAGTCTATTTATCTATACTTATAATAAAATCGTAACTCGAAAGCCCGAAAATTTCAAATTCGCTTTTTGGATTTTTTTTCTTTCGTATTGTGTTATTCAATTGATTCTACTGCCAAATCTGTTGTTTTTAAAATTTGAGTATTTTTGTCTGTTTGTATGTCCGAGGTTGGCGTCCAAACCAAGAAAAAGAAACAACTGAAAATTTGTAAAAAATATCATCAAAGGCCGGGTCAACTTATAGGCTATTCAAAATTGCGCATTTCCTCAAGGGAGCTGAGCAGTGATGTTAAACATCTGACACTCAGAATCTAAATTGGACGGATTTCAATAAAAATGGCACTGTTGTATAGCTAATCAAAAATGATAAGCACTGCAAAAGGTATCATTGCGCTTTATCACATGGGGATCAAGCATTTACCGGTTTTGTATTTTGATTAGTAGATTGTGAATGCCTATTTTAGCAATATTGTCAACTGAGTAATTAGTTACATATCATACATAGGTGGCCGGGATGGTATAAGTATTAAGATCGAATCCCGGTACAGGATATTATTTTTGCATATTTTTAATTTTGATAATACAAGTTTTATCTGTTATTTCGCAGAAAAACAACATTATTTTAGTTTATCGTGTCCTTTTGTAATATAAACACACTTTTTATGTGCTTCTCTTGCTGTCTCATATCAATATGGTGAAGCACAGTGAAGATGTTACACGTTAGCGTTATATAATTTTTTTATCAATCATGCCTCATCATTAATCATGGTACTTCTTTCCATAGAAAAGTCATTTTTAAACTCTGTCATAAATTATATAAAAAAATATGATCACATGGATCTACGTTTGGCTACCAACTCGCCTGATGGCAAGCGACGGTGTGGCCGAGGATGGAGCACGTATATCCAGAATAAATCTATTCACTCATATGTAGAGTGGATAGATTTTGGGAGAACGATAGTTGAGGAGTTGATGCAACTGCCCACTACCACAATGGCTTCGTCCGGTGGATGGTAAACAGCCGTGGTCGAAGACTCCAACCAGAGGTGTGTTGCCTGTTTTGCACCACCCAGGGGCTACGTGTACACATTCCATTTTAAGGGTGCACTCCTACAGACGCGGACAACTTTGTTACTAAATAGGTATTGGGGGCTCCAATACCTATTTAGTAACAAAACTACGTACACATTCCCTCAGCCTTACCTTAGGATTAATTTAATTGCCTCATCCTTAAGTAGATAATAGCAAAATATCAAATAAGCATTACTGACGATTTTGTTAGAAGCTTTCCAGCTATTGAGGTGGTTGGAGAGTACATTCTCGATGATATTTTGAATTATTTATTTTATCATCCTTTGTGAATTCGATTAAAATTTAAAGTTTTAAAACCAAGGGTAATAACTAAGAACGTTGTGCAGTTGTGCTCACCCTAACAATTATGGTACGAAAATTTCTTTTGAACTGAAACATCACCAAAAATAAAAGTCCTACAAGAGCCATGGCGTGTTTCATACTTGGCATCAAAAATTTCTCTTTTACGATGTTCTAGAAGCTTCAACAGTTGAAGTCGATCGATGTCTATTATAAACAAATGGGGCTTAAAACTTAATGCGCCATCGGATGCACGAAAGGGTTTAATGAAACTGCTGCAGTTAGCGTCATCATTACCCTATCCAATAAAACACCGTGTAAAACATTGCTTAACCTCAACGAATGTTTACTAAGCGGAGATTGGAACAGACTATCATTCCCTATATCTTGGGCATTTGTTTTATAGATCAGGTAGTAAATGTTGAAAAAATAAACAACAAGTCAGATCCAAGCTCTACTATAAAATCCATTATGGAACTCAACAACACTTTTTTCGACCTGGTGATCAAACCCAAGACTTACCGACGCTTATACTCACTTGCAACCACCAGACTAATAAGTCAGTTTTTCTAAGATTATCTTTACACTGCACAAGATTGATGACCATTAATATTTTCATTTTTAAATGAAGATGTAGTGACAGAAACTGAAAATAGTATGCCATGTCATGTTGAAAAGTTGAAAAGACGAGGCAGGTGTAAGTGGAAATTCTGAGATCCTTAAATAGATATAAACTGACCCACCGAAACTCACTAAAAGGTCAAAAAAGTAGTGCTCACAACCTGCACGCGTGTATGAACAGACGTATGAACGTGATAGAAGCAAAAAGAGTATGTAAGGATCTTAGCAGGTGGCATTCTATAGTGTCTGTCTATCTGAAGCCTAGGCCAGAGACGTGAATTTATGTTTGTACCTATGTATGTGACATTATCATTTTGGCCAACACATATTGTCATGCCGTCAGTTCTGCACCTGATCTCACTCCGGACGTCTCGGATTGCCGTCCCACCGGAATACGTGAGTGAAGAATGAGGGAGTGCTTTCCATAGTGATAGGCCGCCGAATTCGGGAACGGCGGCTTATCAAATTTCGGTAATACTATTGGGAAACAGAAAATAACGTAAGATCATCTATGTCGCATCTAGCTTTCAGCTGACCTCTGCGGTAGTAAACCGCGAATTCGCATAAAATCTGTAGGACATTGTATTAACTGCAACGTTAGTCGTGTCGGTTCGGTCACCTATATAGGGACTGAATAGATAGCGATGACGTCATCAAAAGACATATTAAAATGTGGAATAAGAATTCGCAGTAGTGAGCAGAGGTCGAGATGGCATAGCGGTCAGAGCGCCTGGAGCATTTATCCGGGAGCCGCAGGTTCTAATCTTGCTCACGACCGTATACTTTTTTCCACTAAAATTTATAACTTAAGGATTCGCTATGCATAAATTAATGCTTTTCGAAGATTTATCTGTATGAGTTTGGGTTGCTAGGGCAGCTGGCAAGTATCTGAAAAGTCACGGCTGTCTGTATAAGGGTGGCGTCAAAGAGGATAGACAATAATAGAATAATGCAACAATTATTACCAAAAAAGGAAGGGGTGAAGGGTCTGACATCAACCAACGTACCGGACCTTCTCAAAAAAGGCAGGTTAATAAACTAAGCCATCGAGCATGCATTCTTCATGAATGTAAGATAAAACTATAGTTTCTGCCTACCTCAATGGGAATCAGGTGTGAGTTTGTACGTATAATTAATTGAAATCTTAGTTTGGCGTCAAGATTACTTTGACGTGAGCATGGCCACGGGTACAGCTAGTTATTATTATAAAAACTATCACATAAATGTAAAAATACAATAAATAACACACAAGCTAAGAGAAAAATTGTTGACAATCATCACATTATCCCCCTGCCTTTATACAAATTTTTTTACAAGTCGGTGCTTTATATTTTTCCACATATCTCTTACAGCCATCATCTCGGTGTAAGCCTTTCTAGCCATATCATCTTTCACAGAATTCATCTACCGTTTATACTCAAAACTCTCCCGTCACATGGTCCTCATTCCTCCACATTACATGTCAAACGATTCTCATAACTTATCGGTCACTTTTAAACTTACTATTAGGTATATTTACTCAACTCTAATAATTCTATCCATCCGCGTCACACCACACAACCCTATTAATATTCTTATCTTAGCTACATGCATTTGTCTTTCATTCGTCCCTTTTGTGGACCTACATTCCGAACCGTACAGTCACGAGCACAAACATTTGTATTCATTTGCACTTTTTAAACTCCATATTTATAATAGTTAACTGAGCAATATACACGTATTAGGTAATGTATGTCTGTATGTTTAAAAGGAATAGTTCTATCGGTTTAACATATCTAATAACCTTAGAAATACATGCTAGATATATTATGAATGAGTTTTTAAAAGGTTGTGTTTACATCTTTTTGCTCGTGACTGTACAAGATACCAGGTCTGTTAACTGTCTACATCTTTCCCTTCAATTAAAAGGGAATTCTGGGGTAACAAATATTTACTGCGCCATTTTATCCATCCTCCATAAATATTAATTGCTACCTTGCCATCTTTATTAGAAAATAACTCGACCAGTAAGCAGGTACGTACCTGAATCTTCTGCACCTTACTTCTGAGCCATGACTCAAAAGAGGTTGTCTTTCGAGATCCATCACTTTTAACTGTTGTTATAGAGATCAGGAACTGATAAACGTGGAGAGGATTGGTGGAGTAACTTGCGCAAGTTAACTGGATAACTGTTGCTAAAATCCTGCACAAAAGGCCTGGTCCAGCAGTGGTCCACTATGCTAATGATATCTGTCACTATTAACATTAAATCAGTCTTGACAAATTTGTTAATATCCTTAGCGTCTTGGGCTTATTTTAACTGATCAAGGCGCAGTCAATTCTGTTTTATTTCTACTCTTCACTTGTCTTGACTTCTCCAAATGGTATCAGCCAGTGTGGTCATATAGATGCTAGATCCAGTAACGGTAGTCATAGATAGAGCTTTTCAAAACACATTCTAAAACGAAAAACTTCTTTATTCTTGTGTCACAGCTTCTAGAGAACCTCTTATTGTCGTATAGGAAATTGTCAACGGTATTTTTTTTACAGTCAGGCACGAATATTTTAAAGAATTATGGATCCATAACTTCGGATAAGTCCAAATAAATTATCCTTAGTTTTATTTATTTGTCTTAATTATAAATAGGTATCACTTATCACCAAGTTTCGCACATAACTCGTCACCGTCTCGGAAACAACTAAACTTTTAGTTAGTATTGAAGTTTATTTCTCAGTAGGTATAATAATATTAATTATTAGTTTGTTATTGTGTCAATTAGCTGTTGTCTTATCTTGTTGTCTCATACTGGGGGTATTATGACTGTATCTTCACGGTATATAATGAATATCATTCTTTTACGAGTCATGGTTGACGGTTGGGTCATTTTTGATAACAAGGCAGAACTGTCGCGTTGGTATGGTGGTCCCCTGCGCGACTACTGAGGATGAGGTCTTGGGTTTAATTTCCAGGTCGTGCAGTGTTATTGAATTTTTCTGTTAGGATGATCGCAGTAGCCTGGAGTTAGGAAGTTGGTGGTATGACACCCTCGTGCTTCAGAGAGCACGTAAAGCCGTCAGTCCTACGATCTCTCTTCGGTAGTGCCGGATTACCGTCCCATCAGACTATGGAAGTGAAGGAAGAGGGAGTGTACGTGTGTTTGCACATAAACTTGTGCACTATAATATCTCCTGCGTACTCGGATTATCTCCATGGAGATAGGCCGCCGTGACTTTAATACAGCCGGGAGGAGTATATTTATGTAATATATAAGATAAGACTTATGAATAAAATAGCAAATAAATAGTGCTTATTCCTTGAAAGTATTTAGACTTTTATTATATTAGACCCGAGAGATTTTATTATATTTATACAAAAATATTAGACCCCTTTTAAAATACCTTGAAAATCTACTGTATCGGTAGATCTAAGTCTCTTCTGTTCTCTGTGTCTCTGATCTAGTTTTGTTCTGTGCTGAGTAAAGTTACCAATAGTTATCGTTTTGTCATTATCAACCTGGTGCATTAATCTCGTTCTTTTCCATTCTTCTCTATTAGCCTTCATCTCAGTAGCTACTTCCATACTAGCCGTACCATCTTTCACACAATTCATTAAATATTCTTTGGTCTTCCATTTTGTATAACAAACTTTACCTAGTATTTATCGATTTCAGTAATTTCTCATTCATAAGAGGATTGCCTACACATGCCAACACTGATTACCAATCTAAAGTTTTGGGTCACTTGACCTCTGATACTCCAATATTTGTTGATCTCCTACATTTATTGGGTCGCTACTTAGACTTATACCTAATAATACAAACTTCAAAGGATTATCCGAATCTGCCTGTTTTTGTTTGTTTACTTTGGCTTTGATTGTTCTGTATTGATCGTTAACATGGTAAATTATGTTCTTGGAATCTTAGGTACAATAAACAAGTTTTATTCGAGATAAATTTCTAGTAATTGTAGTGTTTAATTCTGTATCGCTTGCGGTAAATTTACTTTTGTGTTCTGTATGTGGAAATTTAAGGCTTAGTTTGTAGTAATAGTTTGTTTCTATGGAATTGATTGTTTTTTTATTCCCAAAATAAATCAATAAATCTTTGAAAACCATTAACGCATGCTAAGCGAACTCTAAAGTTATTATATTAAATGGAAAAGATAGATAAATACTCCAGGCGCTCTCACCACTACTTTGATACTGTTGAGATGGCTTAGTGATCAGAGCGCCTGGAGTATTTATCTGGGATGCGCAGGTTTGAATCCTGCTCGCGACCGTATTCTTTTTCCATTTAATATAATAACTTTAGAGTTCGCTAAGCATGCGTTAATGGTTTTCAAAGATTTATCTTTAATTGTTAAGGTAATTGCATCTTTACGACATTGTATTAACTGCAAAGTTTGTCGTGTCGGTTCAGTTACCTGTATAGGGAATGAATAGATAGCAGTGACGTCGCCAAAATACGTGTTAAAATATGGATGAAGAATTCGCGGTGGTGAGCAGAGGTTGAGATGGCTTAGTGGTCAGAGCGTCTGGAGTATTTATCCGGGAGGCGCAGGTTCGAATCCTGCTCGTGACCGTATTTTTTTTCCATATCATATAATAACGATATTATTTGCTAAATCTCATAGTTCTAGGTCAGTGCGAGTGTTGAAATATACGTTTTGTGCGGCATAGCTGGGCGTATCTATTTTTACGTAAACTTCGAAGTTTGTTTTTTTTACAGCTTGAAGGGACTCTAGACCTGAGTATATGGTTTTAATTTCAACTCCACGCGTTCCTGATATAAACGTTCTTGACAGACAGACGGACAGACAGACAGACAGACAGACAGGACAACAAAGTGATCCTATAAGGGTTCCGTTTTTTCTTTTGAGGTACGGAACCCTAAAAACTAGCCAGACTGCGAACTTCGATTATGCGCAACATCTTTTTGTCCCACTACGTTTCTATTCGCTTATAATTTGAATTCAACTGAACGATTTAGAAGCGATTTCCACAATTAAGTAGTTAGGATAAATTTATTTCTCGGCCTTCTTCTTCTTGTCGTGTGGTTGATGAACAACCTAGTGTCAGAGTTTAAACCACACGTAAGTCTCTGAAATGGCTTTACACACCATTGAGAACATCTCTCAGGTGTGCTGGTTTCCTCACAATGTTTTCCTTCACCGTTTTAAGCAAGTGATAATTAATTTATAATACGCACATGACTTCGAAAATACAGTGGTGCGTGCCTTGGATTCGAACTTGCGACCTTTGAATTGTCAGTCCACCGGTCATACGGTCATACCACTAGGCTATCACTGCAATTTTTTTTTCGGTCGGTGTACACTTTTCTTCTTGCACTTCGCCAGTTATTTTAAACAAGTTATCAAAGGGCATGAGTACCTAGGCAGTTTTCTAAAAACCGGCGGCCCTTGTCAGAATCTACGTGAGAAGCTTAGACGGTCAGCGCACCTATCCGCTATCTCGGTTGCCAACCGAACTGATGGTCACTTTGTAGTACATTGCGTAGTAAGTTTTTACTATTGTTGCTCATCATAGACAAGCTGTAACACACGACGCAATGTACTACAAAGTGTCCATCAATTCGGTTGGCAACCGAGATAGCGAATAGGTACGCCGGAGTGAGTCAAATTATTCGATCATGAACCATCAGCACTCCGATTAGTTTCGAAATACTTACTTGCTTAACGATAAAGTTTTTAATAATATTTTAAAGGGCAATATTTGATTACCAACAATCGTAATTTATTTAAAAAATTTTGTTCACATAATTATGTTATATTTTACTTTTTAAAGCATACGGCGCGATGTATGGTAAATTTAAATGTATTTTTTAAACGATAAATGATTTTCTTCTGTAAATACTCGTAGATCTGTTGATTCAGACACTTTTACAAATCATTTTTATAAACTAGATGGCACCGGCGTTTCCTATCTAACTGTCTCTGAGAAGAAATGCCGAAACAAACTCAAAGGTCAACGTCTCTTTTAAAGTCCAGACATAATAGTATGTACGCATCTATGCGAGTGTAACGATGCAGGGATTGCCTGGAATGGCCTTTTGAGGAAACAGCCATAACAGCTTCGAGGTGGCCTGTCCTGTCTGACGGCACGTATTGTCATTGCAAGACAGTTGCGCAATTGCCCCCGCTGGTCTGTGTGAAAGTGTTGGTAAACGCGCCTACATACATAGATATAAAGTAGTATCCGACGAAGCTATTGTGTTCTGTAAAACACAATAGCTTCATCGGAATCGGTTCGTGTGTCTAATGGTTATTTTTTAAAGATTATTTGCCACTTACAAAACTAGTTAAAAACGAATTAAGGTTACAATTAAATTATAAGTTTATCTACGAGTCTAATGACACCGATAAATCCGTTCATTAAACACCTATCAGCAATACGCCTCTACCATCATATGTTGTGTAATATTTTAGACTACCTACAACACAGAACTGTTAATTTAAATTAAATAAGATGCAATTACAATCCAACTGGTACCATTGAGATTTCATTTTATTTGTCAAAGATTTGGTGGTCTGCAAATCTCAAATGGAAAAATTAAAAATTCGAACTATCGAAGCAAAATAGTCATTTATTTATTTATTTACATTGTTCTTAAATCTATCTTTACAGGTTAACCTAATGCGATAGACCAGATTTACATTTATTTAAAGGTTAGCCTAAAATAATGTCTAATGTACTTATGTATCCTTATTCTATGAACTAGCTGTACCCGTGGCTTTGCTCACGTCAAAGTAATCTTAACGCCAAACTAAGATTTCAGTTAATCATACAAACCAACTCACACCTGATTCCCATTCCAGTAGGCAGAAACTATAGATTTTATCTTACATACATTAAGAATGCATGCTCGACGGTTCAGTTTATTAACCTGCCTTTTTTGAGAAGGTCAGGTACGTTCGTTGAAGTCAGACCCTCCACCCCTTCCTTTTTTGGTAATAATTGTTGCATTATTCTATTTTTGTCTATCCTCATTGACGCCACCCTCATACAGACAGCCGTGACTTTTCAGATACTTGACAGTTGCCCTAGCAACCCAAACTCATACAGATAAATCATAGCAAACTCTTAAGTTATAAATTTTAGTGGAAATAAGAATACGGTCGTGAGCAGGATTCGAACCTGCGCCTCCCGGATAAATGCTCCAGGCGCTCTGACCGCTATGCCATCTCGACCTCTGCTCACTACCGCGAATTCTTCTTCCACATTTTAATACGTCTTCTATTTATTTAGTCCATATACAGGTGACCGAACCGACACGACTAACTTTGCAGTTAATACAATATCGTACAGATTTTATGCGAATTCGCGGTAGTAAGCAGAGGTCGAAATGGCTTAGCGGTCAGAGCGCCTGGAGTATTTATCCGGATTAGGATTACTTTACAATATAATTAATAAACGATTCTTCATCTTCATGTCGATGGAACAATTTTAATCATTTGGTTGCCTAGATCCACACTTGCTGTGTCCAAAATTGATTTCAGGTAGGTTCACTTTATGCTTAATTTGTTAGCGGGTGGTGGAAAAGTTCCTAGCCTCAGTTTTGCGGTGAGTTTCGACTGGGCATCCTGACACTGCCTCGGTCAGTATTAAGTAACTGTGCCTGGCTTGTTAGGTGGTTAGGTGTTGTGCTGGTAACTGGCCGTCATGCAGTGGGTGTCTAGGGTCTGACTCCTGCTTGGATTTTTCCACAGCACACGTGACATGTCTGTAGATATGTGGGGGCGCTATATCAGCTGTCAGATACAGCTTTTGAAGTGGTGTAGATTATACGATGCAATATTAGGATTCCACTCATTAATTAGATTTTTACATAATCTCAATGGGCCTGCGTTTGACCGCCAACTCGCCTGATTTTAAGCAATGATGTAATTGACAATGGAACACGCTTGACCACTAAATACCTATTCACTTGAGCCTTGAAAATCAATAGATGTATATTTATTGAGAAACACGGAAGATGAACGAATTCGGCAGCAGTACAACCAGCTGAAAGCGACATAGATGATCTTACGTTATTTTCCGTTTCCCAATAGTATTACCGAAAAATTTGACAAGCCGCCGTTACCGATACATTGGAGATACCGGGATGTTTTACCACCTCTTCGATACCGGGAGTACTCCCGACTGAACGTTCCCGAATGACTGTACCGGCGCCCTATAGAGATATCTATGGAGTGCACTCCCTCTTTTTTCAATCACGTATTCCGGTGGGATGGCAATCCGACACGTCCGGAGTGAAATCAGGCGCAGAACTGACGGCATGGTAATATGTGTTGGCCAAAATGATAATGTCACATACATAGGTACATACATAAATTCACGTCTTTGGCCTAGGCTTCAGGTCGGCAGACACTATAGAACGCCACCTGTTAAGATCCCTTCATACTCTTTTTGCTTCTATCACGTTCATACGTCTGTTAATACACGCGTGCTGGTTTTGAGCACTACTTTTTTGACCTTTTAGTGAGTTTCGGTGGGTCAATTTATATCCATTTAGGGATCTCAGAATTTCCACTTACACCTGCCTCGTCTTTTCAACATGACTCTAAGCATAATTTTTTCAGTTTCTGTCACTGCATCTTCATTTAAAAATGAAAATATTAATGATCATCAATCTTGTGCAGTGTAAAGAGAATCTTAGAAAAGCGGACTTATTAGTCTTGTGGTTGCAAGTGAGTTTAAGCGTAGGAAAGTCTTGGGTTTGATCACCAGGTCGAAAAAAGAGTTGAGTTTCATAATGGAGTTTTCAGTAGAGCTTGGATCTGGCTTGTTGTTTATTTTTCAAACATTTAATACCCGATCTATAAAATGAATGCCCAAGATGCAGCTACTGATAGTCTGTTCCAATCTCCGCTTAGTAAACATTCGCTGAGGTTAAGCAATGTTTTACACGGTATTTCATTGGATATCATCGAGATTGTACTGTCCAACCACCTCAATAGCTGGACAGCCTCTAACAAAATCGTCAGTAATGCTTATTTGACGTTTCGCTATTACCTACTTATGGATTAGGCAATTAAATTAATCCTAAGGCCAGGCTGAGAGAATGTGTAGTTTTGTTACTAAATAGGTATTGGGGGCTGAGTTGCCCGCGTCCGTAGGAGTGCACCCTTAAAATGGAATCCCTACACGTAGCCCCTGGGTGGTGCAAAACAGGCAACACAACACTGGTCGGAGGCTTCGACCACAGCTGTTTACCATCCACCGGACGAAGCCGTTGTGGGAGTGGGCAGTTGCATCAACTCCCCAACTATCGTTCTGCCAAAATCTATCCACTCTACTTAAGAGTGAATAGATTTATTCTGGATATACGTGCTCCATCCTCGGCCACACCGTCGCTTGCCATCAGGCGAGTTGGTGGCCAAACGTAGATCCATTTTATATATATATATTTTTAATATAATTTGTTACAGAGTTTAAAAATGACTTTTCTATGGAAAGAAGTACCATGGTAATGATGAGATATGATTGATAAAAAAATTACATAACGTTAACGTTTAACATCTTCACTGTGCTTCACCATATTGATATGAGACAGCAAGAGAAACACATAAAAAGTGGGTTTATATTACAAAACAACACAAAAAACTAAAATAACGTTGTTTTTCTGCGAATTAACAGATAAACCTTGTATTATCAAAATTAAAAATATGCAAAAATAATATCCTGTACCGGGATTCGATCGTCACACTTATACTGTGTCAGTCACCTATGTATGGTATGCAACTAATTACTCAGTTGACAGTGTCGCTAAAATAGGCATTCACAATCTACTAATCAAAATACAAAACCGGTAAGTGCTTGGTCCCTATGTGATAAAGCGCAATGATACCTTTTGCAGTGCTTATCATTTTTAATAAGCTATACAACAGTGCAATTTTTATTGAAATCCGTCCAATTTAGATTCTGAGTGTGAGATGTTTAACATCACTGCTCAGCTCCCTTGAGGAAATGCGCAATTTTGAATAGCCTATAAGTTGACCCGGATTCTGACGATATTTTTTACAAATTTTCAGTTGTTTCTTTTTCTTGGTTTGGATGCCAACCTCGGACATACAAACAGACAAAAATACTCAAATTTTAAAAACAACAGATTTGGCAATAGTATCGATTAAATAACACATTACGAAAGAAAAAAATCCAAAAAGCGAATTTGAAATTTTCGGGCTTTCGAGTTACGATTTTATTATAAGTATAGATTACTAGCTGACCCGGCAAACGTTGTTTTGCCATATAAATAATTTCCTAAAATAAGGGTTGATCGTAGAAGGGTGAAAATTGAGGATTGTATGTATTTTTGTATGTTGTATCATAAAAAAATAGAAATTAAAAATTTCGTCTAAAAAATAAAAATAAAAAATTTAGGGGTGGACTACCCCTAACATTTAGGGGGATGAAAAATAGATGTTGGCCGATTCTCATAGATACCGGATAAGCACAAAAAATTTCATCAAAATCGGTCAAGCCGTTTCGGAGGAGTATGGCAACGAAAACTGTGACACGAGAATTTTATATATTAGATAACAAGAGACCATCGTCGAAAATATACGACAACTAGTAGATTACCAATATTGATACCATCGATTATAAATGAATACATTATTGTAGAGCTAGAGATGATCATTAAAAGTTCTCTAACTGGCTCTAAAATACTACCATACAAAAAACTTTTGTCTTATACAATTAATATAGGTAACAACTGAACGAAGGAGATAAAAAAGTTGCCACTCGTTAATTAAATTCTATTGTCAAGGGTGTTTTATGAGTATATTATAATTATTATGGACAAGTAACATAGCATTACGCATGTATTCCCCGAAGGGTTAGGCAGAGGTGTACACAATACACCCATATTTCACCAATGCTGTTAAAGTCCCGTGTACTAGGTGGTAAGTCTATTGCCATCAACCGGACACAATGCCAAACTTCGAGCTGGTACTGTAAAGGGTCCAGTTGAAAACGAGCGCTAGGCACCTGGCTGGCATATTGCTGAACTGGATACCTATTTGGTGCAATTGTGAGGCATACAAAAAAAGAAAGGTTTTTTTATTTTATTTTTAAATTAATTGATGTTTATTTTGTTTTTAACCGCTTTTTATTTTTGTATATATGTCTCGTTATTGCATCCAAATAAATATTTTTCTTTCTTTCTTTCTTTCTTTACTGAGAATTTCATCACAGCCCAATAACACTTTGCCCGACCTGGGAATCAAACCCAAGACCTCATGCTCAGCAGTCGCACTTGGGCAACATTTATAGATAAGTAAAAGTCGCGTAATATCGAATCATTGTAGACCAATAATGATAAAGTATGAATAAAACAGGTTTATACTTTTATATCTTAATAACAAATAACAAGACCCAAGTTTAATTAACTCCATAACTGTTATATTTTAAAGTTACAATATTAAATGGAAAAAGAATACGGTCGCGAACAGGATTCGAACCTGCGCCTCCCGGATGAATATAGGTACAGGTAGTATAGGTACTGAATTGATAGCAATGACGTCGCCAAAAAGACGTGTTAAAAATATGGATGAAGAATTCGCGGTGGTGAGCAGAGGTCGAGATGGCTTAGTGATCAGAGCGCCTGGAGTATTCATCCGGGAGGCGCAGGTTCGAATCCTGTTCGCGACCGTATTCGTTTTCCATTTAATATTGCAACTTTAGAGTTCGCTAAGCATGCGTTAATGCTTTTCAAAGATTTATCTTGTTATATTTTAACTTTAATAAAGAATATATTTTAATGTTCAATCACATAACATAACATAGCATCACGCCTGTATTCCCCGAAGGGGTAGGCAGAGGTGTACACAATTGTACACCCACATTTCACCAATGCCGTTATTAAGTCCCATGTAATAGGTGGTGAGCCTATTGCCATCAACCGGGCACACTTCCGAACTCCGGGCTGCTACTCAGGATTTCCTAATAGAAAAACTCAATAACATTTTGCCTGACCTTGGAATCGAACCCGAGACCTCATGCTCAGCAGTCGCGCTTGGGACCACTAGACCAACAAAGCAGTTTTAATAAAATTAATTTTAAAATAAAAATAAAAACCGCCTTCAAAAATCCACTACACTAAAAAGTTCAAAATAATATCAAAATTTGCTTATAATAAAATAATATTAAAATAACAATATATAATAATTCAAGATATGTCTTTGAAAAAGCATTAACGCATGCTTAGCGAACTCTAAAGTTACAATATTAAATGGAAAAAGAATACGGTCGCGAACAGGATTCGAACCTGCGCCTCCCGTATAGATACTCCAGGCGCTCTGACCAACTAAGCCATCTCGACCTCTGAAAGAGGCGACAGATTATTATTATATATTAAATAATAATCTGTTAATTTTGGAGTTGGTGCCTGTACTGGGAGAGGGTTATTGTTTTCCTCTTGTTAGTCACTTATGTTCTTTGTGCTGTGGTTATATTACCGGCCTTTGTATCTGGTTATAAACCCCACATACATCAGGCACCGACTCCAAAATTAACAGATTATTATTCTATATTGTTATTTTAAAATTATTTTATTATAAGCAAATTGTGATATTATTTTGAACTTTTTAGTGTAGTGGATTTTTGAAGGCGGTTTTTATTTTTTGTTTAAAATTAATTTATTTTAGTCTTTTTAGTTTTAAGTCTAATATATACATTGTATAGGTCATATATAAGTTTGTATACTTCATACATAAGTTAATTTAGTAATTTAATAATATGGGTAGGCCTTCGAAAGCCGCTAGGACTTAATAACTGCATCGGTGAAATGTTTGTGTACAACGGTGGACACTTCTGCCTACCCTATCGGGCAATACAGGCATGATGCTATGTATGTATTGAGTGGCATGAACTATACATGGATATGCGATTACAGCAATTGCGAGTGATTTGCTGTGATTTATTGAAGAATTCCATTGTCTAACTTCGAAGATCTTCATCAGATCTTCACTAAATTTAAATGGAACCAATTCCGGGGACTACTCTTTCAAACAAATATATCGACGGACATACATACAAAACAAGGTAGCTACTGTAAAACGTTGAGGAGTTCCCTTGACTGTCCTTCATCTTCATCATCAGACCCCTAATGACAGTCACAACCCATCTAGGTGTAAAGTTCTCATCAATACAAATTAATCAAGCCCAAACACCAGATAATTGCTGTAAATCGTTAAAGCGTTCCCTAGATCGTCTTTCGGCTCCATCATCAGATCGACTCCAGACCTTCATTAAATAGTAGTGCTTTAAAATACTTAATGAAAAAATGAACAAATGCACTAGTCGCCCCTACGATTTTCGAAGGTTTCCCTCGATTGCTCGAGGATCAATCATCAGATCCTGGTTTCCTTATCATGGTACCACCGTTGAAATATCTTCTTTCCAACAAAAAAAGAATTATCAAAATCGGTTCATAAACGACGAAGTTATCCCCGAACACACATAAAAAAAAACAAATATACGGTCGAATTGAGAAACCTCCTCCTTTTTTGGAAGTCGGTTAAAAATAACATGCGTTCAATCACATCGCTACATTATTGTAGTGCAGATTAACAAATAACTCCATGGTAGTTAAATGGCGGTTCAGTGGACATTGGAAAACCACTAGTTTTAAATAACTAGCGGAATACCAAATAATTCGAATAATTCCATTGATAGAATGTTGACATTTAATTTGACGTTTTTTAATGCTTCAAGCATTCATTAATTATCAAACTCGGGTTCCTAGAACGCGAACATGTCACACGAATTATCCAGAATGAACCAGTGGGGATTAGGGTAAATGGGAGTTTCTTCTAAAAAGGGAATTCCATCCAATCATTACACCATTAACTTGGCAGAATTACCGTGGGAGAGTCATGCTTCGGCAAGAATGGGCCGGCTCGACCGAAGTGATACCACGGCCTCACAGAAAACCGGCGTGAAACAACGCTTGCGTTATGTTTCGCCGAGTGAGTGAGGGTACTGGAGGCCCAAACCCTTTAAAAAGCCGGCAACGCACTTGCGACTCCTCTGGGGTTGCGGGTGTCCATGGGCGGCGGTAATCGTTTACCATTAGGCGAGTCTGCTCGGTTGCCCTCTATCCCATAAAAAAATAAAAGAATCCCAAACTATGGGCTGCTACTAAAAATTTACCTTTTTTCCCTTATTTTCATAATGTCTTCTTTCGTTCTTTCCTTCCTTCCTTCTTTCCTTAGTGATCCCGGTACGGTTACAGTATGACCACGGCCTTTGTTGTCACGTCGAAATCGAGCGCTCTTTAATAGCGCTGTGTCGACGCGTCAAATAGCACTGCTGACTCTTATTGAATTACTGTGATTGGATTGATTCTATACTGATTGGAATCCTAGCGATTTTCCCGTCCATTTCCTGATTTGTAAAACAAATTTTTTTGTTGCTATGAACTTATAAAGCGAAATAGAACTTTAATCCTTTCAGTGAAACAGCATGATAACATAGTAATATCTTATGTTTTCGCGATCACTACACATTATAATAAAACAACTTTTAACCGGATTTATCGCGTGTATAATTGTTTTTTTTTTTTTGTTTTTCCTGACTTTTCCAACACTTATAAGCGTTCGTGGTCGCAGGAGGACTAAGGTGTCAGGTGTCTCAACAGTTTATTTAAAATTATTTCAGTCTACCGTACATATAATTGATAAAATTATTTTTGTGTCTGATACATATTTAAAACAAAAAACCAATAATACATGCGATTAATCCGGTTAAAAGTTGTTTTATTTTAAAGCATGATAACATGGACCGACGTACATTTGATCAATGTGCCGGTCTCCTACTAAGTAAGTCCACATAGTCCCTCATATACCTTTTTCAGGGTTACGGCTTCGAAGTTGCTTGCACCGCAACCCTAGCAAGTTATAGTCTGTCACTTGTATAGGGACTGAAAAGATAGCGATGAAATCGCCAAAAGACGAATTAAAATTTGAAAGAAGAATTCAGAGTAGTGAGCAGAGGTCGAGATGGATTAGAGGACAAAGCGCCTGGAGTATTTATCCGGGAGGCGCAGGTTCGAATCCCACTCACGATTTTTTTTTTACTTCCCATGATTTTACAATTATTATGGTACCCATATCTCTGTATGTCGTGGTAAGCGAGTGGTTACGGGCTCGCCTCTTGAGCCATGAGTTGTGGGTTGCAAGGCATGTAACATTGTGCCTTTTACAATGTGATGTGTACATTCTTAGTTATTGTAAAACATCACAAACCTTCGGTAACATAAATATCCTGACGAAACCTAGACTTGATGGTCTAAAATCGCCAACCCACAATGAGCTAGCATGGTGATCAATGCTCGTGCCTTCCATGTATGGGAAGAGCCCCTCGCTCTGCAGTGGGGCAGTCATGGGTTATGTTATGTCTCTATAATTATATAGCTACCTATCTAACCACAGATTATAATACAATACAATACAATATTCTTTAATATACACACATATTAATTACAAGATAGATACAAGAAAAAGAAAACGTACAATGGCCGCCCATTCTCAAATCGCTAAAATCGTACAATCGCTAAAAGATCTTTTCAAACCTTTGGATGGACAAAGTTTGGACGAAACATTGGATAACGGGCTATTATTATAAATACACAATAAATAAATATAATATTCATATACAAATAAAATAAACTAAATATAATAATTATATATAGGAAAACACGTAATATGGCAATACATCAAAATAGAGGAAATATTATTTGCAAAGATAAATTGTTCTCTTACTACAGTCTTAAACTTATTAAGCGATTTTACTCGTATTGCTGACGCAGGCAGTGCATTCCACAATCGAGAGGCTCGAATCTTAATCATAGATTACCCCATAGTTTATTTACCTATCATACCAAAAATATGTCTATTTTCATACGTACAAAACAAAACGTATTTCGGGGTCAATTAACAAAACCAATAGTTTCGTTCGACAAAGCGGTAGAACAAAGAATCGAATACAAAGGAGGTTGGTATCACATGAATCATGTTCGTGCAATGACGTCACATTGAGCTGTAATTTATCGTGCGCTTACAGAATATACCTCTATAGTGCTGTACTGCGCTTCGAATTATTCAATAAATTAAATTAAATATTTTCGATAATAAATTCAGTTTATCGTGACTGGCTCTTTGGTTTAATGGTAGCATAGCTGCAAAAGTGAGGTCCTAGGTTCAATTACCGAGTCGGGCAGTGTTATTGGGATTTTCTGTTACAAATTCGGGTAATAATATGGTGAAATGTATAGGGACTGAATAGATAGCGATGACGTCACCAAAAGTCGTATTAAAATGTGGAAGAAGAATTCGAGGTAGTGAGCAGAGGTCGAGATGGCTTAGTTGGTTGGAGGGCCTGGATCCGTTAGGCGTGGGTTCGAATCCTGCGCACGTTCGTATTCTTCTTTCATTTAAAATTATAACTTTAGAGTTCGCTAAGCATGCGTTAATGCTTTTCAAAGATATATCTGTATTTATTAAGGTAATTGCATCATTACGACATTGTATTAACTGCAAAGTTAGTCGTGTCGGTTCGGTCACCTATGTATAGGGACTGAATAGATAGCAATGACGTCACCAAAAGACGTTAAAATGTGGAAGAAGAAATCACGGTAGTGAGCAGAGGTCGAAATGGCTTAGTGGTCAGAGCGCCTGGAGTATTTATCGTTTCATAAAACTTACTAATATTGCAAATGCGAAAGTTTATGATGATAGATGGATGGATGGATGTTTGTTACTCTATCACGCAATAACTACTGAATGGATTATGGATGAAATTTGACACACAGATAGTTTATAACACATAGGAATACTTTTTATCCCGACTGGACTCAATTCTGAAGTCCACGCAGGCAGAAGCTAATATTTTAAATGTTTTAAAATTCCAAATTAGTAGATGGTATAATTATTGAATAGATACAGGTGTTTCTTTGTGGAAGTTCATACCAGTGGATGCAAAGAATTACATTAACTAGCTACTTCCACAATATTGAGGGTAGTCATGCATTAGCTGTGCACCGCCTGCCCGCCCGCAATTTTCGCAATATACGCGGTGAAAATTGCGACTACCACGAACTACTTTACACATGTAATGTATTAACTACCCTCAATATTGTGGAAGTAGCTAGATATTGTATTTATTTGCATCCATTGTAATTGTATCCACGGTACAATAATTATTAAAATTAAATGAATAGAATACTGCAGGCGCTCTGCTAACTAAGCAATTCCAACCTCTACCCACTATTCCGAATTCTTATTTCACATTTTTTAGGTCATAAGGTGACGTTATAGTCCTGTAAATAAATACCTAAAAAAATTAAAAAAGTCGTACAGATGCGATTACCAAACGCAATAACGCAAGCATAGTGAACTCTGAAATAATATATACATACATATGTACCTATATATATACAAACAAATAATGTTCATGATAGCATGCGTATTTTAAGGTAGATTGTACTCGGTTCACTTTTTTTTTGGAAACACTTTTTTAGATACTACCTGTGCCCCGCGATTTCACTCGCGTATAATTATATTATAATTAGCCTAATTTACTCCTTATTTATGCTACCTGCCAATAAAATCTAAATCAGAATCAGTACCTATAATAAAATTTGCAATAACAATTATCGTCTTTTTGTGCGGATATTATTCCACGATTGACCAAAAATGGCTGACCATTTTTCTAAACTCCAATTTACTTCTTACTCCTATCTGGGCTTTAACAAAAAGAAATCGTGAAAAAATGAATTATAGTTTAACGGTTATTACTCACGCGCATTCTTCGGGATTGCCCGATTAGTTTCGAACCCGAACGGAGCCCGCGACGATGTCGTGAGTCAAACTGACTTTGACGGAGTTTAACTCGCGACATCGTCGCGGGCTCAGCTCATGAATAAGGTCGTGTAATAGTCGTGTCAGTTGATGAATGCGCGTGAGTAATAACCGTTAAACTATAATTAATATGAATGTGTCTCACGAAAGTTATTTAACAAAGATGCAGTAACATCCCATCCCTGCCCGTCCCTACCGTATATGCTAAATTGGCTTCGGTGCCATGTAATAAGTCATGTTATGTGTCGGGCCAATATACGTACAAGATTGAGGGTATCGTCTTTTTGATGAAGAGCATCTCCTTGTAATTTTAATTAGTTTTTTAAATTAAGATTAATTTTGATTAAGATACTGCAAGATTAGTTGAAGACTGGAATTATTTTAACGATTTAAATAAAATAAAAAATAAGGATTTAAAGCTGCGCCTCCCAAATAAATACTCGAGAAATTTATTTGTGAGCCGCGGTCGAGATGGCTTAGTGGTCAGAGCGCCTGGAGTATTTATCCGGGAGGCGCAGGTTTGAATCCTGTTCGCGACCGAATTATTTTTCCATTTAATATAATAACTTTAATAACATTTTACCCAATTCGGGAATCGAATCGAGGACGTACTCAGCAGTCGCACTTGATCAATGAAATTTAATCATGACTAATACAAATAAAAATAATATGGGGAAAAACATTACGATGACTCAATCACTCGAAGGGTAAGTACCTACTTGCTTAGTTTAGTTTTAGAGTGTAGCTTCTGGAGGATTGCGTGTTCTATACTTGAATGAAATTAAGACTAGCGCGCTCGATGTGTATCGAGTATTTTTTTACGATATACCGACTATGTAAACAGAATTTTCAAAAAATAAATAATGCGAACTATCACGGGCTATCTAACTGCATGACGAGCGCTCTAGACTATCTAAACAATCACCTGCATTTATCTATTAAAACTTTATTTTAGATTTGCACTTTCACTACACATTATAATAAAACAACTTTGCAGCGTTCGAAACGTCGGGAAAAATAAAAAGCAATAATACACGCGATTAATCCGGTTAAAAGTTGTTTTATTATAATATTAAAACTTTGTTTCTCATTAAGTGATTTTGTAAATCTTTGAGAAATAAATGATATTAAATCGTAATTATTACTTAGGTAGTATTATGCGTTCTTAGATTATCTACATCAACATCTACACTAAAATGTTATAATGAGGAAATATATGTTTTTTTTTTATGTAAGCAATAAACTCAAAAACTACTAGCCCGATTTCAAAAATTATTTCATCATTAGAATGCTACATTATCCCTGAGTAACATAGGTTATATATATTACTAGAAAATATTAGGAATCCTTACCAAAACTTCAATAATGTAACCCAAGGTGTAAATTTTCACCCGTGCAAAGCCGGGACTGACCGCTAGTGTTTAATACATGTGCAATTTATACAAATCACAGTCAACGCCGACGTTTAAACTATGGTTGAAATGGTCAAGACGTCACGTATCACCAGTTTTCTTTAAGACCATACAATAACTACAATAATGATGTGCGTTCATTAGAAACTGTATCTGCAGACTACCTAGTTTTAGTGGTCCCAAGAGCGACTGCTGAGCACGAGGTCTCGGGTTCGATTCCCAGGTCGGGCAAAGTGTTAATGGGTTTTCCTATTAAGAAATTCTCAGTAGCAGTCCACAGTTTGGCATCGTATCCGTTAGATATTATTAGGATCACCACCAATTACATGGAAATTAATAACAGAATTGTTAATAATGGGTGTCGTGTACACATCTGCCTACTCCTTCGGGGAATACAGGCGTGATGCCGTGTTTAGAAACTGTATCTTGCCATATATTTTGTGTTCACTAGTGCAATATTAAGATTTCTACTAAAATAAAAATCCATAAAAATTTTAACGAGATTAATCACGTGTATTATTGGTTTATGTTTTTTCTAACGTTTCCAACACTTTCCAGCAGGTGTACCTACACATCCGATTAAAAGTTGTTTTATTACATATAATATTTCACCACGTTATTTTATTTCTACTAAATTTTTTTCACGAATATAAACTTATAGTAAATCCGGACCATTAAAATTCTACAAAACTGAGTAAAACTTCCGAAACTAAGTAGTTATGGCCACTGCATCTGCTCATCCCACAGTTGAAACACAATCCGTTTAGCATTTCACTTCAAACTAAAACGAAGAAAAGGAACTTTTCAAATAATGTTCTGAAAGAAAATTTCGAATTCAACTGCAGTTTGTTTGGAAAATTGACAATCAAGAAATATGTAGGTACATGACAGGTACTCGATTTTGACTATTTCTAACAAATTAATGTCGCACCTGTACGACATTAAATGAACTGCAAAGTTAGATTTAGAAAAGGTAGTGAAAACGCTGAGAGGACCAGACGGGACACGCCTTCTGACTTAATATCGAACAAACTTACTCGCCACTTTTGGCGGGGGGTGAGGTAACACACAAGCACAAAAGAAATTGTACTAAAGCGAAAATAGCTCTCGTCATAACATTAACAGTATCAAAATAAATAAAAAAAAAAAGCAAACAAAAAATTGTGTTACGCACGATTAAAATCGTGTACTATAATTGTAACCATACTGGTAAAAGGTACCTTTATATGATTGGGAATCATATGCCAGTGGCGAGAGGGGTACGCCCGCTAAAACTACTCCAGTACTAATTCCTTCAAGTGAAAACGTCACCAACAGAGGTATTAAAAATTAAAATGTGGTAGGAAAATTTAGATTAGTGAGTAGAGATCGGGATGGCTTATTTGGCTGAGCGCCTGAACTATTTATCAGGGAGTCGCAGGTTCAAATCCCACTCACAACCGTATTATTCTTTCCCCAAAAATTCGTCTTTGCGCTATGAAGTGAACAGCGTGTTGTAAAGTTTTTATAAACTCTAACGGAACGCGCCGGCTTCGGACGGGTGTACTTTATACATAAGTATCATTTTTTTTTTTATTTTGTCTTGACAATTACGAACTCAACAAAAAAGAAATCGGCCAAATCGGTGAAGCCATTCTCAATTCTTCTCTTTTGTTTTATACGTATTACAATTCTTCTCTTTTGTTTTATACGTGCTTCAATTGATTTTTATTATTATAATAACTTACCAGAAATTGTGCTGTCCAAAATACCAAGCAAAAGATCACTTTTAGTTTTTTTTTTTTATGGAATAGGGGGCAACCGAGCAGACGGCTCGCCTGATGGTAAGCGATTACCGCCACCCATGGACACCCGCAACCCCAGGGGAGTCACAAGTGCGTTGCCGGACTTTTAAAGGGTTTGGGCCTCCGGTACCCTCACTCACTCGGCGAAACACAACGCAAGCGTTGTTTCACGCCGGTTTTCTGTGAGGCCGTGGTATCAATCCGGTGGAGCCGGCCCATTCGTGCCGAAGCATGGCTCTCCCACGGTAAAAATATGTCTGTAACATCTTAGGCATACTGAGAAAGTACATAGTCACTTTGGTTTATGCCAGGTTTGAACCCATAACCTCTCACTCAAGAGGCCTCAAGCCCGCCCCTAACGTAACCACTCGGCCACCACGAGAGTTATATACATACGACAATTGATTTTTATTATTATAGTTATGTATATACTGGAAAAATATCTCATTTATTAAGGTCAAAGCCACTATTAAAACCTAGTACACCCTGAATATCTTACGTATACGACACGTAGATCATTAGTGTCAACTGTCTTGGCCGTAATGAGGCGTCTATTGTCACCGCATCCGTCTATGGTAACCCCTCAGTGTGGCTAGATATAGGTGAACTTATAGCCTTTAGTAATATCTAAGGTTTTCGCGAACACTACATATTATAATAAAACAAATTTTAACATAACAATTCACATTCGCATCACGCCTGTATTCCCCGAAGGGGTATGCAGAGGTATACATACTCAGTTGTACACCCACATTCCACCAATGCTGTTATTAAGTCCCAATATGTAATAGGTGGTGAGCCTATTGCTATCAACCGGCCACAATTCCAAACTCCGGGCTGCTACTGACAATTTTCTAACAGAAAAACTCAATAACACTTTCCCCGACTCGGGAATCGAACCCAAGACCTCGAAGCTCTAAAACTTCTTATCTCACAAAAGAAGAGAGAGAGGACTAAGTAGGAGGAATTTGATTAATTTCCTCTCACTACCAAATTCTGCAACCAGCTTCCGTCAGAGGCCTTTCCGAGCAAGCCTAGTTATCTGACCGTTAGACTGGTCTGTTAAAGTTTGAATCCTAGTCACGCACCATGTACATAATATAACACAATCAGCCCATAACTGTCCCACTACAGTGCCTCTTCTCATACAGAGAAGGCACGAGCACTGATCACCCGTGATCTCAGACCATTAAGTCCAGGTTTCCTCATGGTGTTGTCATGTGAAGGAAAACATCGTGAGGAAACCAGCACACCTGAGAGATGTCCTCGATGGTGTGTAAAGCCAAGCCATGTTAGAGTCCTATCCTCGTAGGTCTTAAACTCTGACACTAAGTTGTTTATCAACCACACGATAAGAAGAAGAGGCGGTATTTCCGAATATATACATACGACAAAAAATAAGGCCTTCAAAAATATTAACCTTTAGATGGGTCTTGGAATCGTAGCTGCAATGACCATGAACCCGGCAGGTTATGGTTCGAAAATATCGACGGATCCCAACATATGTGCAGGACGGCCACAGTTCAGTACATGCACAGGCACTCCAGAGAAGCGCCCGTGCTAAATCGCGGCGCGCAGCCGTTCGAGCTTGTCGTATGGTTGATGCGCACTTCAACCATACATATGTCTGGTAAGTAGAAGAATTATTCTAGATCTCCTGGTTTATTTACCAATTTTCTATTTTGAACAATTTCCTATTAATTTTAACAATGAAACAGAAATCGAAAAATTTCGTTTTCGGGCATTTGCCTTGAGTAAAAAACCTGACAAGCTATGTTATTTTTAAAAATAAAGTCTCATCATTCAGCAGATATTTCTTTATAAAATAATAAAATTGAAATGGAACAATACATTTACTGCCTATACATACCGGTTTTCCGGTTTTCTACCAACGTAAAATATGTTTCCGTTTATAATGAAAACGCTTCCTTATCCAGTATAAGGGTTGGGCTATATCGCGAGATAGCACAGGTTGGTTCAAATAATAAATAACTTGGGTTGAATATTTACTAGTTATGGAATTTTTTTACCATTTAGCAGATTTGTAGATATTTTATTGAATTACAGAGAACTAATTTTTTTACATAAATATAATTATAAATTGAACGAGGAAAATAGCCATCTCATCACGCTGTTATATTATAGTATGAAACTTGCCCTTACTTAATTGTAAGATTTAAACTTAAATTTACAAGAAACAGTAGTACATTTAACAAAAGTTTTTTCTTTTTCTATTAGTACATGTCCGTCAGTAACACATCCGTCTATTTTCTACCGGATACATTTCAGTGAGTGTGCATAGGAGCTTCATGACCCCGTTCCACCTTCCCCCGTTTATTACAGGATAAGTAGAAAAAAAAGCACTCTACCACCACCTTGTAGAAATTCCGAGAATTCGTACACAACGATTGGATACAAGATACGTACTACCCGTGAATGGAACTCCCTGCCGTCTTCCGTGTTTCCTGAGAAATACAATCTAGGCATATTCAAGGCTATGCTCTGGCTGCTGGCTATAGATCTACATGCTCCACACCGTCTCTTACCATCAGGTGAGTTGGTGCCCAAACGTAGAGATTTTTTTGTTAAAACAAAACTTTATGCCGTCTTCCCTCGTTCATTTATCGCTTAGCTTTCAATGAGACCATATATCGCGGAAAGGGATCCCCAAATAATACAGCGTGTTGTCAGTTTAAATGAGCGATAAATTGTACGGGCCCCGGGGGATTCTACTTTATTTTGTAAAACATCTAATGGGATTTAGACAAAAGAGTTTTATGGTGGTCGATTTGGAAGTTATTTTGGGACAGCTCGTAATTTAATTAAGAGTTTAATTATGTTTGAAATTAAGACATTTATGAAATAAATCATTATGAAAATTTCGTCTTTTGTCGTGTGTTTGTAAATCAACGTAGCATCGGAGTTTTCGAAGTCAGCCGTAGGCCTTTGAATTGACTTTTAATTTATTTTCAACTGCCGGATGGTCACCTTCGCAGTATGAAAATTTATATTTTGAAAACTGGACATAATATATCATCACGCCTGTATTCCCTGAAAGTAGTTTTTTTTTTTATGGAATAGGGGGCAACCGAGCAGACGGCTCGCCTGATGGTAAGCGATTACCGCCGCCCATGGACATCCGCAACCCCAGAGGAGTCGCGAGTGCGTTGCTGGCCTTTTAAAGGGTTTGGGCCTCCGGTACCCTCACTCACTCGGCGAAACACAACGCAAGCGTTGTTTCACGCCGGTTTTCTGTGAGGCCGTGGTATCAACCCGGTCGAGCCGGCCCATTCGTGCCGAAGCGTGGCTCTCCCACGGGCAAAAAGGTGTATACAGTTGTACACCCATATTTCAGCAATGCTGTTCTTCAGTCTCATGTAATAGGTGGTGGGCCTATTGCTGTTTACCGGGCTTGATTCCAAACTCCGGGCTGCTACTGAGAATTTTCTAACAGAAACACCCAATAAAACGTAAAATTTAAAAATTATACAAGATTAAAATATTTCCTTTAAATTAAATTTCAGCCTGTTTATATTATACTAGAAATAGTAATCGCAAGGTCAGAAATCATGTCGCGATTTTGCGGAAGAGCCTTAACAGTAGCATTGCTTAGCGCAGTTGCTATAATATGTGTGGCGTTATTAAATTCATTAATCAAGACAATCGTCCACAGAGTGTCATGCTTATTGTATTATATTACTTTAATTTGATTTATGGTTTCGATAATAGTTCCAAGTATTTGTTTCGTGATTTAATAATGTCTCTAAGTAATCATCATTTTTTGTTGGAAATGCTCGAAAATAATAAAGTTATTATATTAAATGGAAAAAGAAGTGGAAGATGGAAGAAGACTTTTGGCGACGCCAAAAGACGTGTTAAAATATGGAAGAAGAATTCGCAGTGGTGAGCAGAGGTCGAGATGGCTTAGTAGTCAGAGCGCCAGGAGTATTTATCCGGGAGGCGCAGGTTCGAATTCTGTTCCCGACCATATTCTTTTTCTATTTAATGTAATAACTTTAGAGTTCGCTAAGTATGCGTTAATGCTTGTCAAAGATTTATCTTTACTCGAAAATACTGTTAAGAAAAGTAAAAGAAATACGTTGAGCTATTTTTTGGGAATTTCGTTAAGAGCTTTTATTAATTTTTTGGTCTTGTAGTCATAAGCTGCTTAGCTTAGCTTGAGAAAAATGTTATTGAGTTTTTCTGTTGGGTAATTATTAGTAGCAGCTCAGAATTTGTTATTGTAGCCCGTTGATGACATTAGGCTCACCACCTATTTACATGTGTCTAAGAAATGAATTGTGTAATATCTATGAGTCAAATTAAAATGTTTTTACTTAAAATATACCAGATTACAGGTACTTATGGAAAGTCAAAGCAAGGGGTCAAGGCGGTGAAGAACCGGCAAGAAATTCATTAGACACTATTTTTAAAATTAATTTGTTTTACAATAAATAATGTGACAATAATGCAGGTTAATGTGAAAAGAAATAAAGGAAATTGATAGGAACTATTATGTATATAGCCTTTTAAAATGATTGCCAAAGCAGTTAGAAGCTGACTAGAGTCCCGACAGACAGCGCCCGTTCACGAGCATGACGCGCACATCAGCCTCGCTCAGCTCAACTATTTTGTAGGGAACTGAATGACCTGCTGTACATCCTGTACCCTCAGCAGGACATTTTAGCGAACATGACACACTCATAATGTCTGACAATGGGCTATGTATACTAGTATGTGATATGTAATTATGACTAACATTAATGTCAACATGATGCTCACATTTTACAAACGTATAAAAGTACTTAATATGTTTTTTTTTCAAAAAAGAAGAGTAGATACTAGCAGTTAGATAATTGTTGTGTAAATTTTACATAAGTGTCAAAAAGGGTGTAAGTACAACAGTACCAATGCAACACAGGTATCATGCTGTAGGTTTTACAAAAAAAACGTTGTTTTGTGTAATATTTTCATTGTAATCGGCTTAAAGTGTAAGAGGTAATAGTTTATCTGGTTTAAACTAAACTGTTACAATATAAACTACAAAGAATGAATTCTTGAGGTACTAGTTTCGTCACTTGTGTACTTAGAGGACCAGACGGGAGACGGCTTCAGACTAAATATCGAACAAACTTACTCGCCACTTTTGGCGGGGGGTGAGGTAACGCACAAGCACAAAAGAACTTGCACTAAAGCAACAATAGCTGCAGTCATTACATTAACAGTATTAATTCACATAAAAAAATAACAAAACACAAACATAAAATTGTGTCTCAGACAATTAAAATCATGTACTATCGTTGTAACCATACAGGTAAAAGGTACAAAGGTATTTGATTGGGAACCACATGCCTGTGGCGAGAGGGGTACGCCCGCTAAAACTACTCCAGTACTAATTCCTTCAAGCGTGGGTACCCAACACGAGCAATGACGACAACCACTTGTTTTAATAACCATTGATATTCCGATCGATATAACAATTTATGAGAACTAGCTATGTCCCGCAGTTTCACCTATAAATCTCAGAGCCTGAAAGAAATATATATACAGGCTGTGGTTTTGAACAGTGGCCATATTATAGGAACATATGCAGCAACAAGTTATATGTTGTATACGAATAATTATAACAATGATAGCCATGATGTCAACGTCCTATTCCTCTCGTAACAGCTGACGCTTCTCTGTGAAACTTTCGCATACCACGCACAACGCAGCAACGAGCAAGCCGCCCGACAAGTAGGTAGGTTGCATACAAGTTAACGATAAAGACCTTACGAACATAATAAGACTACAATGTAGTTTTAGGATTGCGTTTTGTCTCATTATTGGTTTCTAAGCTCCCAGTGGCTATGACACGACGTATACGCAAAAAAATTGAAAAAAAACAGTAAAATTGAGAAATTAATTAGTTTTTCTAAGGTATATTTTTTTATTGTTTTGTAATCAGTTACACCTATAGATTCACCTCCTTCAATTTGGCAACTGTCTAGAACCACAGCCTGTATATATATAAATGTATGCCTATTTCTCTTGGTCACGCCATAACTTGAGAACGACTGCACCAAATTGTAATTCTTTTTTTGTTGTATTCGTCATTATTAGGACAAGGTTTTCACATAAGTTTTTTTTTAAATCGTACTGAAATGTTTTTAACGGGGCGGGTGAAACCGCGGGGCATAGCAAGTAAAACAATTTTTTTTCAGATTCGAATTTTGCTCACGACCGTTTTATTCTATAAAAAAATATAACTTTAGACTTCAATACGCATGCGTTAATGCGTTTGATAGATTATTCCGCATTTGTAAAGGTAATCGCATCTGTACGACATTGTTTAAACTGCAAAGTTAGTCGTGTCGGCTCTGTCGGTATAGGCACTGAATAGAGAGCGATGACGTCACCGAAAGACGTATTAAAATGTGGCAGCAGAATTCGGGGTAGTGAGCAGACGTCGAGATGGCTTATTTATCCGGGAGGTGCGGGTTTTAATCCTTCTGACGACCGTATCTTACTATCCACAAAAAATTATACTTCAATTAAAATTTCCTTGAGTTTATCAAACAGCCAAATCCATGTAGTACCTTTTGCGTGATTTTGCAAAATTTACAAACACACTAACATACAAACTCACACATTTCTAATATCAGTGGGATATGATAACATATGATTAAGCGTTATTGAGAATCACCACTAGAAATTAAGTGGGAAAATACATTGCCAATCTTACAAACTTAAGTTTTATCTTCAAGTATACATACGATGTTGGAAATTTGTAATAATTAGCCTGATTTGACTGACTAGCTTGTGGAGTTAGTTGGACAGTCGCTTTGTATAAATACTGGTATTAAGCTGCATCCAGCTAGACTGTAATCCGACCTTAACATAGAAAAAGGCTAGACAGTATTTTTTTATTAGTATGATCTGAAAAGTGATAAAAATGTACCAAAGTTTGGACAAGTGGTGTATGGCAATTTTGGTTTCGTTATTTGGTATTGTCAATGTTGTATCTGGGGCTGACCCTGTCGTGACGTCAAAGGCCGGTCAGATCAAAGGATTGGCAGACGATGGGTATTCTAAATACCTTGGAGTACCATATGGACTGGTGAATGAGAGTAATCCGTTTGGGGTAAGTGTGCTTTCTGATTTCTTTGTGTGCTGTGTTATTGATGATCAATAATTCGTTTAGAACAAAAATGTCTCCCATTGCAATGGAATATGAAGGGAAAATATTTTGATAAATATAACGGCTTTTAGCCACTTAATTTCAACATTGCTCTCTTGATCTCATTATTTATTCTACTTACACGTCGAGGACTATTCTATCCAACCTATCGTAAATTTCTCTTCAAATAAGGAGAAAGAGACAAGCATTAATCACCGCGTAAATATATAATGAAACAAGACTTTATAATACGAACTCTGTCATTAATTGCACATGATTTATTTAAATTGCACGAATGAAAAGTCGAATATCGTGAAACTCAATTTTTGACCATGCAATTATTACTTAGGTATATTAATTAATTGAATTCATAAAATCATTCATTCAATTTATTAATTCACTAGAATCATTCATTCATAGCTTACTGTGGGTTTAGTCTGTGAAGTCCAAGTTTCCTTACAATGTATTCCATCGCAGTGATGGCTTAGAGTTATATAAATCAAGAAAGTACCTACATACGAGTATCACTCGGAAAAGTCACATTATTTTTTGTTGTTTGCCAACAACACAAATAGCTTGTTATGCAAGAAGCAGGCTGTTAAACACATTTATAGATAATATAGTAATTAACTAGTTCCAAGTCGAATCAATAGAATAAATAAGAAAATTTCTATTATTTGCAGCCATCCATCATGCATCCAGCCTTTACAAACACATTTGAGGCGCATGATGATTCCATTGTCTGTCCTCAATCACAAAACGGTAATGCTTCCGGTACCATCCAATGCCTTACACTGAACATCTATGTTCCCGAGAACCCCAGCACTGCAAACCCTCTGCCAATAATGGTTTGGATTCACGGAGGGGCTTTCATTTCTGGTAGTGCTATAGATGCTAGTAACCCCACCTCTCTGCTAAAACATGACGTCATTGTTGTAGGAATAAACTACAGACTTGGAATTTATGGCTTCATGTGTTTAGATATACCTGAGGTGCCAGGAAATCAAGGCCTCAAAGACCAAATATTAGCTCTAAGATGGATTAAAGATAATATAGCAGCTTTTGGGGGAGATGTTAGCAAAACTACAATTTTTGGTGAAAGTGCTGGTGGGATGTCTGTGAATCTTCATCTGTTCTCCTCATATGAAAAATTATTTGATAGAGCAATCATAGAAAGTGGTCCTGCTTTGAGTTACTGGATGATGGTGAAATCTAACAACACAATACCCTTGATACTTGCTAGAACATTGGGTTCAAATGCTATAAATATAAACACAGCTCTGACTTATCTTTCTTCTGTTGATGCGCATACATTAGTTAATAAAGCCAATGAACTGAAAATAACCAGTGGTATGGATACTGATCAACCTCTAACCAAACCATGCGTTGAAAAAGCGTTTGAAGGTGTTGACAATTTTATCACACAGCATCCTATGAATACCAAGTCTCATAAAGCTAATACATCGGAAATAATCATTGGCCACAACAACAAAGAATTTGCTTTCCAGTACGCTATGCAAAATGCAGATTTTTTCGATACATACAATATAGATATGTTATTTAAATTAGGATTTAATATGGATAATGATTTAGATGATGCTTTAGTTGCCGTTCAACATTTCTATATTGGGGATGAAAAAATAACTGAAAATGTAAAATGGAATCTTGTGGGTCTGGGAACCGATTTTATATTTGGACATTCAACACAGAGAATGGCTGAAAAACTGTTAGATAGTGGTGCCAAAGCTGTGTATCGGTACGTTTTCTCATACAGTGGAAGTAGAAATAATATGAATAATGCAACGGGAGCTGCTCATGGAGACGAACTGCCTTACTTATTCGATAAGAACAGGTCTGGTGCTGAAACAACGATAAATGACCAACTTGTAATTGACAGGTTGACCAAGCTTTGGACAAATTTCGCTAAATATGGGTAAGTGAGAATTTGAAAAAATTTGGTTAGCTAAACTCGCGACAATTTAAGAAGTCCGATTTGACGTTTCTCATTCAACCTTTGTATGAACGTCTACGTAAGAAATTGAAGAATCAAATTCATAATCCGAAATAATTACTATGTTACCCATACACTATAACAACTAGTATCATTCGTAAACCTCAAGTTTACAAAAGAGAAACGTCAAATCGGACTTCTTAGATTGTCGGGAGTATAGTAAGGAAATGATAATTTTGATCAAGGCTTTTTTTTCGCCAGTATTTAATTACGATAATAGTAGGTCTACGACACAAATTTTATTTTACATAAGTAGAAAAGGAATGGAATAAAAAAAGACTACATTTTGCTCTAGCCAGGTCCTGGGTTCGATTTCCGGACTGGCAAAGTGTTATTGGGTATTTCTGTTAGGATATTCCCAGCCCAAACTTTGAATTTATTCCCGGTAGATGGTAATAGATTCACGACCTATCACTTGGGACATAATAGCGGCATTAGTGAAGTGTGGGGGTACATAGGCAAAGCTATGTTAAATGTTACTTTAATCAAATCTAAATCAAAATCAAAAATATCTTTATTCAAATTAGACCATTAGAAATGGTACTTTCTGAACGTCATACATAACAATAAGACAGTCCCCCAAAACGCCCACCCTTCACCGCTTCCTAGTGCTTCACTGGAGAGAAGAAGCGGCGCAACAAACTCCCCAGCTACACGTCTCTGTCTGTCAAGTTACAAATTAAACAACAAAAATATATTTAAATATACATTTCATAATCTTCAGGAACCCAACTCCGGAAGTCACAGATCTACTGCCATTTAAGTGGGAGCCAATAACAAACACGACTCAACAATATCTAAGCATGGATTCAGACTTCATGGCAAGCAGTAGACCTGATCACGACCGGATGGCATTCTGGGATTTATTTTACAAACTATATGGAAAATATCAAACATGGTATCCTGTTCAAAAATCAGAAACTAAAGAAGATACTAGCATTTTAAGAAAGATTTTGGATTTCATTATGGGTCTTGTAAATTTAGTAACAAAGAAGATTTTAGAAGGGACTGTTGCAAGCAGTGGTGTTGTTGGATAGTTTAGTTTCTTTTTTGTTAAAACATGTTCTCACAAAACACACGTCTTAACATTCTAACTACTTTTAATTTGTTTAAAGAGATCTGATTTATGATGACCATGTCACAAGACATTCATTTAAGTATGATATTTATCAATAACATCTTCAAGAATTTATTTTATATTTATCTGTTTATCTAGATTCGTGATATCTGCATTAGTATGTTGGTTAAAACCAGATTTGCCTAAATTCAGCAGCAGCATAGTGATGTCAACAAGAATGGCAATGTGGTTTTAGTTGCTGGTCTCTAGTACCCAATTTCTTCTTACCTGTCAAAAGTAGAGAAATCTGTTGATTAAACAATCAACACTCGGTCGAAAATAACATGACTTCGCCTAAATCACATACTTTCACTTAGGTTTAAACGTTTTAACTCATACGGTGTGAATTACATCAAAAACTACTTCGAATAATCCATTTAAATACTATAATTTCCGCAAAATCGAAAAGTTATCATAATTCATTTCCACAGATTATACAAGATCATGACGATTTGACATTTTCAAACTCTACCAATTTAGTTTACTCTTTGGACCAAGGGATGAGAAAAAATGAATGAATGATTATGATTAGAGATTGAATCTGTTACATACAGATTATAATGTATCTGTTATACATATCTCTATTTACATATTTATTATACCACCACATAATTTACATATCCTCAGGTTTCAAGCATTCAGACACACTCTCAACACCAACACAACTATCTTAATTCACACAGTCACATCATCACAGTCACACACAACACACATGCATATCTTTGCATACTAAATTATATAAATAGTATTTTCTTTGTGATTAATTTTTAATTGTATAATTATTCTGTTTCTAGTAGATTACGTTTAGTTTAGATAAAATTAAGAAATTTATTGTAATGTATATATTTATTACATGTATAGCAATAAATGTAAACGGAACGAAGGAGCCTTACGACATAGGGAATCCTAGTGTGAGTTCCAGGAATCAACGCTAACGAAACTAATTTTTCAAACAAATTATTCTTATAAAGTTATGAAATCATTCAGCTGGTTTCCGTAATTCGTTCCTATTATTCATTCATTCAGTTGTTTCCCAACTCTAAGAATAATTTAAGAAAAAACATTACTATCTTTGACTACCAGTACGCCATCTTTGTTTACTACTTAGGACAGGTAAAGAAAAATAGACTTTAGGTCTGTTTTTTGAGTCTCATTACATGGAGGATTATACAAATGGAGATCTCATTGCTGGCTGATCATGACTACGCAATATTTTTGGGTATGCAGTGGCAGTTAAAAGCAATATGTTTGGGTTGGGTCGAGTCGATGAAGGTAATTTTAAATTGTTGAGATTCTATACAGATGGCCAATAGCCTATAAATAAAACTGCCGTGGTCAAACGCAAGACTATTACTAATAAAAACTGACTGCGACCAGTGCAACCTGGTTGAAACGTCAAGCGATTCAAAGGTATTTATTTCGCGTTAATTCCTGTTATGTTATAGTAATAGCATTTTTGTAGTATTTGCCATCTCTAAGATCGTTCCTGTATCCTATATACGTTAACAGATTCTAATCATACATTACACTACATCTCAAATAAATATGTATAGCCCTTATTATTATAACAATAAGGCATTTTGAAATCGATCTAGAACCCTGTAGAGTTATAGGCTAATCAATAAAACATTCGATTTACATTCAGAGGCGTCAATTCTAATGTAGCAAACTAAATTAAATTTAGAACATTCTTGTCTTTTATTAACCGTTACTATATGAGCGAGATGGAACTAATCAAGAGATGTCAAATTCGAATTTAGGCACGTTTAATTAGAATCTCTGAAAATTAGAGACGTCAAACGAAAATTGTATGGAAATTTTACGGTGACATGATTAAATTTGAATTCCATGTCATCCCGTCCCGTTCTTATATTAACGGTCAGTAAAAGACGACAACACGTTAAATTTAGTTTAGTTTGCTATGTTAGAATTGACGCCAATGGTTGATTTATTTAATCAGTACATGAATTGCAAGCAACTGCTTTAATTTTAATTTAAAGTCAGTTGATCTTGAACATTTAGTAAAAACTTCTGGAATCTTTTGCGAATGTTGTATAGATACACGAAGGATATGACACAGGATGTGGCTACAAAAGTTAGGTACCTACGCATATCTTTTGGAAACATGAAATGACTTCGTTGTAGTTTCAGTCAACTGCAAACCTGCAAATCGATTCCCAGGTCGGGAAAAGTGTGATTGGGTTCTTCTGTTAGGAAATTCTCAGTAGCAGCCCGGAGTTAGGAGGATGATGGTGTGACACCTCTGTGTTTCGGAGAGCACGTAAAGCCGTCGGTCCTGCACCTGATCTCTTTTCGGTCGTGTCGGATTGCCGTCCCATCGGAGTATGAGAGTGAAGGAAGAGGGAGTGCACTTGTATGCGCATACACTTGGGCTCTATAATATTTCCTGCGTACTTAGCTAATCTCCTCGGAGATAGGCCATGACCGAAATACGATCGGGAGCAGTGTGTGTGTTTTTGGGCGGTTTCCAAAGTTGATTATTTCCGATTCTTCTTCGTAATATCTTAAGGACGACATGTCCACACTAAAATATCAGTTCTGACTATGAAGACTCCTCTCTTCATTATAATCTAATCGTTTAATCACATCTCACGCCTCACAAGACATAGATTTTTAATATCTTCAAGATTCATTTTTATCTTTTATCTTGATAGCGGTAGTTTGATAGTACCAGATTTCTTATGACTCTTCACAGTAATGTCGCAAGGATTGGATACACGATCTGTGGCACTGCTGATCTCGGTATGTGGTTTGGTGCATGGATTGTCCAGGATAGACCCTCTGGTCTCTACGAAGGGAGGTCTGATTCGCGGACTGCAGTCTGATAATGGCTATGCCAAATTTTTGGGAGTGCCATATGCTGTGGTGGATGAGACTAACCCATTCGGCGTGAGTTTTATTTTTGTTATTAAGTGTAGGATATTAAGTTATAAAATTGAATATAAATTACTTTTTTTCTCGCTTTCGTCTCAAATCATCATCTGCCTAACCTTTTTCCAGTTACATTGGGGTCAGCTTCCAGTCAAACCGGATGCAGCTTAATACCAGTATTTTACATGGAGCGACTCGCCTATCTGACCTCCACAACCCAGTTACTGGGTAACACGATATCTCGTGGTATGACTGGTTGTCAGAATTTCAGGCCTCTGACTACCCGTAACGGCTGCCATAGATCTTAATTTGACAACCGGGACCAACGGCTTAACGTGCTCTCCGAGGCACGGAGGGGTCTCGGCATGAAATGATGGTCACCCATCCACAGACCGACCGCGTCAAGCGCAGCTTAACCTCAATCGATCGATCTGTGCGGCTGTTACTTAGCCACGAGCCTCTCCTCACTTTCGTCTCAAATATAATAAATTAATAAACGACAAAACATTTGCATTTTTATCTACATACAGTGCGAGAAGCCATATTTTTTATAATTATTCGATGGCGCTGACGTATTAGTTATTTTCCCAAACCCAAATGTTTTTTTTTAATGTAACATTAAAATTTGCAGCCGTCACTTCCACATCCAGGGTTCGATGATATTTTTGAAGCATACAAGCCAAACGAGTGTCCTCAAATAAGCTATGACGGCCCCACGGGCACCATCAATTGCCTTTCCATGAATATTTACGTGCCAAGTATTGCCAATTCTCAGAACCGTTTGCCTGTTATGGTGTGGATACACGGAGGAGCATTCGTGATGGGCAGTGCTAACAGAGAAGGCAGTGATCCTTCCCCACTGCTTGACCACGATGTTATTGTTGTAGCAATAAATTACAGGCTTGGTGTTTACGGCTTCATGTGTTTGGATCTTCCAGAACTTCCCGGAAATCAAGGTCTCAAAGATCAAGTGTTAGCCTTGAGATGGATAAATGAGAATATTGAAGCTTTTGGAGGAAATCCCAGACAAATTACTGTGTTTGGAGAGAGTGCTGGTGGAATGTCTATTAATTTCCATCTGTTCTCGTCATATGAAAAATTATTCCAACGAGCAATCATACAGGCCCTATTCTTAGCCCCATGTTAACGGTAGACCCTGATAACACAGTAATCTTGAAACTTGCAAATGAATTAGAATTTGAAACTACAGACTTGCATGAAGTTCTAGCTTATCTGTCATCAATTGATACACGTACATTAGTCAAAGTAGCCAATGATTTGGGTATGACCTCTGCTCGTGGAGATGTTAATCCGCTGACATTACCATGTATTGAAAAGGAATTTGAAGGTGTTGAACATTTTATAACTGAGCATCCTAGAAACATCATATCGTCTAAAGCTGGGACAACTCCTGTTATTATCGGTTTTATGAATTTTCTTTTCTGTTTGCAAACGCTAATGCCGAATTTTTAGAGACTTTTAAGTTTAGTGACTTACTAAGTTTGGACTTTGATTTCAATGATGACTTAGACAATGCTGAGGATGCCGTCAGACATTTTTATATTGGAGATGAGAAACTCACAGAGGATGTACGATGGAATATTTCAGATTTTGCGACAGATTTTCAATTCAGCCATCCAACACAAAGAGCAGTAGAACAACTTTTGAGAAATGGTGCAAGTACTGTGTATCGTTATGTGTTCTCATACAGCGGCGGTAGAAATTTAGCTAATGTTTTTATGAACCTTAATTCAACTGGAGCTGCTCATGGTGACGAACTGGGCTATCTTTTCGACATAGAAATGTTTACTGGGGAAACTTCTCCAGAAGACCAGCTTGTGGTTGACAGAATCACGACACTTTGGACTAATTTCGTAAAATACGGGTGAGTTCAATTTTAAGTAAATATCACCCTTCAGATCACCTACGATTAGTCACGTTTATTCTTTTATCTCAACTTAACAGCATTAAATTTTATCAGTATATATATTTCTGAATTTTCTACGATAAAAATAGATATAATATATTTTGACAGGTTCAAGAACCATAAAACTTTTGATAAAATCAATAAAGGATTGACATGCCAGTCACTTGTTAGGTTCCTAGGATATGGGATAAAATTGAAAGGGTCTCTAAAAAGCTGCGGCTTTGCATCGAACAATACAAACAATGGGATCCCTTCTTTTCACATAAAGTTTGATCTCTACCCCGAAGGAACGTAGTCTTAGACTAGTAGGCAAGTTGTGATCAGGCGTTGTGGTCTGGAGATATATCCAGCCGGCGCGGTTGGGGAGTAGGTATAGGTTTGGGCAGTGAACGGGCCCCGCACACCACTTAGCGACAAGAGATATCCAACACTTACAGACGGGAAAGTGTAACAATTGTAACGATACCTAATACATCTAAATCCGTTCAGGCATTTAGAAGTTATGGTGGAATAGAGAAAATCAAAAATATACATACTTACATACATAAATTAACCCTAAAATTTATATAACACTGTTTTATTTTGGTCAGTCGTGTAAAAATCGTAAATCTAGCAAAGAATTGGTGGAAATCAAAACTGTGCTTTAAAATTATATCATTTATTTTTCTTTTTTTTATATCATTTTTTTCATATATTTTTTTCTTAATAATGTTATTGGACTTTAAAACAACAGTTTTTTTTTTTCAGAAATCCTTCACCCGAGACGTCAGAACTACTTCCAGTTAAGTGGGAGCCCATAACGACGACCACGCAGCCATATCTACATATAAACTCAGATCTTTCCATACAATTTAGACCTTTCCATGGCAGAATGGCATTCTGGGACCTGTTTTATAAATTGTATGCAAAAAACTTGAAATGGTCGGAACATATTGGCAAATCATAGGTTTTTTTATTTAACTTGCAATGTATGTATGTATGTATGTTTGTTCTGGTGGAATCTTGCTACTCAATTTTGAAGCAGATATCTTCAACCGAGTGAGCTGAAATTTTGTATACACGTTTAGTTTGAATGACAATACACGATAAGCAGTGTGACGTCATTCTAAATCCAATATGGCGGATCTTCCAAGATGGCGGAATAGTTATTTTTAATGCATTTCTACAATATGGGTATCAAATGAAAAGGCTTGTTGAGAGTAACTCGATTAGTTTCGAAATCAACTCAAGTTAACTATAGTTATATTTTTTTATGGTTAGAAGAATACAACCACAAGTGGGATTTGAACCGGAATCTCCGGATAAGTGCTCTGCCTATAAATTTCACGATTTATCAATATCAATGTTAAATAATACTCACAACTAGTTATTCCGACTGACGTTGTCTAAAACAAATCAACAGATTTCTTTCTCGTATTTTCCAATTTATCGGACAACTTATATTTTTCTTCTTTCCATATAAACACTCATTATTCTAACTCGTAAATGTCGAAAAGTATAATGGAAAATCGGACCAGCCATACTCAAGTTATGCGTTTACCAAAGAACAGAATTTCATTGTTATTTGGGGTTTTTCAATAAATGTATCACAGATAAAACTATCAACAGAGAGATAGGCACTTATCAATAAAAAACGTGCCTTGTCACAAAACAAACTTAACGACCAGCGTATACTTGAAACTTTAAATAGGATGATTAACAAACTTATCAGGAAAGACTTGATAAACCATAACAAAACAGTTATTATAATAACTATGGAAGAACGCAGAGGACACACTGTTTTCTTCGCAAATAACGGGTCTGACGTGTAATAATGGAATCTTGACAAATAATCGTGACGAAATACTTAAGATTTTTGTAGACTATAGAGAACTTCATGCTTCTACCACTACTTCATCAGACCTACCACGACCCCAGCACAGCTCCCTATATCCTATATTAATATATCTATACTAATATTAAAAAGCTGAAGAGTTTGTTTGTTTGGTTGAACGCGCTCATCTCAGGAACAACTAATTAGAATTGAAAAAATCATTTTGTGTTGGATAGTCCATTTATCAAGGAAGGCTATAAGCTATATAATATCACGCTGCGACAAACAAAGGCGGCACAATTAAAAATTAAAAATGTTGAAAGAATGGGAAAAAATATTACCTTTGAGAGCTTCCGTTGCGTGCGCTGCGTAAACGGTTAAAGTTACGTAAAAATAAAATTTCATCGACACAATAGTCGACACTGAAAAGTCACTATTTTGTGTACATGAAATGAAAATGTATATTAGAACAACGTACTCAATATTGTTTTTATGACCATTGTTTTTTACTATTGAGAAAATTCACTATTTCCTTGATAGGATTTGGTATTCCAAATAAATTTTCTAAAGAGATTTTTTCCAAAATATAGCTATGAAAATATATGCTGTTGATGACAATTTACCTGTGAAATGAATGTTTTTCTGGATTATTTTTATAAGAAACATCGCAGTCACCAACACAACATGTAGGCATTGCTTATACATTTTAAAACTTTATAAAATATACAGGATTCACTGACGATTCAGCAAATATAAGTTACCGTGATTTTTGACAGTGACACTGCAGAAAACAACATCTGCCAATAGTGCTGACCGAACCTTAATATGCTTTCTCTTTCTAACATGTGATATTTCCGTAAGAGATTCCATACCCAAAGTAGGCTTAGTAGGTCTTTTTCTATCCTACGTTTATGATTATAACACTTATTTATTAATATTTTTAAGAAAATCATTATTCCTTTATATACCGTCTAAAAAACCTCTTGGGCGAATACAGCCGTTTTACTATTATATTGGCAACACTGTTTTACATTATTGGTGTTGCAACACTGAGCGCTACGGGTGGTCGGGAGGACGTTAGTCTATTGCGAGCCGCCGTGGCGGACGGACCTCTACCCCCTGACTTATCTAGACCTCTGAATTAATGATATTTGAATACCAACATTGTACATTATAATATGAAGTGACTCACTACTAATCACTTACCCAAAAGTAAATGTGCTCTCAGTGACGGTAAGCCTTAATGTTGGTTTTATTTACGATTACCTTTATAATCCTGAGCCAGAGAGACCTGTGATCCTAGTCTTCAAACCTTTCTCCAACATATATATTATGTAGGTATCCAGGTATGTTATTGGAGACATACCATGACATAGGCAGTATGAAATAAATTTTTGATTTGAGTCGAGTTCTGTGTGCAATGCACTATACAACACAATTACTATATTGTTGGTAACGGAGAGCGAGGTGGCATCTTAAAGATATCAATCGATGACTATCTGTTGTAGTGTGTGACGTGCCTCCTCCCGTATTCTATTATATTAGATGTAATGTTAGTACTAAGTGCAGAATAATACAGACATCGAGCTTGACAACACGTCTTATTATTTTCCCAACAACGCCCCACATTGCATGGCGACCCTGCCAGTGCTGCCACGTCGGCAGCGCTGCGCACGAGTTAAAAATATAACTATAAATCTGTGCCTGGACTGAGGAATTTGAGGACGTACACCAAAAATGAAAAGCTGTTGGCAACGGTATCAATGTTGCTGTGTTGCTGATACTGATGAGTGACGACTGCGACGAGAGGCGTCGTAATCCAATGAGGATGCAGCCGAAGAAGTTGGTGTCCAGGGTAACCCATGGAGGCGTCTCATCGGCCTCAATTGCCCTGCTAGATTACCTGTCCATATAATGGCCACAGCGCAAGGAGTGGTGATTATTTTCGAATTGACGATTTTGTGACCAAGTGTTTTTTTTTTTATCGTGATGTGTTTTTATCATTTACTATTATAGTAAGTATATGATTTACTGGGTTAAATACATTAATTAGGTACCGCCTGTTGAAAATAATTGCGAAATTTAATCAGTAGACCAATTTACAGAATTTTATTTAAGTCCATTAATATTGTTAATTTTTAGTTACCTTAGTTTTAATGCAACAACATTCCACAATAATACAATCACCTACGTGTTAAATTGCAAATATATCTAGTAACCGTTCCCATGTACGGAGTGTCATATGATGTTGAAATCGTTCTAGTCATCCGATACCTGACTCGACGAGTTTAACAGTGCACTTACCTATTTGTGTTGAAGTATGATATAATTTGTAATTACATACTTAACTTAAATTAAAATGTTTTTACGGTTCAGAAAACAACAGTTAGAAAGTTTTAGATTTGGGATCAGTTGAATGAGATGCAATATAGATAAATATGCATAGTTAGGATTCGGAATGGAATAATGAGGTCTAAGTATAAGAATGTATTGCGAATAGCAGTTGGGAATAATTTGGTTACCAAGGTTTTTGAAACGTAATAGGACTGATCATTCAATTGCGGTTGAATATTTTGGGTATCAAAGGATTCAAATCGGATACGTGGTTCTTTGATTGTTGTTTGATTTAGTATGAGGAAGAATTATATTTATATTAAGATAGGCACACAAAGGTACAAAATAGGGTTTCCTCAATTTGATCATGGTGCGAACGAGCTTTCCTCCGTGAGAATTGTTGGTGACAAGGTAAGTCTTAAAATATGGCCCTAATAATATTGATGATATTGAGAGTATGAAATGTTTAGAATAATAAACCCCGGCCGGGTCATGATTATTGTACAATGTACCTAATGAAATAGGAGATGTATAAAAATGTAGTGTGCCTATATCGAGACGAGTTGATATGATGTGTAATAATGGAACGATGATACTTAAGGAAGGATTTTGAAAATTGTACGTAATAAAACTAAGAAAATTAGCACGGTTCTTTGTTAAGTTTGTTTTTTATTAGTTTGATCAGTACAATACTTACAGAGAATAGCCAAGTGGATAATGTTTATAAACCGACCATTATAAAAAAAAAAGATTTTAATACTGTATGACGTTTTTCTTTTTATTAATTTTGTAAACTTTCAACAGTGCGGCTTTTCTTACTTTGGTAGAAGTAAGTAGGGGATTAAAGTGTAAAATTTAGATTTAAAATATAATAAGGCTAGGTAATGTTCTTATATACTATTTTTATGCTGTTCTTTTGATTTATCTACATCAAATTATATAAATTATTGTTAAAAATCTGTCGCTAACAAAATGTGAAAAAAAATATTCAGACGTAGTTCTGACGTTGTAAAACCAAATTATTATGTGTGTTATTGTAGTTAAAAAGAAATTGTTTAATTTTTAATTCCGATCACACTTTAAACATTTTCTAAAAATAATATTCCTGTAGAGCTTAATTTAATTAGTTAAAAAAAATACAATCATATGTTTTTTTTTTTCTTCTAAAAAACGGGGGAGGTGTTGTGTGTGACGTGCCTCCTCCCGTATTCTATTATATTAGATGTAATGTTAGTACTAAGTGCAGAATAATACAGACATCGAGCTTGACAACACGTTTTATTATTTTCCCAACAAAGCCCCACATTGCACTGTCAACCGATGGAAGGATATATAAGGAGATATGCGGTGCGGTAAGGCCCTCTCTTTTTCTTTGCTTAGACGACGGCGGACTCGGAACGGACGTGTTACCCCTTTGGCTCAGCCACGTACAAATAATATAACAATAAAAATCTATTGTGTCTGCTGATTAGCGAACCAACAGATATTTTTATATAAGTTTATACCATATTAATAAGGTGTCAAAAACAATATTTACATCGCTTTTCACAAAACTTTGTAATAATAGGTCGCATAAACTCGCGACAAAGAAATCCGATTTGACGTTTCAACGTCTACGTAAAAAAAATTAAAATCAAATTCATAATCATAAATAATTACTATGTTACCCATACACTATAACAACGAGTATCATGCGTAAACCTCAAATTTAACTTTATATTGAAAAATGCACTCAAAAAAGAAACGTCAAATTAAACTTAAATTGCCACGAGTATAGGTATTTATGATAATTAATAAATTAATACCACATTCAACGGCCTTTTGTTTTACTTCGTTAATATAAAGTAAATTTTAGAAATATACTTAAATTCTTTAATGACTTAAACTTAGTTAAAGAAATAGTTAAACCTTGACTTCAGAGCTTGATTCGTTTAGGTACTTAATTATAATACTAGAAATAAAAACAAAATTGCCCAACCACGGTTTAGATTATCCAAAGTACACTCATCTTTCATGGGATACTGTATTAAATGTTATAATAAAATTCCTCCTAATATTCAGGAACTAAATGAGAAAAAATTTAAAATCTATATAAAGCGCACATTATGCAAACAAGCATATTACAAATTAGGAGACTACATTGAGGATAAAAATGCTTGGAAGCATGCTGGTCCTGCTCCATAGGACAACACAACCAGTACAGCCCATCTGCTTACTAATCTATCTCAATTTTGTCAGGCGTATACGCAATGCATGTTACTGTTAAATGTTATATATAAAAAGAGAGGAAAAACCCTTAAATTTTTTATTAGACTCATAACTTCTTTATTGTAAATGTGAGCACCATGCAGCTATTAACATTATTCTAGTAACGTGACTTGAGGTCTGGTAGTTTGAGATGTCATACTCATATAAATGTCTTACTGTGGTGGCGTATGTGTTGGGCCATTCTGTTCCCTTAAATATGGTTGAGCTGAGCGATGCGATGGATATGCGTGATACTCGTGAACGGGGGCCACAAGTTGGGACTGGTCAGCTCTAACTATCAAGACTTGTAACTATTGTTAGAATTTTGTATCTTCTATTATACCTACGTGTACAACTATATCTGCATCGTTATCACAAAATGTCTTTTTATCAATAAATGTACCTAAATTATTGTAACACAACATTTTAAAAGAGTAACCATGGAGTTTCTTGCTCGTTCTTCTCCATAGGAATCTACATTTTGGAACGTGGCATTTCTTGACTTTCAAAAGTACCTTTATATGGTCTAATTGGAATAAATTATTTTGACTTTGACTTTGTACCTGTGTTCCAGAAGTCAGAAAATGAAATTGTATACGGTGGAAATACATAAAACTAATGAAGTATATAGACTACCTACAAAATAAAGCCAAGTAGAAATAAAACTTGTTCATCATATAGATACATAATCTTATAAATTCGTAATATAAAGTAGGCAGAAACATAACGTACGAGCGGTCGCACTACTGCGCCCGCACAATCTTTTTTAATATTTCAGTGGTGGGGTGCGCGGAGTAGAATGGGATAATTTCGAGTAAACTCCGCCCAATTCTCTTAACAAAAAAGGGGATACTTCAAAATTGGGTCATTATCGTCCAATAAGTCTCCTTCCTCTACTAGCTTTTTGCCAAAAAGAGTCAACTCGATGAATGTCAGCCCATCGAACAAGCTGGGTGTCGCGCGGATATTTAACAATCAATCACATCCACACTGAATTAGTTAATGAAGAAATTTGAGGAATACAAAATTCCCTTATATTTTGCATTCGTATATTACGAGAATGCATTTCACAGGCGGTTTTCCATTTACTCATCTCATGGCTGCCACGTTGATACACGGTATGTGAATGTTCTTCGGAACCTTTATGAGTCAGCATTGATCGGTTTACATGCGATCGCCGATCAGATTTCGGTGAAATGAGGTGTAAGACATGGGGACACAATACCACTCAAGCTTTTTACAGCGGTATTGGATGACGTTCTCAAATTACACAATTAGGAGAGCAAAGAATAGTGACATTGTGATATTAGGATAACATCAGAACCTGGCGAATGAATAACATTTGGTGTGACATAGCTAGATAGAATGAGACCGTATTGGTGGCGGTTACAACCAACAACAGCATTCCCAAAGAGGGTTGACGTCAGGCAGGCGGCCGGTCATAAAACATAGCCAAAACTTTAGCAGCATGCCAGATTTAGATATGCTACGCCGACCCCAAATAAATTGGGATAAGGGCATAAATTGGGATGATGATGATGATGATGAGGAGAGTAAAGAAGTCTTTAATTGATGGTTCCTACATATCCGTTTTGCAGACCATCTGATTCTTATCGCTGAAACAACATCTGATCTTCAAGTAATAGTATAAGTTCTATATTATGCATCTCTAACTGTAGGCCTCAAGGTGAACATGTTCAAGACTTCTAATATTTCGGGTCATTCACTGGCAAACTTTATAGTCGAGCAGAAACACTCGAAGTGGTCAATAAATACGTTTATCTTGAACATTGTTTATCTTTTGACAGAGAGCATAAGCACAAGGAGATCACAAGACGGATTAATTGGTACAGCCCTGTATTCAGAAAACTCAGTGACGTTTTCAGGGACTGAAAATGCCGCAATGCCTGAAGACGCGTCTATACAATCAATGTGTCTTGCCCACAATGACTTACGGTGTCGAAACATGGACGCTAACTTAAGAGACTGTACACAAAATTAGTCGCAGCAAGGGCCATACAGCGAGCCATATTAGACATAACCCTAAACGATAGAATTCAAAATACGGATATCCAAAAGACCAAAGTAGAAGATATCGGTATCCGTCTAATAAAACTCGAATAGCGTAGGACACTTGACTAAATGTGGTGACGGCAAGTAGAGTGACCTGGCGGAATGGTAAATGAGACTAAGTACACGGAGTCTAGGAATACCAATATCACGATGGGTCGACCATATTACCAGGGTTATAGGAAAAACCAGAACAAAACTGGCGCAAGACAAGGATGAATGGCGTATCGGCTTATGCCATGCAGTGGGTTGTTTAAAGTGGTGAATGATGATGAATTGTAAAAGACAAGGTAAGGAAAACATCGTGAGGAAACCTGTACCTAAGAGACATTCGATTCATACGATAAGAAAGACAACAAATATTTTCTCAATTTGTAAAAATTTCAGATTTGTCCATAATATATATCCGTCTTATTCAGTCACCCTGTATATTTTATACCCCACACGAATTCTTATCTAATCACTTTATTCCATCATCCTCACATGATATTGATATCTTCAAGATGTAATTCTATTTATGTCTGAACGATCACATTAGTCATTCATTCTACATAATAATGTCGCAAGGGTTAGACAGGCGATCTTTGGGACTACTGCTCATAGTATATGGTTTAGTAGATGGAATATCCAGAATAGATCCTCTGGTGTCTACGAAGGTGGGTCTGATTCGCGGACTGCAATCTGATAATGGCTACGCCAAATTCTTAGGTGTGCCATATGCAGTAGTGAATGAAACCAATCCATTTGGGGTGAGTGCCTGTGTTACTTTAGATCCTAACTGCAAAATAAATGTAAAATGTGTTTCTTTATTTGTAATACTAATAATAAAAAGGAATCGGTTTAAAACTCACAATAATTTACATTGATAAGCATTTTCTGTCCAAAACTATCTTGAGCTTTACATTGACATTAGATTAAAAATTGCAGTGTGGAAGATTGATAAGAATGCCCAAAGGCTTTGTTATTAATCTTACACACTTTACTAGAGGCAAACGATGCCATGTATGTACATTTGATGAAGCTTTATACCATTCTATCTCTTTTGAAAAGTTAGCCTTCTATTAGATTTACTATAGTATCATTACAATTTGCAGCCGCCACTTCCACATCCAGGCTTTGATGACATCTTCCAAGCATACGAGCCCAACGAATGCCCTCATGTAAGCGAAGGGACTTCCAAGGGCACTATTAATTGCCTTAATATGAATATTTATGTGCCAAATATCGCCAATTCTCGAAAGCCTTTACCAGTTATGGTATGGATACATGGAGGAGCGTTTGTCGTAGGGAGTGCAACAAGACAAGGAGGTTACCCAGAGTTTCTGCTTAAAAATGACGTCATTGTCATAGCAATAAACTACAGGCTTGGTGTGTATGGCTTCATGTGTTTGGATATTCCCGAGGTTCCCGGAAATCAAGGTCTCAAAGATCAAGTGTTAGCCTTGAGATGGATTAATGAGAATATTGAAGCTTTTGGAGGAAATCCACGACAAATTACTGTGTTTGGAGAGAGTGCTGGTGGAATGTCTATTAATTTCCATCTATTTTCGTCATACGAAAAATTATTCCAAAGAGGAATTATACAGAGTGGCCCTGTTCTCAGTCCCATGCTAACGGTAGACCCCAATAACATGGTACTTTTAAAACTTGCAAATGAATTATATTTTGAAACTACGGACTTACATGAAGCTCTAGCTTATCTGTCATCAATTGATACACGTACATTAGTCAAAGTAGCCAATGATTTGGGAATGACCTCTGCTCGTGGAGATATTCATCCGCTAACATTACCATGCATTGAGAAAAAGTTTGAAGGTATTGAAAATTTTATAACTGAGCATCCTAGAAACATCATATCGTCTAAAGCTGGGACAACTCCTGTTATTATCGGTTTCAACGATAATGAATTTTCTTTTCTGTTTGCAAAAGCTAATGCCGAGTTTTTAGAGAGTTTTAAGTTTACTGACTCATTAAGTTTGGATTTTGATTTCAATGATGACTTAGACAATGCTGAGGACGCCGTCAGACACTTTTATATTGGAGATGAGAAAATCACAGAAGATGTAAGATGGAATATTTCAGATTTTACAACAGATTTTCTATTCAGCCATCCAACACAAAGAGCAGCAGAACAACTTTTGAGAAATGGTGCAAGTACTGTGTACCGTTATGTGTTCTCATACAGCGGTGGTAGAAATTTCGCGAAGGTATATCAGAACTTTAATTCAACTGGAGCTGCTCATGGTGACGAACTGGGCTACCTTTTTAATATGGATATGCCCAGTGAGGATATATCTTCTGAAGATCAACTCATCATTAATAGGATCACAACGCTTTGGACAAATTTCGTGAAGTACGGGTGAGTTTAGTTTTAAATTTAAATTCAGTAAATAAAATAAGTAGAATCAATCGATAAAAAAATTTTGACGCATTCGTGCTTCAGTCACATTTATTCTTTATCTCAATGTAGGTAACGGCATGTAAATTTTATCAGTATATTTTTGAATTTTCTGCGGTAAAAATAAACATTCATTTTGACAGTTTCAAGAACCTTAAACTTTTGATGAATGCATTATTAATGGATTGATAAGATCGATATGCTAGTCACGTATTCGATTTCTCGATAAATTGTATCTACCTATGGCTTTGCATCTTGCATTTATCAATATTAACAAAATATTTCTCTGGCTGCAGGGAGCTCCATGGCTTGTTATCCATCTTAGACAGTGAACCTTCGAAAAAGTAATTATAATGTACATTAAAAGCTAAAACTTTAGCAGTATATACGCTGCGCCGACCCCAAATAAATTGGGATAAGACAGAGGGATGATGATAATGTACATTAAATGTATATTATGTTATTCTCTACTTTATGAATCATGAGACATAAAAATCTTATTTTTTTTTCCAGAAACCCTACACCCGAGACCTCAGAGCTACTTCCAGTCAAGTGGGAGCCCATAACGACGACCACGCAGCCATATCTACATATAAACTCAGATCTTTCCATACAATATAGACCTTTCCATGGCAGAATGGCATTCTGGGACTTGTTTTATAAACTTTATGCAAAGAACCTGAAATGGTCGCAAATTTCTGACAAATTATAAGTTTTTGTTTAACATAACTTTTTTTGGACTTAAAGCTGCATTTTATTTTTTTATTATATATATATTTTTATATAACGTTAAAACGATTTTCTTTTACTTCTTCACTCAAATTGATAATAACGGGTTCATTTTAGAAAAAAAAAACCTTATTATTATGCTATTTTTTTATCCTACCACAGGCAAGCGATCATGTCAAATTCAAAAATTTGGGAAAAAGGATTATCAAATAATCTCAGGAAAAAAAACACATATTTTTGTGTTACGCGTGAATCCTAACGGATTGCACTATGTGCTATTTTATCTTTTGACTGTCTTGATATACGTTTAATTTAGGTTTAATATGCGCTACTCACTCTAAAGTACGTAAAACAAAAAGCTGATAGCTGAGGATTTCCTAACAGAAAAACTCAATAACACTTTGCCCGACCTCGGAACCCAGCCCAGGATCTCACGTTTAGCAGTTGGGCTTACGACCTCTAGACCAATGAGATACCAGATAAAAATGTATCAATATCAAAATTGAATAATATTTATAATTTAAGACACAAATGCTAAGTCTTTCGAGTGGTATAACGTTAAAATATGACGAACTTGTTTGTTAAATATATTTCTTCGAAGATATGAAAATTTTATTCAACATTTTTAAGGTTATCGTGTCCTTTATCGTTTTTCGAGTAGTTCATTTTTATCAAATATAAAATATAAATACAACGTTCGTTTTAATATACGAGGTGTCTTATTTAATTTTAAGAATATAGCCTATCTTTAAATGGGTCTCCTATATTCTAGAACTCTTGCAAACACGGATACCCGAACAATCACACCGAATGGTCACACATGTCAGTATAAAATCAAATTGTTAATTGGAAAGGTTGAAGGAAAACATAGCGAAGAAACCAGCATCCCTGAGAGATACTCTCGATGGTGGTTAGTCAAACCAATGACAGATGCCTACGGTTAGTTTAAACTCTACTAGTTACTAAGCTTTTCATCAACCATACGATAGAAAAAGACAACAAATTTCTTCCCTATTTTTTATGTCTGTCTCATTTAATCACTCTGTATATTTTTAGACCCCACACTAATTATTATCGATGCTGATAATACGATTGTTTTTCTTCTTAATAATCTAATCGCGTCATCAGATATCATTCTTCTTATGATATTGATATCTTCCAGATGCAATATTATTTTTTATCCGAATTATCATTGTTCATGCATTCATTCTACTTAATCATGTCGCAAGGGATAGACATGCAAATTTTGGCATTGCTGATATCAGTATGCGGTTCGGTACATGGACTGTCCAGATTAGATCCTCTGGTGTCTACGAAGATGGGTTTGATTCGAGGATTGCAGTCTGATAATGGCTACGCCAAATTTTTGGGTGTCCCATATGCTGTGGTGAATGAAACAAATCCATTCGGGGTAAGTCCTTGTGTTTATTTATTGTCTTTAGATTTGGTTACCACAAAATAATCTCACAATATTTAAAAAAAAATAGCTATCTAACAGTATTTTTCATTTTATGAACATTAGATTAAAGATTAAAGTCTGTTGGTAGGGAAGCCTTTGGTTAGGAGAAAGACAAACAGTGCTGGAAACCGTCATCCGTATTATTGACAAATATATTAAATTATTTATTTATATAAAGAAACAAATATGTATCTACATTTGATAGAGCTTTGAAACGATCCATCGCATCGTGTCACGGTTGAAGTGGTGTCAAGACCATGAAAATCAAATTAAAATAGATATTCTAGCTTCGCATCATTCGGTGTGTGATGCAAGTGCAATAGCTAACCTTTTTGTGAGCCACTTTAGTGTACAATCTCCGTTAGGCCCTTCTAGATCGGTGCTTGACGTTGAGACTCAGAAAGAAATAGTCATTAAAATCACGGCCAAATGTATTACGAAAATAATTAAAGACATGAGTAGAGGGAAGTCTCTTGGGTATGATGGTCTCAGCGTTGAACATCTCCGATTTGCAGGGCCGCACTTGCCGAGAGTCTTATGTTGTTTACCTTTTGCCTGGGTCACGCTTACATGCCGAGTGATATGATTAAAACAATAGTGGTGCCTATTATGAAGAATAAAACTGGTGATATGGGAGACAAAAACAATTATAGACCAATATCCCTAGCCACTGTCATATCAAAGGTGTTTGACAGCGTCCTTAACACTCAACTTAACAGGTTTATACATATTCACGACAATCAATTTGGTTTTGTGCTGGTCTGTCTACAGAAAGCGCAATATTGAGTGTTAAGCACGCTGTGAAATACTATTCGGATCGCAAAACTCCTGTTTACGCCTGTTTCCTCGACTTATGTAGAGCTTATGACTTGGTTTCTTATGACCTTCTGTGGACAAAGTTGAAAAAAGTAAATTTACTTACAGAACTTACGAACATTCTGAAATATTGGTATGGACACCAAGTCAATAGTGTTAAGTGGGCTGGTGCTCAATCTGGGTCGTATGGGTTGGAGAGCGGGGTTAGGCAGGGAGGGCTGTGCTCACCTACGCTCTTCAACCTATATATGAATGAGCTTATTGGAGAGCTCAGCAGCATGCGTGTCGGTTGTCATATTGATGGCGTGTGTGTCAATAACATCGTAATATATAATACGCAGATGACATGGTGCTGCTGAGCGCATCAATTTGTGGACTTAAACAACTTGTGGCCACTTGCGAACAATACGCTAGAATACACGGCCTGACATACAATGTCAAGAAAAGTGTGATCATGGTCTTTGGGGCTAGAGGTGAATATATGGAAGAAGTATCCCATGTTAAAATTAACAGTGTACCCCTGATCCGGGTATCCAAGTTTACTTACCTTGGACATATATTGACCACTGGCCTCAAGGACGATGATGATATTGACAGCGAGCGGAGGGCGCTGTGTGTAAGCGCAAACATGATTGCCCGCAGATTCGCGCGTGCGTCTAGTGAGGTCAAACGTACTTTGTTTAGAGCGTACTGCACCTCTTTTTACACGTGTAGTCTGTGGACAAATTTTACTCAAAAAACATACAGCGTCCTTCGCATCCAGTACAATAACGCATTCAGGATGATGTTGGGGCTGGCCCGGTACTGTAGCGCATCGGGGATGTTCGCCGATGCTCGTGTGGACTGCTTCTATGCGGTCATGCGGAAGGGATGCGCTTCCCTGGTTCGTCGCGTTCGGGCCAGCGCCAATAGCATTATGAATATGATAGCTAGCAGATTGGACTGTGTGATCATAAGCCACTGCTGCAAAGTCTCAGCTGGACCTGTAAGCCTTTAGATGTAAAACTATTAGAATAAATTTAAATTGTACACTAACATAGCCTGTAAGTAAATTGTAACTAACACAATGAGTCACAGATACTTGAATAAATAAATAAATAATAATAATAATTTGAAAAGATAGCCTTTTAGTAGATTTATGAATTATTATTTAAATTTCCAGCCGCCATTGCCACATCCAGGTTTTGATGATATTTTCCATGCATATGAGTCTCATGAATGCCCTCATATAGGCGATGGCACTTCCAAGGGCACCATCAATTGCCTTAATATGAATATTTATGTGCCAAGTATCGCCAACTCTCAAAACCGTTTACCAGTTATGGTATGGATACATGGAGGAGCGTTTGTTGTAGGGAGTGCAACAAGACAAGGAGGCTACCCAGAGTTTCTGCTTAAAAATGACGTCATTGTCATAGCAATAAGCTACAGGATTGGAGTGTACGGCTTCATGTGTTTGGATATTCCAGAGGTTCCCGGAAATCAAGGTCTCAAAGATCAAGTGTTAGCCTTAAAATGGATAAATGAAAATATTGAAGCTTTTGGAGGAAATCCACGACAAATAACTGTATTTGGTGAAAGTGCTGGTGGAATGTCTGTAAATCTTCATCTACTGTCATCATACGAAAAATTATTCCAAAGAGGAATCATACAGAGTGGTCCTGCTCTAAGTCCCATGGTGATAGTAGACCCTGACAACACGATACTTTTAAAACTTGCAAAAGAATTAGATTTTGAAACAACAGACGTAAATGAAGCTTTGGCGTATCTTGCATCAGTTGATGCGCATACATTAGTTAAAGTAGCAGACGATTTGGAAATGACCTCTTTTAATGCAGATATTCCTTCAGATCCCGTGACATTACCTTGTATTGAGAAGAAGTTTGAAGGTGTTGAAAATTTTATAACTGAGCATCCTAGGAACATCATATCATCTAAAGCTATCACAACTCCCGTTATTATCGGTTTCAATGATAAAGAAGCTTCTTTCATGTATGCGTATGCCAGTACCGAATTTTTAGACACTTTTAAGTTTGGTGATATACTTACTTCGGATTTTGATCTCAATGATGAGTTAGGCGACGCTGAGGATGCCGTCCGACGCTTTTATATTGGAGATGAGAAAATCACAGAGGATTTAAGATGGAATATTTCAGATTTCGCAACAGATTTTCAATTCGGCCATCCAACACAAAGAGCAGCAGAACAACTTTTGGGAAATGGTGCAAATACTGTTTATCGTTATGTTTTCTCATACAGTGGTGATAGAAATGATGCAAAGATATTTATGAACATAAATACAACTGGAGCCGTTCACGGCGATGAACTGGGCTATCTTTTTAACATCGATGAGCTCAGCGAAGAAATTGCTCCTGAAGACAAACTCGTTATTGATAGGATCACAACGATGTGGACAAATTTCGTGAAATACGGGTGAGTTCAGTTTCTAAGCTAATTTAATATCATTTTATCTCAAACTAGCTAAACCCGGCCAGGCCTTACTATAGCCTTACTGTACTCCTGTGGCTCGGTTTTCTTTTTATTTAATGCTCGCAAGACGCTTGGAATTTCCAGATTCCGTAAGAACTTGGGTATAAAATGTATTTATATAAAAAAAAACATATTTTATTAAAATACAACACTGTGTAAAAACATCAAGTCAATCCATTGACAAATTTTTAAGTTTTGCGGACACAAATGTACGGAAACTGAATTTTGATAAATAAAGATGAGTTCGTAGATAAGTAAGTCTTGGACAAATGCTATTATCACTTTTTTTCTTTATATTTACGTAACTGCAAGTAAATACTTTGTAGTATTTATTATCGTAGATCTTATTTACGGTGCAATTTTTTTTAGTAAATACCCAAACCATAATGGAATCAGCGGAATAAACAATTTCCAACATATTTTAAAATCTGTATTTTTTTTAAGTATCTCTGTTAAATAGTCTGTAAATATACATATATGTGTTATGATCAGAAATGGAGCTAGGTTTATAGTGATGTAAAAAGACATGGTGCACCCAATAGACTGTAATAAGGGCAGGTGGATGGTAATCGATATAAAAAATACCAGTTACTAGTTAAATTAACTCGTCAAGGTTTCCGTACCTCACGAATTCGATTATCAGATCATAATATAAGCAATATGACAGTTAAACATATTTTTTGTAATCAATAATACCTACTCGCAATGTCATTCCTGTGATTAATTATAATTTTAAACTAAAGTATGACTAGGAACACTGTAAAATTTTCGAAACGATAACAATAACACCAATAATACACGCGATTAATCCGGTTATATGTTTATTTATAAAACTACACTCAATTTTTGTTTATTATACAAAAGTTGTCAGTGTCTCGAATTTGCTAATAAGTATTTATATCTTTTCAGTGACCCAACACCAGAGATATCAGAGCTACTTCCAGTGAATTGGGAGCCCATAACGACCACCACGCATCCATTCCTAAACATAGACTCAGATCTTTCGCTCCGATCCAGACCTTTCCACGACAGAATGGCATTCTGGGATCTGTTCTACAAACTGTACGAAAAGAATCTGAAATGGTCCGCGGGTTCTACATCATAAAGCCCAGTTTTGGCTGACTAGAAAACAATCCTGAAGAAATGACTAAGTTAGAGATTGAAAGAGCTCCATGTCATCAAATGGAGGTTTAAGATTAATTAAAAAGTAAATATAAAAATACGTGTTGGTTATTTCTTCTTTTTTGAATTCAAACGTATTTGATAAAGATTTATTTGTATTTGTTAAGGTCATTTGTATGATATTGATGCAGAGTAGTCATGACAGTTCTGTTACCTGTGTAGGGATTGAGTAGATAGCGATGACGTCACCATAAGACGTATTAAAATGTGGAAGAGGGATTCGGGGTAATGAGCAGAGGTTGCGATGGCTTAGTTGACAGAGCGCCTAGAGAATTTATCTGAGAGGTGCAGGTTCGGGTCCTATTCACAATCGTGTTTTCTTTTCCACTCAAAAAATGTCCAATCTTTGTTTTATTGGTGGTCGTTTTACTAGTATTGTTATTATATTTTTGCAGTTCTCTGTAATTTTGCAAATGTAATATTGGTTTATCTGTAGTCTTCTTAAATAAATTAAACGGCCTCGTGGCTAAGTAACAGTCGCACAGATCGACCGATCGAGTTGAAGGCGTGCTTGCCGCGGTCGATCTGTGGATGGGTGATCATCATGCATACCTACCGAGACCCCTCCGTGCCTCGAAGAGCACGTTAAACCATCGATCTCGGTCAAGTTAAGATCTATGATAGCCGTTACGGATAATCAGAGGCCTGAAAGTCTGACAACTAGTCATACCACGAGATATCGTGTTATTCAGGTACCAGGTTGTGGATGTCAGATAGGCAGTAGCTCCATGTAAAATAATAGTGTTAAGGTGCATCTGGTTTGACTGGAAGCCGACCCTAATGTAATTGGGAACAGGTTAAGCAGATATTTCTTTAAATAAATTAAACAAAAAGACAAAACAAGTACAAACAGAAATAACACCTTTGCAAATTGTGTCACAGACACTTCACCAGTATTTCGCACAATGGCTGACAAACGACCTGTCACTTTGGAAACTGTCACCATTCAATGACGTCACGCTTTAGAAGCTAATATTACATAAGGATCGAGTTGTGATTGGACTTTTGGAAGGTCTACTTGTCATCACTTAGATTTGATATGAATTTGTTGAGAAATATGATTATTGTATTAATTAAATAATCCTGTCCGAGTGACTACGAGCCCGTGTCTTGAGCTACAAGTTGTGGGTTCCATATTATCAATCAATTTAGCATGCACTTATGTGAATTTTATTTGCTTAATATCTAAGTAATCGCAGGTATATGGTGAAGAAAATCATCGTGAGGAAATCTGGACTCGATGGTCTGAAATCACATACATTCCAAGATATACTACTATCATTAAAAAGAAAATTCTTTGTATAAATATCTAACGAGGCAGGAACGCACAAAGCGGAAACGAAATTGCGAACAAACTGTTTGCTGAAACTTCACCTGAAAGCCTGAAAACGGCCTTTTTCAGTTATAAATAAAGATGGGACGGTACCAGTCGGTTTTGAAAAGGTACTCTTTGAGTTTTGTTAGTGAATTTTGGAGAGTATTTATTTAATTGAATGTTGTACCAATAAGAAAGAAAGAAAGAAAGAAAAGGAGTCTTATTTGTCTTTTATCAGGTTAATACAAAATAATAACATAACATTTTTACACAAAAATATAAATTGTTAAAGGACAAAATGGTCTTAGACTCAGCATGATGACTGACAGTCCGGAGCATGTCAGCCGCTGGTATTCTGTCTAATTCAGTCATGCAAAACTTCAGAATGCAACAAGTCTAGTATACACATTAAGCTACAAATGATAATTATAATTTATGTGGCATTTAAATGTTTCATTTATAACAGTAATACAGTTATATAACCAGTAATACAAATTTAACGAATATAAAATATAAAACGTTTTAACATAAAACGTACCTAGTACTTTGGTACCTATATCGAACAATAAATGATACTCACGAGGATACAGCTATGCATGCCGAGTTTCTCATAAGACCAATACGGTATTCTTAGTGAGCAATTTCACATTCACATCACATTACCTTATTTATTGTTAAACCAATTTATTTTAAAAAGAGTGTCTATGGAGTTTCTTGCCGGCTCTTCTCCATAAGATCAACGCCTTGGAACCGTGCACCTAGTTTTGACTTTTAATAAGTGCCTGTAATATGGTTTATTTGAAATAAAAATTTTTGAATTTTGAATTATTTTTTTTGCAATAAATTTCTTTGTCTTTTAATGTCTGTAGGGAGATATTTAAAAAATAATGTGAATATCATGATTAAATAAATAATTGTAATAGTTGAATATCGATGTATACATAATGTATGTATCTCAGTACTTAGAAATCTATGATTGATTTGTATCGTGTGGTAAAAGATGCGAAAATAATAACTGATTTATAATTTTCAACAAAAGTTTATATATTTTTTATATATTTTGTTCTTCATTGGTGTAGTGGATGAACCGTGGCTGCTGATACCGAGATTCTAGGTTCAATTTTCGGATCCGGCCAATTGTTATTGGGTTGTTTTGTTATTAAATTCTCAGTAGCATCTCGTAGTTTAGAATCGTGCACGATAGACAATACGGTCACCAGTTACCACATATTACAAAAGACTTGTCTTAATAACTTCATCGGTGAAATTTTGGTGTACAACACTACATAAGTGTCTGCCAAACCCGTTGAGATATACAGACGTGATAGTAACTATATCATGTATATATTCTTTGAATTCCTGTTCAAAGCAATTTGCTCTAACGTTTAATCTGTCCAAGTGTTTAGTTGAAAACAAGTTACTTAGAGAAGTTCTTAATGAATCAATTGATATTCCGTTCATCAGTTCCGAACTTCGATTCGAACCGTTTGTTCCTAAGGCTGAGACTTTCAAATGCTTTATGGCGTTTCTCCACTGCTAGATCGTACCAATATTAAAATTAGAAAAGTTAATTTATTTTCTCGTATAGTTCTCCTACAGGTCTTTATCAGTGACAAGTTTTTGCCCGCGGCTTAGATCGCGTTAATTAGGAGGAAAAACCGGTCTATAAACACTCTAGACTCACAAAATGTATTAGGTACTTAAATTTATAATTCAATCAGGATTCGAAAGACACGTGGCGCCATTTATTATCATACGAACCTTATTGTTGTTTTCCTCGAGAACAGTACTTTTTTTGGGATGAAATATACCCTATTTCCGTTTCTGTATATTTGACAACATCTATGTAATTTCAGGATGGTCGGTTCAGTGGTTTGGGCGTGACAAGGTAAAAAACAATTTAGGATTAGGATTGCTGAAGCCTTGAAAACTTGTTAGGTGCCTAGGTGTGCGAAGTATGTGTCCAAGGTCATTTAGGAATCTTGTGAAAGACCTGCTCTTGCACAAACATATGTGACTAGAAATAACTCCTGCAAAGTAAAAACACTCATAAGTTGGGGTTCATAGATGGCTTGGACATACAGTGTGAGTGCAGTGTCTCCTCGCAGACTATTGCCCACCTTACATCCTGCGCTGCATGCCCTGGCAACAGTACCCACGAAGAACTTATAATCGCTTCTGAGAGGGCAGTTCGTTTTGCAGAATACTGTGCAAACCAAATTTTAGTCCTTTGCCATCGACTCGCTAAGAAGAATTGCTTCTAGGGGAGCAGATTCTCGATCGCTGTGCATAACTACCCGAATGATCCTAAGTTAAGTAAACTGAGTATATGTGCTTGTCCACTACTTCTAGTACCTAAGTCTGATAACTGTTAATGTATAACAAAATTAACAACATTATCTACTAGCGCCATCTGTGTTAACTTGTGTGCACTGTACTTGACAAATAAAGCTATTCTATTATAAACGTCACTCTGCATATTCTTATCAATAACCTACTTGAAACGACTGGATAATTTGCTATAATTATCTAATTTTGACTTTTACTTTTTACTATAATATGTAATATTTTACACAAGAATCGTGAAAGACCAAAGGCTCGTGGTTAAGTAATAGCTACGCAGTTCGATTGGTAAAGGTAAAGCTGCACTTGCCACGGTTGGTATGTGGATTGATGAAGATCATTTTGTATTGAAATCACTTTGCGCCTCAAAAAGCATGTTAAAACTGTCAGTCCTGAGGGCCTAGCTAAGTTACAAACGTATCGTATCTATTCTACAGCACTGTACAACATACCAGTTGTTAGAAAGAGATAAACATACATCGTTTAGTCTCTGCAGATACTTGCGATAAACTGCTGCATGCTCACCGGCGCGAACGCTTGTGTCGGAGCTATCAGAGCAATGTCGGGAACAAAGTAAACATTACGAAGTTTTAATTCATAAAAATCATATTTTAATATTTCGGAATAAATATAAATATGTCGGTAAAATCATGAATACAGGAGCTGATTTGACAACGAGACGGGAGTATTGTGACGCACTTCGACGGAGCCTAGCCAGTGTGCGTGCGAGCGTCGGCTCGCATTAATAGACACGAACCAAATGTAAGGGAAAGTCAAAAGACTGAACTGTAGTCGTACAGTTCAGTCTTTTGACTTTCCCTTACATTTGGTTCGTTTCTATTAATGTAACCGACTGTAGATTGTCAACTTAGCTAAGCTTCTGGTGATATAACGAAGATTTTTGATAGCCGTTGCAAGTAAGTCTCGAAACCTCAGTTAAGGTTAGACTAGAACCGTGTTCTTTTCATTTCAAAAAAAGGGAGAATGTTGATGGTATACGGCACAGCAAATTTCTATGCCGAGAAAGCGACGTTCCTCGGCTTTTATTGCTACAATTTTATGAAGTTCTTTTAATATATTGACTTTCTTACTAATAAACTTTTTAAATGCTTATTTGTCTGTTCCAATGGTCATCTGACCTTAGATACACCTGAAAAGCCTGTAGATTGCGACTTGATCTTACTGACTCTGCAAAATGAGTAATGGCAACACTGTTCGAAAAAGGTCATCAAAAAGTGATAATTAAAGAAGACCAACTTGTTGGAAAATGTATACCTACCTACAAGATAAGTACTTTTTTTTTTAAGTACTCCACCCCAACTGTTTCCCTGTGTGTACCATTCGGGCCGTATCTCTCCGGGATGCCATTTTTTAGTACACAGCCCCCATAATACCTCACGATAGGGAGCAGGTGTGCGTTTATGGGATTAAGGATAATCCCGCCCAAAATCAGACAAGAACACGCAGGCGGGTGGACTTTATTTTCGTCGTTTATCACTTTTGTTACAGCTTTATTTCTTTGAACACCTCCAACATTATTTTACACACCTATAATATTATTTCGGACCGATATTGGTTCCGAGGCAATATATCTTTGTTGTGGTTTTAATATAACGGGGCAACGGTGCTGGTTGTGGAATTACTTAATTTAATTATTTAAAAGTGTGTATTATGCGTTGCTCCGCACTTGTTTGTTGTCCTTAAGAAATAAAATTAAATACAAAATATACTAAATAAAATATTAGGTTCGTTAAGCCAAGTCGACGGCCTAAGCGTGGCTTGAATCTGACAATAGGTTGAACCCCACGCCACAAGAAGAAGATTAGAGTTTTTAAATATATCTAGATTTTGCTTGTTTGAGAGAATATTGCGTGGTAATGATTCCAGGAAAATGGAATCTGCCTTTATTGAGGAGGGGATAATCGCAAAAGAAGCGGTGGCAATGGGGAGAGAGACGAACCCCTCTTATCCTTGCCGCAGAAAACGCGCCATGCGCTAGAGTGCGCTCAATGATCACCGGCTACCGTGTGCTGTAGCCTGCGGGCGACAGACTTGGGTAGCTCGTCGCCCGACTAGCAACAGGCTCATGAAGCTCCCTAGATGGATAAAATTGATAACTCAACAATTTTAACAAAACATTGCATTTACAGATAAATTTTTCAATTGCATTAACGCATGCGTAGCGAGCTCTTAAGTTATACATTTTTGTGGAAAGAAATATATAGTTGTGAGCGATTAAAAATAGATTATCGCATTTGTACGACATTGTATTAACTGCAAAGTTGGTCGAGTCGCTTCAGTCACTTGTATAGGGACTGAATAGATAGCGATGACGTCACCAAAAGGCGTATTAAAATATTGAAGAAGAATTCGTAAGAATTCAAGTAGTGAGCAGAAGTTTAAATGGCTAAGTGGTCAGATCGCCTGGAGTCCGGGATGCGCAAGTTCTAATCCTGCTCTCGACGGTATTTTTCTTGCACAAAAAATATTTTTTACTTTAAAACATAACGTGTTCTTAAAAAAATTGTATACAAGACGATATTATAGGTAAATACGACGCCATAAAGGTTTCTACATGCGATTAAAAGCCTCGTTGGTCTAGTGGTCTCAAGCGCGACTGCTGAGCAGGAGGTATCGGGTTCGATTCCCGATCGAGGGTCGGGCAAATGGTTATAGAGTTTTTCTGTTAAGAAATTCTCAGTAGCAGCCCGAAATTGTACCCAGTTGATGGCAATAGGCTCACCTATTGCATGGAACGTGAAATGTGGGTAAACAATTGCATACACCTCCGCCTACCCCTTCGGGGAATACAGGCGTGATGCTATTTTATTTGATTAAAAGCCTTATTACATCGTGTGGTTAAATTCTAAGTTAAAACTTGCACTCAAGATGTTTTAGGCAAAGAAAATCGTAATAATAAGTTTCACGATAACGCCAAATGACACTGTCAAAAGTACTCAGAAAGAGAAACTAAAATGGCGAACCGGCCGGTGGGCTAATATCGACATTTGAAAACATCACTTAAAATACATATGGTTATAGAATTTATTACTCAAAAGAAATTTACAACAAATTTCACTTAATGAGAACAACAATTTCAGTTAAATAATATTAGCGAGCAGAGTGAGCATTACGTGCCCTACATTTATAAACAGCGTTGGGAAATCTTATTATAGGTACTTCAAAATAGTATTTACTTACTGTTAGAATAACAGGGTTCGGAGACACTTACACAACATACATTATATAAATTCGTCTTATGGATCACAATAACAGCTAACATACACACTCAATACATAAAAACCATTCCAAAGTAATATAAAACTTAACTCACTTAACAATTACAAAAAACGATAATTTAATGAATGTAAAAAGACATTGGAGGTAGCAGTAAAAGATTCATGCCTAACAAAAATCAATTATCGCGGGTACATTTATGAACCTAACCAGGGCCGGATTTAGACTTTTTCGATAACATAAGATTTTAATTTAGTTTTAAAGATTTGAAAACTTTTAGAAGATTTTATTTCATGGGGTAATTTGTTGAACATCTGTGCTCCCTCGTATGTAATATTTTTTTTACCATAATTCGTACGTATTCTTACGAGACAGATATCATTACTGCTACGCAAGGGTTTCAATCCCTGTTCTGCATTAGTTTTAAATATTTGTTCTGAGTGTATTTTTTTATCTTTAATTTTTTTTACTAAAATGCATGTGGTATAATAATAAATTTGTTTTATATTCATTAGTTTAGTTTCGGAATAAATTTTGTTTGTAGGTGTCAGAAAGTCGTAATGAAATAATATTTTAATTATTTTATTTTGGATAGTTTGTATGCAGCTTAAGTTGGTTTTTGCTGCGCTGCCCCATATTTCTATTAAATAATCCAAATGTGGTTTAACGAGAGAGTTATAGATATTCATTCTAACTTTTCGCGGTAGACATCGAACAACACTGTAAAGACGCCCTGATAGTGATGATAAAGTAGATCTTATTTTATTTATATGCGACTTCCATGTTAATCCACTGTCTAAAATCAATCCTAGATATTTTTCTTCGGCTGATTCCTTCAATTGCATATTGTTAAGATAGAGTTTAGGGTAACTTTGTAACGGTTTGTTTTTCGCTTTAAAGATAATGTAGCTCGTCTTTGCTACATTGATCGTGAGTAAGTTATATTGAAACCAATCGTGGATTTTTTCTAGATCTTCCTGTGCAAGTCCTATCATTTCGCTTATTGAGGAACCATAATAAAATATACACGTGTCATCGGCATATAGACTAATTTCACCATTAAGAGACATTTGACTGATGTCATTGACATAGATTAAAAATAGCAGGGGCCCTATAATTGAGCCCTGCGGTATTCCACACGTAATGGGTTGAACAGTACTTTGATATTTACCTATTTTTACAACTTGAAAGCGATTAGTTAAATATGATTCCAACATTTTGAGCGCATTATCGGTGATTCCAATATGTTTTAACTTTTTCAGAAGAAGAGGATGACTCACGGTATCAAAGGCTTTCTTTAGGTCTATAAATATGCCAATACCTACCTTTTTTTCATCGATGTGTGTTTTGATTTTGGAGATAAGGTCTACGGTTGCAGACAAAGTGTTTGATTTTGGACGAAAGCCGTATTGACGTTTAAAAAGAAAATTTATTTTGTTTAAGTACCTGTTTAATTGATCATAAATAATTCGCTCAAATACTTTAGAAATTATTGGTAAGACTGACACTGGTCTGTAATTACCAGGATCCGTTTTAATTCCAGATTTATATATGGGTGAGACTTTTGCTATCTTAAGTTCATCTGGGAAGTGGTTTGCGCTTATGCAGTGATTAATACTCAGTGTCAACGCGGGTATAAGAAACTCTTTTATACATTTAACTGTTTTTGTACTGATCCCGTCCAAGCCTGTGCTACTATTTGAGTTTAAGTTATTTATTATTCTAGTGACTTCCGTCTCAGTACATGGAAAAAAGTTACCTAACTTGCTTTGTTCGTCAGCCTTGTTTTCTAGGTTAAAAATCCGGTTGGTATGATATTTTGACGGAATTTGCGCAGCTAACTGAGAACCAATTGTGGAAAAAAAACAGTTAAACTGTTCACATACCTGATCACCGTCTGTAATTAAACCTGCCAGCGTTATCAGTTTTGGAGGTAAGGGTTCTGATTTAACTGTATTTTTGCACAACATATTAATAAGCTTCCACATATTTTTAGGATCATTTTTTAGTTTTTCGAATGCGTGATAATAGTAGTTTCTTTTTGTTTTAGAAATCAATGCAATAGTTTCATTTCTCTGTTTCCTAAAAGAGGTTTTTAAATTTATGTTTTTCGGATCTTTTTTAAGTTTTTGCCAATATTCGTTCCTTATATTTATTTTAATTATAATATCTTTATTAATCCAGTCATTCTGTGGTATATTTTGTATTTTTATTTTTTGTATCAAGTTTTCTCTCTGTAATGCTTTGATAGTATTTTCTAACATGTTATAATCGTGACTTTCTCTAGTAAACGTAGTAACTTGCGCGCGCTGATAAAGATGGTCGTAGTTAATGGTATCATAGAGTAATTTTGCTGGTGGTTCCAGCTTGCAATTTTTTAATCCTAGAATTATTTGTTGATGGTCGGAGATCGCCGAATCCATTACTGCTACATGAAGGTTTTTTCCTTTTAGGTTTGTTATAGTATGGTCCAAAATGCTACTTGTAGTGGCTGTTGTTCGGGTTGAATATAAGCTGTCTATCTTATTTACGATGTAATATCCATTTTCTTGTATAATTTCCTTATATTTTTCAGTGCATCTATGGGTGAATTTCAACAAGAGACTTTTATGTGTCATTTCGGTGGTTTTTTTTTATTTCAATGCTTTCTACATATTTTTAGTGACAAATAAAACATTAGCCTTATTTTATAACATTGTGCGTGAGTGGACATCAAATATCATCAAAATTTACATAAATATTCAAGGATGAATTTTTAAGAGTCCACTGAAATGAAAAGTGTCTACCGAAGTGATAAAAATTACCACCGAAATTATAGACTGTGCACCGGAATGAAATAAATCCACCGAAATGATACAGCTAAGAACAACCGTGCCGGGCAGCCAGGGTTCCGTACTTCGTTAGGTTTGATTTCCACAAATTTTAGATAAACAATGAGATAAGACAGTACACAGTTATTTTAATATCATCATTAATATACAGATATTAGGTACAGTTAGTATTACATACATCATTCGTTGAGGTTACAATAACCTCAAAGAATTATAATAATGTTATGTTTCTTTATGTAATGTTTATTATGATATGAATGAATTGTTTCTTTATTTATATAACCTTTGGTATTTTTTCTGGTTGTAGTTGTGTGAAAATTTTGGAAAACTTTATCGTAAATGCTGGGAACCATAAATAAATATTTTTGTTTGTTTATGAACTAATACTAAGCGCGATTGGAAAGTTTAAAGCTTCTGATTAATATGATGGCTGCATTTGTAAGTTATGCCATTAATAGTAATACATAATGTCTACTTATTGCGCTAAGAGAAAAATGCTAGGTATAATTTTGTTAAATTGGTAACGAGACGAGAATAGTGTTTCTACAGGTATATAAGTAAAACTTCTAAAATTAAATCAACTCTTATATTTTTAAAACACAATAAATGAATAATAAACATTATAAAAATATCTTAGTAGTAATAGCTTAGTATTCTTAATCCTTTTACATAAACGTATGAAACATAACAGAAACCTGAAATTGAGATCACGTTATTCTTAAATTACTACAACAATAGAGAAACGTACATACCTATCTAAATAGAACAAAAACCAACAGAGTTTAGTTCTACCTAATTACTTGTATAGTATAGTTACTTATATAGTTACTCCAATAAACAGTCTTTCTGGGTACGTATTTACGAGTAGGTTCAAGTATGTAGCTTAAAAAGTTTTTTTTTTCATCATTTTACTTTAAATCACACAATTATTTCTCAAATTCACTAATCAGCCTCTTTTTATGACTATAAAATATATAGGTTTTTAAATTAGATATGTACCTACCTACTAAATAAGTCTTCTTTAATTATCACACCACAGCACGTCACAGCATTATTTTGTTGAAAATTAGTAGGTATAATAATCTACACTGTGGTGACTCACACACTCATCACATTATCGTTGAGCCGAAAAAATGTGTATCTAAAGTATATAAATGTACTAACTACATAGATATATAATATTATATATCTTAGACACAAATATTACACAACAAATACACCCGAATAATCTAATCTACACTTACAAAACTATGACTTTGTATTTGACAGAAGGATCTCTAAAATTTTATGGTTTTATCATTTCGGAGATACATTTCATTCCGGTGGACTGTAATTGGTATAACAGTCCACCGAATCCACTGAAATGATAACACTGAGATGATAAAATAGAGGTTAGTTCTACATTTAACTCCGAAATAAAATTATTAAAAAAATATGAACACTACTCAAACAAAACAGTACTTACGGCGAATTTAATACACAATTTTGAAACAAATTAAACGAATCTAGCACGAGTTATAACAGCCACCGAAATGAAACTATTTTTGTCCCCATATTACTGAAATGATAAACTTACTTTTTTGGCGGGAAACCGCAAGACGTTGGGACCGGTGCGTTCGCGCCGAGAGCTTGAGCCGGACTGATCCGAAGTGAGGAAAGGTGAGAGGGGCGTAACAACGCAATGTTGACATGGCTATTTTACTAAAACTTACTGTCCTCTGAAATGATAACTTTTTTCCAGACAAAAGTTGACTGCCTGTCAAATCCATGAGAAAGAAGATAAACAAATAAAAATAGTTTTATTTGATTGAATATATAATAATATAATGATAACAAAATCGATTTAAATCCATATTACGAATGTATTTGCAGGGGAAGGTATTTCATGAGCGAAATTGGGTTCAGGACAGGCCACCGTGATGATAAAATACCACTTTGTATTTTTTTTTTTTGGTATATTAGGGGTTAGAAATCAATGTTTTTTTTTGTCAAGCTAGAAAAGAACTTACTTTGTTGAGAAAAAATATATAAAATTAAATATCAGCACATTGCACTACCGTTCTCAGGTTTGCCGTGTATTTTTTTTGCTTGGGCAATTCACCCCTATCGTTAGTTAGTAGGTTTATGTTAAAATCACCAAATATGATGGCCCGACTCCTCTGTTGCAGCTGAATTTCGAAGTCATTCAGAAAATTTATCAAATTTGTATCTCCAGGCTTATATATTAAGCCTATATCCATATTATATTTTTCCGTGTGTACCCATAGATAGTTATTTCCGTTTAAATATGTTTCTTGAGTTAGTTTATGTTCAATGTTGTTATGGATGTATATTGACACTCCTCCGCCTCTTCTGTTTGGTCTAATGTTGAAATAGTGTGAATAGTTAGGAATTTCCAGATTTATAGCTTCTTCTTCAGATTTAATCCAGGTCTCTGTCAAAAGCACTACATGTATTTCCGTATTGAACGATTTTAAGATGCACTTTAGTTCATCCAATTTGCCAGGTTTTACAACACTTCTAATGTTGCAGTAGAAAAAATTGAAGGAACATTTTTCTGTCTCTAAATCTTCATAATTTTGCAGTATTTGGTATGTAATTCTATCTTTTTTCTTAGTATTATTTAGTTGATTTGGAATTTTTAGTTTTTTGGCACTGTAATTATTTTTGGAACGCCTTTGATGTATTTTATTTTAAGGTTTTCTTCACCCAGCTTTTGTCTGTTAGAAAGCTCGTCCCGCAATTCTTTCATGAATTTTTGTTGAGTAGGGGTCTTATCAGAGAACATTTTTATATTTTTGTCCAGTACATTGCCTCTATTTTGTAGGATTTCTTTTGGTTCCAACGATGACCTGAAGCATACCTTAAGGGAGCGGCTAACGCCAGGTTTATATTTCCCAAGTCTCATAACTTGTAAAGGCTGTGGTTCAGTTTTCATTATAGATTTTAGTAACTTAACAGCTTCTCTATTGTCATATGCCTGTCGTTCTCTAGAGTCCTTTTCCAGTACTTCTGGAATACCAATAATTATGATATTTTTTTCTCTTTCCGTGCGGTCCCGAAACTCTTGAAGAAGAATTTCTTCTGATTGAACCATACTGGTTGAAGTGTGTGGAACAGTTTTTAGTTGTTTAAGGTCATTCTCCAAGTTTGTAATCTTCTCATCGGTCGCCAGCATTTTGTGTTTTAAGTTAGAAACTTCATTGATAATTTTTTTGTGCTCCATAACAAGGTGGTCTGCTGTAGCCTGGACGTTGTCAACTTTAGACTTGATTTGGGATATATCTTCAAGTAAAGTTGTAAAACCCTCTTTTTGAGATTTTGCAAAAACTTCAAACAAATTTTTCATTTCTTTACGAAACTCATTCAACTCAGCACTGCATTCACAGTCCATCCCTGGCTGTTTCCGTTTGCGCTGTGTTATGTTTAAGTCTGCAACATCTTTTAACTTTGATAAGTCTGGTTGCGATCCTCCGCTTTTTTTGTAATACAGCTTGCACCGCCGTAGGCTTAAGGGATATAAAAACAGTTTATGTTTCGCTTACCCGGGGGGGTGAAGGGCGCTGCTTACTGCATGTGCGCGTGCGCACTGTCCCCCTAAGCGGCTAAAATCCACACCTGGGTTTTGCAATAACCGTCGCTGTTGATTGTGATATAAAGTTTGATTTCGTTTGCTTTAAATTACTTTATAATTTATAAATTTGTAAAACAACTAGTTGCACGTCTGCTCCGTACGCTCGCTCTTACGTCTCTCCATATAAGCCAGAGAATCGTACCAGCGTATGTAAATATGTAATTAAACAAATGCTGACGTGGCTGCGGATAAAGTCTCATTCCTCTTACAACCCGGAGTGTTTCTGTCTAAAATAATTTTAATTTGTAACTCGCAAGGTAACGATTAAGCTATATTCAGATGTGCCACACACACACTACATAACATATTCAATCAAATTTAAGTTCTCAGGTTTCTTGGCCAATAAATACTTACAACTAGCATATTTAAAGTAAATAAAAAGTTGTGTTAGTAACTACATAAAAAACATACCACCACGCTTGTGTTCTCTGAAGAGGTAGGCAGAGGTGCAGATATATATGCAGTATTTAGTCGTTAGTAGGTCCTATGGAATTGTAATGTGGGAGGTGGCGGCGCCAATGAACAACATTGCTTGTGCTTATCTCTTTTTTGTATTGTAATGACTTACTTATAAGTAATTTACAGGGATGAGGTGCGTCACATACTACAGAATAGTAGGTAGTGAGCCTATTACCATCTACCGGGCACAATACTCTGGGCTGCTACTGAGAATTTCCTAAAAAAAAACCCATGACCGCATGCTCAGCAGTCACGCTTTGGACCACTGCACCAACGAAGCAGCCAAAGTCAAGACAAAGTTACGATCACATCAACATAAAAACATAATCTAAAACCTTTTTACCCGACTGCCCAAAAAAGCAGTGTTAAGTTTTTAGAGTTCATGTATGTATGTTTGTTTGTGATTTTCTTTATCCCACCATAACTTCTAACTGCCTGAACCGATTTAGATGTTTGGGGTATTGTTAGAATCCTTATACTTTCCCGGGTAACATAGGCTAGTACTCGTAAGATTAAAAAGAGGTTATATAGTAGCATTCGTAAACAAAAGGTATGAAACAACAAAAATATATATTAAAACACGTCTGTAATATGTGAAGTAAAAACCGCAAAGCAAATGTACTCAAGATTTTCTTTCACAGGCGGGGGACAGTACTGCGGAACATTTTTTTATAGGTCCCTCGACTGTAAAGTTTTTTTTTCTGCAAGGGGTAAACAAAGGGATACATACCATGCTTGCTAAAATGTCCTGCTGTTGGTCAAGTTGTATATCTGGTCTTTGAGTTCCCTACAAAATGGTTAAGCTAAGCGAGGCTGATGTACGCGTCATGATCGACTACGGGTGCTGTCTATCGGGACTGGTCAGCTCTTAACTGTATTGGCAATCACTTTAAAAGGCTATACAAGTAATCGTTGCTATTGAGTTCTCTATTCTTTTGTACAATAACCTGCATTGGCGGGTCGCAAGCGTGACTGCCGAGCGTGAGGTCCTGGGTTCGATTCCCAGGTCGGGCAAAGTGTTATTCGATTTTTCTGTTAGAAAATTCTCAGTAGTAGCCCGGAGTCAGGAAGATGGTAGTGTGACACCCCCGTGCTTTGGAGAGCACGTAAAGCCGTCGGTCCTGCGCCTGATCTCTCTACGATCGTGTCGGATTGCCGTCCCATCGGAATATGAGAGTGAAGGAAGAGGGAGTGCACCTGTGTTTGCGCATACACTTGTGCACTATAATATCTCCTGCGTACTTGTCTAATCTCTGTGAAGATAGGCCGCCGTGACCGAAATACGGTCGGAGGAGTAATAATATATTATAATTATATAACCTGCATTATTCGCACATAACTTCATTTATTGTTATACGAATTTATTTTAATATTTTGTGTGTCTATGGAGTGTCTTGCCGGTTCTTCTCCATAACATCAACGCCTTGGAAGCATGCACACAGCTTTAACTCTTCATAAGTACCTGTGACAGAAAACCCAATCAAAATCGATCCACTGATTTTCAAGTTTAAGCGTTTGAACTGACAGACAATCAGCGTTTCCAAAAATTTGTACTTTACTCGTCACACGATACTCATTCCTCCGCATTGCATGACCATACCAAGACCAACGATTTTCACACAACTTTTTGGTCCCGGGTGTAACTAGCTTACCTGTCACAGTAATAAACACATCAACACAGTCTAGGGATATTTTTAAAAAAGCGAATTACTATCAATATGTTAATTATTTATATGACATGTATATATTTAAAAGATACGTTATTTAATATTCTACCATTTTCTAGTAATGGTTAAGAAACTTCGATTAAAATTTCAGGATTTTATGGAAAAAAAATGAAGCATAGACGGAAACCGTATATGAATTAATTTTTAATTTATGAGTAAAAACTGAAAAAAATAGAAAAATCATTTAATTTGTGTATATAAACTTGAAGTTAGTAGTCTGAGAAAGCGCCCATGATGTTCATAACACATCGGCAACGATTCGGCATGCTCAGAACAAGGTTGTCAATGTCTTGCTGCGGAATATTGTCCCATGTCCTTCTGAGGTGCGCAAAAAGTTGATCTTCTGTAGCCAGATTTTCAGGAACTTCGTTCAGAGCTCTTCTTTGCAGCATATCCCACGCATGATCAATGGGATTTAGATCTGGCGATTGAGCAGGCCAGTCTAAGGCCCTAACATTGTGTGTATGTAACCAAGCTGCTACCGTTCTCGCCGTGTGTGCCCGGGCATTGTCGTGCATGAGCAGGAAATCTGTTAGCGGCGCTCGCGCGAACCCCGCGGGCACGCGGCCATTCGGACGACATCGAGGACCGAGTGCGCGCGTCTCGTAATTACAACATTGTCTCGCTCGGCTATCCTAGTAAAATAAATTTGTACTAAAAGTTCGTCCGTTTCAATCATCTCCCAACAAAAATATTAAATAAAATATTAGATTCGCTAAGCCAAGTCGACGGCCTAACCGTGGCTTGAATCTGACAATAGGTTGAACCTCACGCCACAAGAAGAAGATTAGAGTTTTTAAATATATCTAGATTTTGCTTGTTTGAGAGAATATTGCGTGGTAATGATTCTAGGAAAATGGAATCTGCCTTTCTTAAATAAAAAACATACCACCACGCTTGTGTTCTCCGAAGAGGTAGGTAGAGGTGCACATATAGTTGCACATGTACACCCACATTTCACCAATGCTATTATTAAGTCCCATGTAATAGATTTTTGTTTTTTTTTTTCTGTAAAGGATTTAACAAAGGGGTACATGCCATGTTCGCTAAAATATCCTGCTGTTGGTCACGTTGTACATCGGGTCCTTGAGTTCCCTACAAAATGGTTAACATAAGCGAGGCTGATGTACGCGTCATGCTCGTGAACGGGCGATGTCTGTCGGTACGGGGCTGGTCAGATGTTAACTGCATTGGCAATCATTTTAAAAGGCTATACAGGTAATCGTTTCTATTGAGTTCTTTGTTCTTTTGTACATTAACCAGCACTGTGCTCACATAACTTCATTTATTGTTATACCAATTTATTTTAAAAGTTTGTGTGGGTTCTCCATAATATCAACGCCTTGGAACCGTGCACACAGCTGTAACTCTTCATAAGTACCTGTAATTTGGTCTCTTTGAAATAAAAATCCCTGCGTCTCAAGAGGCGGGCCAGTAACCACTCGACCACCAGGATAAAATGTCTTTAATTTTTTCAATGTTTTCTTGAAAATTTGTAATTAATATCTGCATTACATGGCCTCAAAATGTATAAAAAAATATCATTATATATCTAAGATTAATCTTATTAGTCATTAATTATTACCAAATTTAATTAATCTGACTGGATTCACAAAAGCACAGTTTGTATCACCTCTAATTAGTTAATGTATAAAGTTGGCCTATCTTTTGTCGTATTTTTTGTAGGGGGAGGAAGGCCACCCTTTGGGATAAGAATCAGCGAACCCGGGAAAAGATAAGACTGAAAAAGCGTCCAAATTTGTGAACCTCATTAAAAGATTACGGCAAAGATTACGAAAAATGTTACTTACATTCACTTTTATGCAGAAAAAGAAACCTAATCTATACTGAGGAACAACGATAGTTAATCACTTTATTTATTAATGGCTGTGCCCGCTACTCTGTTCGGTTGTATGTCCAAAAATAATTTCATGTTGAACACAATCTCGTACCTAATAATAGCCATTAAAATTCACAATGTAATGTTACACATAATAATATGTTAATTTGTCATAGCTTTATAAAATAGGTTTATGATGTTGTTTGGGCCACTAAGCTACGCTACAGAAAACCCAATCAAAATCGATCCACTGATTTTCAAGTTAAAGCGTTTGAACTGACAGACAATCAACGTTTCCAAAAATTAGTACTTTACTCGTCACACGATACTCTTTCCTCCGCATTGCATGACCATACCAAGACCAACGATTTTCACACAACTTTTTGGTCCCGGGTGTAACTAGCTTACCTGTCACAGTAATTTAATATAAAATAAAAATAAAAATTATTCCAGTTTTCAGCCTTTCATTTATATCACCTCTTTAATAAAATGCTATCCACCCGCAACCCAACATAATGTATTCATTCCCGCGGTCGAGTCAAAACCGGTTTTTTTATCCGCTTTCAGTGACATAAAAGCTGTTACGGTATCTATTCAGAAAGGTTTTTTTAGTCTGAGTAGTGTGACCATCCTCTATTCAATGTTTTGAACTTTATTGAAGAAATTATTATTCAAATAAGTAGTAAATAGTAAAAACAACATCTCGGACAGGACGAGTGGCGGAAACACACGAGTACTTCCGACACCGAGCGGATCATCGGCGCATGCGAAACGTTGCGCGGCACGATTCAGCTCCAGTTTGATCTGATACTTTTTGTGATCAAAAATATGTGACCAGTTTCAGTAGTACGTAAGGCCTACCATACTACGTATATCTACATTTCACTTACTGATATAATAAGTTCCATGTAATAGGTTGTTAATTTCAACGTAATCTTATATGGGATCCATTATAGAATATCCGAATAAAAGTAATTTTAAGAGACATCGCCGCGAGCTTAGTTTATGACTAAGGGCTCCGTTCGAGTTCGAAATCCTGAAGAATTCGCGTGAGTAATAACCGTTCAAAAATAATATGAATGTATCTCAGGAAAGCTATTATACAAAAACAAAATTGAGAGAAATAAGTTTCATAAACCAAAACAGCAAATGGATTACACAGCAAAGTGTCGTTTATGGGATGTGCATAACGTCATTCAGAAATAGAATGTTCGATTATAGATTTCAGAAAAAAAAAACGAAGTACATTCTAATTGTGCAAAATACATTATTTTTTTCATGAATTGTGTTCTTAAAATGAACACAGAATAACAAAAAAAAACCGGCGGCAACATCCAGAAAAAAAAACAAAATGGTCACCCCAACGTGGTCCCAATTTCAAAGTTTTGTGTTTTTGTTTACTATAACACAAAAAGTTATAGTTTTTGTCAATTATTTGAATATTCCTAAAAAATAACTGGGTTATTATTTAATACACTTTATTTGTGGTCGGAAAATCATACAATAGGCTCTGTAGTATTCGCCTATCCCGAAACCTTGTTGTGAAGGACCATGTATTATTCAGGAGTATTTCAACACAGCATCCATGGCGTATACAAAAAACAGGTAAATTAAAGGTGTGTTAGTCACCATAATGACAATATAATAAAACATGTCTTAGTATTAATTATTGTTCACCGGTTACTACTCACGTGTATTCTTCGGGTTTGCCCGACAAGTTTCGAGCTCGAACGGGAGCCTTTAGTCATGAGCTGAGTCCGTGGCAATGTCGCGAGTCAGACTCACGAACGGGGCTTGAAACCGCGACTCATTTAGTAAATCTGTAAATGATTGCTAAATAAATATCATCAGCCTTAACATGTACATATCAACTTAGTTTTATAAAAAAAAAAAAAGGTTTCGTTTTTTTTACAGTTTTCCAGAAAGTTTACAGTATCATCCTTACAATTCATTACAGGTAGCTCATAGACTGCTGACTCCATAAATTAAAGAAGCGCGAATATAAATAAAGGTATTTCCCCATACATTAAGCAAGGGTGTAATGGTTTGAATACGATTAACCCAATTCGCTGGTGAGGGTAAATTGTTTAAGGCGTATATCTTTGAATACTGATAAGTCTTTTAGAAGATATATTTTTTTAAATGTTTATGTAGTAAATATCTTAGGTTTTCACGATCACTACACATTATAATAAAAAAACATTTAACCGGATTAATCACGTGTTTAATTGGTTTTTGTTTTTCCGGATGTTTCGAACACTTTGCAGCGTTCGTGGTCGCAGAAGGACTAATGTGTCAGGCGCCTCAACATAATGATAATAATTTTAAATAAACTGTTGAGACGACCTGCGACCACGAACGCTGCAAAGTGTTTGAAACATCCGGAAAAACAAAAACCAATACTACACGCGGTTAAAATTGTTTACTTCTGTATATTTAGCACGTTTCTATAAAATAATATAATGTTGGAATCTAGTGTGAACTAAGCCAATATTGTGCTAGATGGCGCTAACGGAGAATACTTTGTATATGTTATTTTATTTAAAGTTGCTTTATATAATATTAACAATAATTATATTTCGTAAAACTTGTAATTAATCAATATTTGAAACTTATACAATTTTAATGTGTAAAACAATAACTGATTGTCACATACGGAATGACGCGCTACCCCCACACTCTCGTGGCTTCCCTGTTTACTCTACTTAAGAATGAATAGATTTATTCTGGATATACGTGCTCCATCCTCGACCACACCGTCGCTTACCACCAGGCGAGTTGGTGGCCAAACGTAGTCCATTTCTGATAAACAATAAAACTTCTTTATTGCATTACAATTTTCGTATCATTATGTACACACTGCCTGACGTGGGAATCGAACCCAGGAACTCATACAGTAGTCACTACAATGTTGGCTGAGCTGAGCTGAGCAAGTGTGAACTGTGCAGATTTATTTTAGAAGTGAATGAAAGTTCTATTGTAGTCTCTGACCTAAGTTAATCAATACTTTATCTTATCTCCTCGCATAGTTTTTTTTTTTTTTTAATGCCCCACTCTAGGAATTTCTTCCTGTGTCGTGGGTGCGTTTACAGACATATAATCTCACAAGCACACTAACACCCAAACCCGGAGCAGTTATCCGTAGATCGTACAAATATTTGCTCCGTGCAGGAATCGAACCTGCGACACGCAGCGCAGCAGTCGGTCTCTCGACCACTGCGCCAACCGCGCTGTCAAATTCAAGTCATTTGAAAACTACATTAATAAAAACATTCCAAAATAATACTATGGATGCAACTTTACTTCCACAACATTTTAATTTTATTATTCTATTGCTTTTGATTCGCTTTGTAATCTTTGGTTGCCATAAATAACATGTAACAAGGTAATAAGTGGATGACACTAGCTCCTGTAATACAGTGTACACTAGCGCAGGAGCTAGGGAATTCATAAAAATGTTTGTTTAATTTATATCAATAAAGATTTATGTTATGTATTGACTACCCGCCATGCCTGTGCACCACACCGGTAAATGTATGCACATACGCAATCGGTGAAAATTGCGACTACTACCAACTACTCTACACGTGTTTCGACCCCTATGGGGCATCATCAGGAGCTGTTAGACCCTGCAGTATCCGCCTCCGAGTCAAGAAAAATAATACTAGTTCTGGTAACAAAATTATTGAATCCCCTAGAACGGGAGAGCTGTACCTACACAACAGAAGTCCATTGGCTGGCAGCATTAATTTATGAGGTGGAGTGCTCTCCAAATTACTGGTGTGCTCAACAACATGGAATATTGTGGAGAGCTACCGCCCGGCTTTTATTATTTATCAAACTTGTATTTTGTAGGTACCTTGATTAAAATATAAATGGCGGCGCGGTTGGCGCAGTGGTCGAGAGACCGACTGTTGCGTCGCGTGTCGCAGGTTCGATTCCTGCCCGGAACAAATATTTGTATGATCTACAGAATTTTTTTCCGGGTCTGTGTGTGTGTGCATCTGTGAATATGTGTTTGTAAACGCACTCACGATACAGAAAGTAATTACAAGTGTGGGGCAACGTTTTAAAAAAAAAACACAGTTTTTTTCTAATATTAGGTAAGTTTTAATTGGTTTTGGTTGTAGCAATGATAGCATAGTGGCCGTTGGACTGAAAAGGTCGTAAGTTCGAATCCAAAGCACGCGACACTGACTTTGTGCGCATTATAAATTAATAATTATTTATTAACTTTTGAACTATCGCGTTGCATAATATTACTTTAAATTCACAGGCAGACTGTCTGTGACCACGATCAGTGCAACCTGGTCGAAACGTCAAGCGATTCAAAGGTATTTATTACGCGTTAATTCCTGTCAGTGTATAGTAATTATCACTTGCTTAGAACGCTGAAGGAAAACATCGTGAGAAACTAGCACACCTGTGAATTGTTTTCGATGGTGTGTAAAGTCATATCAGAGAGCTATGAATGGTTTATTCTCTGACACTAGGTTGCTCATCAACCATACGATAAGAAGAAGAAATGGAAATGCGGGAAGGGGACTCCCTAGCAGGATATGCACTGACCTTATTGGCGATGTCCTCCATAAAAGGTTAGATGCGTGGTACTCAATACTCAATTCTTTATTGCATCGCATAATATTATGTAGGTGGCTTAGAACTACGACAAAATTATGGACCTTGTTGGGCACAGCACTCTCAACCGACCTGCGTGTTGATCAGATGTATGAACGTGGACGAAGCAAAAGAAACATGTAAGGATCGTAGCAAGTGACATTCCGTAGTTTCTGCCTACCCCCATGAGAACAAGTAGTTCTTCTTTTAGCAACATTGAAAAATACAGTCGTCTAATACATAAATCCGAAAACAGGCCAAGTTCTGTACTAATGACGAGACTTTTTATCGGTGAAACTGTCAACCCATAAGGTTGACAGTTTCGCCGATAAAAAAGTAGAAACCTGAACGGGTGCCAAGTTCCATAACAGTTCCTTACGAAAGCTATAAGTATAATAATAATCTTTTTATTCAGATGACTAAGATCTAGTGTGTTAGTAATTACAATAATAACTTATAAACTATCGTTAGTAAAGGGACATATAGCATAAAATATTGGTGACATTAATTTATCACCATCCTCATCACCTTTTTTAAAATTGGAGCGGTAACATCTTCCACAATTATTTTGAGGATGCCGTTACTAGTACCTCGTAATCTGCTCAGTAAAGATACCGTTTTTTGCGAATCACTGCTTGAAAGCTATCGGTTCGATTTAACACAAACATTTCTGAGGCACTACAAAAACGTGGCCTGCGCAACAGCATCCTAAAAATATTATTATACTGGATGCGCAGAGCGTCCATCGCTCTTTTGGCATAAGTGACACACAGGTTTCCCGTATAGAAACTTTGGCAATATGCCTTAAAAAGGGTGATCTTAACGTCTTCACTACATCGGGAGAACCTGCGTGCCAGCCTACTTAGCCATATTACCTCGGACCGATAGCGCCCTGCGCTCCCTTTCAATATCTTCATTGTCTTTAAAGGCCAGTGGTGAGAATAACCATCATTAATTATTTCATTCTTGTTAATATTGAGGAGCTCGTGGCTAAGTTACAGCCGCATAGATTGAGCGATTGAGGTCAAGGTAAGCTGGCAACGGTCAGTCTATGGATGGGTGACGAGTCGAGTCTCCTCCGTGCCTCGAAGAGCACGTTAAATCATCTGTCCCGGTTGTTAAAAATGACATTTCATTATAATGTTTGACATTTGGGTAGACACAAATTATGAAATTAATTATTACTACCTTATTTCCATACTAGACTTATTTAGTCAGTAAGAGACTATGCATAAGAAGTTTAACAATAAGTACACAATATAATTTAAATTCAAAATCTTATAGAGTACGGTCAGCGACAAAAGTCACTGAAGACATACAAAATTTTAAAAGAGCATAGAACTGTTATTATTCATATACTTATCTGGAATACACATACATAACATAGCATCACGCCTGTATTCCCCGAAGGGGTAGGCAGAGGTGTACCCAATTGTACACCCACATTTCACCAATGCTGTTATTAAGTCCCATGTAATAGGTGGTGAGCCTATTGCCATCAACCGGGCACAATTCCAAACTCCGGGCTGCTACTGAGAATTTCCTAACAGAAAAACTCAATAACACTTTGCCCGACCCGGGAATCGAACCCAAGACCTCCTGCTCAGCAGCCGCTAGACCAACGAGGCAGTCTGGAATACAAACCATAATAATCTTGTCATCAAATGAAAACAGAAAATGCAAGAAGTCATTTCATCATATCACAATAACCAGCACTACAGTCGACGCAATTTCGATGGGTGTTAATCGACATCTGTCGCTGACTATACGTCCCCACTAGTATAGTATGTCCCAGCATATCTACCTGTTAGTAACTTCCACGAATAACTAAAAGTATAATAAAGATATTCGATTTCTGCATCAAATATTGATCTCGTGTCAGATATTATAGACAGCGCGGTTGGCGCAGTGGTCGAGAGACCTACTGCTGCGCTGCGTGTCGTAGATTCGATTCGTGCACGGAGCAAATATTTGTGCGATCTATAGATAATTGCTCCGGGTCTGGGTGTGTGTGTGCTTGTGAGATCAGCGGGCTTACTCTTGAAAATAATTCCGCTCTATTGACATTGGAAATATGTCAGTTCGTACTTTTAAATGCAAAAAAGTCTAAAAAATAATTGTTGATTCGGGATAATATGAAGACAACATGCTTTAAAATTGAGGCAACTGTAATGTGGATAAAATTTCAAAATTACGCGTTGTTTTAATGCGGCTATTTAATATTAGAATTCGATTAGAATTGGTATTAGTTTCAAGAGTAACCCCACATATGTCTATAAACGCACCCACGATACAGGAAGAAATTCCGAGATTGGGGCAACTTCTATTTTTTTTTAATTAACAAATAAATAAAACAAACAAAGCTCTTCAACATTTATTCACGTAGGCGTGAATAAATGTCCCTCGTTCCAACTTTTTCAAACACTGAAAGTCAACAAAACCTTCTAATATTACTTCGATACCAATATCGTATGACAGCCGTTACCAAGACACATCGATACCTCATTTGTCAAAATCTGTCGGATAGTTTCCTTGTAGAAGAAATACATACGCACCAGTAAATGTGACTGTTATTGATTTAGAAAGTTTCTATGTTGTTGGTTGGTTTTTCTCACAGATATATGAAAGAAAGAAAAGAAAGAAAGAAAGAGTGTTACTACGCGTTTTCTTGTGATAATCTCCTTTATTACAATAATAATATATATAAGGTCCTAATTTATTAGGTAATTTCCTTTGAAACGGTTAATATATAAGTCAAATAAATTCACTTATGCTACTAATTAAATGGATATAACAAATTATTTGTAATTAACATAGTACTAGCAAGACGAAAACTGCTCCTAGAACGGCGAACATTAAGAAAAGAAAATTGTTGTAGAATTTGAATTATGGCTTAAATTAATCCTTATCACTTACACATTGACCCCTTAAAAGGAAATTACCTAATAAATTAGGACCTTATATACTCGTATATAATTTTATTGAGGACTTTTTAAAAAAAATTACAGTTGCATGAAATGAGTAGGGCTCATACAAATGTTTACTTATTGCCTAAATACAATTTATATAAAACTAAAATATTATAATAAAAGTTGCTGAGAGTGTAAACTCGGAATTACTTAGATTAATATTTTGCGACCTGCCCGAACTAGATTTAGAGAAACCTGTGTTTCATTATGATAATTAAATCCTATTTATATTATAAGTATCTGGATGACAGAGTTTTGCTAGGTTTTTTTTGGTAAACGACGTTTTCTAGTAACGAAACCTAGCTAGATCGATTTATCGCCCCCGAAAACCCCTGCATACAAAAATTCATGAAAATCGTAGGAGCCGTTTCCGAGATAAAGATTATATATAACGACGAAACGAGCAATTCTTGTATATATATATATATATGTATGTACATTTATACAAGAATTGCTCGTTTAACGGTATTAGATAACATAGTGTCAGCAGACACATACCTACATTGAGTTTAAAATAAAATATATGCACACAACTATGATTAACTCGGGCGGTCGTATGTAAGCATAAATAATAAGTGCTAAGATATACATTGAACTAGGTACAGAAAGTTTTAAATAATATCCACACCTTTTTGGGGACCAAAGACACTATATGTTTTTTCAATCTTACTAGCCTATGTTACTCGAGACAATGTAAGGATTCTAACGATACCCCATATATCGAAATCAGTTTAGGAATTTAGAAGTTTTGGTGTAATAATATTCACAAACATACATAGGTACGTACATGAAGGGTACATACTTACATAAACCCTAAAAACATAACACTCTTTATTTTGGCCAGTTGTGTAATAAAATGGATTATCAATGCGGTAACAATGACATGGCGCTGAAATGAGAATTGAATGTAATTTTACTAAATTTATCAGACTTAGGCAACGCCCCAGCAGTCGACTGCTTTTTTTTTAAGCGTTGCCCCTCACTAGGAATGTCTTCCTGTATCATGGGTGCGTTTCAAACACAAAATCTCACATGCACACACTTGGCAGGTGGATTTTTTCTTCACTCAGAGCTCCAATCCTTCACACAGCTCTAGTTAAAAACCGTCCATATTCCGAGTATTAAAACTTTTGCCCGCTAACTGTGGAATAGGGGGAGAGGTAATTTAACGTTAGTGTCGCCACCAGCAGTTTAGGCACTAACTTATTAACTATGATTCTGATTTCAAACTCCGAACTCCGACTGAGAATTTCTTACTAAAAAAAAAACACTAATAACGTTTTGTTCGATTCGAAAGTCAAATCCAAAACCTTATACGCAACCGCCACGCTTGCATCCACTAATACTATTGAAGCAGTTTTCAAAGCTCCAATATTAATTAATCAAATAACTTGAGAATACTAAAAACCAAACTCAAGTGCAGTATATAAGGGAAACTGCGAAAAGTTTCCGAGGAATTTTCCGGCGAAGTGTAACTGACATAAAAAACTTATTTTATACTTTTATTTCGTCTCAAAGTAGAACGTACAATTTATGGTTAACGAGCTCCAGTTCCTCGTGGAAAATTCAAATGTATGGTATCATAACGACGATATCTACATCTACACTAATATTATAAAGAGGAAAGATTTTTATTTTTGTATGTAACAAATAAACTCAAAAACTACAAGCCTGATTTCAAAAATTCTTCCATCATTAGAATGCCACATAATCCCTGGGTAACATAGACTATATTTATTACTAGAAACTATTAGGGATCCTTACTAAAACTTCAATAATGTAACCCAAGGTGTAAATGTTCACCCGTGCCAAGCCAGGACGGATCGCTACTTTATTATAAAAATGATTAGGTATATATACTTGATTATAAATCCTTGAAATGCATCAACACATGCATAGCGAACTCTAAAGTCTGTCTGACCGTATTTTTTATGCCACAAAAAATTTATATTTTTTGTGGCATAAAAAATACGGTCGTGAGCAAGATTCGAACTTTTGCCTCCCGGATAAATACTCTAGGCGTCTGACCGCTAAGCCATCTCGACCTCTGCTCACTACCCGAATTCTTCTTCCAAATTTTAATACATCTTTTAGTGACGTCATTGCCATTTATTCAGTCCCTTTACAGGAAAGAATGGGCAGAAGAATTTGGGGTAGTAAGTTTTAACTAATATAAAGGAGGCAACCCTATTGTAATTTATCAACTATAGTTGTAAAAATTTTTTTTTTTTACATTTTTGGTCCCGGTCATGAAGTTTATATATAAGTACCAGGATAACCGTTTTTTTTTTTTGATAAAACAACTTGTTCTGAAAATGAGACCTAGCTAGATCGATTTATCTATTTGACAATCGTTGGAGCCGTTTCCAAGATTCAGATTATATATATACAAGAATTGCTCGTTTAAAGGTATTAGATTTTTATATTTTAGCTTATACGAGTAATATGTTATATATTTTTTCACAAAAGCCTGATAAGGGTCCAAAAAACACTTTCTTTCTATCTTTCTACATGATACTTATATTCTAACAAAAATCCTGGGTAATACTCTACCCAACTTTAGAACAAAACCCAAACTTCCAAAACTCAAGAAGACTACATTTACAAGCCTTTTGCATACTTTTAATCTAAATCGATTAAATCGATACGGTAGCAGCTGAATACTGATTATTCTGGCGAACATAAGCGCATAATATATCAGATCGGTGGCCGGGAATCGATAAATAGATATGTCGCAGGGACGAACTTGGGATCCGGGGTTCCCTAAACCCTGTAAAGCTTATTACAGAAATAGTATGATTTTACAATACGGTTTGTTTAGTATTTAGTATTTGTTTGATGTACAATACGAACAATTTTATTGGCCAGACGCGAATAATTATGTGTTTTAGTTATAGTTTAACGGTTATTACTCACGCGCATACTTCGGGATTGCCCGACTAGTTTCGAACTCGAACGGAGCTCTTATTCATGAGCTGAGCCTGCGGCGATGTCGCGAGTCAAACTCGCGACATCGCCGCGGGCTAGTCGCGCGTCTAGTCGGGCAACCCCGAAGTATGCGCGTGAGTAATAACCGTTAAACTATAACTAATATGAATGTGTCTTACGAAAGTTATTATACAAAAAAAATAATTATGTGTTTATTTAGTTTGCCCTAAACTATGTTCAAAAACTGAAATGGAAATGGGTGGGTCACGTGGCAAGACTGTCAAACGAGCGATGGACCATAAGGGTGACACGGTGGAGAGGCCCAAGTGGGAAACGCCACAGAGGAAGATCGCTTATGAGATGATCACACGCATGAAGCAATTAGACGACATTAGTAAAGCGGCGGACCCAAGCTGGAATTCTCTGGAGGAGGCCTTTAACTGCGGTAGGGTTCTGGCAAATTAACAACTTGTATTGTATTAGGTTATATTATGTTTACTTTCTTTGTAATTGCAGGAAATAAAAGGCTTTTTTGTTTTGATTGATTTATTTATTTTGATAGGTTCAAATCCTGCATAAGATCGTATTTTTCCTTGCACAAAAATGTATAACTTTAGAATCAGCTATATACGCTATGCGTTATTATGTTTAAAAGGTTTATCTGTATTTACCATTAATTTATTCGCTATTTCAACACAATTTAGCACAAAAACATACTCTTTAAATTAACCTCTCAGTCCGTCCCTGGCGGCTAGTGCACAACGTTCATGGCAGATGGCGAGGGGCTGCCCGTGGCGTCATTTCCTGTGCCGGGAGCATCCAGACGCGGTGCGGTATGTAGCTGGCTGGATCTAGAATGTACTTTTTTTAATCAGAATTATTTTTTGTAGTTACAATTAGTTATAGTTTATATCTGAGATAGCAGTTTATTTGGTGTTGGCACACCTGCTATTTCCGTCCGTCTATATAAGTTTACTATTGGACATAAGGCTCACCAACAGTTTTTTCATATGTGAGAAATCCATCTCGTATCATCTATCCAATAGACTTGGATATCTATCCAATAGACTTGGAGACTCCAATGGACTTCTACCAACTAAAAACCACATGGTTTTTTACTAACCTTTAGCGGTTCTTGAGATCGCAGTGGATTTCACCGTACATAGCAACCCTTTCCAATCTACGTAACATGAGTGTACATACCACATTATTTTCCCCAGTTACCTATGTGTATTTTTTGCCTTGCATAGTAAATGGCACCGCTTGATGTGGTTCTTTAATCAATAGACTATGAAAGGTCACAATAATAAATTCTATATCACATGAATTTAGTAATAACCAAAGGAAATTCATCTATCATTTTATTTACTGCACTGTGAAACCATTATCTCAATGCTGTCACATTGATTAAATATATCTGGCACATACATACAACAACATTTATCAATAAATACAGTAATCAGATCAACTAAGTACGGTCACTGTGAATCCATCCTTACTGCAACGACATAAAGGCGTTGTTAATATCAAATTGTTAGCACTGCCGTGCGGTTGACTGTGCATGTTCATAATATTTGCACATTATTTCAACTGGGTGACTTTAAAATAAAGAAGGCCATTGTACAGCGACAAAACGAAACCTACGTAATAGAGATCACTTTATGTTTTTATTGATGAAGTGATAAGTATAAACTAATTTACATTATTACAACTTTTAGCCATATTAATCATATGCATTTTTCCTGACGTTTTGAACACTGTAGCGTTCTACGCGTGATTAATCCGGTTCAAATTTGTTTTTATTGTAAAGTAATATCAAAAAGCTAAGATATTAAAACGAAAACTAAGTTAATAATTACACAAACAATAACTTACCACAACCCGTCCGAGGCGACGAGTGGCAGCGCTAAGATTTACGAACACACGCGAGTAGCACTTAATGCAAGTGTACTTACGTGCATGTTACGTGCAAGTGCATATATCACATGTTGTGAACATTTGACATTATGTTACGATATATCGCTGTAGATATTTAATTTATTGAGCCATGTATGAGTATGTACGAAGTAGCTATTAATGCTAGTGTACTTACGTGCAAGTTACGTGCAAGTGCATATATCACATGTTGTGAACATTTGACAATACATTATACTATTTCGCAGTAAAACACTAATATTATAAAGAGGAAAGATTTGTATTTTTGTATGTAACGAATAAACTCAAAAACTACTAGTCCGATTTCAAAATTTCTTCCATCATTAGAATGGCTCTCGTCTGTGGAGCGACCGACAGTCGGTCGTTAGTCCATCTGTGAAGTGTTTGTGGGGCCCATTTTTACGGGTGGACTGTCGTGCTACCTCGTTGCGTATACTTAATGATATCTTTGTTTTTTTATATGGAAAGCACTATGGTGATGTATAGAAGAGTTAAAGTATATTAAATTTGCTTGAATACTGTATATAACATAATAGACAAAATAAAAAGAAATATACATCTTTTCGACCGTAAACACAAAATATCGTGTTTTTTGACATATTTTAGATTATAATACATATGAATTATCATTTCGTAATGATAAAAACTATTAATCCCGATACAGTATACCTAACTACATTAATCTATTGAATAAAATTGATACCCGTACATACATTTTTATTATAAAAACACGTTATCAAAAATAACGGCCGGCCGGAGTTCGCGGTGCCGCTATGGAATGTTAATGTTTATTTATAGAATATTAGCTCGACTGGCTATATTGTTATTGTTTTGTGAACATAAGAATATAATCTACACATTAGATAACTTATATTAATGCACAGTTATAAAGATTGGGATATTTATCGAAATTAATCTAGGTACTTACCCATTACGGGTGCCGCCCACTGTTTTTATCAAAATATACGTAATTAATAATGCATCACTCACAACACTCACTAAATCAAATACTACACTATAATACCACTGGTTTATAAGAATAAAAAAGGTAGGTCATCGCTTTAAATAAAAAGATAATACGATAACAAACACGTGGCGGAGCAACGATCAAGTACCTATTATTGCGTCATCATTACGTAATTTTTACTTACGTAATTATTATACCGAACTTGCACAAAACAACTTTTGGTTTGTTTATATAGTCACTGCAGTCTATAATTTACACTATTATTAACACTTATATGGAAATTTACACGTTTAAACTCGAAAATTAAGCGTATATTTGCACGTCGTCACTCGAACGCTGCAATCGACCGACTGTCGGTTCTCCACAGACGGGGAAATACAAGATGGCGACTGGACACGTGGTGGAGGTTATCCTTGAGTAATATAGTCTATATTTATTTTTTTACTTTATTACTAGAAAATATTAAGGATCCTTACTAAAACATCAATAATGTAACCCAAGGTGTAAATGTTCACCGGTGCGAAACCGGGACGGACCGCTAGTATATAAATCAATTGAACGTTTTTTTTTGTGAAAAGAAATATCTGGTATTCAGCACGATGCAAATCTGCTCTAAATTTAATTTAGTTTACTACATTAGGATCGACGCCATTGAATTTGACATTTCTTGATCCATCCCATGTTGCTCATTTATAGTACCTAACTATTGGTAAAATACAGGAATGCGATACATTTTGTAAAATTGACGCCAATATGTCGCTGTACTCATTTAATAGTAATGATTATGTTCAATAGGGATTAATGTAGGTAAGTAACTATCACATATTTCATGTGTCTCTCGTGGTGACATGCCTGTTGTGAACATTCAACGATATATTTATTTATTTATTATTTATTTATATATACTTTATTGTACACCAAATGGACAGAAATAGTTTAAGATAGAAATAATAGATACACTGACAGAAAATAGTTGATATTTAAATTATACAATGGGCGGCTTTATCGCGATCTGCAATTTCTACCAGGCAACCTTTGGATGGATTAAAATTAAATAATTAGATACGGGATTGTGTGCGGTGCAAATAAAAGTAGATACCTACATAAACCTAAACACTAATACCTACATACATACATATATATATATAACACAATTTTATAATACATATACTGTATAATCTAAATAATAAACTAGTATGTATGTACATAACGAATGTAATTTGTGCACCACAATACTCTAGTGACAAGTAATGTGCCTTCACAAGCCTTTTGAACACTGGTAATGACTGTGCTCGTCTAATTGGCACTGGCAATGCATTCCACAATCGAGCCGCCTGCACTGCGAAGGATTTGTCTATATATATAATATAGACACGCCAAAATTTTAACAGATGCTAAAAGTAATGTTCAATAATTTAATGATTAATACGAGTATAATTATATAAGAGCGTACAATTTAACAAACACAAATACGTTTTGATTTAATTTAAATACTATAATTTTAATTTATTTTCGAGAGCTGTCGTTCCATTTGTATTCATTTGCATGAAGTTTATAGAACAGGTCCCAGAAGGCCATCCTGTCGTTGAAGGGTCTCGCTTTTAGAGACAAGTCTGAGTCTATTTCTAGGTATCGCTGTGTGGTCGTCGTTACGGGCTCCCATTTGACTGGAAGCAGCTCTGATGTCTCTGGAGTTGGATCACTGGGAACAAAATATAAATGTGTAGGTATATTACTTAATATTATAAATACGAAAGTTTTTGAGAATGGATGTACGTTTCTTACTGTAACTAACTTCGAACTTCTGAACGGATTTGGATGAACTTTGGCACATAGACTTTATAATTTACATGAACACATATGATACTTAAAATAGTTTAGATACCAATAAATACATAATTGTGGTAGCGTTTCTTCTAGCAGGCAATGGTCCATTTTTATTCTAGCGCTATACCTTATCACTCACAGTACAAATAAAAAACGAATTATTGCTACCGATAAGGCGTGTGACAGGGTATTGATGAAAAAAAATCAGATTATTTGCTCTTGATTTGATAAAAATATGAAGTGCATCTGATATTGCAAAACCTACGATAATGTACCTTACTGGTGTTTTTGTTATCTGTGATATGTCGAGTTTTTTTTTTAATTTTCTGTTCTATGACATCTGACGGTCACTGTGATGTCATTCTATGTTTATAGATAGTAGGTATATACGATGGTGAGAAGGTTTGGGTTTCGCCAACTGAACTATTCTAACCACTACCAAAAATACTTTTAAGACGTCGTATGGTGACGTCACTATCATCTTTTCAGTCTCCAAATTATAAAATGAGTTAATTGTGATCGAGTAGCTTGATAAATGTTTAGCTTATTCTTACTTTGGGTACCTTACTTTGGGTACCAAAGTTCAAAATACACTTTATTAAATATGAATACATAAGGTGACAAACCGTAGTTTATTGTGTAACAGTTCAAAAATATTCAATGGATACACAATTATTTGCGCTACTAAGCTTTTCTGTCTGGTTCAAATTTACCCAGGAACTTTAATCTGAAATTTCATAATTCTCTAATTGTCAAAGAGTAGTAAAAAAAAAACTCACCCATATTTAGCAAAGTTGGTCCAAAGCGTTGCCAACCTATCAATAAGCAACTGGTCTTCCGGAGTTGTGTCTTCATTGTAAGCGTCCAAGTTGAACAGATAACCAAGTTCATCAGCGTGAGTAGCCCCCGCTAGGGTCAAATTCAGTCTATTCTTCAACATATTCCTACCACCAATGTATGAAAACATATAACGATATACATTTCGGACACCATTTTCTAATAACTGGTGAGCCATTTCTTGCGTCGGGTGGCTGTATAAGACATCTGAAGCAAAATCTGTAATTTTTGATCTCACATCGGCATTGACACTCTCATCTCCTACATAAAAGTGTCTGACGTCATCTAGACCATCCTCCAAATTAAATGCCATACTTAACACTTGATCAAAGTTGTAGTTTGTAAAGAACTCTGCATTAGCATTTCCGTATTGATAAGAAAATTCATCAAAATTACTCCCAATCATTACGTTTGTGGCTCTAACGGTTTTTATATTCTTGGGATGCTCAGTTAAGAAGTTTTCAACACCTTCGAATTCTTTTTCAATACAGGGTTTTGTGAGAGGGTTGTCGGTGCCGTCTGCACTAGTTATTTTCATATCATGAGCTAGTTTGACTAAAGTAAGTGGGTTAATAGACGAAAGATACTCTAAAGCTTCCACAACGTCTTCAGTTCTAAAGTCTAATGCTTCTGCCAGTCTTAAAGGTATCGAAGTATTTGAGTCGACTAACACCCAAGGACTCACAGCAGGACCGCTCTGGATAATAGTTTTCTGGAATAAGTTTGTATTAGATGACAGCAAATGAAGGTTTACAGACATGCCACCAGCACTTTCTCCAAAAACGGTAATTCGTCTTGAATCTCCTCCGAAAGCTTCAATGTTTTCTTTGATCCATCTCAAGGCCAACACTTGATCTTTGAGGCCTTGATTTCCTGGGACCTCTGGAATGTCTAAACACATGAAGCCATAAGCACCGAGCCTATAGTTTATTGCTACAATAATGACGTCACGTTCAAGTAGTGGAGACGGATCTTTACTTTCCCTGTCAGCACTGCCTCCGATGAATGCTCCTCCATGTATCCACACCATAACTGGTAAACGGTTTTGAGAGTTAGCGATACTTGGCACGTAAATATTCATGGAGAGGCAATCGATGGTGCCCGTGGGGACGCCATTGAGAATTTGAGGGCACTCGTTTGACTCGTACGCTTCGAAAATGTTGTCAAAGCCAGGGTGTGGAGTAGAGGGCTGTAAATAATATTGTATTATTTTTAAATGAAACATAACATAACATAGCATGACGCCTGTATCACCCGAAGTGCTAAGCAGAGGTGTACATTGTTGTTCACCAACATTTCACCAATGCTGTTATTAAGTCCCATGTAGGTGGGTGTGGTGTAGGTGGTGAGCCTATTGCCATCTACCGGGCACAATTCCAATCTCCAGGCTTCTACTGAGAATTTGCTAACAGAAAAACTCAATAACACTGCCTGACCCGGGAATCGAACCCGAGACCTCATGCTCAGCAGTCGCACTTGGGACCACTAGACCAACGAGGCTGTTTACAAACAAACGAAGTGGACTAATACGGGAACAATTTATTTATAAGTAGAATTTACTTCATACATAAAAAAAAGGAAATTATCATCTAATATTTCAAAATTAATATTCGTTTGTTTTAGCTGTTTTTAAAGGTTCTCTTCGTGCAATTATTATGAAACTTTGGTAAGTTGATGTGTCAACGCTTGCCAAGATTTCGAAAAAGGAGGAGAAATTATGCGTTCCTATACCACTGTCCCGATAACTATGAAAACCTTTCCGGCAAAAAATAATATAATTGCCCCTACATATTTAAAAACACGAGATGCGTTCAGCTAGTTCATTATAAACTAGCTAGTCACCCCGGCTTTGCACGGGTGCAATTTAAACATATAAACCAGACGTCCGATTTTACTAAAGGATTTTAATATTTTTTGATACACGGCGTTTTCCTCAAAATTACGACCAAAGAAGTCAACCGACCAAAAAAGACCAAAAAGCCGTTCTGAATTGACCTTTCATACATGCAGCAATTGATCTTTATTTGTATAGATAATAATCTACTTACCCCAAACGGATTGTTGCTATCCACCACTCCATACGGAACACCCAGGAAAATGGCATGACCCTGGTCAGATCGAAGTCCTCGAATGAGACCTTCATTCGTAATCACGAGCGGGTCTATCCTGGACAGACCTTGGACCAGACCACATATTGAGACCAGTATTACTACAGACCACATGTCCAAACCTTGGAACATTTTTGCAATGACTGTGAAGAGTTCCAATGACGGATAAACTCGAGATAAAAGATAAAGCAGCATCTTACTGATATCGATACCTGATAGCAACCAGTGAGGTGATGTAATCCGTGTTTAAGAAAAATCATAATTTTATTATTTTTTTGTGGATAGAAAAATACGGTCATGAGCAGGATTTGAACAGCGTCCTGGATTGGTACTCCAAGTAAGCTATCACGACGACCACGGGCGATTTTTTTCATATCTACGCGTTATTGACTTAATTTAATAATTTAAAGAATATAAACTTTAGAAAATACTCTAGAATTTCTATAGGCCTCTCTACCTGTAGGAATTCTATAGTATTCTTGATACTTTAAAGATTATTTGGTACTTTAAAGAATAGCTGCCTCGATGGTCTAGTGGTCCCAAGCGCGACTTCTGAGCATGAGGTCTCGGGTTCGATTCCCGGGTCGGGAAAAGTGCTATTGAGTTTTTCTATTAGAAAATTCTCAGTATCAGCCCGGAGTTTGGTATTGTGCCCGGTAGATGGCAATAGGCTCACCACCTACACCACACCCAATAGGCTCACCACCTATTACATGGGACTTAATAACTAGATTGGTGAAATGTGGGTCTACAACTGAGTACACCTCTGCCTACCCCTTCGGGGAATACATGAGTATGTTATTTTAAAGAATAAAAACTTTAGAGAATACTCTAGAATTTCTATGGACCTTTAGAAATTCTAGAGTATTTTTGGATAATTAAAGATTATTTAGTACTTTACAGAATAAAAACATTTGAGAAAACTTATACTATAGAATTTGTATAGGTATTTTTCTATAGGCACCTATAGAATTTCTAGAATATTCTCTAAAGTGTTTATTCCTTAACCTTTCGGCTCAGTAACGTACAGATCTGTACGTTGTAACAATAAAAATCTATTGTGTCTGCAAATGACTGACGCAACAGCTTAAAGTACCAAATTAAGTAACTCCGTTGTAGCACTTAATTAAATCGTTGGCAAACTTAAGTTGATAAATATTTATTAGTTCTTTGAAAGAAATCTTGGAAAGGGTTTTAGCTACCAAGAATTGTAAGTATTTTAATGATTTGTTTGTTTAGGAAAAAAAGTTAAATAACAAGAACAGTTGAAATCGGTAATCGCTTAATTGCTCTACTGGCTGCATTCCAGTTTTTGTTGGTCCTGTACAGCGAGAGGGGCTCATGGCTACGTAACAGCCGCATAGATCGATCGATTGAGGTTACCACGATCGGTCTGCGGATGGGTGGCCATCATTTCAAACAGAAACCCCTCCGTGCTTCAGAGAGCACGTTAAGCCGCCGGTCCCCGTTATCAAATTAAGATTTATAACAGCCGTTACAGGTAGTCAGAGGCCTGAAAGTCTGACAACCAGTCATAGCATGATATATCGTGTTATGCAGTAACTAGGTTGTGAAGGTCAGACAGGCAGTCGTGCCATGTAAAATACTGGTATTAAGCTGCATCCGGTTTGACTGGAAGCCAACCCCAATGCAATTGGGAAAAGGCTAGGCAGATTGATTGAGTCCAGTGTAGCGTCCATAAAGAGTTTACACATTTTAGAACTTCTTGTCCAAAGTCCCATTATCTGGGGTTGGCTTTAGTTGTTTACCATTTCCATTTAGACCTATCCTGCAAAAATTTTGCGGTCAACTTGTTTTCTTTCTTTTTGAACTGTCGTCACCCTGGTAGCGGGTTGTTTTCCGCGGTGTCACGTCAGTATGTGCAGTTTTGAGATAAATGTGTTGTTTAGTAGATGCCCAGCGTTCTGTAAGTTTTATAAACAATAGCGTGTCAAATTGCTATTTCACATTTAACAACGTACCAACCAAAATCTCAGCACATGTAAATGGATTTTAAATGGCTTACTTGAAAGTAATAAAACGTATACAGGATTCGAACCTGCGCCTGCTCAAGACCATAATTTTGTTTCCACAAAAATTTATTACTTTAGATTTCGCTATGCATACGTCAATGCTTTTCATATATTTATCTGTATTTGTTAAGGTAATTGCATCTGCACGACATTGTATTAACTGCAAAGTTAGTCGTGTCGGTTCAATTTCCTGTAAAGAGATTGAATAGATGGCAATGATGTCACCAAAAGCCGTATTAAAATGTGGAAGAAGAATTCGAGATGGTGAGCAGAGGTCGAGATGGCTTGTCGGTCAGAGAGCCTGGCGTATTTATTGTAGAGGCGCAGGTTCGAATCCTGCTCACGGCAATATTTTTCTTTACACTTAAGTTTATAACTTTAGAAATAAAACGATTTGCCACTACCTTTCAAACACCAATAGACTTTCACAATTCTAATAGCAAAAGACGGAATCAAATCCCGGTATCACAATTGCTTTAATAAATGGTATAACCGAACTTAACTTTTCCATTGTACCCCTCGAATAATATCGCTCGATATCAAACTTTCCTCGTTTAAAGGATACTAGTTGCGCCCCGCGGTTTCACCTGGCGAATTAAGACGGAAAATAAAGAAATAAAAAAAAATATATAAAGGAATATATCTATTAGACCAGCAAAAACCGTAAGTACACGCACAATAGTTAAAATATAAATGCAAAAAAAAAGATACATAATAGTAATAATAATGAAACAAAGAATACGCACACACAGACAGGTTCCACATAAGCATGTGTGAACTTGTTGGTGTAAACTACGGAGACTTTTCAAAAAAAAAAACTGTTTTTTTTTTTTTTGTATTAACTTTTGGTGAGACACATTCATATTAATTATTGTTCGACGTTATGATAAAACTACTTTTAACCGGATTAATCGCGTGTATTATTGGTTTTTTGTTTTTCCTGACGTTTCGAACACTTTGCAGTGTTCGTGGTCGCAGGAGAACTAAGGTGTCATTTAAAATTATTTAAGTCTACCGTACATACGAGTATAATTGATAAAATTCATAAAATTATTTTTGTCTCTGATACATATTTAAAACTAAATCGCGACGGTATTTCCTAAGACTGCCGCTGAGAAGAAATACCGAACCAAACTCAGAGGTCACAGTCGTTTTAAATTTAGAGATACAATTTTACAATTTTATCGATGTATTAACTAAAAGGTGTTCCGATTCTGATCTTGATTTTTCTTGTAATTTGACTTGGTTTGGGACTTGATTATTTTCAGTACAGGGTTCCCAACAGGTGGTAATTGCCAACCATCCTCTTTATTGAAATTCGGGTGTTTTTTAATTTATTAATTCGATTAATCCGGTTTAAAGTTGTTTTATTATAATGTGTAGTGATCGCGAAAACCTAAGATATTACTATTTTTCAACGGTTATTACTCACTTCCATTCTTCGAGATTGCCCGACTAGTTTCAAACTCGAAAATCTCAGTTTGACTCGCGACATCGCCGCGGGCTCAGCTCATGACTAAGGGCTCCGTTCGAGTTCGAAACTAGTCGGGCGATCCCGAAGAATGCAAGTGATTAATAACTGTTGAACAATAATTAATATCAGTAACACTTTGCCCGACCTGGGAATCGAACCGTAGGAAAGGTCATGTTCAAGATACAAAATATCCTATACCCTTTTCCAAAACCTAAACTAAATAAATATATATACCAAATTTCACGCAAATCCATTCAGTAATTTCCGTGATTGAATAACGAACATTCAAACGTTCACATTTAATTTTATATAAGAAGTGGGAAGCAAGATTTAATTGAATGAAAATTCTCTTTGTTCTTTGCGTGAAGTCTATAAATTTGTGAAGGCTATTGAAAGATCGACGGTGCTTTAAGACAAAAGACTTGAATTCTGCAGGTCGTTGAAATATAAGGGAGGTCAATTGATGCGTGTACGCTTTAAGTATTTTCTGGGTAAATACGTTCTATTAAATATAAACTTAGTTCTATGCCTCCAAATCAAAGTGATCTTGATTTATAGGCATCTAACTAATTTTATATGCGCTAATCTTACTTACAATTGTCCGGTTTTATGTTTCTTATTTATTATAGTATAATTAATAAGTAAAATTATTTTGTGGAAGAGAAACACGATCGTGAGCAGGATTCGAACCTGCGCTTCCCGGATAAATACTCCAGAATACCACTTAGCCATATCAACCTTTGCTCACTACTCCAAATTCTTCTTCCTCATTGTAATACGTCTTTTAGTGACGACATCAACTTTCCACAAAAATGTATAACTTTTAAGTTCGTTACGCATGCGTTAATACGTTTGAAAGGTTTATCTGTCAAATAGTAAGTTTACTAATTATTCTCTCATCTATACTTTAAATTATACTTTTATATCTCGGGATAAAATATATATATATTAGATTATATCCGATAGTCAGAAATCTTTTGGTCGGGACACACAACGTTGAGGTAAATAAATTTCGGTTTTGGTTTGATTAAATCATATTAATTATTATTCAACGGTTATTACTCACGTGCATCCCGCCGCGATGTCGTTTGACCCGCCTAATTACTAAGACTCCATTCGAGTTCGGAACTAGTTGGAAAATCCTGAAAAAACCACGTGAGTAATAACCATTTAACAATGGTTAATATGAATGTTACAGTTTGACTCGCGACATCGCCGCGGGCTCAGCTCATGACTAAGGGCTCCGTTCAAGTTCGAAACTAGTCGGGCAATCCCGAAGAATGCACGTGAGTAATAACCGTTAAACAAGAATTAATATGAAGGTGTCTCACGAAAGTTATTATATAAAAATAACATGAATGTGTCTCACGACTAAGTCGTGTTTAAAATTGAATAATTGTATAATCAAATTGTGGAAGTTTAAAGTTATTTATTTATTTATTTCATAAGGCAATTACAACAAGTAACAATCACACGAAGTAAGTAGGTATACAATTATAGGTTTTACACAGATTGATACTCTAACATAATCACACAGCATGATATGCAACGTTATTACTATGGAAGAAAAAACAAAATATCAAGTTCAACATACAGAATGCAGAAGTTCAAAATTAGTTTAAGAATAAAACTACAACAATGTTTGATGGATTAAACTACATAAAAAAAAGAAGATAATCAATTTTAAGTAGTAACAGGAATACTGCTGTTAGTTAGGTAAATAGGGTAGCAACATTTCTTCTGAAGACTGCGGCACGGGAATCGAAGACATCAATCCTATTATTATCCTCACGCGACACTTCATTATAAAGGCGCTATTATGAACTATATTGAGATAATAAAATTAAGTATTATGAACGCTCTTGATTCTTAAACTATTATAATACAATATTGTTCCGCATTATAGTAGCTTCTTTACTAAATTATTGTTAACTTACAACAAAAGTTTAAATTTCAAATAATCTGTGGCCGGACACGGATTATTTGAAATTTATCTTGCAGCCAGTCTGCGCTTCAGCCGGCAACTCTCCACCTAAGCTGATTATTCACGTTTCAGTAAATAAAGTCAGAATGAGGACTGTATCAGTTATTGTCGTATTTGTAGAAAATATTAAGAGATATTTGAAGTACGTCCAATTTTTTTTTTTCTAATCCTCGTCTATAACAAATATACCACACCAAACATGCCAGTGATATTTTTTTTTTTTTTTTTTTAAACTTTCCCCCCACTAGGAATTTCTTCCTGTATCGTGGGTGCGTTTACAGACATATAATCTCAAATGCACACACACACCCAGACCCGGAACAATTATCTGTAGATTATACAAATATTTGTTCCGTGCAGGAATCGAACCTGCGACACGCGAAGCAGCAACCGCGCCGTCTAACTGCATTGGTGAAATGCTGATGTAAAACAGTGTACATCTCTGTCTAATACTCTTCAGGGAATACAGGCGTGATGATATCTATGTAATAATACATCCAACGATAATTGATATGAGGTTTTAAATACCAACAGTTAAATGTAAATAAATGATACACTAACAAGTTGTTTTAACGTTAGCAGTGACTGCCCTCATTTGGTTTTCTTGGTGTCATTTCAGCTAGACGTGACATTATTATTTTTGTGTTATTCGGACTGCAACTGTTATTTTGCAGACCCGACTAATTTGTAAAAGTGTTTGAACTAGTTCAAATTAAAAACATATTGAAAAAAAGGAGTTTAAAAAAATGTTACCATTATTATAACATTTTGAAACTACTCACTGCATCATTAAAAAGAAAGAAATATTAATTTTTTTAGAAAATTTTGCTTTAAATGATGTTTGAAATTATACTAAGGCCCGATTTTACCATTGAAACTAAACGCGATCAGTTCAAGCTGAACTCAGTTCACACGGGTAACTGAGTTCAGAGCTCCAGTTTGCATTTCACTAACGTAAACTGAACGCAGTTCAAGCTGAACCCAGTTTAGGCTTCTAAACGCCCGAGTTTCGACGTTTAGTTTATCTAAACGCGTTCAAGAGCGGGCTGGTCAAAATGGCGGAATATTGTTTAACATAGAATATTGATTTAGTTGTTATTTGACTTAATTATGATATTATGCTATTGTATAAATAAAATGTATATAAAACTGATAACTAAATAAAATTAAGCACGTATAATAGTCATAATAGACTTTCTTATAAATATGTCAGCACCAAAAATGCTTAATTTGTAATAAATCAGTGTATATTTAGGTAATCACCTCTCAAAATTGTTTAAATCTATAATTTTGACAAAATTTACATTAATTATCGAAGAAAATTTTGTTTTCTTAGACGTAATCAAAATGCAGCTAGCTTGACGCTGAGACCAAGATAATCATTTGAACTGGCTTACATAGAACTGAGTTCTGTTAAACTCGGTTTTAAATTTCAGCGGTGAAATCGGCTCTAAGTAACATTTTCATCTCATCAAATGTTGGTCAAGTTTTGAGCTTTTCATAAAACCTTGTCTACGTGAGCTTCGTAGCTACTGTAGTACTCTCGTAGCGCTACGTCGTAGCTCTGTAATGCACGTAGTGGTAGCGTTGGTCAGACTATCGGTACATTAAAGAATTCTTAGTTTTAATTTAATATATTTTTGGTCTATTTTATGTTATTAAACTCCTTAGTTTACTTAAACTTTCAAATAAGGGTGGTTATATAGGTAATAAAAAACGAACCAAAAATTTTAAATAAAAAGTACCATAAAAAATGCACTCAGTTAAAATATCTCGTTAAAAATATGGATTCTATCAAATTAAACCGCAGCGGCGCAATGAACGTCGAATGGATGACACCCCGTTCCCCTCCACCACCCCCGCTAATGGGATAATCACACAAAAAGGGTCGGTTCATTTTGTACAAAATGCAAATTAAGTTTTTCACTGTAACCACTTCATTATTACAGGGATTTTGGTTATTTCATCGCTGAAATATTTATTATGCGTACGTTTTAAATATAATATGAACAGGATTTTTATACTTTTTGCGTCTATTTATATGTTTTAACATCAAGTTAAACTGATATATTTTTTAAAGGCTTCATTTTTTATTTTCGTTTCCATTGCCTGGAAACTTCATCAGAGGTGCAGATTCAAATCTGATTCACGACCATATTTCCTTTCCAAAAAAAATTGTGTTCCTTAACTTGTAACAGACTGAGATCGCCGACCCTCACACAATTTTTTTTTCTTCACGATGTTTCTCTTCACCATAACTTTCGTTAACAACTCGAATCAAAAACATACATACAATCACGCCTGTTTTGAATGGGGGTAGGCAAAGACTATCGATTGTCATTTGCTACGATCCTGTCACACCTCTTTCGCTTCATCTATGTTCATTAACCTCTTCATGCACGCTCGTTGATTTAGGTGGCTCCTGACCTGTCCTTTTTTGAGAAAATCCACAATTTGATAGCGGTACGTTCATCGAGGTCGGCCTGCCCCGACTTTTCCATCCACTCTCGCCTCATGTACTAGTTTAGTCCATCGCCTTTCATCCATCCTTTCTACATGTCCAAAACATTTTAGCACACCCTTCTAATTCCTCGTCACTACATCCTCTTTCACTCCACAATGTTCCCTTATCACGCTGTTTCTCACTTTATTTTATTTATTTATGTACACATAATATACAGTTATAGGCTAGGTTTATCTTTCAAAGTTACTCCACACATACTTCTCAATCAAATGCCTATCCCCAAAAACCTTAAAAATACAACCTAACTGGCTCCATAATCCATAAAATTGCAAATTCAAACACGCTTGTCATCAACACTCATCAATACATCATTGTCTGTCTGACCCGCCAACGCCATCTATCGGGAGTTTCGCCGAAACAACACCGAAGCTCATTAATCAAACCTTTCGACGTTGTCGGTCACTGGCAGGAATTTTTGCTGTGGTGCTGAATTAATTTACTTAGTTATAAAATGTGAATAATTAATATCATATTTGATGGAAGGATTAGCGCAGTCTCTAAGAGAATGGCTTTGCAGTGCAAAATCAACTTCCAGACAAAACAATTGCCGGTCTAATGGGCAGAGAAATTGTAAGCTAACATATTCTACAATTTAAGGTTCGGTTCCACCAAAATAACTTTAACCGACGTGTTTTCTATGACAGCCTTTCTATGTTTGTATAATAACTTTCGTGAGACATATTCATATTAATTATTGTTCAACGGACTCACGTGTATTCTTCGGGTTTGCTCGACTAGTTTTGAGCTCGAACAGAGTCATGAGCTGAGTCCACGGCAATGTCGCGAGTCAGAATCAGTCTGACTCGCGACATTGCCGACTTTGCCGAGTAACCGGTGAACAATAATGAATAAGCCTTTCGGTACGGTACATGGTACCGTATACAAGATTTATAAAACATTTTCCCGCAATATTTAACCGCCGAACAGGAAACGGAGGAAACATAGTGTATGCAAAGTTTCAACAGAATCGGTTGACATGTGAACAATCAATAATTCCCTATTTTTACTAATTACCTGTTGTGGGTAAAATTACCTGTTGTGGGTTAAATTCTTATGGGACCAACTTAGAAGTATCCAATAAAAAAAAAGCTAAATTGGGCTACCCTGTTATGCGCTGTCTGGTCGAAAATATTTATTTTAAATAGGCGAATTTACAACCTCGCCCTCTTTTTCGTCGGATAAAACATTAACTTAAGATTTTGATTGTTTGAAATTAATGTAAGAGTTCAAGAGAATGTTATATAAAATTTTATAAATGTTAAACTTTGACAATAATGCCTCACAATGTATTGTTTTGCATGCCATGCATAATATGGTGGAATATTATACCTCATGTAAGCTACCACTGCTGTAGTGTAACCTATATTCCTGCAAATAAATTGATTTTATTTGATATGTAAATTCTGTCAAAATAACACAGTAAGACGTTGGTCAATGTAAAAATGAAGTTAAAAGAGAGAGAAGAAGAAAGCTCTCATAGTTAGTTGTAATCACTGGTCGGTAAACGTTCTTTGAGGTTAAGCTGCATATGGGTATTTTCTTAATTTTCATTTATCAAAAATGGATCTACTTTTGGCCACCAACTCACCTGATGGTAAGCGACAGTGTAGCCGAGGATGGAACACGTAGATCCAGAAGGAATCTATTCACTCTAAGTAGAGCAGATAGATTTTGAGAGAACGATAGCTGTGGAGTTGATGCGACTGCCCAGACTCGTCTTCCACAACGGTTGCACCGGACTACATCCCGAAACACGACTAGGTCGCTTCACGACATGGCTTCGTCCCTAATTAATATAAATTATTTAGCCGGTTTAGAGACTTACTGGCGGTTAAGTCAAGAGTTGTTCGTACCACCCGTAAGTCTGTAATCTGGCCTCTAGCTTTGCTTTTAACAACAAGAAATTAAAAAAAGAACTGTAGCATATCGAAATGTGTATGTGTGTGTGACAATTTTTAAAAGGCATACAAAATTATTGTTTTAACTTTCATCATAGTCAATTATTATGACATTAATTCATACAACTGTTACATTATTGGGCATCTTAATACCTAATTCAAAGTAATCCCATCCTTACTTTATCAGGATAAAAGGAAAGAACCGATCCACTTTCCCAAACAAGAAATCTCTCAAAGCTCCCAAGGAAAAAGATACAACAAATCATTATTGAGTAAATAAGAAAACTCGAAGAGATTAGAAGTTTATTTCGCTTGCAGAAGTTGATAAGCAAAGTGATGGCGAAATTAAATTTAACAGTTAAATGCCGACGGGCGCAGCGATGCGAAGAGATAACTGAATCCTCTGAGTTATTTGCCCCTACTATTGAAGCGTATTATTTTAGTTATAATTCATGTAAATAGAAAAATAGGCTTGAATTTAAATGAGTACGTCGATAGTGCGATGGTCGTAGTCGTGATTGCTGAACGTCATATCTTAGGTTCGAGGTTTGAATCATGCAAACTGTTATTGGATTTTTTGTGGTACGAATGTTTCAGAATAATATAAAAAAAAAACTACTAACCAAGTGCTCTGGTTCAGTTGAGTTCCCGTTCTGTCATGCATTTATATCTAGAAACTGCCTCATTGGTCGTGGTTAGTGGTTGCAAGTGCGACTGCTGAGTGTGAAATCCTGGGTTCCATTCCCGGGTCGACCAAAGTATTATTGGGTTTCTTGTAAGTTGTCCATTCCAGTACAAGTAGAGATAGATAGATAGATAGATAGATTATACTTTATTGTACACTGAACAGAACTTAAATATGAGAAAAATAAAACAAACAAGAATGGTACAAATGGCGGTCTTATCGCTAAAGGCAATTTCTTCCAGACAACCATTGGATGGAAAGAATAACTAAGAAATTTGTAGAGGGCAATTTACAGTGTACTACTGTATATTTAATATAAACATACAACTATAGGTAATATATAAATATATAATTTTAAATAATTTGGTATATATATAATAAATAAATAAGATAAAAATACATATCCATACACAAATAAATGGAATAGTCAACGATATGTTAATAGGAAAAGAAATACGTAGGATTGATAAAAGAAAATACACAGAAGAAAACAAAAAAATAAAATAATATATATATATATTTTAGAAACTAAAGAGACATGTAATGATCCTTCAGCATGCGCTTAAAAGATACCAAACTCTGAGCGTGCCTTACAGACACTGGTAAAGCATTCCACAAGCGAGCAGCCTGAACCGTGAATGAGAGGTCAAAGAACCTTGTGGAGTGCATGGGCATTTTCAGTTTCAAGTTCTCTGATGATCTTAAGGATCGCTGATGCGTATCACAGATGAACACAAAACGTTCTTTAAGGTAGGAAGGAGTAGTGGGATTGAATAGAATAGTGTAGAGTAGGAAGAGAATATGAGCATTCCGACGAAGGCGAATTGGAAGCCACTTGAGTTTAAGACGAACATGATCATATTTGCGTAAACCAATATGAATCTTATAAAGAAATTTTGAAGTCTCTCAAGCTTGTTGAATTGGTCTTCAGTGAGATCAAGATAGCTAGCATCGGCATAGTCAAAGATAGGAAGAAGAAGGGATTGTGCAAGCGCAGTTTTCGTGGCTGTGGGTAGAAAGTTTCGAAGTCTTCTTAAGGATCCAGCCGATGCATAAATCTTGAGAGAGAGTATGTTTGAAAGAAAAATACATGCTACGCTGACTCCAAATATAATATATCAATGAAAAATACTTGTCAAACTTGACCCCCTCAAGTGAGGAAATTGGGTCAAGGACATGCCTTTTCAAACCTACAGAGGTGTTTCTTTTTAAGTGCATTATCTTATATACAATAACCTACTTGAAGTTTGACTTAAGGTGTTCCATATTAGCTATAGCCGCGACGAATTTTTCACGACTGCCCCAAAAAAAGGTGTTATGTTTTTAGGGTTCATGTATGTGTGTATGTATGTTTGTGCGTTTTTTATTTCACCATTACTTCTGAATGCCTGAACAGATTTAGATGTATATCTATAGAATCCTTTTTCCAATATTTTTTTCCAATTGCATTATTCCGGGTAACAAAGTTTTGAAAGATAAAAAAAAATACTGGCTATGGTACACAAAAAGATATTAAGAATTAAAAAAAAAACACACATGGCGGGTATGCTTTTTAATTTTTTTAATAATTTTATCTTTTGTTTTTTTTAATATCTTTTATTCTTTTGTTATAAAAATTGGTAATAGATGTCGCTAGGTGCCTTTAAGGTGAAATAGGGAATACTTGAAATTGAATAGGTATAAGCAGTGTCACTCTTTTTATAAAATATTATAGTCTTCTTATCGTGTGGTTGATGAACAACCTAGTGTCAGAGTTTAAACCGCTCGTCGGTCTCTGACATGGTTTTACACACCATCCAGAAGATCTTTCAGGTGTACTGGTTTCCTCACGATGTTTTCTTTCATCGTTATAAGCAAGTGATAATTAGTTTATAATACGCACATGCCTTCGAAAAGGCAGTGGTGCGCGCCTTGGATTCGAACTTGCGACCTTTGACTTATCAGTCCAACGGTCATACCACTAAGCTATCTCTGCTTACAATATTATGGTTAAGATCGTTTACTTAAAGTGTTCCTTACTAAATCAGAATTTGTATAGGCTTCTCAACTGGTGGTTAATGGACCATAATCTGTGATGGGTCCCGGTGCTTTATGCAACGAACCCCGGACCTCGGTATAGGTTGGAGTAGAACCGTGTGGTTTTTAGTCAGTAGGAGTCCGGCACGGCGACAATGATGGACTATTCACACTAAAAAAATCTTCTAACTAAATGTACTAAATCCAATGTAAGTATTATAAAAAATGGAGAAACCCTAGTAAAAAATAGCAAGTAGACCTAAAATTTTATAAAATTACTTTTAAAATACAGTTTCTCTCATTTTCCTGGCAAGTTCATCCGAATATGATGCCACGTTACTTAAAAAAAAGAATACAAAGGATGAACGTAATGATACTTGTGCCTTTCAGTAATTTAATTTCCTTTTAAGAGAACGGCCGATTTGAAAGAAAGCTTTTCGATATCCAAACGTAATTTTGGGTCGATTCGAACGTTGATTATTTTAAATAAACTTCCTGGAAGTTAAATCTTTTACTGAAGCTTTTTTTATGAATGTGAAAATAAATAAAAGGCTTTTTGCCCGATAAGAGGATAATCCAAATATATATATATATATGGGATTATAATTATATATATTGGGGTCAGCTTCCAGTCAAACCAGATGCAGCTTAATATCAGTATTTTACATGGAGCGACTGCTTATCTGGCCTCCACAACCCAGTGACTGGGTAACACGATATCTCGTGGTATGAGTGGTCGTCAGACTTTTAGGCCTATGACTTCCCATTACGGCTGTCATAGATCTTAATTTGACAATCGAGACCGACGGCTTAACGTGCTCTCCGAGGCATGGAGGGGCTCGGTATGAAATGACGATGGGCACCCATCCACAGACCGACCGCGGCAAGCGCAGCTTAACCTCGATTGATCGATCTGTGCGGCCGTTACTTAGCCACGAGCCCCTCCTAATCCAAATACATTTTATTTCCTTATTTTTAAATGTTATTAAATTAACATATTATTTAAAAAAAAAACGTTCGTTTGAATTGGGTAGGGTATGCTTCATATTTGTTTTAAAAATCTACGGGGCAGTGGTAGAGAGATTCGATGCCGTGCCACGTGTTGCGGTTACGTTATTTTTATGAAAAGAAAAAAAGGCGTGAGCAGGATTTGAACCTGCGCCTCCCGGATAAATACTCTCGATGACGCTCAGCCAACTAAGACATGCAACGGTACCAATGCCACCGGTAAACGTCCTGGCGAGGTTGACGAACGATTAGGATTCCCACATTTTGGACTGACATGACTCGGATGTGGTTTGCCCAGTTTGAGGCCAACATAGCACCACTAGACCAACGATTTACATTAATGCCTACCCTTTTTGAGAAAACAAGCGTGATGCTATGTTATCAAGATACGTAAAAAAAAACAACTAAAAATCTTTTTTTCTATGCCGTCAATTAGGATGTAATTGATAACAAAGCCTCTAAGATACTACATTTATTTGTTTCTTACCAGTTTATTAACAATCGTAGGTATTTCTAGTTTCCCAAGACAAACATATAATCTAATCTATGAAAACCAATGTAGCGGCGTGAACCACTAACTAATTATGTTAGAAATAGTATATGCCTATTTGCTGAGCCTAGCTTTGAGATATTTGTAAAATAAAAATGCAATGTTCTGTTTTGCGAGTTTAGTAGCGAATTTAATGTCCGTTAATGGTACAGCCGTCAAGGCAAAGGCATGAGAACAATAATTAGCCAATCAGCGCACATATCACGTCATTTACAATTAGCTTGATTGGACGGCGATGACGCGACCAGGGTATCTGGCTCCGATCCCCAACACCCAAAATTAAAGAATTAAAATCTCGTTGCCCTCCTACAATTTCCTACATCACCAGCATTTAGCTTAACAGGCAAAAATAAATAATAATTTAGAAAAAGACGTAAGAAAATCTCTTATTATACTCAACGGGTTGAAAAAAACACCGAGTCCAAATAAAAGGACGCCACGAAATTGGTCCCGCACTAAATTCCAATTTATGGGCCCTAGTAAGGACCTCTAGTGTGGCGTTTGTCAGTGAGAAAGTCCGGGAATCCCGGGATATCTAACTTACCAAATACACAATCACCACAAACATTTTATTTGAAGTTACAATATTAAATGGAAAAAGAATACGGTCGCGTTTACATTTTATTTGCCTTGAAGACTGGCGTTGTCACTATAATTTAACTTGAAAGACACAGAGATAGCACGAGACAAAAGGGGAAATTACATTTTTGAATTTCGCTAGAAGATATTTAATAATATTTTTAAGCTGTTCTTCTATTTACAAAATTTTTAATACCATAAAGGTTATATCGACATTATTTTCTAAGACTACCTGCCTGTTCTTGGTCTAATGGTCCCAAATTCGATTGCTGAGCTAGAGGTCCTGGGTTCAATGCCCGGGTCGAGTAAAGTGTTATTGAGTTTTTCTGTCGAGAATTCTCAGTAGCAGCCTGGAGGCTGAAATTGTGCCCGGTAAATGGCAATACGCTATATAGCATCACGTCTGTATTCCCTAAGGGGTAGGCAGAAATGTACATAGTTGTACACCTACACTTCACAAATGCTGTTATTAAGTCCCATGTAATAGGTGGTGAGCCTATTGCCATCAATCGGGCACATTTCCAAACTCCTGCTGTTATTGAACATTTCTTAAAAGGAAATCCCAATAACGTTTTACCTGACCTAAAAATCGAACCAAAGACCGCAAGCTTAACAGTCGCGCTTGGGACCACTAGACTAACGAAGCAACTTTAAACCTAAAACCTTTTGACTTTGAGTTTGTAACACAAAACAAATAATTGCTGGCTTATTGAAAGTATTCGCTCTCTATCATTTGGAGCGATACAAAAAACATAACATAGCATCACGCCTGTATTCCCCGAAGGGGTAGACAGGTGTACACAATTGTAAACCCACATTTCACTAATGCTGTTATTAAGTCCCATGTAATAGGTGGTGAGCCTATTGCCATCAACCGGGCACATTTCCAAACTCCGGGCCGCTACTGAGAATTTCCTAACAGAAAAACTCAATAACACTTTGCCCGACCCGGGAATCGAACCCGAGATCCAGCAGTCGCGCTTGCGCCCACTAGACCAATGAGGCAATCACAAAAACGAAAGAAAGACAGAAAAGAAAGAAACACCAGAAGCATAAAAAAAATTGTTTAGAAATATCTATCGTTAACGGCGTTTTCTTTTCAAATTCAATACATCACATCCCTCCCTCGAGTATTCCTTTAATATCCTAAAAATAACTCGACTTTATTTTCCTCCACGTGTATTGAGAGTCGAGGACAAATGAAATACAAGATTGAAATCTTTGTTATTACTTCAAATTTAAACTGAGACTGAGAGTGAGTGCGTGAACCCGGGACGGATTCGATTCTCGATTCGAGAAAAGTATTACTGGGATTTTTCCTGTTAGAAAATTCACAGTAGCCTAGTGGTATGACCGTTGGACTGACAAGTCAAAGGTCCAAGTTCGAATCCTAGGCACGTACCACTGTTTTTGTATAAAAACTTTCGTGAGACATATTCATATCAATTAATGTTCACCGGTTACTACTTACGTGCATTTTTCGGGATTGCCCGACTAGTTTCGAACTCGAACGGAGCCCTTAGTCATGAGCTGAACCCGCGGCGATGTCGCGAGTCAAACTGGAGCTGCATCGCGCCGCGTAGCGTTTTGCACGCGCCGATGATGTACTCGGTGTCGGTACATTAATTGATACGTACCACTGTCTTTTAGAAGTCATTTGTGTATTATAAATTAATTATCACTTGCTTAAAACCGTGAAGGAAAAAATCGTGAGGAATACAGCACATCTGAGAGATATTCTCGATAGTGTGCAAAGCCTTGTCAAAGACCTACGGGTGGTTTAAACTCTGACACTAGGTTGTTCATCAACCACACAAGAAATAAGTAGTAGCCGGAGAATACAGGCGCGCTGCTGTGTGATAAGTAATTTTGTAGATCCTCCCGACCACTTAGTATTAACGACTGAATAGATTCAGGCGTTATTTTGCGGTAGCTAGTTCCACAATATTGACGGTAGTCATGCAATACCTGTGCACCGCCTGCCACCCACAGATATAAATAAGAAAATTGCGACTACCACCAACTACTCTACACGTGTTTCGCTCCCCCACGGGGCATCCTCAGGAGCTGATAGACCCTGCAGTGTCCGCCACCGAGTATTAACTACTTATGGGAATTCAAACTCGTATACGTACAAATTAACTATTAAAATAGGTGAACATAATAATAGCAAATCACTATGTTTATAAGGAAACATTGAAAAATAATAGACACGAGCAGACAGACAGTGTCATCACTCTCTACTGAGCTACCGTGTCATTCTTCAATACTATTAAAATTAAGCTTCCTTGTATTTGTCTTAAGGAGACCTGAAATTCTGAAAACCAGTCATACCACGAGATATCGTGTTACCCAGTAACTGGGTTGTGGAAGTCAGATAACCAGTCGCTCCATGTAAAATACTGGTATTCAGCTGCATCCGGTTTGACTGGAAGCCGACCCCAATGTAATTGGGAAAAGGCCAGGCAGATTGTAGATGGATTGATCAAAAAATCCTATATATTTTTTAATCTTTCCTGATAAATTCCATGGCACAGTCCCGGGCTAGCTCCGCACTAGTAGGCTTACCTCCTACTCGTAACGCCGATACAGAGCGACAAAGTGTCCCACATGACATTGTCGCGAACACAACGTAGAAAAAAATCCCGCAAAACGTCCCTATTGTGAGGATTTCCGAATGGTTTCGTTCGTATTTCATGGCAAATTGATGGTTGCATGGTTAACTTGGTTTTTTGAAAGAAAGAAAGAAAAACGTTTATTTGACACAGTCAGTAAGGACACAATCAAAAGACACAAATTTACAAAAAGGTAAGGTAGTTAGCGCGCATTGTGTGCCTCACGGCTGCGCTAAAAACGTCCAGTTCAGCATAATAGCAGACCGCTAGAGCCTGACGCTGATTTTAAACTGGGCTTTAACTAAATGAAGATAAATCACAGATGTAAATCAGCTTAATTGAAATGATATCCTGGTTTTTTTAGTGTTAATATCTAATTAGTATTGTCAATTATTTGACTGAAGTTGATAATTATAATTTTAAGTAATAACACCCACATCCAACTCCAAACTAATATCACATATATGAAAATTCTATTTGTTTGTCAAGTTCTCAGCCCAACTTGCTACCTCTAGCCCAAAAATACCTTTTTAAAATATAGTTATTAATAAAGTTACAATATTAAATGGAAAAAGAATACGGTCGCGAACAGGATTCGAACCTGCGCCTCCCGGATAGATACTCCAGGCGCTCTGACCACTAAGCCATCTCGACCTCTGCTCACCACCGCGAATTCTTCTTCCATATTTTAACACGTCTTATGGCGACGTCATTGCAATCAATTCAGTACCTATACAAGTGACTGAACCGACACGACTAACTTTGCAGTTAATACAATGTCGTAAAGAATGCAATTACCTTAATAATTCAAGATATGTCTTTGAAAAAACCATAAGACGTGTTAAAATATGGAAGAAGAATTCGCGGTGGTGAGCAGAGGTCGAGATGGCTTAATGGTCAGAGCGCCTGGAGTATCTATCCGGGAGTCGCAGGTTCGAATCCTGTTCGCGACCGTATTCTTTTTCCATTTAATATTGTAACTTTAGAGTTCGCTAAGCATGCGTTAATGCTTTTTCAAAGACATATCTTGAATAGTTATTAATGTTTTGATTGCCATACAACGGGGCAATGCTGCCAGTCTTCTGGGCACTTTTCCAGATGATAGGGGACGCAGAGGAATACTTTAACACCTGAGTAAATTTTCTTATTTTTACACGACTGCCCTAAAAAGGTGTGTTATGTTTTTAGGGTTCATGTATGTATGTATGTTTTTGAGTTTATTTATTCCACAATAACTTCTAAAACGCCTGAACCGATTAATGAATGAAAAAGAGTAACCGTGGAGTTTCTTGCCCGTTCTTCTCCACAGGAATCTACACTTTGGAACGTGGCAACTAGTTTATTTTTTTGACAATTCAAAAGTGCCTGTAAACGGTCTAATTGAAATAAATGCTTTGACTTTGACTTTGACTTTGATTTAGATGTATCGTTAGAATCCTTATATATTCCCCGGTAACACAGGCTAATAAGATTAACAAAAATATATAGAGGCTGTGATGCCCAAAATTGTTGGAAATCAAAAATATTATTCACTCATATTATTTATATATATTTGTTTTTTGTTAATTTCATTGTCACCGTGGGAGAGCCACGCTTCGGCACGAATGGGCCGGCTCGACCGGATTGATACCACGGCCTCACAGAAAACCGGCGTGAAACAACGCTTGCGTTGTGGTTCGCCGAGTGAGTGAGGGTACCGGAGGCCCAAACCCTTTAAAAGGCCGGCAACGCACTCGCGACTCCTCTGGGGTTGCGGGTGTCCATGGGCGGCGGTAATCGCTTACCATCAGGAGAGCCGTCTGCTCGGTTGCGCCCTATTCCATAAAAAAAAAAACTCGTTTTGTAATTTATATGAGACCAACATTGAAGTATTTTCTATCCAATAACAAAAGTATCACCAAAATCGGACGACCGTGTAAAAAGTTATGCGTGGTATACATAAAATAAATATATATATATACGTGTCGAATTGAGTACCTACTCTTATTTTTGTCGTTGAAAAGATGGCTTCGTGGAGTGCACACCTAATTTGCACATAATTTAAGGGAACCCAACCCTAACTGATTTGTATGTAAGCAGGGTCAAACTTACCCAAGTTGTGGTCTACAAGTCACAGTTTTGTGACAGTTACATTACCCCAAAGAGGTCTTTTAGTAATTGTTAGTTAATGATAGTGGATCCGATTCTGCCTGGCACCGATTAAACTATTTAAGGTAAAAATGAGATTTGAAACGCAAAAATAAAAATATTGTGTGGAACTGTACACTTATCTGAAACAATTAAAGATAGACATTATCACAACGTTTGGCTATGAAAACCTTGTGGACAATTGATGCGGACAATAGGACGAGGAACAACGGATAACTGTGTGTTTTTCTCTTAATGTCTTGTGTCCTACATATTATGTATTACCTACATGTCTTGTGTTTTAAGACGTTCCATAGCATCGCGCCTATATTCCTCGAGGGGATAAGCAGGGGTTCGACTACCCCCATTCGAAAATTAATAAGGAAGGCGAACATTACAATTATTATTGGATATCTCAAATTGCAGTCTGTGGTTTTATTACATGGGACTTAATAGCCGCATTGGTGAAATGTGGGTGTACAACTGTGTACACCTCTGGCTAGTCCTTCGAGGAATATAAGCGTGATGTTATGTAAACGTAATACCAAACTCATAATCACAAAATATTTCTTCATATAAGGGTTATAATGGCTGTTAACAAAACACAGAAATTCTCTAATTTTATCATATATAATGATATTTTTTTATACATGTTGAGGCCATGTAATTCCTATATTTATTACCAATTTTTAAGGAAACATTGAAAAAATTTATTAAAAGTTGATTTATAATAATAGACAAGAACAGGGCTTGAACCCGGGACCCTTGACACTCCGTGTCATCACAAATCCAGGCGTCTCCTTAAGACGAATACAAGGAGGATTGAAAATTCAATAGGTTTGAACACGACAAGGTAGCTCAGTTGGTAGAGTGATGACACGGAATGTCAAGGGTCGCAGGTTGAAGCCCCGTTCTTGTCTATTATTATAAAACAACTTTTAACTGTATTAATCGCGTGTATTATTGTTTTTTGTTTTTCCTGACGTTTTGAACGCTTTGCCGCGTTCGTTGTCGCAGGAGAACCGTCGTTTTACTATAATGTGTAGTGATCGCGAAAACCTAAGATTACTATTTGTCAATTATTTTTTCGTATAAAATTCGTATAGTAGCCTCATCAGAATCGATGCTAATATAATTCTATTATCTGCATTCCGACAATACAGTACTCAAACACACTCAAACACACTCAAATCTTCCATAAAGTAGCTCGTCTCACCGACTTGAATATCACAGAGAGCAACAAATCAGGAGAAACTCCAGTGAATTGTGGTTGGCTCGCACTTGACTTTTACACTGAGAAATAGTGAGACGTGTGGTGCAGGTACGATTTAAGCGTCTTTGTGGTCTGGAGGGCACATTAAATCTTCTCGGCTGAGGTATTAATCAATAGCGTGTAATACGGTTTCATATATAGCATCACGCCTGTATTCCCTGAGGCGGTATGCAGATGTGTACATAACTCATATTTAACCGATGCCGTTATAAACTCCCATGTAATGCTTAACTGTAATGCCTATGCTGAGATAGGGACCTTTTTTGGTCTCGTGCAGGTAGCTTAATGTAGCATCTACATAGTATGTAAGTTCTGTACTTTTTTAATTTAAATAACATAACATAACATAGCATCACGCCTGTATTCCCCGAAGGGGTAGGCAGAGGTGTACACAATTGTACACTCACATTTCACCAATGCTGTTATTAAGTCCCATGTAATAGGTGGTGAACCTATTGCCATCAACCGGGCACATTTCCAAACTCCGGGCTGCTACTGAGAATTTCCTAACAGAAAAACTCAATAACACTTTTCCCGACCCGGGAATCGAACCCGAGACGTCCTGCTCAGCAGTCGCGCTACGGACCACTAAACCAACGAGGCAGTTTTTAATTTAAATAATATTGTTAATATTATGATACTCACATGTACCTCACATTAAGTACTGTTTTAGTTTGAGTTTACTCTGCACTGAGTCTAAAATAAATAATTTTTCTTTCTTTCTAATAGGTGGTGAGCCTATTGTTTTCAACCGGGCACTTTCAAACTCCAAAACTGAGAATTTTGTATTAGAAAATCTATAAAACTAATTTTCAAGGTCGATCGTTCGACAACACTAGTGTACAACAATACAGCTATGCCTCTCTGTAGTGATAGAGGCGTGATGCTATCATATGTTGGACTTTAATTGCTATCCTATAACTTTGGATCAACACCGCAAGTCAGACCACAAGAATTCGCATTCTGCCGCCGGTTAACTGAACAAGCCGCAAATAAGACTAGACTAACAAGACATACCGCTAATGGTATAGCTAAGAATGGCGCGAACATCATATAACATAGCATAGCATCACGCCTGCATACTTCAAAAGTGTAGGCTGAGGTTTAGGTACTGATAAATCTTTCAAGCGTATTGACGAATGCGTAGCGAAACTAAAAAGTTATAATACATGTTTTGTGGAAAGAAAAATATGGCCGTGAGCAGGATTCGAACCTGTGCCTCCCAGTTAAATCCTCCAGGAGCTATGACCAGGTTCTCCTACACAGTATAGTCTTAAATAAACACCGCCACCGCCTTTATGCAAAATCAGGATTCGAAATTCAAAATCTATACAGAACAAAAGGATGTAGATTAAAACTTGCATAATTCAGATAGGACGTTGCAAAATGATCACAGTTAAGTACTAATTCTTTCGTTGTTGTAGTTCGCGTTTTGTAGAAGATTCCTCATGGGTTTTTTACGAGCTGACATCAATTTTCAAGAAGTACTTACTTTACCGAAAGCGCTGAGGGAATTAAAAATGCATTTGAGCCGTTTACCCCCACTTCAGTTTTGGCAACATACGGGCTATGTTTGCGTTTGTAACTGCAGCGATTTTTTACTACTTAAATATACTTACAGTAAAATTTGGGGGCTGAGTTGCCCGCGTCCGTAAGAGTGCACCCTTAGAATGGAATCTCTACACGTGGCCCCTGGGTGGTGCAAAACAGGCAAAACAATTCTGGTGGGAGGCCTCTGCCGCGGCTGGTTACCACCCACCGGACGAAGCCATGTAGTCCGGTGCAACCGTTGTGGGAGACGTGTCTGGGCAGTTGCATCAACTCCCCAACTGTCTGTTGTTTTCCCCAAATCTCTCCATTCTACTTAGAGTGAATAGATTTCTTCGGGATCTACGTGCTCCATCCTCGGCCACACCATCACTTAACATCAGGCGAGTTGGTGGCCAAACGTAAATCCATATTGGATACAAAATAAAATAAAAACTTTGTTTGTTTCTCAGTAAGTGGGTTGTGGATGTTCTGACAAACGCTCCATTTAAAATGGAATTAGTTACAGTCAAGCTGCATCCAGGTAGACTGGAAGCCAGCGCTTATGTATTTAGGAACAAGCTAGATAGGTGGGAAAATTATGTTGGCTATCTCCTCAACCATTATAATAAGAATATAAGAATAAGAATTATTTATTTGCAAGAATACGAGTATAGCAAGTTGACAAAGTTCATAAAAGTAAGTTCCATCATACTCTACCAGGTGACTGGTGCGCAAATATTACATTATAATGTGGCTACCATAACATGGAAATAATCAATTTATTATAGTTTAAATAATACATTATAGAAATAAAAATGTCAATTACGTATTTTAGTTAAATGTCAATTTAAGTAACCATTCAAAACAAAGTACTTAGAATGACAATTAGGTACAAATCATTTTAAGTGATGAAAATTAATTATACAAGTTCAATTACATTCAATCTTAATTAATATCCAAATACAATTTAATGTCAATTACAATTTCTCAGTCAAAAATTCGGAAATATTATAATAGCATTTTGTCAAAAGAAAAGACTTCAATTGTTTTTTATACAAGTTAATATTTAATTCTTTAATGGACTGCGGAATGTGGTTATATATTATTGGCGCCAAACAGAATACGCTATTATGTTTAAGTGCCGTACTAGACTTCGTAACACATAGCCTACTATTATCCCTTCTGCTTCGGGTATTTGATTCCGATAGCTTTTTGATAACAATTATGGATAACAATTATTGTTCACCGGGTACTACTCACGCGCATTTTTCATTCAAAGATGATCCGACTACTTTCGAACTCGAACAGAGCTCTTAGTCATGCTTGCAAACGAAAGTGAGTTTCTTAGTATTAGTAAAAATAACATAACATAACATAGCATCACGCCTGTATTCCCCGAAGGGGTAGGCAGAGGTGTACACAATTGTACACCCACATTTCATTTAGTAAAAATGAACGTAAGTAGTAACCGGTGAACAATAATTAATATGAATATGCCTCGCGTTAAGTTATTGCACACTAAGGAAAACTCAAAAATTTACTTAGCCAAGAATGAAATGAAACTAATAAATTATTTACTAACTTTTAAACTATCGCGTTGCATGATTTTACCATAAACTAACAGGAATTAACGCGCAACAAATATCTCGCGTAATAAATTATTTGTAATTACCATAATACCAGCAAGACGAAAACTGCTCCTCCAACGGAAAACAAGAAATATAAATTATTATAACATAACATAGCATCACGCCTGTATTCCCCGAAGGGGTAGGCACAGATATACACAGTTGTACACCCACATTTCACCAATGCTGTTATTAAGATTGCCATCTACCGGGCACAAACTCAAACTCAAACTCAAATTTTTTATTTCAAATAGGCCCTATTACAGGCACTTAAGAAAAGTCAAAGCTAGGTGCACGGTTCCAAGAAGTTGGTCTTATGGAGAAGAGCCGGCAAGAAACTCCATAGACACTCTTTTAAAATTATGTGTTCTTTACAATTTAAATTTATTAATGTGAGAATAATGCAGGTTAATGTTGAAGAAAAGGCAGAATTTTAATTATATAAAAAGCCAAAATTATAACCAGAGCTATTACGAGCTGACCAGTCCCAACAGACAGCACCCGTTCACGAGTATGACGAGCGCATCAGCATCGCTAAACTCAACCATTTTGAAGGGAACTCAACGACCCAATACACAACGCCACCATCAGCAAGACATTTTAGTGAGCATGACAAACTCATAATACCCGGTCATAGGCTGTTATATGAGAGTACTTCTTTAATGTAACGATTAACATTAATGTCCACATAATGCTCACATTTTACAGAACAGTAGTGAAGCTATAAGATATAATACAATATTTATTAAGAAAATTACATTAAATAACTGTTAAAAAAAAGAAACAGTTAAGTCAAATAACAATACAGCAAACCAAATTTTTCGCAAATTTAAACTAGTAGCAGAAGGTACTAGATTAGAATAATTGTCATGTGATTATGTAAGATTTACATAAATATCAAGAAGAAAAATTAAATATATAGGTTTATATAATATATATATATACCTAGTTGTCAAAATAAGGTATAATAAAAACAGTTATTACCAAAGTAATCTGTACAGGCTACATCCATTCATGCAATAAATTAGACAGTGCCAGTGGGTCGCTGTGTGCAGGAGGGGATCGTGCGCCAAACATCCCTATCTTCAATGTAGTGAGTGATACTATAATACGCTTTAGATATTAAAATGCGTTTGATAACTACCTTAAACTTATCATCTGGAAGATCTGTAATATTAGATGGGATCTTATTATAGAACCGAATACCGTTACCCATGAATGATTTGCTGGTCTTCCTAAGCCTAAAACCGGGGACCATAAGCTTGTGCTTATTACGAGTGTTTAGATTGTGGTTGTCACTCTTCTTATTATAATCGGCAATATGTTTGCGAATGTACATGATATTACTGAATATGTACAATGATGGCAAAGTAAGTATATTTATTTCCTTAAACAATTCACGTAATGACTCACGACAGCCAAGATTATAAATAGCTCGGACTGCTCTTTTTTGTAATATAAAGATAGTCTCAACGTCAGCAGCCGAACCCCACAGTAAGATGCCATAGGACATAATACTGTGGAAATAAGCAAAATAAACTAGTCTAGCTGTTGCTACATCTGTCATCTGTCTTATTTTCCTAACAGCGAATGCAGCAGAGCTGAGTTTGCCTGCAAGTGCCTCTATATGAGAACCCCATTGCAGTTTAGAGTCTACTGAAACGCCTAAGAAAGCAGTTGAGGGAACCAAATCTAACACCCTACCATCAAGTTTTATATTTGTATTTATATGGGGTACGCTTGGTATGGAGAACCTAATACATTTGGTCTTATTCGAGTTAAGAAGAAGGTTATTAGCAGAGAACCATTTAGATACTTTATTAAGTGTATTGTTGAGTTCTATCTGATCCCTATCCTTTCTATTTACTTTGAATATAAGGGATGTATCATCAGCAAAGAGAACCATATTTGTCATGTTATCCTTGATAAGGTAGGGAAGATCATTAATATAAACTAGGAACAAAAATGGGCCTAGAATTGATCCTTGAGGCACCCCCGTTTTGACAATTGCACCCCTTGAAGTTACATTATCAATAGCCACCCTTTGATTCTGATTCAACAAGTATGAACTTAAAAAATCCATTGATCTACCTCGAATTCCATAGTAATTTAATTTCATAATGAGCGTTCGGTGATCCACGCAGTCAAATGCTTTCGAGAGGTCACAAAACACTCCTATAGCATCTTGAGCCTCCTCCCAAGCCCCCAACACTGCTTGGATCACAGTGGACCCGGCATCCACTGTCGATCGTCCCCTAGTAAACCCAAACTGTTTGGCATGCAATATTTTATTTTTATTAAAGTAGACTAACATTTGTTTTAACATTACTTTTTCAAAAATTTTGCTCAGAGCGGGTAGCACAGATATTGGCCTATAATTAGATGGGTTATTATGGCAGCCTGATTTGAAAATGGGTACGATTTTACTTAGTTTCATAAGATCGGGAAAAACACCGTCTGTGATGCAGCGATTAAATATTGACGCCAGCATTGGCGCTATCTTAGTAATTATTGATTCAACCGCCTTTATGGACAATCCCCATAAGTCCTCAGTTTTCTTAATGACAATTGTTTTAAATGTTTTTATTATGTCAATGTGGGTTATGAAATTAAATTCAAAGTTTGTGGAGTGTAACTCAACGCTTTCCTTTAGAAGAGACTCGGCCGCTATAACAGACGACGAAAGAGACTTTGTAGTCTCTGTTGGTATATTAGTAAAGAACTTTTCCAAGAATGTGGCAACTACACCTTTATCTGAAACAAGTTCGTCATCAACTTTTAGTTCTATTGTCCTATCCATGGACCTGCTATTGCCAGTTTCAGTATTAATTATTTTCCATGTAGCCTTTATTTTATTACTTGCATGTTTGATTGGATTATTAATAAAAGCGGCCTTAGCTTGTTTACAAACTTTTTTAAAGATATTTGAGTATTTTCTTACGTAATTATGAAAATTAACATCAGATGTGTAAGACTTTTTGTCATATAATTCATACATCACATCTCTACTGCGTCTTATACCCGCAGTTGCCCAGTTACTGAAATTTAAATTATGTTTTAAAGTTATTGATTTTACTTTACAAGCATTTTGGAACTCAGTAGATATAACATTAAAAAGTGAACGATACATTTCATTGGGGTCGCTATATTGTGGATTTAGTGTAAGTAACTGAGATTCTACATTAGAGCTGAACTTTTCTAAATTCTTTTTAGTTAGGGGCCTACACTGTGTAGTCTTGGGAAGTTCCTTTTTTTTAACATTGAATTTGATGATCTGACACTTATGATCTGAACGAATGCCACTAATAAGATTTTTATCTAATATTTTAAAGTTGGTTGCTATATTATCTATGCATGTGGCAGAGGTAGACGTTACTCTGGTTGGCTCAGAAAAAATATGTTTCAAGTTAAATGATCTAAATAAAGATAAAAGGTTTTGTTTATCTACGGTGTTTATCAAAATGTCTATGTTAAAATCTCCACAAACTAGTATTTTTTTGTTTATTCTTATTTTCCTAAGGGCGTCTTCTAATATTGAAAAGAAAAGGGTAGCACAATTCCAAACTCCGGGCTGCTACTGAGAATTTTCTAACAGAAAAACTCAATAACACTTTGCCCGACCCGGGAATCTAACCCGAGAGCTCATGCTCAGTAGTCGCGCTTGGGACCACTAGACCAACGAGGCAATCATACATTCAAGATAAATCTTTGAAAAGCATTAACGCATGCTGAGCGAACTCTAAAGTTACTACTTTAGTTAGAGGTCGAGATGGCTTAGTGGTTAGAGCGCCTGGAGTATTCATCCGGGAGGCGCAGGTTCGAATCCTGTTCGCGACCGTATTCTTTTTAATCATACATTATCATAGAATTTTAAATTATGAAACATTGATCCCTTAAAAGGAATATTGCATATCAGGAAATTATTATTACAAGCGCTGTCCTCAATTCATACAATATTTAAGCGGTTCAAGTAAAAACGCAATCTCGTATGTTTTCACGGCCGACGAGAAGAAAACAGAGCGTAAAATTAAGTTGTGCCATCAATTACGTCACTGCACTGAATGAAATAATTCTAAAATTCATTCTAGCAAGAGGTCTAAATGCCTACATTTTTTTTTTACAATGGGTACACTATCCTGATATTGTTTAAGGATGAGGTTATGACATAGAAATAATGGTACCGCATTTTTTTTTTTAGATTTTATGGCATTGTTCTATTTTGCTTTTTAATTATTATTTTGCTGTCACCGTGACAAGTGGAACATAAATGCCTTGTCTTTCTTTTTTTCAACTTTCAATGGCTCGTGGCCTTGCCTTTTTGCTTATGATGTGTACGCCATAAGCACAGTATGCAAATAGTATGTGTAATTCAGAGCAAATCAAGAGGCTACTACTGAGAATTTTCTAGAAGAAAAACCTAGTAACACTTTTCCCAACCTGGGACTCGAACCCACAGAACCTTCCAGTTAGCGCGACCAGACTAATCATGCAGGCACTAGTTTCTCGAACAAAATATTCTGAAAATCAAACCGATTGTCACTTTTTTGTTCCATTCCAATTTTATTCAACGAAAAAGCTGGTCAAAATTCAATTTTTTTATTTGTTCGATTTCTGGCGATTCGTCGTTGTTTTTGTGGGATATTCGTTTGCAATACCCAATGGAGAAAACCATTGTGTAGTTACTCGGCTTCCTGCAATCAAAGATCCATTCATGTTATGTTACACAAAAGGACTTAAAATAATAAGCGACTTGAAGGGACTCGTACTGGAGTAGTTATTGCGGGCGTACCACTCTCGCTAATGGCATATGATTCCCAATCAAACCTTTATACCTTTTACCGGTATGGTTAAAATGATCCAGGATTTCAATCGTGTGTTTGATTTTTTTATGTGTGTTAATGTAATGACGAGAGCTATTGTTGCTTTAGTGCAAGTTTTTTTGTGCTTGTGTGTTACCTCACCCCCCGTCTAGTGGCGAGAAAATTTGTTCGATATTTAGTCAGAAGCCGTCTCCCTTCTGGTCCTCTAAGGGTAATAAATCTGCCTAGCCAATTATATTGGGGTCAGTTTCTAGTCAAATCGGATGCAGCTATATATATGCCAGTATTTTACATGGAGCGACTGCCTATCTGATCTCCACAACCCAGTTACTGGGTGACATGATATCTCGTGGTAAGGAGAAAACTGGTTGTCAGACCTCTGACTACTCGTAACGACGGTCATAGATCTTAATTTGACCACCGATGCCGACAGCTTAACTTGCTCTCCGAGGCAGGAGGTGTGAAGTGATGGTCACCCATCCACAAACCAACCGCGGCACACGCAGTTTAACCTCGATCTGTGCGGCTGTTACTTAGCCGCGAGCCCCTCGCACTTAACACATTGCAAAAATCCTCATAGATCAATTCCGTACATTTCCTATAAACCACACCACCTGTTACCGCAGTCCGGACGTTGTTCCTGCACCACAACGTCATGACTGATCGCTCGTCAGGCACCAAGCTTTAGGTTTCATTAATAAAATAACCAAACATAGTACTTAACAAACACTTTATTTTAACAATAATTATTATCAAAATAACATAATTAACTGTAACGACTATCGGCGTGCTGTCTCTGTTACAACTAACATATTAATTAAATAAACATTTTGAGTGTCACAATTTTTATACTTATATTTAGATCTTTGTCACACCATATAAATTTGTCTATTTAATCCATCGTTAGCATATTAACGTAAAACAGACGACCATTATTTAAACATTATAAAAGTTAGTAATTAAGGTAACAAAAATGCTAAAATACAAAAAAAAAGCTAAATATATGAATACTCTAGTCTAGGCGTTCTGCCACCTAATCTAATCGAAGTTTTATAATTAAATTGGTGTCACTTTCTCAATGACTGTACAGTGACTTAATGTGCATACGTCATTTGAATCATCAGATATACTTTGTCTTCATGATTCTATGTGATTTTTGTAGTATATATGGTGGCTTCATGTTAATACCCTCTATATTTGATCGTATTTGCGATGAAAGAAGTCAGTGTTTCTGTAGATGATTGAGTATTATTCTTAAAGTCAAGATTTATAGGTTTTTAGACTTAAATAGTCTTCACATAAAAATTATGACACTCATTTTTATCTACGAAATTAAAAATACATTCACATTTATTACTCTATTTATAAGTAGCTAGAGAGATTGAATTTAGTCTAGAGATAAATATGTCAGAAAATAAACGCTTAAACAAGTTTCTAATGCGCAGTCGGCTAGGTCGTCTAGGGCAGTTCTATACAGGGTGTAAATTAGGGTGACCAAAATATTGTAGAGGATACATGGAAAAGGATATATATTATAAAGAACCCTGACATAACCACTTAAGTATTTGATCGAAATGGGGATATCACGTTAGCCGACCGCGTATTGGGCCAAGTAAAGCATAATAGGCCAGTAACTATCTTTAGGAACCATAAATTACAAATAAATACATCATTTAGGATTTGGGGGGAGTATGATTATGACAGTAAATTAAATAGATACATTCACTGTGTTAGAGAAATTATGTCCATTGCACCAAAAACTAAAACATTAAACAATTTTCTAAATTATATGTATTTTAGGTGCATTTACAAACAATTACAGAATAAAAATACACCTCTTTTTCTGTCGGTTCTATAAATAACTGATTATTCGTTATTTATTATTCTATTTGCAAATAAAATTATGGTACAACGGATAGCATTACAATATATTTTTTACAGATAAAAATATTTTAACTTTGGTTATATACTGTGGTGTCATATTACATTGCTAATTGGTAAAAAAATAACTGGAAGGTTATTTTTTATTTTTGAGAAACATTTTATGATATTAACATGATTATTTTATATCCATGATACTCGCTTGGATTTTTTATCTGACGCGTAGACATGTCAATATAAAGTGACGTATCTTCATATATGATTTTTTGTATTGTAATATATTTATTCGACAGTGTGCATACATTTTCGCTGTAAAATATAACTGTGTACTTAAAAAAATGAAATCAATTTTGTGCCCTCCGCTACCAATCACAATTCAACAAATTCCTATTGAATTATTCATGGTTACCGGACGAAAAATAAACTGTCAATTTTCGAACGCCGATTTATCGAATTGCTTTCCAGCTAAGTATGTTTGTTATGAGTATAAATCAAACAGTAGATATAATTATTTTTTATTCCGCTTCATTGAATAAATGAACAAAACCAATAAGTTTTTTGTAAATAAATTTATGTTAAATTTGTTTCCCAAATTATTTCTCATGACATATTTTATATATTTTTAACATAGGTATAAATAAATTCTTTATAAGGTACGTAAAGCTTTTAGAAATGAACACGTTAACTGTATTTATGATTGACTCTTTAAAAGTTTCAGCAATTGTACACATTTCGAAAATACATAAAATTATGAAAATGTTTTCATAAAGAAAATAAAAAATTGCGAAAATTTAAAAAAATATTATTTTTCAATTTGCGGACTGTATTAAAAAAAATTACGTTGGAGTTCTGAACATTCCTTTATTTCGTTTTTGTTAAAACTGAATTAATAAACTTATCAAAATAGTTAATGAAACCAGTATTCAAACGTAGAAGCGCGTCAACTTTTAAGGTAGACACAAATTTGCTTGGTTTTATAGAACGATTCGTAGTAATTTTGTAACTGACATTAAATACTCCCATAAAGATACACAGACATATTAAGTAAACAATGTAGAAATGATTTCCGAAAAATGGTTTACCTTCAATAAAACCTAAAAAACTATTTTTATTACTGTTTTAATCTCATTTGCAACACCTATTATATCGAAAAAACTAAACACTCGCGTTTATAATGAATTAACGTCATATTATATACACTATCAGTTCAATAAACTACAAAACAAAACAGCTTATATTACATACGATACAAGAATCTGAGGAATCTAACACGAACGACATTTAGATAGAAATATGGAATTTTGCGTCGATAGTACTGTACCAAGAATTGTTTGCATACGTTTAACAAAAGTCAATTAGTATTCTGAGGATCATAATATTTAAGCCAATAAACTAATTGATAAAGATACAGGAGAATATAGATCTGAAAAATACTTTAAAGTAGGAATGAACAAGGAGTTCACAAAATAATAAAGAATTTAACACAACATTAATATGGAAAATGAAAAGAGATCTAAGATAACAGAACCGAAAAACAAAGCCAACACTTTTCAGTTAAAGGCATAAATAGATCGTATGTTTTCCCAACAATGGGCCCTAAATAGAAACACCCACAGAAAATCACCTTCACTTCATTTACCCTAAAGGATACCGTATACACCCATAGTCACATTGAATCTCTTTGACGATACACACAATATTAACTCAAGTTCACACATGTCAATTTCATTAGAATCAAACTGAATCTCTAGGGCAAGCTTCGCGTTTCATTGCTCTAGTTTGAATAAACCTACATTATTGGAATAATTTTCTGTGAAAACAATTACAATGGCCTTTTGGGTCATATCGTTTTTCATTTCTTACGCTCCACTGGGATTTAAAATATTCCGACAAACGCCTTGCATACATCAAGCCCGAAGTAATTCTTTATAAATATTCATGAAACGTTTTCAAATGAAACGTAGTCAATGAGATGTGGTTTAAATTAACTTTGGCTCAATAAGTACCCAAAGCCAGTATTGAGAAAGTTTTTAACCGCAATTTGTGGCGAAAATCTGAGCAATAAGAAACTTTGATTGAAAGTAAAATTTGTTGTAAGTTCATTCAAAATTTAATTTCTACAACTGTAATTGGTACTGGATAAGGGAATTGGGTTTTGTGATCTTGAACTCGATATTATATAGCGACAATTTTGGAGCCTTTGAAGTAAATCAAATTAAAGTATAGATACACGAATATTCTATCCATAAGTTAAATCTTGAATTGTCACATCGAGTTGTAATAATTAAAGGTTGTATTTTATCAAACGTATCAAAATCTTTCAAAGAATTCATGCAAACTTAGATAGCCAAAGTAGAAGGTGAATAGGATATCTACTAAGTGATACAAAAGACTAATAAAAACTTGTAACAACCGCAAAGCACGCAATTTACAATGGGCACAGCACTATCGACAGTCCAATAATAGAACATACTATCGAATATTCATGTAGAAAGACTAGTATCGATTTTAAATATAGCTTAAGATATTATTCTTCGCAATAGTTTGTTTAAATAGTAAAACTAGGAATTTGAGAATTTGGTTACTTAAATAGGGTAGTTTAAATATAAATATCAATTCAGTTGGGGAGAATTTTAGGTACGTTATATTAGATAAGGAATCTAAAAAATTTAAAATGTAAGGTCTAATAAAATCTGATGACGTAAAAGCAACATTTTAGGCTAAAATTCTCAGTAAGGATAAAACATTATAAAGCTACAAGCATAAATCCGAAATGTTACTAAAAGAGTTTCTGTGAAAAATTCTAGAAAATCTACCGAAAGCGTAGAAATAGTCTACATAAAATAAATTCGAAAAGAACAATATTGGTCCGAAGTCAGGCAGAATTTTTTATAAAAAGGTCGAACGAATTTAGAGATAGACGTGAAAGGTAGTAAAGCGTACGATTCATCGACTAGATAAAGTTTTCCTATATCGATAATGATACACGTTATGGAATTGTGAATTATATCGAATAAAACATACCTACTTACATATATAAATGTGAAAACGAAGATGATATACGAATGTCATAAATACTTAGTATACGTAGTAGATGTAGAATTACATAGATCGAAAGTAGTTTCAAATCGATTTTATGTTTATTGTAAATAACAAACCTAGACGTGTCCAAGGTGATAAAATAGTGAATCGCCTTTTAGAAATCCTCTCTGTATTTTGTATCAAATCGATATAAGATTTCTAATATTCAGCATAAGAAGTGGAAGCGTAGAGGCAAGTGACGCAACAGAAACACATTCAAGAGAATTTGAAGGAAACTCATAACAATACTCTAAATACAAATTCTAAATATTGGATAATATTCCTCAACACAAGCCATCTAAAAATAAATATCAATGCTTATAAATATGGCAGTACTTAACTATTCGAATAATTTCGTATGATGCCTTTTAAAATAATATTCTCTTGATTGCACCGATTTTTATTTCATCATGGTGTTATTCGATTTTCATATAAGTATCACCGATTCCTATAAAAACATTTATTTTGTTAGAATTAATTTGAAATTGCAAATACATTCGATAGTTTGGTTGCTTTCAAAGCAATATTTTTCATTTGTCAGTACGTTACCAATTTTAATTGTATCGGTATGTTTCGAGCATTACGATTACGATTTATTTGAATCGATACAGTGTGCAAGCATTTTAGCATTACAAATTTGCTTAATATATAATATTTCTCTAAAGCTTCATCTAACGCTAAATAAATCTGAGTTAATCATATTATTTACATAATACTCTCTAAGTTACTACGGTATTATACTTTTATGTTTTAACTTTACTGTGATTAAAGTGAGCGGCGTATCTAATAAAATTGTATGACTAGTCATTTGAATACAAATGTTTCTCTTAAAAACAGTATTTTAATATTTTCATCATTTAGATACCTCCTTTAATGTCATCATTATTAATAAAGGTGTCACTGAAAGTTCAGAATTGTTCAAATTGTCTCTTTATGTTTAGAGCCTTATGTTGACAACATTTTTCAGTAATCAATGCATTCACACATTTATATGGATGGAGATTTTAAACAAATATTTGTTGGATAATTCAACTAGCGCTGACAAAATCGTATTTCAATCCGCCATTACGTTATTGAAATATGTAGTCATAGTGTTGTTCAAAAACAGTCAGAATCAATAAAGGTATTATTATTGTTTGCTGTTCCGAACCCAAATTAATTGTGGTAACGGCAGGGGAATGATGATCATTTATTGTTCAACAATACTATCCTCAGGTAGTGTTTATCAGTTATGAAATTTTATATATTGAAAATTCTGTTTAAAATCTGTTAGAGAAAGCTTTTATTACAACTGCACTATAGTATTGCAATGTATATTGCTTCTTAAAAAAAAATACGATCTCAAACAAGTCCTTCAGATCTAATAAAACTTTTTGAGATCTAAAAAAATTATAGACGCCTTTTTAATTTGTTTTCTTCGCTTGAATAGTAATATAAGTACTTAGTACTAACTTTGATGAGTTCTAAACTAAATAGGACTTTGAAATCCCTTTGAAAAACTATATAATGAGCAAACGTTATTTTAACAGAGTAAGGGCATAAAGTCACATTCTCAAACGCTAATCAATTTTAAGTTTCTCCCTCAAACTCTGTGTTAACTACAGCACAAATACATAACAGCGTAAAAGTATCTATTTTTAATGTTTTTCAAATATTAAATTGTAGAATTGTCTCGTTAATTTGTCTATGGCAGCAGGTGATTTCCAATTTTGAGTCGCATTAGAATAGTGATGAAACCTTTTTAATTTATTAATTTGCGGCCAGGTTCACAAATTGATATTAATTCATTTGTACAAATGACTTATCGTCACGTTTCCATTGTTTCACTATAGATGTACTATATGTAGATTATGCCGTCTATTATGTTTTGCTACCGTCATAATTACAATCAGCAATCCGGCATTAAATGTTCAGTTTAGTTGAAATTTTGCTCAAAAGGCCATTAATGGAAAATGGAATAAATTTTTGCGGTACCGACGCGATCTGGTCAGGCTAATGAGTTGTTGAATGACAACTTTATTGAGTATCACCGCCAATTTAATCACAATAAAATACATTATGAACACTGCGATTAAACTCAAAATTATTACAATAACATGTGAGTTTGGAAATATTTACACGAACAAAATATTTTTCTAGCGGCAACACAGCAAATACACTCATAATTTTATCTATAACTACTGTATTATTTACATAATCAAATTGGCTTTTAAATAATAAATCACGAAATCGATTTTAATTTACGATTCCTTTTAGATATTTATATTGTTATTTGGGCAAACATTTTTATCGTAAATCACAATCGCCATCGATAATCGAATCGCTAAAGTATTAAACGTTGTCTTAGTGTCGTTAATCGCAACATGTCTAAATAATTCCGTGTCTACAAAATCTTGGCTCATATTAATAAAATATCATCATATCACACCGAGCGATGTAAAGTGGTTTAATTATAATGGAAAAGCACGATTTTTATTAACTTTCGTGAGACATATTCATATCAATTATTGTTCACCGGTTACTACTCACGTGCAGTCATGAGCTAAGCCCGCGGCGATGTCGCGAGTCACTCACACACACACAGTTTGACTCACGAAATCACTGGGGGTTCAGCTCATGACTAGGGGCTCCGTTCGAGTTCGAAACTAGTCGGGCAATACCGAACAATCAACGTGAGTAGTAACCAGTAAATAATAATAGGAAGAACAGTATGATGTCCTTTTTATAAGTAGGTAAATATTTTTACTCGTATTATCGGCACTTGATCAAAACATAGTATCACGCTTTTATTCTGAAGAGTTAGACAGAGATATATTGTTACATCCAGCTTTCACCGACGCCGTTATGAAGTCTAAAAGCTAAGCAGTGTGATGTTACTGCCACCTGCCGGGCACAAGTCCAAACTCCGACCTGATACTGAGAATTTCCTAACAGAAAACCCCAATATTTTTTTCTAAACTAGAATCGAAATCGCAAAAATAATGTTCGTTTTCCTTATTTTATTCTTAAAGCATTCAGTGAGTAAATTTATTTGAATAAGATTTCATGCATTTAAGAATATGACTGCAGTCAAATAAGACTTCCATTTTTAGAAAATTTTTTGTAGTACGGTCGATTAGTTTCAAAAAGCTTTTCATGGAAGGCATCTTCACATAAAATATGTGGTAAAATTTTATTGAAATTGTAAAATCAGCAGCCGCGACATCGTTTTGACTTTACTTTATACTTTAGCTAGAAACTTTATCAGTTCCTTATTTTATAAGATTGTTGAAATGGAAAAATATTGAGTAGGTAGGTGACAGGGTATATTCTTTAATTTATTCCTTTCCTTCTTTACTTTTTTATAGAATGCGGGTTTTATAGAGTACTTTCAGCATGCACCACATTTATCTGTACGCAAATAAGATGCCGATAGATATGGTTATGACTTCCTAAATCTTATCAATTATTCAAGATAAATCTTTGAAAAGCATTAACGCATGCTTAGCGAACTCTAAAGTTACAATATTAAAATGGAAAAAGAATACGGTCGCGAACAGGATTCGAACCTGCGCCTCCCGGATGAAGAGCAGCGCCTGGAGTATTTATCCGGGAGGCGCAGGTTCGAATCCTGTTCGCGAACGTATTCTTTTTCCATTTTAATATTGTAACTTTATCAATAATTGTTCAACGGTCATTTGTCGCGATCGAAACTTGTTTATTTTTTGGTGATTGCCCGATTAATTTTGAACTGGCACGGAGTCTTTAGTCATAAGCTCTAAGTCAGTTAGACTCACGAAACTCGTGATTACGGGCTCCGTTCCACTTTCATCTGGAAAAATGTACGCGAGTAATAACCGTTTAAAAATAATTAAAATGAATGTGTCTCACGAATGTAAAATCCATGCAAATATATTGACTCTCTTCAAATTATTACATAAAATTCGTTATTTGTTAAATCTATTCATATAATCTATACATACCACAGCCACCAAGGCTACTTGTAATGATTATTAACAGGTTATAAGGGAGAAAGATAATGTTCTAGAAGGAAGAAAGAGTATATTTGACGTCTAAACCTGTACATTTGAGCATACAAGAGCGGGATCTGATGCAGCTGATTTTGAGAAAGAAGATTTTGAAAATATAAATGCGAACATCAATTCAGATTTTCATCAGATTTCAATTGATAAAGCTTTGATTGTATTTATTGAAATAAATGATGACAGATCACTATCAAACCACAAAATTAATATCGTACGAATAAATTTACATTGTGTAATTAAAATATATATTTCCAATAGTTTTTGGTAGTTATTCAGTTCTACTCAATTACAATATTTTAAAAACATGAAACTATAATCTATTATGTTCTGCTTTTTAATGCTGAACTAATTTAACTTTGAAATTTATGAAGATTATCTTACTTTACTTTTTCTAGACTTAATGAAAACACTTATACTTGGATTTCGTTGTTTCTTTTCATCAGTTTGAACTCCTCATCATCAGCTGCTAACACGCCGATCCGAACACGCTAACAACGGTACATATTTAGACTATTCGTAATCATTCTACAAATAAACTTCGCACTGTCGCTTACGACCTTCTCAACTATGCTTGTCATCATTCCTTTAACTACATTACAAGCAAGAACGTCATAACCGACAGAACAAACTCCTCAGTAGACTTCAACTAACACGCGCTTAATCCAAATATTTTACCAAAATTTGGACATTCAGAAGCCTGGGATGACGTCATAGGCTTCTAAGCTGGACATGGTGAGGTAAATCAGCCAGAGGGAAAAGAAGAACATAGAGGTGACGATCTTGATGTTCTTTGGTCCTCCGAGCTCTCCTCCAATGCTTTTTCGTCTTCGAAGGACGAGGACTAACACTGCTACGCAGGCTTCGGAGCAGTACATTGTGACGCTGAAGGCTAGGCTGTAGGAAAAGGTGGAGGTTACATATTTGGAAGACGACATCATTTGAGAAGATGGCTATTGCCAATTGATTTTATAGGTGGTTTTGAACTGATATAGTAAAAAGTTTGCCTGTTTGTATTTTACCAGCTTTTATTTAACTTCAGCTATTAGTAAGTTTGTGTTCATAATATTTTCTGAATCTTCGAGAAGAAATGAGTTATTTAATATTTCCTGCTATAAACTGAATGTATAATGTGAGTGTAGTATTGAAACAATTTGCAAAATTTTATGATATGTATCGTCCGTCACTAATCAGTCATGCCGTTACGTTTAAATATTAATTTATTGATGTAACCGACTGACTAAAAACATTCTGAGGTTTCTGCCCTATTCTCCTGAACATACGAGATACTTACTTCCCAGGATCTATAAAGAACCTTTCGCCATTGCTCCAGTGGACGATAGCGGCTAGCGTCCACGCGACCCCGATGCCGAGGAACACGTTGACAGCGTTGGACCCCGTGACGTTACCCACTGACGCGTCTGCGTGCTTGTCCTGGCACGCTGCCACTTTGCTCGCGAATGTGTCTGGTGGTGAAGAATATATTGTTAACATTATGTTGAAAGGTAATGGCTAAGCTTAAAAATTATAATTTTTAATGACAAAAGTTCAAAAACGACGTACTCTTTTAACATTTCAATTTCTGTTCTCTACTTCAAAATTAACTTATTGTCCATACATTTATTTGGTTTGTAAGATGTGTAATTTTCTAAAACATCAAGTTCTATTCGATTAACATAACGTAAAATAGCATCACGCCTGTATTCCCCAAAGGTGTAGGCAGAAATGTACACAATTGTACACCCACGTTTCACCAATGCTGTTATTGAGTCCCATGTAATACATATGTCGCAGATGGAAAGTGTTCGAAACGTCAGAAAAACAAAAAACCAATAATACACGCGATTAATCCGGTTAAAAGTTATTTTATTTTACTTGTCAATAGCAAAAAAAAATATGGAAAATTTGAATGACGTAAATACTAAACCACTATAATAGTCGACAATATATCGGGATTATGAAAGAAAATAAACGAAATTGATCCATGAGCGAGCGAAGCGAGCTCGGGAGTTTCGTGTATCCCGACACGGACAGGTTACGTTCGAAGAGGATGACGGGGGCCAGTGAGCGAGCGTAGGGAGGAACTACCTCCGTCATCCTCTTCGTGTTTAGGTTTTTTCTAACCTTACAGACACAAAAATAGGAGACCCGCGGAGCGGGACTCCGTCGACCCAGCCACGGAAAGTCAAATCAGAATACAGTATCTTTTTTTTACTTGAGTGGTGACTATCCATTTAATATACCTATACAATAAACAAACCTGTCCCACAGTAGATATGTCATTCTGCATTACGTCTAAAGGTGGGTTGCTGTTTTGTTAAACGTATCACAATGACAATCCAGCTGAACGTCGTTCAGCTGTTTTATAAAACAGTACTGTTTTGTAAATCAGCTAGGTAGTAGTTTCGTAAAACAGCGGATTCTACAATCCATCTGCGACATATATATAGTATGTGGTAGTATATAGTAGGTGAATGAGAGAATTTCTAACAAAAACCCAATAACACTGCCCGACCTGGGATCGAACCCAGGAACTCATGCTCAGCAGTCGCGTTTGTTAGTTAGTTAGTTCTACTGATTATGTTTTATAAAATAAATCTTAAGTGCTCCAAATCCCAGGTCGCGAAATATAAAATTCTTTGGTTGATTGCAATAGGTTCAACAACACTGGTAAAATGTTGGTGTTCTGAACAACTGTGTACACCACTGCTTACCCTCTTGGGAAAAATCAGGGTGATGCTATGTATGTAAAATAATCTCGTTCCTGAATCGAAACTCCCAAAGCAAATATTATCTTATCTTCTAAGGCCATTATATAGAAGCCTCGCCGATTTTCCTTGCTCGACAACATCTTCATATTTAATCTCTTTAGCCATACAAGTGTAAGCAGTGTCTTCGTAAAGACTACAAAAGTACTCTTTTCCGATTAAATAAAAAGTTTTAAAATATAGGACAAATGCTTAAAACGGTGAAGGAAAACATCGCGAGGAAACCAGCACACCTGAAACATATTCTCGATGGTGTGTAAAACCATGTCAGAGGCCTACGGGTGGTTTAAATTCTGACACTAGGTTGGTTATCAACCTCACGATAAGAAGAATGCTTAATAAGTTACTGTACTTTTTTAAAGATGTAATTTTTTGCTTTTGAAATAATTACTCCAGAGAGGCGTACACATCTGGATATTGCAGGTTAATATTCTGCTCAAACTTTAGACTCCGATACTCATGAATTCGTTTGAATAATAAATATCAGAAAAGGTCTTTTTTGGAAGATTTTGAGTGTTCTTCAGATGCAAGCCGTGACACATTGCGTGAATGTCAGCCACTTAGCCAAGTGATAGCCTATAAATATATATACAGAGGGAATTTTTGAAATAGGCGTAGATGGTTAAATTCGAAACTATAAGGAATAGCGAAAAATACTCAAAGGCGTCTCAGGCTCGGTTTTGATGAAAACTAAAACTGTGTAATTGGATTTTTGAAAAACCTATATTCCTATCCAAGAATCGAATCCATTGATTTTTACATCATTCGATAGTGTTGCTAAGAAGGATCAATTAATCAGTTTATTAATCAGTACTTAAACGTTTAGTTTCGGATTCAGCATCCACGCCCATTTAAAAAAAAAAACCCGGTATATTACATAACCTTCTCGAAGATGATGCCGTGTTAGAAGTTTGACTAAAGTAACAATGGCTTTAAAGAAAATCTACCTCATTTCTAAATTCTCTGGCCATACTCTGCACTGTAAATAAAAGGCTGAGCAATCTTTCGATTAAAGATAACATGAAAAGAAGACTTGTGAAAGAAGATTCAGAGTATTGTGTTATTTTAAATATCAAAAGTCCATATTAGACGCGTCATTGTTTTAAACAATAGATTGCTTCATCTCAATGAAGGTGGTGTTTTTTCAAAAAAAGGGCAAACTTAATTTATGAGTACGTTATAATTACGGCAGCATGCGGCATGTGCGATCACAGCTGCAACTGCGGGGCAATTGCGTAACTGACTTGCAATGACAACATGTAGTAGTGATAGCCTAAAGGTATGACCGTTGGACTGACAAGTCAAAGGGCACAAGTTCGAAACCAGGGCATGCACCACTGACTTTTCGAAGTCATGTGCGTAATAGAAATTAATCATCACTTGCTTATAACGGTGAAGGAAAACATCCTGAGGAAACCAGCACACCTGAGAGATAATGTGTATAAAGATCTCGATGGTGTGTAAAGCCATGTCAGAGATCTATGGATGGTTTGAACTTTGACACTAGATTGTTCATCAACCACACGTTAAGAAGAAGAATGACAAAACATTTCAATTTACCATACATTGCGTCGTATGCGTCTTTAAAAAAATAAAAATTCTATACGACTAGTAATAACGATACAATGCATAATGTCAGACTGCCAAAATGAAACCGACTGAGTATAATCTGGTAGTCTTCAAAGTCGGTAATGATTTCAGACTAAAATATTTTCTTATTTCACGTTTTTTACTTGGTTTTCACCATAGTTTGTAGTTTATTTTAGAATACATACTTGGGTAGGGAGGTGTACAAAGATATAAAGATAGAGGTCTAAATTTCACCAATGCTGTTATTAAGTCACATGGTCACATAGGTGATGAGCCATCTAATGAGCACAATTCCAAATTCCTAGCTTTTGCTGTGAGATTGTTAATTTACTTAATACACTTTATCCGACCCGGGAATCGAACACAGTCTCACGGTCCCGTTCTAGTTTATGACCATAACTTGAATCAATTAATGTTATGGTTTTTGTTTATACTTAGTCTAGACAACGCCACAAATAATAATTAAAATACTTACCAGGTATACTAGTCCCCAAAGCAACAAAGACGATAGCAGTGACCGAGTCCTTGATGCCGAGGGTGCACCCGAAATGGGAGGCCACGTCACCGATGACAGCGGTCACGAGGCCAATACAGATGATTGACACCACGAAGCAGACATAGCCGCCGCCTATGTCTGTGAGAGAAAAGGAGAGAATCTCGTGTTAGAGTACAGTCTCATATTCATATGTCCTTTGGTCTAGTTGTCTTAAAATTTGGTATAATCTCTTCGCATTGACATAAGTACGTTAATATGTTAAAGAAAGAAAAAAATATTTTGGAGCAACATAACATACTACCACGCTTATAGTTCCCGAAGAGGTAATTGTACTCCACATTTCACCAGTCTATACGTGGTGAGCCTATTGTTATTTGCCGGGCAGAATTCCAAACAACGGGCTGTTACTGATATTTTTCACTTTCAATCGAACCCGACATAAGAATCAGACACAAGACCTCATGGTCAGCAGTCACGCTTGAGACCGCTAGACCATCAAGGCAGTTAAGTAAGTGATAGCGACAGGTATAATTAACTTTTCAAGTGCTGATAATGAGATACAGTTAATTACCCTATTGTTATCGGTCTCCAGAGGCCTACTGACGATCTATGGTTCTTTGAAAAAGGCGTCAAGAATGATTAGCAATCTAGACATCTATTTAAAATGTTCAAAACTGATAACATTGAAATAATGCGATTTAAAAATGGTTAATTGCATATATTTTTATAGCGAAATCGCTATTTTAACATAAATAAACTTTAGCTGATGATCTGGCTTTTAAATTTAATATTTCCAATCATATTCGTGTCATATAGACATTTTTTTTTATAAGCTTACCAGGCTGGTTTGGGGCGGTGTCCCCTACACCGCCCCAAACCAGCCTAGCACCGTAAATGATTTGGAAAAACATGGGGAAAGCCTTTACCCAGCAGTGAGACAGTATAGGCTAAAAAAAAACTTACCAGTAGGTGGTATCAACGCGAACACAATTTTCCAGAACAGCGTGACCACGTGCAGCACATAGTCGAAGCACGAAGGTGGCTCATCAGGGTCATCAGATCCTGAAAGTAATACCATATTGAAAACCCTTATCGTAATCACGTATTTTGTTAAAAACTGCAGAGGCTCAATGATTGCCTTCTCATACTGTACGAAATAAAATATAGCCAGGAATATATTGGGGGGGGGGGGTTTGTTACCATCATTAATTTATTTCGGGCAGGGGTTTTTCCCTTTCTTCATGCATGGAAAACATGTCAATATTATAGCTTTCATTTCTTATTTTGTTCAGTGACTTGTCACCGACTGCATTACAAACATGTTGTTGTTTGTACTAAAATACTCCAGGAATGACGCAAAGTGTTTAGAATGGTGGTAATGCCACAAGGGCAAACCCGTCACGACATTATTTTTTGTTCTAAAAAAGGGGTTATTAATTGGTCATTGGAGAGACTAAGGTTAATTTAGATACTAGAAAAATGAGGCTCCATTTCTCGACCGAAAACAGGCACACCTTTACCTAGTATCTAAATTCAAAGATTTATATTTACCTGAGCTAGCAGTCAACGCTTCCGAAAACTGTTCCTTCCACGACGAGGTGCCTATAATAATGGATGCGTTTGCTCTTTGAACTAGTTTGTCTACTGTGTTCTGAAACAAAACAAAAAAATATAAGATTAAAATCTTACTGACCTGCGATACAACTTTTATTTGCAATTTGAAAGCTTTCATTTTAACGGCCTCACAATATACATTGCGTCTATCGTAGTAGCGAGAATGTGGTATAGGATATTTACTTTTTAGAGGATACAGCGTAATAAAAGCAAATTGAAATATATTGTCATTGCAAGTCAATTGCGCAATTACAATAGATTTAATTTTGACAGTCTAACAATATACGAGTACATTGCGTCAATCTCAGTAATCGAGGTTGTAATATAGGATTTTTACTTTGCAGAAAATACGGCGCATTATCAAATGTATTGTCATTGAAAGTCAATTGCGCAATTACACCGTTGCGGAAGAACTTTAAATAATTGCAATAGCTTTCATTTTGACAGCTCAACAAATACATATATTGTGTCAATCTTAGTAGTTGAGAAGTGGTATAGGTTTTTTGCTTTCTAAAGCATACAGCGCAATTTATGGAAAATTTAAATGTACCATCAGTTGCACAATTGTCCTTATAATCACTAAAACTGTCAGTCCCATTTAATACAGGATATTTACCAAGCGTCATTATCACTGATCAATTTGACTTCTATTTCTAAATATGGTAAATATACTGTTATAAATCATCAGCATCATCATCACCCTTTAACAATTTATTAAAAATTCCTACTGCATGTTTTTTTCTTCCATACATCTAATCAGCCATCAGGTCAGAAGTCACTCTCTTTCTAGCTTACCATCTTTCACACAACCATTCATTCTTTCCTCGGTCTTCCTATAATCTTACAGAGTCATCTTCATCTCCTCTATATCCTGTTATAAATAATAATGATGATACAAGTAAGGCGTTATTGATACAACTAAACTTGACTTAATTATGTATATCTTTAACAGATTCTATAATTTCAATATTTTATATTTTACTAGTCAAAAGTAGGTATGTATTTCTAGGTTTATTTTAATATTCCAAAGTACGTGTGGGGTAGAATAAATCAGGGTACTTAAAACTTCGTTAAATTACTTAAATATTTATTATTGATTAGACAACAGCGGTTGAAACTTCATTTTACCAACGGAAATGATACAGACGAATTTTAAACCGATACAGAAACTTTCAAGGTGGATTCTACTAATAAAAATTTAAATTTATTAAAATATCTGGCGACCCATTGCCTCTTAGGATTTTTTTTTAAGTTTCATGAGGTGAATTTACCTTCAAAATTTTGGCAACTAATGCAAGTACATATTTGGACAGAAACGAGCACAACTTTTTAAATGGCAATGTCGCTTATTACTTTACAATATTACTTTTATTTTATAAACCATAGTGCGTCAATGGTATAACGGCTGTGGTTAAAAATCAAGACCTCGCGCTCTACAACCCAACACGGTTAATAACTGGCATAAGACACGTAGGTACCACAAACTTTTCATAATAGTGTGCGTATTAGAAATTATCACTTGCTTAAAACGGTGAAGGAAAACATCGTGAGGAAACCAGCACACCTGAGACATAGAATAAGTAATTACTACGTGAAGAAGCGACACTCCCCTCTCCCCATTATCATCGCTCGCAACGTAGCAATACGTCTAGTATTACCGTCATTCAGTTGTCACCACTTGCTGCGTGCTGTGTGCGAAATCGAGCGATAATATTTTGGAAATAGAAGCTCTGTTGCTTACGTACGTATAATGCTGACTTCCCGCATTTTTGGTTTTGCTCAGCCCTACAACAATTACCCACACACAGAAAACGTGTGCAGACAAGCCGGTGTTCCTGTAGTAGTAGTAAGTTAAATCAGTTCGCTTGTCGGAGGTGTGTCTGAGAGGTTTTCAGTAGTTTTGGGAATTCATGTCTGAGAGATTCTCAGTAGTGTTAGAATTTATGTCAGAGGTCTATGGACTGTTTAAACTCCGACACTAGATAGTTCATCAACCTTATAATGTAATACTATGTCATGGTTAATGTCTTTATCATGTATTTTTGGTTTTAAATTTTTTTGCTTATTACGCTTTATTGCTAAGTCACCAGTAAGAAAAATGTCAAATGACTTTTAATACGCCAACTGTTTTTTTCTGTTGTGCAGTCCCAAATTTGGTATTTTAATATAGAACCGCAACATTTAAAATATCTCGTAATCTATTAAGTTCCGGCTAAACATACAACTTGTAACAGAAATCTGTAGTCATAGTTTGATAGATCAATGAACTTTTACCGAAATGTGTGGAGCAGCTGATTTTGTTCCGCGCTTTCAAAGTTGGTCGCATAGTAAAAGTTATTGTTATCCATGGGTACATTGACCTCTCAAACTATGAATAGGAACTTCTGTTAAACGTTGTTTTAGGGGTTATATTTGTTGCATTTTAGCTTCTCTATCTAGTCCTGCCAGGTATTCGTCGAGTTACCAGTAACCCTGTATGTGGGTGGCTCGAAATAGTTATTGCAATACAGACTTTTACGATTTAGTGTTTATGTAACATCTTACCTGATCGTGTAGGTAGTATATTTATGTATGTAATTAGCGTAGTTATAGTTTTAATGTTATTTGTTTTATTTATGTTTTAAATATATATTTTATATACATATATGTTTATGTAGGTAATATGTATAGAACTGGGTGACATCCGTGACTCAACATCAACATCAAGGCTCAGTTGAAAACCAGCGCCAGGCACTAGTTGCCTGGCATTAATGCTGAACATGGGCCTTTTTGGTGCGGCCGCAGGGTACATTGTCCTAACATTAGCTGCTTAATTTTAGAATAATTTAATTTTAAGTTTAATCTTAAGGCGACAAAGTTCTGGGCCCCTGCTGTGCCAAATAAAATCTTTTTCTTTCTTTCTTTCTTTCTTTTTGTATACAGTTGCCTCTTACAAACTTTATACGACACCTTTATTTTAGTTTAAGGGCAAGATAAATTATTACAGAAAGGCAATCAGTTCTCTTTAGTCTAGTGGTAGCAAGCGCGGGTCCTGGGCGTGAGATCTAGGCTCACCACATTAACATGGGACTTTTTTTATAACTTCTGCGGCGTGGAAGACGCAGTGGTCGAGCGATCGGCTGTTACGCCAGGTGTCACGGTTTCGGTTCCCGCACGGAAATAAATATGTATTTAAAAAATCTTCTCGTATAAGTGGTTCTGAGTCTGGGTGTGCGTGTATGCGAGATTCGATCTCTGTAAATGCACCCACACGAATCACAAAAATACGAGGAAATTATATCAAAAGTCTGGTACGTTCACGTCACGTTTATTGTTTTGTGAAAATTATTGAAATGAAATCATACCAAATAAGTTTATATTAAATGAGATGCACAAAATAAAAACTTTTGACTTTGACTTTGACTTTGACATCGGCTTTGACTTTTACGTTGACTTTGACACGATAAATTCCGTAGACTCAACAAAATTTAAAAAAAGATGGCATCGGTGTAATTTCCAGCATGCCACTGCCTTCCCTTTATGAAATACTTGAAAATAACTTACTTTGAATTCTTTGCTCTCCTTAATCCTGAGCTGAGCTCTGGTGATCTCACCAGCTCGTGGTAGCCCCATCATGGCGACCACTGCTTCTTCCTCCGGCAGGGTTGCCAGATGATTGGCTTCATTGCCAGTCGCCACAGGATTGTCATCATCTGTGACAAATATTCAATATTAGGCACTACAATTACCAGAACTTTGAAGACTTTTCAACAAAACAGCATTTTTAAAACTTTACATCACACACACGACATAGTTAGGGTGGGTAAGAGCGCAAATGGATTTCATTCGTAATAGCTTTCATTCAGATGGTCCGAAATTATATAGGTATTTATTTATCTGCTAATTTCCTTTTATAGAGTCAATGTGTAATTCATAAGTGTTCATTTTAACCATAATATAAAAATCTATAACATTTCTTTTTTAGTTTTTACCATTATAGAAGCCGTTTTCGTCTTACAGTCGGAGCTTATACAATGCTTCAATCTTAGAAGTCGAGAAAGTGGTATAAGATTTTACTTTTTAGAGCAAACGGTGCAATAAATGGCAAATTGAAAGCTATTACTATTAAAAGTCTGATTTAAGAGGCTGTGTGACTAATTTTGTACTAAGCCGAAGCCTTCAGCTATGAACTGATTACGCTTAGATTTTGCGAACCAAATTCACAAGTAACCGACTGACTTTTGACTTTGACTTTGATAAAACGTTCACGAAGAAAGCCACACAGAAGGTTCACACACTTAAAACATAGATAGCTCTTGGTTTTGTAAAACATGCAAATGAAATTCTTCAGTAAAACTATCATGACACTGACAGGTCAATTCTCTTGCTTAAAAACATCCCATAATTAATCCTGGATTTCAAAAACCTATCAAATGTACTTGTAAATTTTTATTTCAATTATGCATATTTAAGTAGGCACTCGTGACTGTATTTTTAGCAACACAACTGTGGGATTACTCACTAATATCAATTCCAATATTATATACAAAGCGTAATTTTAAAATAAATTTACCTACATTACAGTTGCCTCAATTTTAAAGCATGTTGTCTTCATAATATATTATCCCGACTCTATCTCAATTATTTTTTAGACATTTTGGGATTTAAAAGCACGAACTGACATATTTCCAATATCAGTCGAGCGGAATTATTTTCAAGAGTAAGCCCACTGGTCTATCATCACTAACTTTACGAGATTCTGGTTTTCAGAAATGCTAATGAATATATGTTACTCGAAGACATACATTTCTAGCAAAGTAGGTACAAGCAACACGTAAGCGAAATTATGTAAAAAAATAGTGTTTATTTGAATACTAAAATATAATATTTCTAAATTTTAATATTTTTACGATAATGTATCAACGATATAATCGAATAAAAAATATTTACAAAATACATGCATATAACGCTATTAAAAATCTAGGTACGTCAAAATAAAATATCCGAACATTTTGTCGACATTTAAATTTTAATTAATTATTTCTTGCAATTATAGTACCTGATAATAAAATCAATTATTATTAAACCAAATCTATGTTAACGCCATCTAGTCAAACTGGATTTATATGACAGTAAACCTGAATAGTTTTTTATCCTATATCCTTTTCCGGGTCATGTTTAAGCTTTGTACCTAAAATCCGAATCGGTTCAGCTAATTAAGTCACCAAGAAGTAGACGCACAATGTCTGACAGACTGATTAACTACTAGCTGTGCCCCTGACTTCGTCAATTACAATTATTATAACAATTTAAAACGTTAACACTCAGCCTGCGGACCTGCTGGCCACTAAAATAAAAGACCTCAAAGTAATAATTATATCGACATATTAATTTTAGTCTTATTTAATTTTGTCTTGCCGATATAGTAACTATTAGTAAAACACAGCAGCGTTCTAATTATAGTCTAGTTAGGCTACATCGGATTTGACGTCAATGTAAACTGTACTTTAAAGTTATTATATTAAATGAAAGTAATTGTATTAAATGGAAATATTCGACTTAGTTAGTCGTGTCGGTTCGGACACCTGTATAGGGACTGAATGGATAGCAATAACGTCATCAAAAGACATGTTAAAATGTGGAAGAACAATTCACGGTAGTGAGCTGACGTCGAGATGGCTTAGTGGTCAGAGCGCCTGGAGTATATATCCGGGAGGCGCAGGTTCGAAACCTACTCGCAACCGTATTCTTTTTCCATTTAATATTATAACTTTTGAGTTCACTAAGCATGCTTTTCAAAGATTTATCTTTAAGTAAACTGTACTTAATTTTGCATACCTAGTTTTATCATAACATAGCATCACGCCTGTATTCCCCGAAGGGGTAGGTAGACATGTACACAGTTTTACACTCACATTTTACCAAAGCTGTTATTAAGTCCCATGTACACTTACCGGGCATAATTTTAAACTGCGACCTGCTACTGAGAATTTTCTATAAGAAAAACTCAATAAAAGTTTGCCCGACCTGGGTATCGAACCTAGGACCTCATACTCAGCAGCCGGGCTTAGAACTACTAGAATAATGAGACAGTCTATGTTAAATCTTGAGCTGCATACAAAGTAACTCATTCCGTGAAGATATTTCGTTTTACCCAAATCATACCAAAAATAAACCCACCAAAACTTATTCTTGTTCCAAAAAAGTTACCCCAATACAATTTAACTTCTTATTTTATCTGTAAACTCGACTCGTTGTGGGTAATAGCTGGGTAGCTTTCTGTTTTAATACTCTCTTTATATTGTAAGGGTAAAACAGGGTAAAACGTGCTCCGTATATATATTTTATGCAACGTTCATACTGCTTCCGTGAAGACTGTGCTGAATTTTAAGTGGGGTATCACTTGGTTCTTGAATTCAGGGGGGGATGTTGTGTAAACGATCGTTTATAAGATGAGTAACTTTAGCCCGTGACTGCATCTGTGTGGTTCATGTCTATTTAAACTGAACCACCAGAAAACATGCATAACCATTTAAATTATTTTCTATACACGTGGCCAAGTAATGCCTATATTAATTATTTATTATTTTCTAAAAAAACATTGAAGTATAAAGGACACGAACGGAACTCGAACCCGCGACCTTCGATATCGAATATTATCAAACACGAATGGAACTCAAAACCGCGACCTTGTTCTTGACCGCGAGTTGGAAGACACTGTATGTCAAAGGTAACGGGTTTGAGTCCCATGAGTCCCGTTTGTGTCTATTATTGTTCAATGTTTACTTAGAAAATAATATAATGTTTGACTTTTCGAAGTACAATATTTTACTTTATAACAATAAAAATCTATTGTTTGGTAATTAATGAGCCAACAGATTAACCCTTCCTGTCCAATGAATCACATAATTATGATCCACGGCGATTGTTTAACTATTATGTCTTTTTTATTTACAGGGAACCTGTACGAGTAACAGTCGACCTTTACCAGTTCTGACAATAACTTACGGTATTTTTTTCTGTAATTAAGGCTGACAGTTTCTGTCACTTTGACTTTGTAAGAGAAAATTGACTTTTGTCATTTTATGATGAGTAAACGAAATTCAGCATTAAGGTGGTAAATTCTAATCGTCGACTATATACCCAAAATTATAATAGTATCTTTTTAAAAGAGTGGAAATCTATCATAGATATAATTCCGTACTCCTACAAACTAAAACTAAGCAGTCCTCGACTAACCTAATCACGGTTTTGGGATTTCAGCTACCTTAATTGTTCAACAATACACAACACAACACAAATTCCTTCCAAAAGTTCCAAAGAGCCTTCCAAAGTACTGAAATCAACACTATCTGCAGCGCGATGGGAATATTCATACCTATTAAACGAAAAAATATGACGCAGATGACTTTTCCATGGTAAAAATGATCGTAAAAGTGGGTACACTCACTCGACTAAGTATGACACAGACTTCTGTTTCATTATTATTAATTAAAATTATTTGAGAACTTTCAATTCCAAGCTTCTTTGTATTTGTTTTAAGGAGACGCCTGGCGATATTTATTAAACTAAGCGTTACCAATTTGCAGTTGTAAGACGTCTAATACCTATATTAACTACTATTTTTCAAAGAAACATTGAAAAACAATAGACAATGAGGGGGCTTGAACCCGCGATCCTTATCAATCCGTGTCATCATATTTTCAACATTATAAACAGTTACGCAACCAAGCGGTAAGAAACTGCCTGCCTAGCCTTTTCCCAAATACATTGGGCTCGGCTTCCAGTCAAACCGGATGCAGCTTAATACCAGTATTTTACATGGAGCGACTGCCTAGCTGACCTCCACAACTCAGTAACTGGGTAACACGATATCTCGTGGTATGACTGGTTGTCAGACTTTCAGGTCTCTGACTACCCGTAACAGCTGTCATAGATCTTAATTTGACAACCGGGACCGACGGCTTAACGTACTCTCCGAGGCGCGGAGGGGTCTCGGTATGAAATGATGGTCACCCATGTACAGACCGACCGCGGCAAGCGCAGCTTAACCTCAATCGATCGATCTGTGCGGCTGCTACTTAGCCACGAGAAACAAAAAGTTAAATAAAATGTTTGCTGGTTTCAAACTCGATAGCGCTCATATACCATTCGCGGGCACTGCTAGTTTTATAACATTTTGCTCTTATAAAACAAGTTACGAAATATTTCACTGTTGATTATAACGCGACAGTCATGTAAGAAATTGTAAAAATAATAAATTATGTAAGCAAGGGAATAAAATCATTTCTATTTCGTTTGATATTCTCTAGCTCTTTGCCCAACACTGGTATCGAACCCGGGTTCCCATGCTCAGCAGTGGCGCTTGAGATCACTAGACCAACGAGGCAGTTATAACCATTCACAATTTAGCTGAATGTATACCGCGGGCTTTATTCCAATGCCAGAGTTTGGTACAAAAAATCTACGATGTGAAAAGTGCTGACACAGCGAAGTTAGCTCGCTACGCTAGGATAGCGTTGTCATTTGTACCTAGCCTAAAAAAGCTATGAACGAGCTGCGTGTTCGAGAATTTGTTTTTTACAGTGTGCAAAATGTTGGTGTAATTAGTGTGCCATATAAAACTGTGGGCTAACTCCTGAAAATAGTTCCTGGCGATTGACATTGGAAATATGTCAGTTCGTACTTCTTAAATGCCAAATAGTCTAAATCATTATTATAGATTCAGGAAACCAGCACACCTGAGTGATTTTCTCGATGGTGTATAAAGCCATGTCAGATACCTACGGGTGGTGTAAACTCTGACACTAGGTTGTTCATCAACCACACGATAAGAAGAGCTTTAAAATTGAAGCAACTGTAATGTCGGTAAATTTATTTTAAAATTACGCGTTATTTTGAGGCGTCTGTTTAACATTGGAATTGGATTGGAATTGGTATTAGTTTCAAGAGTAACCCCACTGGTCTGGGCGGAATTTTAGGCATGCTTGCAAAAAAATAATTGATTCTAAGTAGAACTTAAATAGATATAGCTTAGCTCGTCCTTTAACTTAGCATCATTCCTCTCATAATCATCGCCCTGCCCTTAACCCAATTTAATTGGGCTTGGCGCAGCACGTCTTTTTACACGACTATCCAAAAAAAGAAGTGTTATGTTTTTAGGGTTCATGTATGGCAGAGGGATAAGGATTATGATGTATGTATATGGGCTGTATGTTTGTGAGTTTCTTTATTGCACTATAATTTCTAAATGCCTTAACCGATTTAGATGTATGGGGTATCGATACAATCCTTTCATTTTCCCAAATAACATAGGCTATAGTAGGAGGACAGTACTGTAAAACATTGAATGAAAAATTTTAAGGTCCCACGAATGCGATGAATTCTTCACCTACCTTGTATTATACTTTTCATTTTTTTTATTAATTATTGTTTATTTCATTTCACAATATTCTTATTATTTTTTAATGTGTTTTTAATTTTTTTCTTATTTTTATTGTTTGTTTATCTGTTTTCATTTTTATTTTAATGTGTTTATGTTTCTTTTGGTTTTTTACTAATTCTTAATTATTTTTTTATAGAAAACGATATCTTAAGTTTTTTTCTTTTTAATTTGCACTGTACAACGCTTTAAATTACCATCTGTAATGTTGTTCCTGTACGTATAATTAAATCATTTAAATCCCAACCGGGTACTGAAATCATCATTCTTTAAATAAGTATAATATGTACTAATTAAAGGCTCCGTCACACAGATGCGACACGACGTTGCGATATCTATTTCTAGTAAAGTTATAGGTACTGCGCGTACGTTTTTCGGTATCTGTATGATTTAGGTACCTACATACATACATTCACATCATTACCTACACCAGTATTTCCAGAAGGGCTAGGCAAATGTGCAATTTAATAGGCAGCGAAACTATTACCACCAATGAGGCACAATTCCTAACTCCGAGTTGGTACTGAGAAATTCCCAAAATGAAAAACACAATAATACTTTGTGACCCGATAATCGAACCCAGGACTCCATGCACAGTAGCTACACTTAGGACCATTAGACTAACAAGGTAGAGTGGAGCTGGGTGTAAGATTAAAGCTTAAGTCAGTGTAATTAAGTTATACGAAGTCACGTCTTCAAGACATAAGATTTTACGAACCAAGACACAGAAATAATGTTAAACAAACGCAATTAAATTGTAATTTCTGTAATCCAACTCCTTGACGACCAAATCTAACTGTAATTTATTCTGATTACAAATTGAGTAAAACAATTACCTACTTTAATGTTATACATTTTTGTGAATAGAAAAATATGGTCGTAAGCAGGATTTGAATCTGCACCCTTCAGATCGCTCCATGCGCTCTGAGCACAGACCCATCTTGACCTTTGCTCACTACTCCTAATTCTTCTTCCACATTTAATACCTCTTTTGGTGACGTCATCTCTATCTGTTCAGTCCCTATGCAGGCGACCGAACCGACACGACAAACTTTGCAATTAATACAATGTCGTAAAGATACTTCTACCTTAATAAATACAGATATGCAGTTAAGTAGATATGCAGTTAAGTAGTATAAATTAAAGTTATAATTTTAAATGGAAAAATAATACGGATTCGAACCTGCGCCTCGCGGATAAATACGCCAGGTGCTCTGACCACTAAGCCATGTCGAGATAGCTTAGTGGTCAGAGCACCTGGAGTATTTCTTGGATCACGTGTTTATTTCTTCTCTGTATGAGAAGAAGAAGTGTATGCCTATGCTATGTTTACTCAATAATCAGTATTATCTATATAATACTGATAAATCAGTAAACATGTGCAATATTTTCTATCAATAAAGGTCAGTGACAGACAAAATTGAGATATATCCAGGAGTGATATAAAATGTTCGAATATTGATTAAAACATGTTTCAGATCCGTTTTATTGACCCTTCATTTGTTAGTATAATTATCCTACAGTACAGTCAGTGCAGTGCAAAGTTTGTAATTTAAGTTTAAATAATATTACTTAAATATTATTTATGATGGGAGGGTATTGGAAGAGCTCGTGGCTCGAAGGGCTCTTGGCTAAGTAACAGCCGTATAGATCGATTGATCGAGGTTAAGTTGCGCTTGCCGCAGTTGGTCTGTGAATGGGTGACCATCATGTCATACCCAAACACCTCCGTACCTCGGAGAGCACGTTATGCCGTCGGTCCCGGTTGTCAAATTAAGATCTATGACAGTCATTACGAGTAGTCAGAGGCCTGAAAGTCTGACAACCACGTCAAAAACACGAGTCATAGGTACCACGAGATATCGTGTTACCCAGTAACTTATTATTCGTTTTTTTTTATTCTTTATATTCTTTGTTTGACCACCATTTCTCTGTCAGGAGCCTATGGAGTTGTCTCTGAAAGCTTAATACGAGTATATCCCTTGAATCTAATATTCTTCAGCATTTATCTAAATCTACACCAATACTATAAAGAGGAAAGATTTGTATTTTTGTATGTAACGAATAAAGTCAAAAACTATTTGCCCGTTTTCAAAAATTCTTCCATCATTAGCTATGCTACATTATCCCTGAGTAACATAAGCTATATTTATTACTAGAAAATGTTAGGGATCCTTACTAAAACTTCAATAATGTAACCCAAGGTGTAAATGTTAACCCGTGCGAAGCCGGCACGGACCGCTAGTTTTGTATAAAGAAACACTCTTTTATAATTAACCGACTTCAAAAAAAGGAGGAGGTTTCTCAATTCGACCGTTTTTTTTTTTTATGTGTGTTCGCGGATAATTTCCTGGTTTATGAACCGATTTTGGTGATTCTTTTTTTTGTTGGAAAGGAGATATCCTAAGGGTGGGACCAAGATAAGGAAACCAGGATCTGATAATGGCATCCCAGAGAAATCGAGGGGAACCTTCGAAAATCGTACTGGTGACTAGTGCGTTTGTAAATTTTTTAATTATGTATTTTAAAGCACTACCATTTAATGAAGTTCTGGAGTCGATCTGATGATGAAGACGAGTGACAGTAAAGGGAACTCCTCAACGTTTTACAGTAGCTACCTTGTATACCATACAATCAAGATGTGCAATACTTTCTGTACAAATATAAGCCAGTAACACACAGGAATCGCACATATATCCAGGAGTGATATAAAACGTTACAATTTATCTCCCGGTTTGATTAACACGTGTTTCCGATCCGTTTTACTGAACCGTTAATTTCACGCTCCATAGCAGAGTGTATTTGCACGAATCTCGATCTAGTAACGTGATTTTATCGGATCGAATACCGTCGAATCGTGTGTACATACCCTTAAAATAGACGCGTTATAGAAATTAAATTCTGAGTTGAAGTAATGTTTTTTTTTCCTTTTTAATATTTTGTAGCCGAACCATTTTGGGTTAAGTAAAAAAAAAAACATTTTCTTAATTTAAATATTAGATTATCGCATGTTTAGCGAACTCTAAAGTTATATTTTTCTGGGGAAAGAGTAATACCGCTGTGAGCAGGATTTAATGACTTTATAGGGACTGAATAGATAGCGATGACGTCATCAAAATATGTATTAAAATGTGGAAGAAGAGTTTGGATTAGTAAGTAGTGGTCGGTATGGCTTAGTTGACCTAACGCTTGGAGTATTTATCCGGGAGGCACAGGTTAAAATCCACCTCACGCCCGTATATTTCTTAACACAAAATTTATAACTTTACTCTTGTATTTTTAATATCTTGAATAAACATATTAAAAGCCATTTAAAAAATGCCTAACAAGTCTCCTCCTAGCGTAGAATTATTACTTCATCGTCGGCTCAATACCGCCCGATCGTATGATCAAGCCCTTACAGATGCGTAAACATGATAACTGATAGTGAAATTCACGGTTGAGTAATTATAGGATGGATTCCGTGTTTGATGGTTCCGTAACTTAAAAGGAGAAACGGATCCTTTAGCCTTAGATTATTGACATGTTTAACCCTCTGTCACAAGCGATTATCTCAGAAATCATGTGACGCAGAAAATTACAGTTCTGTTGATATTTATACTGCCTCATTGGTCTAGTGATTGTCAGCGCGGCTGATGAGTGAGTGCCCTAGGATCGAATCTCGGGTCAAACAAAAAATTTTTATTGGAGTTATCTGTTAGAAAATCCTCAGTAACAAAGCCGGGGACTGGAATTGTGCCCGGTTGTTGGCAATAAACTCACCACCTATTACGGGGGACTTAATAATAATTTCATTGATGAAACGATGAAATGTGGGTGTACAAATGCCTCTTTCGCCTAACCCTTCAGAGATATAGGAAAATATTTCATTCTTTCTGCAGGCACGATGCTATGGTATTAAATTTATAATGTTTAATTCTCGCAATACTGTGAAAGTGAGTCGTGGTGGCCGAGTAATTACGGGCCCACCTCTTGAGCCAAATGTAGCCAGATATACAGGTATAAATGTGACTTTTTCAATATCATAAATGTAATTTATTAGTTAATTGTAAGACATCACAGATATACGGTGAAGGAAAACAACATGAACTTGGACTTTAATAGCCTGAAATCGCCAACTCACAGTACGCTAGCGTAGCGATCAATGCTCGTGCCTTTTCTGTATGAGAAGAGGTAGTTGCCCTGCAGTGGCAGTCATGGGCTGTTTATATTTTGTATAGCAGATACAATGAACATGGTTTATACAATGTCACTTTTTTCAATAAAATAGAGAGACTTATAAAACCAGAAACTCCAAATACACTATAAAATAGGTTTAAGAATTATGTAAATTGTACATATTTTTCATTTCAAATAAATATAACATTAAAGTTATTCATTTTCGTGGAAAGGAAAATATGGTCGTGAGCAAGATTCGAACCTGCGCCTGCAGGATAGATACTCCAGGAGAATACGCGCAGGTTCGAATCCTGCTCACGACCATATTTTTCTTTCCACAAAAATGCATAACTTTAGAGTTCACTAAGCATGCGTTAATGCTTTTCGAAGATTTATTTCTATTTATTTTTTTCGTTATAAATGTATTGACAACGTTTAGTATTCAACTGACATATTCTCAATGTCAAACGAGCGAATTTATTTCCCAGAGTTTTCCTGAGCATACTCGTACATAAGCACCAAATTTTAATAAAAAACTTGCGTTTCTATAATCAAAATAAAAAGTGCTCAAGCACTATTTAAAACTATTTTACAAGTAGCACTAAAGTGGCTCTCACTTAAAGTTACAAACTAAAGTCTTACTTGTGCACACATATACGTTTCCAGCGAAAGTAAGCAGAGAAGAGAAGACGAGAGAAGAATATGAAATAAATGTAAAGAACTAGTAGAGAAGTAGTTTATTATGTTAATTACATAATAAACTACTTCTCTACTAGTTCTTTACATTTCGTCGTCGGTCGTGAGCAGGATTCGAACCTGCGCGTATTCTCCTGGAGTATTTATCCGGCATATAGGGACCAATGTACAGAGGGAAAAGAGGCTTTTGCCCTGCAATACAATGCTGTATGCTAATAATACTCCGTAGTTTATTTCAAGTCCTACAATCATGTTCCTAGAAAAACAGGAAAGCTATTAAAAAAAAAAAAAAAAAAAGAAAAAAAATGATTTATTAAGGCCTGTATTACATAATAATTGCTAAAATATAAATAAATAATATATTATTAAATTAATTAGATAGACGCGAATAATCCGGTTAAATGTTGTTTTATTACAATAAATTACTCTCACTCAAGAGCTAAAATTCCAGTATTTTCAATTTGATCTCTAAAAGGCTTAGCGGCCCAAAATGAGTCTTAGCCTCCGAAACGCGATATCTCTTCACTTGGCACGATCTTTCGATTTCGAGCTCTAATCTGAGAGTAATTAATTAATCTAAGATCATGCTAAGTCTTTCTGTGAGTATCGATAGTGACTTGTACTTATCTTCGCGCAGTACGATAGGTAGCCAACGGACTTTGATGTACGTGTGTGCGTAATTGTAGGACAAGTATGCTTCACAAGTTTTGTGTGCAACATTATGTCTGTTTAAGTATTTTTCCTAAGTTTGCGATGTAATGTTTTGAAATTAATAACAAAATAAATAAAAGAAAAATCAAGATCCGAATTGAGGAATTTATCAAAAACAGCATTCTTTAGAAAGAGGCTGTTTGTCCCAATTATTTTGAAGTACATAGCAGGCTGGAGGAAATTCAATTATAATAAAAATAAAGATGGAATCCTACGCGGATCTCAGGAGACTACTTATTCTGAATTGTAACAATCAAATTATACAAAATACCAGTACGTAGTAGTTACGACACCACATTAGCGGTAAAAGCAGAGTAAAAAATACTTTAAAGTAGGTATATGTTAATTCTTCAATTTATCATATAAATTCTTTCCTTCCGTATATTCTTACAAACCAAAAAATTATGAAATATACATCTTATTATTCTTAATACAGAATGAGGACTAGAATATTAGATTTTTGATTTGATGATTTGATTTTTGGGGTTAATGTGTAGGTTATAAGGACTTATTTAAACTACAACTTAAAATTCTTTAACAATTTATTTGTTTCTTATATTTTGCCGATCGAGGAGCAGTTAATTCTTAGCTTATGTAAAGGAAGTTATAAATTATATTATTTTCTTTTATATTTTTTGTGACAAAATGCTGCTAACCTTGTGTTAAGAGTTGTTCAATCCACCGGTAGGCCTCTAACAAAACCTAGTGACAGTTTTATTTATTAATTAAAATCAAAGCACAAAACTGTTAGTACTTGAACTTCCCTTCCAAATGTTTAGGTAGGCCCTACATTATTGTTCCTGCATTAAAAAACCGAAATAATTCGATTTTAAATAAATATTTTCGTCATGAGAGAAAGGGAGAGGGAGACGCAGAACTAGAACGGCAAATACGTCACTATCGATAATGACGATAATGACTGTCTACTGAATATCGCGCTACTCGTAGAGTAATAGTTTCATGCTAACGGAAACAAATGATAATATAATTATAATATTAAATGGAAAAAGAATACGGTTGCGAACAGGATTCGAACCTGCGCCTCCCGGATAAATACTCCAGGCGCTCTGACCACTAAGCCATCTCGACCTCTGCTCACCACCGCGAATTCTACATCCATATTTTTAAAACGTCTTTTTGGCGACGTCATTGTCATCTCTTCAGTACCTAAACAGGTGACCGAATCGACATGACTAAGTTTGCAGTTAATACAATGTCGTAAAGAATGTACCTTAATAATTCAAGATAAATCTTTGAAAAGCATTAACGCATGCTTAGCGAACTCTCAATAATAGAATTATTTAAACTTTTTTCTATAAATTATCTTTACAACCACTTTTAGAAATATTTCGGATAAATAATGAGGGAACTTATATATTTCGGTTTACGTCTCCAATACCATGTATTATTAACAAAAGTATCTCTTGCATTAAACAGCCTGATAAATTATTGAACCCCGAAGCAGTACCATCGATATTGCAATTGGGTTCTAATTTTGTTTACAGTAGCTTCAATCCGACCTTTAGAACCCTCAGGGAAACTGAATTTTCGAAGCAGGTACACAAATAATGTAATCAGTGTGGAGGATGCTGGCTCACTGTCATTCTTTAAGTCCAATTTATAAGAATCCAATTTTGAGTGTACTGTGATTAGATAAACCATTTTTAGGGTTTTATACCCAAAGAGTGTTTAACGGAACCCAGTTATTGAGGTCATGCATCTGTTATAATGACTATATTTGTCATATACCTATATGTATTATTATTATGGAGTGTGATAGTAGGATAACATCAGAACCTGGTGCATGGATAATATTGGAGACCGTATCGGTGGCGGTTACCACCAACAAAAGCATTCCTAATGAGGGTTGACGCCAAGCAGACGGCCGGTCATAAAGCATAGTTAAATTTTAGCAGCGTGCCAGATAAAGGTATGCTGCGCCGACCCCAAATAAATTGGGATAAGGGCAGGGGGATGATGATGATGATGATGAATCGTGATGGCCAAGTAGTTACGAGCCTGCATTTTGAACCACAGGTTATGGGTTCAAACCTGGCATGTACCAATGTGACTTTTCCGATGTCATATGTACTTTCTTAGTTAATCTAATACATCACAGACATACGGTGCAGGAAAAAATCGTGAGGAAACCTGGAGTGAGCGTGGTGTTCAATGCTCGTACCTTTTCTCTATCAGAAGATTTTATCTTGCAACGGGACAGTAATGGCCTGCTTATATTATGTTTAAGTACTAACTTTACAGAGACGGTAAAGGAAAACATGGTGAAGAAACTTGGACTTAACAGTCTGAAATTCGCAACTGTGCCCGTAGTGTCCAGGTACGTGCGGGTTATATATTAACCTCTTAAATAGACGTCCTCTATTAACGTACGGTTTTATTTGCTCTGATTAATCAACTGACTAGTTCTTTATCTTTAGTAAATTCTGTAAACTAAGCGGTCGTGTTCCGATACTCCCAGAAAGATGAGGTAGCCTTTAGATCTAAACTTTTGGTTTTAGTCTTAAACTTAAGGGGCTATATTTATTTAACTTTTGTAAAACACATTAGAAATAGAAATTACTTGATAATTTTAATTTAATATATCCACCACTGGATAAAAAATTTACCCGTACTAAGAATACTATTCATTACTACGGTATGGTTTAAAATGACTTCAAACTAAATATATACTCATTAATATCAATTTTTCGCGATCACTACACATTATAATAAAAACAACTTTTAACCGGATTAATCGCGTGTAGAATTACACGCAATAAAACACGAGATTAATCCGGTTAAAAGATTGTTTTATTATAAAAATATACAATTATTAACTTAAAAATGGGCTTTTGTTGCAGTGGATTGCAATAGAGTTCTAAATAGCATAAATTTGGTAAAACTAACTGTTACCGGTGGGACCTAACCTTAAATTAACAAGAATTGAATGAAATAAAAATAAAAACATTTATTTAGCACTGGTCACAGTGAAAACACAAACAAAACTTGTAACATTAAAAACAAAAACAAAAATATAAAATAAATTCAGTCTGATCACAATTAAATGACTAAAAGAGAGCAAGTCGCTTCTGAAACTTCAAGAGTGCCTGGACTAATTAAAATAAATGATATCACTTTGACTTTGAGAGGACCATGACCTCCAGATAATGACAATCCTAAAAAATATATAACATAACATAGCATCTCGCCTGTTCGAGTTAGAGTGTACACAGTCGTACACCCACATTTCACCTATGCTGTTATTTAGTCCCATGTAATAATAGGTAGTGATTGCCATCTACCGGGCATAATCCCAAGGCACGGGCTGCTTCTAAGACTTACAGAAAAACACAATAACGCTTTGCCCGACCTGGGAATCGAACCCAAGATTTCATGCTCAGCAGTCACGTTGGGACCACAACGCAGTTAAATATATTTTTATTTCAAAATCTACCTTTGGCCATCAACTCGCCTGATTATGGTAAGCGACGGTGTGGCCGAGGATAGAACACGTAGGTCCAGAAGAAATCTATTCACTCTAGCCTTGCATATGCGTAGATTGTATTTGTATTTTATTTTACGTAGATTGTATTTGTATTTTATTTTACACATTCACAAAACATTATACAAATAAAAAATCTTCTTAGAAAAATATAAGATGGAATAGAAATATCAAGAGATACCAAAAATCAGAAGCGAAATAATATCGTTAGTAGATTAAATAAAACGCCTCGTTAAATTATTCAGGGGCGAAGGTTTGCATTACAAACAGCCTGCTTTCTTTTATTTCCTTATGACTCCGAATATGGTGAATAAATGTTTTTAATGTGGCTTAAACTTGGTGAATTACTCGTACTGTCTTGTCTGCTTATTTTTATATTTACTCGACTAGGGGTTATTTAAGTATGTATGTATGTTTGGGAGTTTCTCTATTCTACCATAACTTCTAAACGCCTGAAGCGATTTAGATGTATGGGGTATTCTTAGAATCCTTACATTGTCCCGGACAACATAGGTTAGTAAGATTTAAATATTATTTTTATAATAATTTAATATAGTGGCTATAAAAATATGTGAAATAAAATTAAATTATTCACACATTAGTGTTATTTTTATTAATTTCTTCTTGTTACTTTAAACGCTTGACGCTGAAAGTAGACATGGGTCGTTGAGCTCCCTTAGTTATGGTTGAGCTAGACGATGTCTGATGCATACGTGCCGTCGGACAGGACAGGTCAGCTCAAAGCTGCTACGGATCTTCCCTCAAAAGACTATTCTACATGATACTGCATGATTGCATTCAGTGGCGGTGCTAGACGAAACGTGGACATTGACGACAACGACTTGCGAGGCCTCTTTCTCAATTCTCGACTCATAAAAATAAAGTTATTATAGTAATATCCTAGGTTTTCGCGATCACTACATATTATAATAAAACTACTTTTAACCGGTTTAAAGTCTGCGACCACGAACGCTGCAAAGTGTTCGAAACGTCAGGAAAAACAAAAACCAATAATACACGCGATTAATCCGGTTAAAAGTTATTTTTTTATTATTGTATCATTATCATACGATGGATCATTCATCCTGTGACCACGAAAGCTGAAAAGGCAAAACTCCAGGAAAAACAAAATTTTATTATACACGTGATTAATCCGCTTAAAAGGAAGTTATTTTATTACGATTAAGTTATCTCTTCTCAAAAACAGTTCTATGTATTCGCGAAAAAAATTCAATAAATATTCTCACGTCACTTTTTAGGGTTCCGTCATAAAGTATTCAGGAGGCGCGGGATGGCCGGCTACGTGGGTTCCTTACAAGATCAACATAATGTTTCGACCCTCAGATTTCTGGGTTATTGAGATGTGACCTCTGCTTTGATGGGTCGGTGGAACTTTTCCAGTTTTTATGGAGATTCGTATCTCAGTTGAGACTTATAGGTTGATTTTTATTAGCAGTGTTTGAAAGAAAATTTGAGGGAATCGTGATGGTTTATATTTTATTTAAAAGCTTCAATGGTAGCTGCTTAAAGCTTTTAGAATTTTTAATCTTAGGATAATAAAAGCAGGATGGGTATGTAGATCTGAAAATGCAGAACATACAGAAGACCGAGACCGAGAGAAACCGAAAAAGTTAATAGCATCATACATAGCATCACGCCTGTATTCTCCGAAGGGGTAGGCAGAGGTGTACACAATTGTATACGTACACCCACATTTCACCAATGCTGTTATTAAGTCCCATGTAATAGGTGAGCCTATTGCCAACAACCGGGCACATTTCCAAACTCCGGGCTGCTACTGAGAATTTCCTAACAGAAAAACGCAATAACACTTTGCCCGACCCGGGAATCGAACCCGAGACCTCCTGCTCAGCAGTCGCGCTACGGACCACTTAACCAACGAGGCAGTTGAAAAAGTTAATGCCTGCACTTTAACTTCAGGCAAACAAAACAATTAGGTATTATTAAAACATAAAAACTTATAATTACTATTAAAGATATATAGCTGAAGAAGACATTATGTATGTCAGTAGGTAGTTTATTTTTTATTTGAGTTTAGTTGTCAGTTAATATGGAATACTTTAATCCAAATAATAAATATGTCCACAAAACAACTCCACAAAACCGAACCTTAACTCCAAGTTTGAAACGAAAGTCATAAAAAGCCCCTCCCTGTTGTTACATTAAACGCAACACTGGATTGAAGATAGATTTCTATCTAAACTAAATAAATGAATAAGATAGAAAAAGCTACCTACTTTTTATTTGATAGATTGATACGATTGCTTGGTGCAGTGGAGCGATAAACGATGGGTGTTTTTCTTGCGAAAGATTTCTTTGTTTATGGTCACGAGTGCTTGTGGTATTTCGTACAGACTATGCTGTCACTATTTATATTTTATTTTAACATAGTATCACGACTGTATTCCCTCTAAGGGGTAGGCAGATTAATAGGCACCAGTAGTTAAACATTTCCCCAGTGCTGTATTTAGACCCATGTAATATATGATTAGCCTATTAACATCTATCAAGCACATTTCAAAACTTTTCGGTTTTTCATAATTACTCAACGAATACGTAGAATTGTGTAAACGTTTTGCGCTTAGCAATGCAACGAGTCAACAATCAGAGATTATGTAAAACAACGTGAAATGAAACGTCAGATTGTAGATTTTAGTTCAAATTTTTGTCGTTCATGGCTTTGTGTGTCATAATAAAAATAATTAAACTTTATAAATCAGTAGCTAAAAAAATATATATGAAAATTTTAATGACGTAAACACTTAACTACTAACCAACACTAAATAGGGATTATGAAAGAAAATACATTAAATTGACACATGACCGAGCGAAGCGAGCTCGGGAATTTCGTGTAGGAATAGGACACGGGCAGGTTAGGTTACCGAGCGAACTACCCATGGCATCCTCTTCACGTTCAGGTGTTTTCTGACCTTACAGACACAAAAATTGCTCCGTCGGTCCAGCCATGGAGCCAATTCAGAATACGGTATATTTTCTTTCACTTGAGTGGTGACTGTCCATTTAAAATACCTCTACAATACAGAAATCTCTCTGTCTGTAGATAACATGTCATTTTGCATAACGTCTAAATGCGGGTAGCAGTTTTGTTAAACGTAGCGTAATGGCAGTTCAGCTGAACGTTGTTCAGCTGTTTTATTAAACGAAGCGTTTTTGTAAAACAGCTATCAGTTTTGAAAAACAGCGGATTCTACAATCCATTTGCGACATACATATATATCTAAGACATTCTCAAAATAACATAAGCTCAAATCGCCTTTTATTATTCCTACATCCTCGTGTAACACAAATAAGACACGTGGTTCCCATCTCAATTTCACGGAGGATGGGTTAAGTCAAACCCTTGAAAGGATTATCCGTTATGTATAGTCAGTTAAAATGATACTTTTACCCAGCAAGCCAAGGGTTATGAGAAAACTTGACATGTGATACGGATTTATTTGTATGGGTTGCAGGTGAATAGGAAATAACGACGTTGCAGGATATGACTAGGATGGCATTTTTGTAATGTAATATGTAATTAAAAATAAATGTCAAATTCCAATGAATATCTAAATTGGTTATTATTTGTACGTAGGTATATCAATAAAGGTGTTAAAAGGTTAAAGTTATAATATTAAATGAAAAAAGAGTTCGCTAAGCATGCGTTAATGCTTTTTAAAGATTTATCTTTAATTGTTAAAAGGTTTTGAGAGTAGCAAAAACTCAAAGACAAATTATGTTAAACTAGCTGGTGCCCGCGACTTCGTCTGCGTGACTAAACGTAGCCTATGTCCTTCCCCAAGATCCTATATAATTATCTCCTTGCCAAATTTCATTACGATCCGTTCAGCCGTTTAGTCGTCAAAATGTAACAAACAAACGGAGTTACTTTCGCATTTATAGTATTAGTATGGAATTATGGATTGTGTAATATATTTATTACCTTGTTTATGGTTGACTCATTCTTCTATTAATACGTGTGTCTATCTGTCTGGCTCTCCGTGCATATTCTCGTAATTACTGAACGGATTTAATTCGCGATTTGTGGAGTGTAATATTAGGATAACATCAGAACCTAGCGCATGGATAACATTTGGTATGGCATAGCTAGATAGAAGGAGACCGTATCGGTGGCGGTTACCACCAACTACTGCATTCTCAAAGAGGGTTGCCGTCAGGCGGCCGGTCATAAATGAAAGAAACTTTAGCAGCATGCCAGATATAGGTATGCTGCGCCGACCCCATATAAATTGGGATAAGGGCAGGGGGATGATGATGATTTAATTCGCGATTTCAATTATTTATATTTGTAATAAATATATGGTTATTTTTAGAGTGATTATATTGAAAAGAATCCATCCATTACAAACGTTAGCTAGTTATAGCTCGCTAACTATACGCCTTGCAAGGATATCTTCTGATTCCTATCTATTAATTTGCTTCCAATCATAAATTAATATTGCCCTTCACATCAATAATTAGCGCAATTAATTTCAAACACTAAAATACACGCATCATTACGCACCTAATACTATACACATGATTGAGCCTTTTGACAAACCAACGCAATCATACAAATTCAACAGGACCAATCGACGAAGTCTAAATTAATCAGTGGTTTCATCCAATCCGGACATTGTGCATAACGGCTGAATTAACACTCTGTAAGCGACATCCAGGCCGGTATTGGGCGTACGTAAAATATTACCGAAGGAATCCGAATGATATATTGTGAACGATTTTGTTCATTTCTCATTCGGAGTACGATTGTACTGTTTTTCGGGATATATTGAAATTTATGCATGGGCCGTATTTTACGTAGTGGCAAGGCTAAATGTTCTTGGTCGCCGGTAGAAAATTAACTAGATCCCGCAAGGTTAGTATACGCAATTTTAGTGCCATGATCACGGATTAACTTTGTGAATTTCCGTGATAATCCCTAAGATCCGTGATGCAACAGTGCAAATAATAATTAAACATGGTGTAAAACCCGTTAGTATATAAGTAGTATTTTGTATGGAGACCATTTTGTTGTTTTTGGTGACTACACAACAATATATAGGACTAAAATTCACATTATACAATACTATTTGTAACACTGTTAAGAGGGGCTCGTGGCTAAGTAACAGCCGCACAGATCGATCGATCGAGGTTACGCTGCGCTTGCCGCGGTCGGTCTGTGGATGGGTGACCATAATTTCATACCGAGACCCTCCGTGCCTCGGAGAGCACGTTAAGCCGTCGGTCCCGGTTGTCAAATTAAGATCTATGACAGCCGTTACGGGTAGTCAGAGGCGTGAAAGTCTGACAACCAGTCATACCACGAGATATCGTGTTACCCAGTTACTGGGTTGTGGAGGTCAGATAGGCAGTCGCTCCATGGAAAATACTGATATTAAGCTGCATCCGGTTTGACTGCAAGCCGACCCCAATGTAATTGGGAAAAGGCTAGGCAGATATATATATTTGTAACACTGTTAAAGAAATCCATACTTGTGTTACCACGAAAGCGCGGCAAGGTCTAGAAAACATAATTCTTAAGTATGCTAATAATAGAGTCCAATTTTTTTTTATATATAACCTATATGGTCATAATTATAAAATATGCTATTGTTAATACTAATATTTTACACATAATCATGCCAATTGTTCAAGAAGTTTTAAATTGGTAAAAAATTGTTCAATATACATACAGTTGAAGTCACTTACGTCCATATCGGTGAAAGCAGAAAGTAGGTACGGAAAATACAGATAGCTATAATTTTTAAAACCAACAAACAGATAAGCACAGGCCAATAAGCAGGACATGACACTATGGTGAGACAAAGCAGTAGGGTATAATTGGGGGTTCTGCCTCACTTGCTCTCGCCTGCGCTCGAGCTGCGCGATGCAGAAGCCCCCAATTATACCCTACTGGTGTAGGCCAGATATCAAGTGCATATCGTATTCAATCACAAAGGCGTATAAGCGTCACTAGTTTCGTAATTGTTATGCATCGGGAATCCGATCCGCTAGAACGTGGCGCTTGGTGCTAAGCTAGCTGTAGATCGGTTTACTTGTATATCCATTATGAGATGCACAGACAATCGTAGTGCTTGCGTACTTTTCTTTATGTTCATATGCCTGTCCCCTCCTATAATAAAATCTGCACGAAATATCCTTTCCTTTTACAAGTAAAACATAGGGACATAACATAATGGAAAACTGCGAACATGCTTTTGACCACAGCTCTATAAATACAAGGCAATAAAACACATTGAAGAATTAAATGTACTTTTTTCATCAACATGCATAAACTTAGGTATATCAATCAGCGGTCAGCGGATAACGTGAAATGACGTCATCCGCTTGTCGCATCGTTCGATGTATGGAGCGCGCTACAGCGTTCAATTATATTAGCAACAGTACAACTTAATGTCATCGGTGCCTTGGATACGGACGAATACATTTTAACATAACATAGTATCACGCCTATATTCACCCGAAGGGGTAGGCAGAGGTGTATACAATTGTACACCCCAAATTTCACCAATGCTATTTGTCATGGCCATGTAATATGTGGTGAGCTTATTCTCATCTATTGCACATTTTAAAATTGCACAATACCAAACTCGGGGAGCTTCTGAGAATTTCCTAACAGAAAAACCCAATAACACTTTACCCGATCTTGGGAAATCGAACCCAAGACGTCACGCTCAGCCGTCGCGCTTGGGTCCACTAGACCAACGAGGCAGTCAAATTATGTAAAAGGACGCATTTTGTTGAGAAATTTATTTCATATACAGCGATGGCATAAGTACATACAACTTCCTTTTTAGAATTTAATATCAGGTATCCGCGACGGTGTGGCGCCGTTTACTAAATTGGGAAAGGAAGAAATATGATTCCATGTGTAGGCTGCAATAAATCAATTTGAACTCTATGTAGTGAGTACATAGAATTTATTTGGTAGCAAGCCTTTTTTATTTGTGTACGGAATCAAATTGAACTTTATTAACATGTTGCTAGTTCATATATAAGTAAGAAATTAATTTAAAAATATATTTAATTTGAAACAATTCGTGAGAGCATTTCTGTAAGATAAATCTAAATAAAATGTCGGTGAGTATGTTTTTAATTATATTTGTAATCATTATATTATCTTATCGTAAAATATGTTCTTATTTATTATTATTTTTGTTTTCAGGACTCTGAAAATCTTTTTAATTTTATTCAAATTCCCCGAAATGACCCAATTGCATGCGAGTCATCTAAGCTCAATTTAAAGAGAAAAGGGGAAACCTCATCCCCACCGCAAAAGCGTAAACGGATCCAAGCATACTCATATACCAAAACGAGGGCCCAAAACACGTTTTCTACACGGTCAAGGACGATCAAAATTGAAATTTATGAGGCTGACAATCACCCCAAAAAACCTTGTGAGTGCAGCGCAAATAAATGTGTGCAATATGTAATAGAAAATATTACAAGTAGTGATATTTACTTAGATTTAGAAAATATTATTGGAAAAATTCACGAAAACATATAGATAAACAAAAAAATTATAAACTTACAATATATTTATAATTAGTAACTTATAGACTACTTAACTATGTACAAGAAAATGATAATAAAAATAAAATATATAACATAAAACAAAGCATTGTTTAGGCGTCGAAGTATTCCTCCACATACAATTGTATGGGAAAGTTATATTTTTTTTTATGTCATTTTCTTTTTTTGTCGGTATATAGAATTAGATTGTATCTGCATAATTATACTGTACCTATACTTATATAATAGAATTATAAGCTTATTATCTAATATATTATAAGTTCCTACATTAAAATATAACTGAATCCAGAATATTCAAAAATAAAATACTAAATGTAATGGTTTCTCATTAATTATAATTGGATTTATATCAAATGTTAGAAATATATTATGTAAACTTTACAAAAATATTTATGTTACTATTATTTTAATAAAATTACTTGTTTGTTTATATTACAAATAATTTGGTTTTATTCATTGTCCTCTATTGTTGTCGAGTCGTTGTCCATAAATGTATGAGGTCTTATTAAATTGGTTTAATAAATGTTTATTGTAGAGGACCGGAGTTAGTTGCGCCCTCTTTCCATATACGATTTTCGTCTCGAATTGCTTGTTGAAGCGCTATTATGGATAAAATGATGAGTAAACATAATTCCTAATCTGTATCATTCGGGAGTGTTCATACATGAGATTAGTATGAGATATTCGTATTAATAAAAGTATGCTTTAAGTGCATTTGGCATAGGGACCAAATTGCATATGCACTATTTATTGTAATTTTTTTTACGGTAACTTTTTACAACTAATTCGCATAATGAACACAGCTTAAGTTTAAAGGTTTATAAATATAGGGCTCCCGCGACTGTGCTATTACTTTCACTTTGTTACGATTGAGAGCATATAGTTAATTGCTTTCGCATTGTGTTCGTTATTGTGACAAAAATTTACCTACTTTGTGATTTTCTGGGCGAGAATCCTGCAGTAGCAAAGTATGTAAGTATTAATAATATATTTTCTACACCCAATTCTACATTCACCCTCTTTATAAGTATTTAATTTATTATAATACGTAGTCTGAAAATTAATTAGCGTTATTTATTTTATAAAAATCGTATATCCGAGCCAAGCATATTATTATTTGACTTACTTACTACTTGATTTAAGTTGAACATTGATAGCATTTTAGTTTTTTTCAATTTCTAGGGTAATAGATCTTTAGTTAAAAAAATTAGTAGCCTTTAGTTTGGAATAATTCCCAATCATATTAATCATAAGAGTTAAGCACACTTCTGCTTTATTGTTTAGGTATTATATTAAAGTGATACTATTATTATTATTTTTCAGGGCTCACATTAACAATCCATTTTGGCTGCATGAAGAGGAGCAACCTTCGGCAGCAGCTAACAGAAGTGGTTCTAAGAAGAAAGCCGATCTGGCGAAGCGGGCTAAAAAGGTCCAGAAGAAAAAAGATCTGCCAGTGATAAATCCATTTACTGAGCAATCTGATTCGGACAGCGATGCGAAGTCTACTCCCGCACCAGTTGTCAAACGAAAGAGAATTGCTGTGCTTCCTGACTCCGAGGTAAGTTTCCAAAAATCTGTCAATTAACTCAGTTTGTCGCAGTCCTGGACTCTCGCTTAATTAAGTATAATGAAGTAACTTTTACTTTGATATATAGAGTGGTGGATACACATACCCTGTTGGAATATCTGTTCCATTATATTCTGCATAACTTAAGACTCGACATGCGCTATTACACACTAGATGATACATTGTCATTTAATTGTATTTCAGGATGATTTACCGCAACAGCCAATTCGAGCTGCCACTCTGAGAAGTGCATTTTCTCAGCGCGTAGCTTCAGGATACTCATACCAGTCAGACCCGGCGAAAACTGGACAATACTACTTCGAATTGAGAGTGTACAACACTCGCGAAGCTGGGCGACTACAATACAACGAGCGCTGGAAGCAAGCTCTCATAACTTTGAAGCTTGCTACTGACCAGAACACCGGTGTTTGGACTGCATTAACTGGTCTAGTCAATGCTGGTCGGGATGAAATGAGGGAAATTCGTCCGGTATTGTATACTAATCCGCAATAAATAGCGATACTTTTTTTCTTACAGAATTGTATAACTTCTTATATTATGATTTTATCACGTTTATGATTGTTATGTTGGTTATCATTTAATTTTACAGCTTAAAAAGATAACAAGCAAATATGTTATCTCTTAATTTTCGTTTATTTGTCTTAGATACAGACTCTTATATTATTTTTTATCATTTGATTTAAAAATATAACAGTATTTTAATCTTATTAATGCGTTTTTGTTCTACAGTCATTTTACACACGAGAAATGAAAACTGAATAAATTACAAATGAGATAATAAATTGATTAAAATTACACATGAGAATATTAAAGCAGTTTTTTTTATGAGAATTTATACTTATGTTCAATAATATATTTATTTTACAGCCATTTTACACAAGAGAATTAAAAACTGAATAAATTACAAATGAGATAATAAACTGATTAAAATTACACATGAGAAATTAAAGCAGAATAATATATATTTTTTATGTTAAATTAGACATATGTTATATTATATATTAATTTTACAGCCATTATTTTTTATCATTTGATTTAAAAATATAACAGTATTTTAATCTTATTAATGCGTTTTTGTTCTACAGTCATTTTACACACGAGAAATGAAAACTGAATAAATTACAAATGAGATAATAAATTGATTAAAATTACACATGAGAATATTAAAGCAGTTTTTTTTTATGAGAATTTATACTTATGTTCAATAATATATTTATTTTACAGCCATTTTACACAAGAGAATTAAAAACTGAATAAATTACAAATGAGATAATAAACTGATTAAAGTTACACATGAGAAAATAAAGCAGAATAATGTTGTTTTTATGAGATATTTGAGTTACTAACGAAAATAATATTTTTATTTCAAAAGTGAACTGAATATATTTTAGAAATGTTTTTTTGTAAAGACTGTAATATTTATGTTTCAAAGTTGTCATCGCATAATAGAACGAATATTCATAAATCAAATCGCTTGTTGAGTTCTGAGTTTGACCATGTTCAAGTCATTGCTTTTGCATTTAAAAAAAGGATTATAAGTTATAAAATAAATTCTATTGTTTTCACTATTACTCCCGAGACGTTTTTAAGACAAATTTCGAAAACTGTGTATGATATAATCGAAAATGCTATTAAAAAACATAAAGCTATCAAAGTTAATTTTGAATTGTTTGTTTCATACATTTTGCCCAAAAATAATGAAATATCTATGAAATCTTTTAACACAAAATTTATTATTTTAGTGCAGAGTACTGACATTGTCGATATTTACTTAAAATGTTCTGAGAAATTAATATCGAAATGTTCAGAGTTTGAACTCTCAGAATCAGGTTGGATGATTAATTTTATAAGTCATTTGGAAATAAATATAAATAAGTACAATCCTCTAAGAGCTGGAACTTACTTACAATTACCTGCAGTCATAAGAAATACAAAGTCATGTTTAAATATATATAACAATGACAGTCACTGTTTTCTGTGGTGTATTGCAGCCCACATGTATCCGACTGCACATAATCCTAATCGTATAAAATCGTATCCACACTATACGACACTGTTTAATATAAATAATATATCATTTCCTCCGAGTTTTAACGACATTAAAATATTTGAATTAAATAATCAATTTATTAGTGTGAATGTTTATGGTCTTGAAGCTGATAATCAAGTAACTGGTCCCTTATATGTGACAAGTAAACGAAAGCTTATCCATGCTAACCTGTTATACATTTATAAACACGAAAAAGCGCATTTTTGTTTAATAAAAGACTTTAGTCGCCTTCTGCATCGCCAATTAACTAAACACAAGTCCAAAGTATTTTTATGCGATGAATGTTTTTTATATTACGATCATATAGATAAATTGATGAATCACAACTGCGGTAGAAAACAAACCGTTTTACCTGAAGAAAATAGCAAATTACATTTTATAAATTTTCAAAGAACCCAAAAAATACCTATTGTGATATACGGCGATTTTGAAAGTTTGCTTTGTGTATACTCAGACAAAAATAAATCTCTTTTTACTGAAAATGTACAAGCTCATAAAGCATCCTCGTTTGCCTATTACATTTGCTGCAAATCTAACCCTGAACTGAATGATTTTGTTAGTTATAGAGGCCCAAATTGTGCACAAAGATTTGTTGAAACAATAACAAGTGATATAAAAAAGCTTTATAAAATTTTACAAGATGATAAGCCTATGTTACCTCTTACTCCCGAGGAGTTAACTATCCATCATAAAGCTACAGCATGTAATATATGTAAAACTGAATTTGTTATGAATGATAAAATAGTTAAAGACCATGACCATTTTACGGGTAAATATAGAGGTGCTGCCCATAATACTTGTAATTTGAATTTGAAAAAATGCCAGTTTATACCAATAATTTTTCATAATTTATCTGGTTACGATTGTCATTTATTTATTAAAGAATTATCTGGTATTCTTGGTAGAATTAATTTAATTCCCAAAACAAAAGAAAAATATATATCGTTCACAAAGTTCATACCGATTGATAAAACGAATACAGCACAGTTAAAATTTATAGATTCATTTAATTTTTTGAGTACTAGTTTAGATAAATTGGCAAAAACTTTACATTCGAACGATTTTCATAACATGCGATTGTATTTTCCTAATGAGGATTTATTTAAATTAGTTCGTAGAAAAGGTGTATACTGTTATGACTATATAGATACATGGGAAAAATATAATGAGACTCAACTGCCTGAGCAATCAAATTTTTTTAACAAACTTACCGGAGAACATATTTCAGCTGATGACTATAAGCATGCTGTGACAGTGTGGAATGCATTTAAAATAAAAAATTTAGGAGAGTATACGGATCTTTATTTGAAATGTGACGTTATTTTATTATGTGACATATTTGAAAAATTTCGAGACATGAGTTTAGTTTATTATAGTTTGGATCCATGCTTTTATGTTTCATCTCCATCATTAAGTTGGGATGCTATGCTTTTATACACTAAAGTTGACCTTGATTTAATTTCGGACGTGGATATGTACCAAATGTTAGAAGAAGGAATTCGTGGAGGTCTCGCTCAATGTTCATTGAGATATGCTAAAGCTAATAATAATTATTTATCAACTTACAACAATAAAAAACCTAGCACCTATCTAATTTATCTAGACTGTGTTAATTTATACGGATTTGCGATGATGCAAAAACTGCCTATGCGTAATTTTAAATTTCTGAATGAAAATGAAATAATAGATTTCAATATCAAGAATGTATGTAAAATGAGTAATCAAGGATACATTCTTGAAGTAGACTTATGTTACCCAACCGACATTCATAATGCTCATTCTGACTTCCCTTTTGCAGCCGAAAAGTTTTCCCCTTTACAAAGTCAATGTAAAAAATTAATAGCAAATCTGTATAACAAACACCGCTTTGTAATCCATTATGTACATTTACAAGAATGTTTGAAAAATGGTTTAATTTTACTTAAAATACATAGAATACTATCATTCCACCAAGATAACTTTTTAGAGCCATATATTTCTTTAAATACTTCTCTAAGACAAAAGGCTAAATCAGATTTCGAAAGAGACTTTTTCAAAAAGCAAAACAACTCTATTTTTGGGAAAACGATTGAAAACAAACGTAAACAAGTTGATGTTAGACTTGTACAATTATGGAAAGATAAGTTAAATAAAACTAACAGAGTATATGGAGCAGAAAAATATATAAGTGCTCCAAACTTTAAAGACTTAGCAATTTTCTCAGAAAATCTAGTCGCTATTCAGTTAAATAAGACAAAAGTTATTTTAGATCGCCCCATTTATATTGGTTTTTCTATTCTTGAAATTTCCAAAACACATTTATATCATTTTCATTATTCTGTCATGAAAAACATTTATAAAGATAATATAAAACTATGTTATACGGATACCGATAGTCTTCTTTATCATATAAAAACTGATGATTTTTACGCTGATATGAAAAAAAATATTAAGTATTTTGATACAAACAATTTTGTGGAAAATAATAAGTATGGTATTCCAAAAGCTAACGGGCAAATACCGGGTTATTTCAAAGATGAAATGGGAGGAGAAGTAATTTCAGAATTTGTTGGTTTACGGGCTAAGTTGTATTGTATAAATTCTGAGAAAATTACTATTAAAAAAGCAAAAGGAGTTACAAAGCCAGTAACAAAAAAGTTAGACATTGAAAAATATAAAAGAGCTTTAAATTACAAAGAAAACCTAAGAAATGACATGTATGTTATACGAGCGAAACATCATCAGATTTTCACTCAAAAAATAAATAAACTGATACTTAACAGCGATGACAACAAAAGACAAATGATAATAAATAGTTTTGAGACTGTACCATGGGGGCACTGTAGCACCATACTTTGATATTAAGTTTTATAATTATGTTATATTGTGTAATGTTACAAAAATGATTATTTTTAGAACTAATAAATATGTTAAATTTGTATTTGTTTGTTTTTCTTTATAAAATATTTACCCTAACCTTATTATGAACTGGAAGGTAAATAAAAGTAGGTATGATATGTAATTTTATAATTTAATTCAACTAAGTAATAAAACATAAAATTATATAAAATTTGAACACTATCTTAGAATTAAGATTCACAATTGATTAGCTAAACTTATTTTTTTTACTATTTTACTAATCAAATATTCAGTTTCATCCATAATAGCATCACAATAGTCTCTGACTAGGTACTGAACACTTACACAAGCACTATCATTTTCACTGCGGCTCATTCCGATGAGATTGTTGCTACTCAGATCATTAATAGATATATTTATCAAATGACGTGCTTTTCCTGGCTCATTCCGTATAACATAAGACGAAGAAGATGTAGCAAATGGTTTTGATATCATGTTTTTTAAAGAAAGTTGAGTTTCCTTACTTTTTTTTATACTCATTAATTTCTTTTTCTTCTGTTTCAATTTCTCCGGTTCACGTTTCTGAGACGCAGTTTCAACCGCATTAGATGCATTCATATCTTGTGAAAAATATAATGATTTAACAATAGCATCATTATTTTCCACAATGTAAGGATCGTTCAGTTTCTGTAAATATAAAGAATTACTTTGAATTAACTCTATTGGAATAACGGTATTTTTAAGTACAAAATTTTACACATACTTCACGAAAAAAATACGGGCCTATTACCAGATTGCCGTCACTGAGATCCGCAGAGTCCCCCTGTAAAAATAAATAAATTGTAAACAAAAGACAAACCCAAATCAGCTACAAAATACATACATTTATAATTAAATATAACCTACCTCCTGTAATTTTTCGTGTTCTTCAGAAGTCACGTTATCTTTGCCCACAATGCAGGGGCTATAGCATGGTGAAAGAGACATAATTCTTAAAAAAAAAACATTAATTGTATATAAAGTTATAATTTAAATATATTTATATGATTGTATATATTTACAGAAAAGCATTTTATTAGGCAATTTTATTACTAAAACTTACCTTTACTATTAAAAATATTATTACAAATTAAAATAATAGCGTAAGTGACCGCTTTTGCTGACTGCTACGATTAAATTAACTATTTAATTACTCATAAGTGCTAATTTAAAATTATTGCATAATATTGGGATTCATGTTACTTATTGTCTTAATATAATATGATCTCAAATTAATTATAATAATAGAAAAGTCCAAACCTGATGAATTTTAATCACGTTGAATGCCATTTCATTATATAACTCTATACGTACCTGCATAAGACATAGTTATTTAATTATGTAGATATATATATATATATATATATATATGTATGTAAGACAGTATTTTATTCAATAGGCAAGATGAAGTTGATTAAACAGCCCACATCCTTAAACGTTAAAAATATAAATATTGGTGAGCGCACTCACCAGATCAGACATAGTGTTCTATTGCCTAATACAATTCGTTGTATAATATGCGGTCCCTCTAATTGTGGTAAAACAAACGTTGTGATCAGTTTGTTATTGCATGAAAATGGATTGAAATTCCAAAATCTGTACCTATATTCCAAAACCAGTTTTCAGCCAAAATATCGTTTCTTAAAAGAAGTCATACGAATAGTACCTCAGATTAAGTTTTATGAGCTGAATGATGATAAAGATGTTATAGCTCCAAGTGAAGCTTTAAGCAATTCTGTATTTATTTTTGATGATGTTGCATGCGAAAACCAAATAAACATTCGTAATTATTTTTCTATGGGCAGACATAAACAAATCGATTGCTTTTATTTATCCCAAACTTACTCAAAAATTCCAAAACAGTTGTTACGTGATAATGCAAATTTCCTTATAATATTTAAACAAGATGATGTAAATTTAAAGCATATTTATGAAGAACACGTAAGTTCTGATCTGTCATGGAATCAATTCAAAAATATTTGTATTACAGTTTGGAGCAATCCATATAACTTTGTTTGTATTAGCAAAGACTCACCATTCAACAATGGCAGATATAGAAAAAATTTTGATACTTTTTTTACCTCAAATGAAGTTATAAAGTGAATAACATGCAAAAAAAATTAGTTTTGCTCTTTCCTTACTCGTGCTCAGTACTATGAAATAAGATGGACAAAAATATTAAAATGGAATTAATTAAATCTGCTGACTCCATAAAAAGTAAATTGAAACAAATGAAAAACCAGGAACATGAACTTAACTTATCGCTTGATAAAATGCTAAAACCTGTTTCGGAACCCCTTAAAACCCTAGTGAACAAACACGACTCGAGACAAGAGTCTAAAACATTTCTAGAAAATATTAGCTGTGAGGAAAATCTGTCATCCACGAACTCTGAAGCAATCGAGTCGGATAATAGTAGCACATTTTCGTCTGCTAAGTGCAATGATTTTTACGATGCTGATTTATATTCTGCAAGTTCTCCTAAAGACGAAATAAAAGATAATTTAGAAATATCTCTAGAAAGTAAAGACATCTATGGTATTTACGATGGTGTAAACGTACCATTTGGAATAAGGACTGAAAATAAAACTTTGATGATTGGCAACTCAGTCGTATCATTTTCTAAAGTTGATAGTTTAAAAAACGATAAGGACTTTATAATTAAAATCGGGGACAAAGCCTACGCTTTGACTCCTGGGCTAAAAGAACTTTTACTACGAAGAAAACCTGATATCAAGTCAATAACAAGTAAAGATAAACTTGTTTATAAAGATATATTATATCATACAAACGCTCATAAAAGAGATTTTAATCCTAAGGGTCAAATAAGAGGTGACAAAGGAATCAAATATCGAGAAATAATCAAACCATTATTTTCTGAGACATCAACAGAAAAAAGTCGGTCTAAAGTTGGAGGTAGCTTGCCAAAACTTAAGAAATATAAATCTAACACTGACTTGATATATTGGGATGATCCAAATGAATTGGTTGAGAGATTAAAATTATTAATAGCCTCAAGAGATGCCGGCAATACAAACCATGACAATGAAATTTTATCTATCATCGAAGAATTAAAAGAAGCTAGCATAATTAGGGGATAAATACTAATAAAAATAAACTTCTGAATCAGTATCACATAGGCATTCTTAATGAACATATTAAAAATAAAACAAAGATTAAATTAATCAAAGGTAGCGATTAATAAAAGAAGAGATTCTAAAAGAGAAGACATACCTAAAAATGAGTAAAGCCGATGTTGTAAACGAAATCCATAAAAGTGCAAGAATTAACTTTCAGAGAAGAAATGTTATTATGAAAGATATAGATGACCTATGGCAAGCGGATTTAATTGATATGCAGTCAATTTCTAAAGAAAATAAAAACATAACATTTATTCTGGTTGTTATTGATACATTTTCAAAATATGCTTGGGCCTTCCCTTTAGAAAGCAAGAACAAAGACGTTGTACATAAAACTTTCAAGATTTTATTGGATAAAGGTCGCATCCCTAAAAATCTACAAACTGATAATGGAACAGAATTTTATAATAATAAATTTAAAAATCTTATGAATTCTTATCACATTAACCATTACTCAACCTTTTCAACAAAAAAGGCTTCAATCGTTGAGCGATTTATCAGAACACTAAAATCTAAATTATTCAAAGAATTTAGTTTAAAAGGTAGCTACAATTGGATAGATAATAGCCTTAAGAATGTTGTTTATAACTACAATCATACACACCATCGGACTATAGATGAAATTCCAGCAAATGTGAATAAAGTTAATAAAAAACGTATATTGGAAAGATATGCGAGTTTGGTAAAAAAAGGTCATATAAAAAATAGGTATAAAGTGGGTGATTATGTGCGTATCAGTAAGTACAAAGGAACATTTGAAAAAGGATACACTCCCAATTGGTCGACGGAAATATTTAAAATTCGAAAAGTACAAAATACAGCGCCTATTACATACTTGATTGAAGATACAATCAGAGGTCAACCTATTTTAGGAGCATTTTATTCGCAAGAACTTCAAAAGACGAAACATCCCAAGGTATATCTTGTTGAAAAAGTAGTTAAAAGGAAAGGAAACAGGGTTTTAGTAAAATGGCTAGGTTTGTCTTCTGCAGAGAACAGTTGGATTGATAAGACAAATATATTATAGTGAATTCATTTGCCCAACTAATTGATAAAAATAATTATTTATTTATTAAATCTTTAATTCTTTATTGATCAGTCTTATAATGTGTATTGGAGAGAGGAAGGAAAGGGAGCAGGGTTTTAGTAAAATGATTTTATTGAAAAGTCGAATATATTGTAAAAAAAAAGAAACTCATTGTTAATTGACATAATGTATTTATGCATGTTCAATTCCATAATTGATCAGTCATAAGATGTGTATTGGAGAGAATAGTCTTCTTAATTGGCTTATAAATATTTTACCGTTTGAATTGCACTTACCTGGATACAATTATTGTGGTCCTGGTACCAAATTAATCAAGAGACTTGCACGTGGAGATAAAGGTGTAAATAAATTAGACGAATATTGTAAAGACCACGACATTGCCTATCACAATTCTTCAAACTTAAAGGATCGACATAAAGCAGATTTAGTTTTGCTTGAAATGGCAAAAAAGCGTGTAGTTGCTTCTGATGCGAGTGTTGGGGAAAAACTTGCAGCACATCTAGTAAGCAAAGCAATGTTAACAAAAATAAAAACCGGTGCTGGGCATAAAATTCGTAACCGTAATAAAAAACTGCTAAATAAAACTTCATCTGGACATGGTCTAAAAAATAAGTTAAAAAATATTATTATTAAAACGAAAAGACGTGTACAAAAATTAAAACCAAAATGCAAGAAAATGGCAATAGAATTAGCTATGGCTGCTGCCAGAGAATTAGTTGATAATTCGTCTATAAAACTTCCTCGTGTGATTCCTATACCAAAAACTGGTGGAGTTTTACCATTGATTCCTATTTTTGCTGGATTATCTGCCGCGGGAGCCTTAGCAGGTGGTGCGGCTGGTATAGCCAAAACCATAAATGAATTTAAAATGGCTAAAAAGCGTTTTACTGAATTGAAGAGACATAATGAAAAAATGGAGGCTCTTTGTATTGGAAAAGGACTGCATCTTAAACCTCATAAAAATGGACTAGGAATATTTGTATCGAAAGAAAAAAACTAAAATACCGGCTACCCAAACGAGCCTTAACTAATGTTGACATTTTGAAGTATGGCAATAAAATTCCGTATTTTAGAGGCGTCTATATGAGAGATGAACTCCCTAAAAAACCTTTTAAAAAAGAATGCGGGGTCATTAATTTAGATACTTCAAATAATCCTGGTTCTCATTGGGTAGCCTACGGAAAATACAATGATTATATTGAATATTTTGACAGTTATGGTAATCTTAAGCCCCCAAAGGAATTTATTAAATACTTAGGTTCCAAAGTCCATTATAATTATGATAATATACAACATGATCATCCTTTCAATTGTGGACACCTTTGTTTAAGCTTTCTAAAAAAATTTTGGTGTACTCAAGGAATAAAATAAACAGGATCTACCAAAAGTGTCCAGTATAAAAACATGTCTGTCACGATTACCATCTCCGGAAACAAATCGGAATTAGATACATACTTTCAACCACCTTTGAGTTTATATGGTCTGTATGAGTGCGGTTTGCTATACTTTGCAGTACTGAATTCGATACCTGACCCTGACTTATATGTTAATTATAATATTCTGCCTGTGATCAGAATCGAATGTGACCTAGTACACGCTTCGTACTCCAACGGATTACCAACTCATATAATTCATGAATTTGTATCTAATAGTGCTACTAGTAATAAGTGCGTAGAAATACCGAAAAACGTTATCTATTTTCCAGTGAACAAAGACGTAATTCCATCTATATCTGTTAAGATTGTTGATCAATTTGGAAACCGCATTCATTTCAGAGAAGAACCAAATATTCAAATACGTCTTCATCTTAGAAAACTAAAATGATATTATATAATAAAAACCCTACAGTCAACTTAAAGCGTCTTATTTCTTCTACAACCACTGTAGGACAAAGACGTAAGATAAAAGTTAAGAAACTGACTAAAACAAATAAAGATTTCCTCAGAGCCCTAGGTTTTAAAGTATGAATATACTACAGATTACTGAATCACCTCACTTCGATACTTCGGTTGAAAGTTATGAAGTCCATACATACAATCCCTACAGTAACAGTTTTAGAGAAAACGATCAAATCAGAATCCCCATACACCAACAAGACATATACGTGCTACCATCAGCCAGTTCAATTTACATCGAAGGGCAAGCAAAACTCTTCGACAAGGATGGGAAGCCGATTAAGAAAGCTATTACGTTCAGTAACAACCCTGTTATGTTTTTGTTTCAAGATATCAGATATGAAATAAACGGTGTAGAAATAGATCGTATAAAAAATTCTGGAATAACATCAACAATAAAATCATACGTTTCAATGAATGATGGAGAAAATAAAGTTGGAGCTTTATGGGGTTGGAACATAGACGGATTTAAAAACGATGGCCAGTTTAGTGCTATTGTACCACTAAATAAAATTTTAGGGTTTGCCGAGGATTACAATAAAATTGTGATGAATTGTAAACATGAACTTATACTGAATAGAAGTAACTCTAACTTAAACAGCATTATATTATCTGATGATGTAACGCATTTACAAATAGATATAGATAGAGTACAGTGGCGCGTGCCTCACATAAAAGTATCAGATCGGGAACGTCTCACACTTCTTAAACATTTAGAAAGAGATAAACCAGTTCAGATAGCGTTTAGAAATTGGGATTTATACGAGTATCCATTACTTCCAAAAACTACAAAACATTCTTGGTCCGTCAAAACCGCCTCACAATTAGAGAAACCTCGATATGTGATTTTTTGCTTACAAACTAATAGAAAAAATAATAAAAGCAAAGATAGTTCACTGTTTGATCACTGTGAAGTTACAAACGTTACACTATTTTTGAATTCCCAGTATTATCCCTACGAACAACTTGGTTTAAATTTTGTTGAGAATAAATACAGTATATTATATGAAATGTATATAAAATTTCGTCAGTCGTATTACAACTGCCCTGCGGACCCCTTACTTAATTTAGTTAATTTTAAGGACAAAGCGCCTCTGTTTATTATAGACTGTTCAAGACAAAACGATAGTTTAAAAACCGGCCCCGTAGATGTGCGGCTAGAGATTGAATGTGCAGCACAAATTCCAAATAACACAACTGGATATTGTTTAATTATTAACGATCGACTTGTTGAATATAAACCTTTGAGTAACATAGTGCGCAGATTATCATGATCATTGTAGATGTTCAAGGTTTTAAAACAGAAACAAATGAATTTATAGTAAAAGAAATTGCTATAATATGTAACAATAAAGTTCAGGTATTTTTAATTAAGCCACCATTCCCATTTTATAATTTGACAAAACGAGAAAGACGAGAAGTTAGTTGGCTCGAACGTAATAAAAAGATATATTGGGGTGAAGGATTTGTGCCTTACGCAAATCATCAGAATTTGATTGTAGATATATTAAGAGATAAATGTGTTTACATCAAAGGTACCGAAAAAGTGTTATGGTTGAATGGTATTCTAAATAATAATAATGTCAATAATTTAGATGACAAAGGTTGTCCTAGCTTGTTACGATTGTGTGAAAAATATAAACATTCTCATGAAGTTTATAGTTGTATATATCATGACTCATTATGTACTTTAAAAAATGTTTTGTGTTTAAAAAAATGGTGTTTAGACAATAAACTTTTTCAATAAATATTTTCTTGTTTTATTGCTAGATTTAAGAAATTCCTATGATAGTTTATAAACTGTCAGTCACAGCATGATGAATTACTCACACTTTTATAAATACGCTTAACAACTTAGAACTTCTCGTTTTACTGAATTGAATAAACAGAAGTATTGTAGAATTATGTATGTGGTGACATCTATCTGACTACACAAACACTACGCAGACAAGTAGTTACTAGCAGAATACTGACTGGCTTATGCCAAAATAATGTCATGAATCCTGCATCTCAAAAGTAAAGCTTCCCCGACGAACTACTTGCTACTAGCATATAATATAATAATACGAAGGATAAAAATAATATAATATAATAACACCCACCTAGTTGTAGAATCCGCCCTTTTCTATGGAAGAACACCACACTTTAGACCGCCATATAATTTCGGAGTAACGGTGACTCTGATTTTACATGGAGGAACGAAGTATGCTGTACCTTCATAGAAAAGGGAGGATTCTACGACTAGGTGGGTGTTATTAACCATTAAATTTGGCGTTTGTACATATGTTAGTTCGTCATAAAACTTTACTTGCGCGATGCAGGATTCATGACGTCATTCTATCAAGTTAATTAAGAGGGATAGTTTAGTAGTAGCATTTGATGACCTACACCAGTAGGGTATAATTGGGGGCTTCTGCATCGCGCAGCTCGAGCGCAGGCGAGAGCAAGTGAGGCAGAACCCCCAATTATACCCTACTCAAAGCCAAGAAAAAAACGACCAAAAACCATTTCACTTCACAAAAATCGACTCTCACGTACCTTTCTTACATAATTACACACCTTCCAATCTAATAATACGGACCTTAAAAAAATATGGACGGAGCGTTGCGTATGACATGTGAAAAGCATGCCTAGTCATCCAATTTCGCTTGTCATACACAAGCTAAACGCACACAAATACTTAAAACTCATCCACGCGGCGGCAGTACGCTGCGTGTAATCTACGTGTGTTTGCGTAATCTATGCTTCGCTTGTGACAAGGCAAAGCTCCATCCATTTTTTTTTTCAAATCATAAATTTCATTTTTAAGTTCAGTTGAAACTTAACAGAACCTAGGATATAACGAATAACAGAATTAAATTCATCTAATTCTGATTTATTAAAGAATACGTCTTAATCAATCGATCCTATCATACTTTTTCAAGCTCTTATTTTTAAGATTTTAGTATACTTATCATGGCCTATCATATCTTTGGAGTTTCATTTGTTAATATATAGTACCATATAGTCTAAATTTTTCTTTTGTAGAAATATAAGTGTATATTTTTTTATTTTAGTAACCTTTTAATCAATAATAAGGATGGCCTTTTTTCACGACAAAACGATATTTTTTTCTCATTACAATAACAGCATAAAGTCGACATATCAATATCATAGAAACTAGTGTTAGATTTAATTCAAACATGCTGTATTATTTCAATATTAGTGAACATAATTAAAATTAACTAAAATCAAATCACATGAAGGAATACAAAATACAATGTATTAGACGTAAGCATCGTATCGTGTCGTCATCACGTCGTGACGTCATCACATCGTGTCATTATCAAGAAGTAAAAAAAAACAAAAGATTGGAAGATATACATTTATGTGTACACACACATTTGTACTAGCTAATATAATCAGTGTCCAGTTAAGTGCCTCACGTCACTCGATCTTCACAAACCAATAACTATAATGGACGTAATGTACACATTATTACTAATAATAATAATACATTTATTTCGATTATGTGGTGGCCCTGAGGTTGAGGTCTTACTTCTTGTATTTGTAAAATAACTTTCGTCACCGGTTACTACTCACGTGTATTCTTCGGGTTTGCTCGACTAGTTTGGAACTCGAACGGAGCCCTTAGTCGAACAAACAAACAAAAAAGTTTGACTCGCGACGTCGCCGCGGGCTCAGCTCATGACTAAGGGCTCCGTCCGAGTTCGAAACTAGTCGGGCAATCCCGAAGAATGCAAGTGAGTAATAACCGTTGAACAATAATTAATATGAATGTGTCGAACTTCATCGAACTTTCAAAATGTCTACACCATAAGTCAGTTATTTTGTAGAAAATCTAAAGCCACATCAAATTCGTGACTCTGTTTTGAAAAAGTCGACGTCACCTGTCAATTTTAATGGCAGTCTTGCAATTCTTTTGCAATTTTGAAGAGATGACATATCGTTAATTAACGCTAATTGAAGGCTTGTTATGGGCACTTGGTTGTAATTCTGTCTACTCGAGGTAGATGGGCTTAGCTTACGAGTTTAGTCCCCATCTGTCTCTCAGCTGTACTCTTGGATTTGTGATAATTAACGTAAATGTAGTTACATATTTACAATTCCGGCTATATTTTCAATGAGGTAAATAGTAGTTAATTAATTTTTTCTGTATTATGATGTGCCAGCTGAAATGTATATTTAAATTTATTTTTGTTGTTTAATTTGTAACTTGACAGACAGAGACGTGTAGCTGGGGAGTTTGTTGCGCCGCTTCTTCTCTCCAGTGAAGCACTAGGAAGCGGTGAAGGGTGGGCGTTTTGGGGGACTGTCTTATTGTTATGTATGACGTTCAAAAAGTACCATTTCTAATGGTCTAATTTGAATAAAGATATTTTTGATTTGATTTTGATTTGAAGAGTTAAATTACATTTTTCTATAGTCATGGTACTAGCACTAAGAAGGTTTGTATCTAGGAGACCCTGTTATTATAAAAATGCATATCGGTCTAACGACTCAAAATTAGTCATTTAGTTAACATCATTTTATGACTAAGAAAAAAATATTTTTCAGATTTCAGATTCTTTTTCGGAGGATAAATTTTTTGTAATAAGTTTTTGCCATTAACTGATTATAATTTTTAATTCCATGCACCTATTGAGAATTTCCTAACAGAAAACTCAATAACACTGCCCGAGAATTGAACCCAGAAACGCTTGGCAGTCGCCCTTGTAACGACTAATGAGCTTAAAAAAATTACACTACCTAATAAATATAAAAAAAAATTATTAAGACGACATTGGTCGTAAAAAAGTCACAGACTTTACAGATAATTAAATCTTTCAAACACATTATATCGCATATGTAGCGAATTGTCAAGTGTAAATTTTGTAGAACAAAAGAAGAATCCGATACTTTACTCGTGTAATTCCACTACTAAGTAATTCCTCTAGAATCACCAACAAATCCTTTGCGCAAAATCCTCCTCAAAATCATACGTACATTACGTCCATTACTGAAATTGCCTAGCTGTCACTTACCCTGCGAAAATTGTAGTGACACTCTTGCCGACGCGTCCGGGAGAAATGTTTCAAACACCTCTGAAGATATAGCGTAATATCATGCACAAACAAAAGGGAAGAATAAGCAATGGAGACTAATGACATAACACAAGAATAATGTCTAAATAATACGAGTCTAGAAATGAAACGCCCACGCGTTCAAGGTCACATTGAATCGTGCCCGAATTAGTTTATCGAACCAGTCAGTCAGAGCTTGTGTCGCTTCGCGTTTGGACGTACGTAACTGAAAACGCTCCTGCGCACTGTCCGCTAATGCTGTGGCCCGGGTGTATCCCGGGGAAGAATAGTTCCTCTAACACCCTCTCGGTGCACGGCAGCACATAGCCACCATATGCTTCCGTACCCGATTATCTTTTTGCCTTACCTGGTGCCATGGAAGTTGCCTCGCTGGCCTACCTTTGTCTCCGAGAGTGGTCAGTCCCCTTCCAATAAATAACTTATCCGTACGATGATAGCGGAGTGTTACGGGCTGGGAGAAACTGGTCGAGTAGGTATTTATAACGCGGCATTTCAAGCACACACAAAGGAGAATCCATTCTATACTCGTATTATTTGTTATTCCTATACTAATGTCTAAAGATTTATTTCACATGGTGCAATTTTGAAGCCTTCCTAATCCAATGTTGACTTCACAGTTAACTCAGATAATTGAACGGGAAACGAACAGATAGTGTTTTTAACATTGTTCGACATTTATATTATCTCCTGTACCGTGAGTAGGTACATGTTTCAGTTTACAAACATAAATAACACATGCACACATACACCCAGAAGAATTTTCTTTAGTTAATACAAATATTTGGTCCGTATGGGAATCGAACCCGAATCAAGCGGCGCAATAGCCGGCCTCACCCGTGTCATCATGTGATATTTATGTCATACGATAAGAGGAAATACGCAGTGTTTTTTTTTAATTAATATTGTTAGCAATTAAGAAGGATTATTATTTCATTTTATTGCATTAGATAGGCACTTAAATTGCACCATGTGTATCGGCCGTATTAATATAATTATTATGATTATTATTTGAACAAAACAAAAATATCCAGCAGTGGAATTATTAATTTAAAATAATTATACGAACGTAAAACTAGATTCAGACATGCTTAACTATTAATATTGACTGTCATGCGATTATTATAAGATTTATATTAAAATGTATAGTACACATGCGTCTCATCTATATAATTAAAAATTATTTAAACTGAATTTATTATATGTAATTTGATCTGCCATTTTGGATGTATTTGATAGAAATTCAATATAAACTAGTATGTAAATATTTTTAAACATCTGACACTGTTTGAAAATATAATCCAACATGAAAAATTGAATAATCGAAATAATAATGGTGAGTAGGTACAAAATCAATATAATACAATAAACAAAGAAATAGACCAACCACATTATCTCTAACAAAAACAGATTTATCTCCTTTGAACAATCAGCTTTAAAAAAGTCCAATTTCGCCACCAATCTGTTTTTACAACGACCCAAAAATATCAAAATCGTCTCCGAATATTTTCATTCAATCATTACAGATATTAATTTCTTTCATCTCAATCCAAATTGACTGGCCAAATTACTAAGGCTTAATTTTGCAATTCACATTATACAAAATCTATATGAAAATATTCACCAACATTATCTAAATCTACTTTCAAAATTCTTTAAGTGAAAATAATAAAGCATTTTGATATTTTTAAATATAAATATTATTTTAAGGCTTTCTTATACTGGTGCGACTCCACATTGCGACACGACTTTGCGATTCCAATTCAATACAAAATCACGGAGCGCGTTACAGCAGGCGTTTCGTAGGACTGATTGCATGTGTTTTCATATAAAATATGCTTAGAATAAATATCGCGTAGTCGTAACAATTTTCGTGAGACACATTCATATTAATAATTTTTTTACGGTTATTACTGGTTCAACTCATGACTGCTTGGGCTCCGTTTGAGTTCGAAACTAGTCTAGCAATACCGAAAAATACACAACATTAATAACCGTTGAATAATATTTAATATCGCAAAGTCGTATCGTAATATTGTGTCGCATAAGTATAAGAGCCTTTAAGGTCTTCATGACTGAATACAACCTTATAAGCAAATAAATTTGGAGCTAGAAGTCTAATAGTTTGCGTCAAGTACCTTTTAAAACTAATTACACTTTATACGTTTAAAGGTAGTCCAGTACCCAATGGTCCATGATGACTGCAATGTACCTAATTTACTCACAACTTTAACTTAATCATATATTATAAAGATTTTATATAAAATTGGTGTATTATTTTTAATTTACTGAATGTGAGTAAAATTTAAAAATAATAGACTATACTACTATACTATACTATACTATATATATAAAATATACTATACTATATTACTACTATACTATACTATATTAAAAATAATATACTATAAAGAAAACCCGCGATATATTGATGAAGATTTTTTGAAATCGGGCTAGTAGTTTTTGAGTTTATTCATTACACACAAAAATAAAAATCTTTCCTCTTTATAATATTAGTGTAGATGTAAATTTTTAAGTGCCAAAGTTTAATTTTGTGCTACGTAAGTGCCTCTATTTTCCCATAGCTTTGAGCAAGAAGGCTTTGACGTAATAACTCAACGTCATAATGCTGTGGTCATAAAATAAACTTATTACGTCAACGTAATAATGAGCTAGATAATAACTATGACTTCATTAGATATTGATGGCAAGGTTATGACTTTATAATGCGTCATCAAACATAAATAAAACGATAACATGGGACATGAGCGACCAGACCTACACCATCCCATCAGAATAATAGAACAATTTTAATAATAAAAATGCCTCGTTGGGTATTGGTCCCAAGCGCTACTGCTGAGCATTAGGTCTTGGGTTCAGTTCCCATTTCGGCCTAAGTGTTATTGGGATGTTCTGTTAGGAAATAAGGTATATGTTTTTTTTGTACCTGTAGTCAAAAAAATTATTTTTGTCTTTCTTGCTTTCAACTGTGTAAAAACTAACATGTAACGTTACTTTATCTTAAAATACCTACTCACAAGCTTATTATAACTTTACTAACTTTTAGTAATTCTTACTTTGTAAAGTAATTCTTACTTTGTAAAGTAATTCTGACTTTGTAAAGTAATTGTTACTTTGTAAAGTAATTCTTACTTTGTAATGAAAGTCTTACTTTGTACAAAGTAAGGCTTACATTACAAAGTAAGAAGTAAGACTTTCATTACAAAGTAAGACTTACTTTACAAAGTGAGACTTAATTTAAGTCTCACTTTGTAAAGTAAGTCTTACTTTGTAAAGTAAGTCTTACTTTGTAAAGTAAGTCTTACTTTGTAAAGTAAGTCTTACTTTGTAATGTAAGCCTTACTTTGTAATGTAAGTATTACTTTGTAAAGTAAGTCTTACTTTGTAAAGTAAGTCTTACTTTGTAAAGTAAAACTTACTTTGTAATGTAAGCCGTACTTTGTAATGTAAGCCTTACTTTGTAAAGTAAGTCTTACTTCGTAATGTTATTCTTACTTTGTAAAGTAATTCTTACTTTGTAAAGTAATTCTTACTTTGTAAAGTAATTCTTACTTTGTAAAGTAATTCTGACTTTGTAAAGTAATTCTTACTTTGTAATGAAAGTCTTACTTCTTACTTTGTAATGTAAGCCTTACTTTGTAATGTAAGTATTACTTTGTAAAGTAAGTCTTACTTTGTAAAGTAAGTCTTACTTTGTAAAGTGAAACTTACTTTGTAATGTAAGCCTTACTTTGTAATGTAAGCCTTACTTTGTAAAGTAAGTCTTACTTCGTAATGTTATTCTTACTTTGTAAAGTAATTGTTAGGTACTTTGTAAAATTTGTCTTACTTCGTAAAGATAGTCTTTGATTTGACTTGTGATTCTATAAATGCGTCATCATAAACCATCAAGTACTGGACACACAAATCCTTATAAAACTGCAACAATAACGAATAATATTTAAAAAAAAAAACTTACCTCCGAGTAACTCCGGGTTCCCTAAGTTGACGTAGAAGAGGACATCTTTCTCGTAACTATCCTCTTCAATTATGTGCAGAGGAATAAATTTTCTGTAACAAACGAAAAAAATATATATTTGTTTATTTGAATATTTAAGTTGTAGAAAACATAACAAAACATAAGATCACGCCTTTGAAATTGGAACGGACTTTGAAATTGCGCCCGGCAGATGGCAATAGGCTCACCACCACCTTACATGGGCTTAATTACAGCACTGGTGAAATGTGGGTGTACAAACTATGTACATACTTGTAATAGGTGGTGAGCCTATTTCCATTAACCGGCCATGATTCCAAACTTCGGACAGTAGTCAGAAGCAAAAAAAAATCAGTAGCTACTAAAAAAATATTTGTCAAAATAATTAAATTAAACTTTGCCTGGCCAGTAATCGAACCCAGGATCTCACGATTAGCGGTCAAGTTGGCAATTACCGGTATAATGAGGGAGTATTTTATACTTGAAAACTTAAAAATCCCAATCATAAATTTCCAATGTAAAAGAAATACGAAATATGTAACTACACTAGAGCTGTGATAGCCCAGTGGTATGACCGTTGGACTGGCAAGTCAAAGGTCGCAAGTTCGAATCCATGTGCGTATTAGAAATTAATTGTCACTTGCTTAAAAAACGGTGAAAGAAAACATCGTGAGGAAGCCAGCACACCTGAGAGATGTTCTCGATGGTGTGTAAAGCCATGTCAGAGACCTGCGGGTGGTTTAAACTCTGACACTAGGTTGTTCATCAACCACACGACAAGAAGAAGAAGACTACACTGTGAAAAAATGCCCTATCTAAAATGTTGTAAACCAAAACAACTTATGCAGGGTAATCTTTCAAACGCATTATCGTATTCGTAGCGAACTCCAAACTTATACATTTCCGTGAAAAAAATAGGGTCGTGAGAAGGATTTGAACTCACGCCTTCTCCAAGTTTATAGAAAATACATAGTAATGACGTCACCAAAACACGTATTCAAATCTGAAAATGAATTCGGATTATTGAGCCAAGATGGGTTAGTTGGCAGAGAGCCTTTAATATGTATCCAGGCGCAGGTTCAAATCTTGCTCACGAAAGTTTCTTTCCACAAAAATATAACATTACAAAATAACTAAGTCACCTTAGTTTACAAAGTATATTATCACTAGCTGCCCGTGACTTCGTCGGCGTAACAAAAGGTAGCCTATGTCCTTCTCCAAGACCGAATCAATCTCCTTGCCAAATTTCATTGCGATCCGTTCAGCCGTTTAATCGTGAAAAGGGAACAAAACAGTTACCTTCGCATTTATAATATGAATGTGTATATCTTGTTTCAGAAGAAAAGTGGTTCCAATTATGAAGGCAGAAATTTCCTCATTCACCCCACAGATTAAATAATAAATCAGATGTCTTATCTCTCTGCGTTTTGCGGTAATTCTAACATTTATCCATTTGTAAAGAGATTGTAATTCTGTAAAGTAAATGGCATTTTATTATTTATTATTTTGTATTTGTATTTATATTGAACTGCCTCGTTTTTCTAGTGCGACTACTGAGCATGAGGTCCTGGATTCGATTCTCGGGTCGGGTGTGTTATTTAACACAATCAATCTACCTAGCCTTTTCCCAATTACATGGTCGGCTTCCAGTAAAATCGGATGCAGCTTAATACCAGTCTTTAACATGGAGCGAGTGCCTATCTGACCTCCACGACCCAGTAACTGGGTACCACGATATCTCGTGGTATGACTGGTTGTCAGACTTTCAAACCTCTCACTACCTGTAACGGTTGTCATAGATCTTAATTAGACAACTGGGACCGACAGCTTATCGTGCTCTCCAAGGCACGGAGGGGTCTCGGTATAAAATAATGGTCACCCATCTACAGACCAAACGCGGCGATCGAGCTGTGCGGCTGTTACTTAGCCACGATCCAATCCTTAACATAACATAACATAGCATCTCGCCTGTATTCCCCGAAGGGGTAGGTAGAGGTGTACACAGATGAACATCCACATTTCACCAATGCTGTTATTAAGTCCCATGTAATAGGTAGTGAGCCTATTGTCTTCAACCGGGCACAATTCCAAACTCCAGGCTGTTACCTACTGAGAATTTCCTAACAGAAAAACTCAATAACACTTTGCCCAACCCGGGAATCGAACCCGGGACCTCCTGCTCAGCAGTCGCGCTTGGGACCACTAGATCAACGAGCCGATCCATAACACAATAACTTAAAATTGGACAGCCCTAGAATAAACACTGAAACAAGATTCACGTCGATTATTTAAAAGCTTTATTGTTTTCGTAAAAGACACCGGGATCCTTCGAAATCCATTACAAGTTGTCAGCGACAGCCCTATCGATTATATGAAAAGATAATGGGAGCCGTAATAAATTCTATTATGAGTGAGTCGGTTCATTTGTCACGCTCGGGTGGTTGGGAAAAGGCAACGTCCCAGTAGGAAATTTGAAGCGGTGTGATTTTTTTCCAATGTAGATTTGGCTGGTGATACCATAATATTTTAATAAAATTATGTATCTAAATTTAAAATGATGATTTATTTATTTATTGGTAATGGTATACCAACATCAGTACATATTAAACTAATCTAAAAATACATAATAATAAAAAGTCCAATATGCATGCCCATTAAAAATAGGTACACACAGCATTCACTATGAACAAAGATAACACTCACATTAATTAAAAAGTAAGTGAAAGTTGATATTTATTTCACGTAAAATAAAATCTATTTTGCTGTAGAGTGCATGAGAAATTATATAAGATGAAAAATTATATAAAAAAATATAAAAAGTTCAATGTCATGTCATATAAAAATTAAAAATATTTAGATATGCGACGAAACTGATGCATAATTTAAGAATATAAATAAAATTTTATGTTTACAAAATGTCCATTTGCAAAAATTGTATTATTGCCTACATTTTCCTACTCAACACTATGAATTGTAGTAAATTTTGCAATTTTCAGAAACTATACTGTTTTTACGTTTTTATTTTCACACAAAATTGGTCGATTCAAAAAGAACATTATCTGCGCAACCTGAAATACATAAATCATTCAGAACCCCGATTACTGAGATGAAACAACATCCATCGTCAGCAAGTCTCATCCGCATAGATAGCTGGGAGCACGGTAGTGAGCCCTCTCAAGTTCAACTAAACATACTAAGAAAATGTTCTTTCACAAAAAAAGAACACGTTTAGCTTGCTTGTAAAATTAGAGGATCAAGAGCCAACTTACGGAGTTTTTTATGTTTAATATCTTTCGTAAGACACGTTCATATTAATTATTGTTTAACGGTTATTACTCACGCGCATTCTTCGGGATTGCCCGACTAGTTTACTGTGTTGTTTTCACCGCAAAAATCTGTGAAGTGGTATGAAGTAAATCCGCCTGCATTTTGTTTCTCGCAGTGCGCACGCGTGAAATTGCAGTAAATTATTTCATAATACTTTACAGTGTTTGCGGGAAAAAAACGCGGGGAAGTGCCTTAGGTTTAAGTAAGTTTTAATTTCCCATTATAAAACTAAGACCTGTGAAACTAATACCAATTCCAATCCAAATCCAATATTAAATAGACGCCTTTAAACAACGCGTAATTTTAAAATAAATTTACTTACTTTACAGTTGGGTCATTTTTAAAGCATGTTGTCTTCATATTATCCCAAATCTATAATTATTTATAAGACATGTTGGCATTTAAAAGTATGAACTGACATATTTCCAATGTCAATCGAGCGGAATTAGTTTCAAGAGTAAGCCCACTGTTATGTACACTTGGTTTACTAAGAAATATTTGAGTTTGTGTTTGACTAAGTACGACTTTTTTTGTTTATAAATTCATGTTGATTGATTCTTTTCTGGTGTTGGAAGTGATGATGAAATCCCATACTATCATTTAGTAAGTAAAAATTTAACTAATTAATTTTGTTGAAACTTTAACTATCTAAATCTCAATCAAAACTGATACACTTCTATAATCAAAATCAATCTCTGGTCTATTACATACAAATCTAACAAAATTGATTAAAATTATAGAAACTTAATAAATACTTCGCTATGACTATAAAAATAATATAAAGCAGTACCTACCGACGGTACTAAAAATAATAAATTAAGACGAACGTCTGCCATGTGTGAAGTAAAAAAAAAAAATTTTTATTATTATTTTTTTATTTCATTCTTTTTGTGGACTACTACAATTTTTTTTTTATCTTACTTGCCTATTTTTTTTTTTCAGATAACAATGATCCTAAATTAGTTACAAATTTACTGAAATCTATGTTAGTACTACTTTAATAATAAAAAATCATCCAAAGTGTCAGCCAGACCAGCTACAACAAACTTTACTCCTGCCCAACTAGCACCTGAATGTAATGATTAATAATTAATTGGTAACTATGTTACTCGCTAAAATGCAACGATACAAATGATACCATACATCTAAATGGGTTCAGGCATTTAGGAGTTACAGTGGAATAATGAAACTCACAAACCTACATACATACTTACTTCCATACATACATAAACCCTAAAAACATAACACTCCTTTTTCGAGCAGTCGTGTAAAAAAAGCCTTGTTTAAAAAAGACTTGTTGCATTTTTCGTCCGCGATTGCCTAAGCACTCTCAATTACGGTTCGCACGTGATCGTCCTGGGTTACAAACGGCTTCGATTGCCTCTATAGACTGACCCACTTATCTTAGTCATTTACTCTCAGAAACGAGGGAACCCATGAGTGTGAGGAGAATTCCAAGAAGTACGTCTTTTACTTTACTGGTCCCTAAAAGGGGATAAAAACAGAAGCTAGAATGCATGATTGACGTCATTGGTTTGAAAGACACTGGTTAATTTATATTCTAATACGAGACATTTCATGAATTCGAACACATAGAACAGTCCACTCGTGACGATTAATGCAACTTGATCGAAACGTCGAGATAAATAAATATTATGTATTAACACGATTAAGTCCCGTTTGAATTACGAGACATGAATCCCAGAAAAATATAGTACATTTCAGACTACATAGCATCACGCCTGTATTCATGGTGGGGATAGGCAGAGGTGTACTTATACTACTCCTTCCGACCGTATTTCGGTCACGGCGGCCATCTCCACTGAGATTAGCCAAATACGCAGGAGATATTATAGTGCACAAGTGTATCCGCATACACAGGTGCACTCCCTCTTCCTTCACTCTCATATTCCGATGGGACGGAAATCCGACACGACCAGAGAGAGATCAGGCGCAGGACCGACGGCTTTACGTGCTCTCCGAAGCACGGGTGTGTCACACCACTAACTTCCTGACTCCGGGCTGCTAGGCTGCTACTGAGAATTTCCTAACAGAAAAATTCAATAACACTTTGCCAGACCTGGGAATCGAACCCAAGACCTCACGCTCAGCAGCCACGCTTGCGACTACTAGACCAACCAGGCAGCCAGAGGTGTACGTACACAATGTACATCAACATTTCACCAATGTTGTTATTAAGCCCCATCTTATAGGTGGTGATTCTATTGCCATCCACTTTCTTTATAGCAATTCGAAACTCTGTGCTGATACTGAGATTTTTCTAACAGAAAAACCCAATAGCTTTGTAACATTATTGGGTTTTACTTTAATTAATTTAAATCAATACAAATAAATAAAATTGAAAAGTCTGTAGGTCTTAGGTTTTCGCGATCACTACACATTATAATAAACCAAATTTTAACCGGATTAATCACTTGTATGTTCGTATGTATCTTTATTAGTGTCTGTTTTGAACTGCCTCGTTGGTTTAGTGGTCCGTAGCGCGACTGCTGAGCAGGAGGTCTCGGGTTCGATTCCCGGGTCGGGCAAAGTGTTATTGAGTTTTTCTGTTAGGAAATTCTCAGTAGCAGCCCGGAGTTTGGAAATGTGCCCGGTTGATGGCAATAGGCTCACCACCTATTACATGGGACTTAATAACAGCATTGGTGAAATGTGGGTGTACAATTGTGTACACCTCTGCCTACCCCTTCGGGGAATACAGGCGTGATCCTATGTTATGTTATGTTATGTTGTAATGTCAAAATAATATTTTTTTTTAAGCTCATACTGTTGTTATTTTTATGGTTCCGAAGCCTAGAAATCTGTTTTTAAATCTATCTGTCTGTGTGTCTGTTTATTCCGGCTAATCTTCGAAACAGCTGGACCGATTCTGATAAGATTTTACTGGCAGGTAACTGACTATATAAGAAGTAACTTAGGGTAATTATAATTTAATTATACGCGGGTGAAACCGCGAGGCACAGCTAGTGTGAAATATTATTTTAAACAGCTTTTGTTCTCTTATCGTCTTAGTATAGCAGAAGGGTTTTTATTTGTTTAATGGCATTGTAAAGTTAGCTGTGACGTATGATATCTCTGATAAACTATACTGTCGCTTCAGCAAGGCCAGGGGATGCCTTCAGAGTTCAGGGTCAGATTTAACAGCATGCTGACGTCTGTGCACCTTATTTATGCACGTATTTTGAGGTGAAGGTCACTTTATCGTGAAGTTATTAGCGCTTAAGTTGATAATGATAACTGCATTGGTAATTCAGTTAGACCATAATTAGGGGAGGTAAATTTGCATTTTACTTTTTGTGAAAATAATGACGTAATCTTAAGACAGATTAGAGTGGAAGAAGAATTAGGAATAGTAAGTAGAGCTCGGGATAGCTTAGTTGGCAGTTAGAACGTTTGGAATGTTCATCTGGGGGGCGCAATATGCTCAAAGTATAATTTTAGCTTTTCATAGTTTACTACTAAAAATAAGTATAAATTAACAACACATCTAACTAATCTAGTCCAATGCAGCAGCGGCAATAGAACCTGTGATTGTGGTTTAGTTAATTGGAGACCGGCAGAGTCCATGACGATTTGAATCAATTAAAAAACTAGATCTTTCTTTAAATATTTTGGCTTTTTATTTGTTTAAAAAAATTATTAGATTCATGTTCGCATGTTTCTGAGGAATCCTGGACTTAATTGTCTCAATCACGAACATGGGTTCGCTAAGCTAGTGTAGTGATTAATAATCATTTTCTGTTATGGCTCGTTTTGGTATAGTAACTTTTTTTTTCTTGCTAAAAATGTTATCGGATAGAGTTCATTACTGACCAATTATAATTACCCAATCGATCTTTTTCATCCAATCATAAAGTAATCTTATAACGACATCAAAAACGACCCAAAACATCATCAATTCATGTTGTACGTCTGCATGGGTAGCTCTATCGATTTTAATGTCAAACCACCGTTTATGTTCCAAGTTTAGACTTGTCCTTCAAAATCATATGAACGATGGAAAACGTATGGGCAGTTTTAAACGCCTTGATGTACGTCATTGATTCATTAAACCTGCACTTAAAAGTCTTCAGTTTCACGAGAAATTATTAGCGTACAAGGTTTTCTTTGTAAAATTTTAATAAAGGTACTTGTATAATAACTTTCGTGAGGCATATTCATATTAGTTATTGTTCACCGGTTACTACTCACGTACATTCTTCGGGTCCTGCCTGGAAGCCAGCTCTGAAGTCTACATCATACAGAAGTGAGTCAAGTCTGGAGTGCGACACAGTTAGCGCGGTATGCACAATGGACAACACTGACACGACGAATGACGGGAACACACGAACACTCCCGACGCCGGCACCGAGTACATCATCGGCCCGCGCGCAGCGCTATGCGATGCGGTGCAGCGCCAGTCTGACTCGCGACATAGCCGCGGACTCAGCTCATGACTAAGGGCTCCGTTCGAGTTCGAAACTAGTCGGGCAAACCCGAAGAATGTACGTGAGTAGTAACCGGTGAACAATAACTAATATAGGTACTGTATGTATTTTATGTGGTCATTTTGCTTTTTACACGACTGCACAAAAAGGAGTGTTACGTTTTTAGGTTTCATGTATGTTATTTAGTATGAATGTATGTTTTGTTGTTCCACTATAATTTCTATATTCCTGAACCGATTTAGATTTGTATAGGGTATAAAACAAACTAGTAGCTGTGGTACACAAAAGAGTATACAATAAAAATAATAAAGCAAGATAAATCTTTGAAAAGCATTAATGCATGCTTAGCGAACTCTAAACTTTACCATTTAATATAATAAGAATAAAGGGAATCTTTGAAAAAAAAGTGTTTGTCAGTACTGTCCCCCGACTGCGATGAAAGTTCTTCATCAATCTTGTTTGTCACTTTTTAGTTCACACATTACAGGCGTGCTTTTAATTTTTTTATTAATTATTTTTAATTAGTTACTATTTTTTAAGGCAATCTTGTAAAATAATAGACGGGAACGGTTTTTCAATATTTCCTTGAAAAATTGAAATTAATATAGGCATTACAGGGCCTTATCATGTATAAAAAAATGACATTATAAATACAAAAATAACCTAATAACATTATGCTTCTATTCCACGAAGAGTCAGACAGAATTGTACCATTGCACACCCACATTTTACCTCTGCCAACCCCTTAGGGGAATTCAGGCGAGATGCTATGTATTTTATGTATAAATTACTCTAATCAGTTATTCCACTTTGCATCTCAAAAACACATAATTCTAGATCAAAATCCTGTACTCGTATATATCATGTAAATAGAATACCTACTAACAAATACATAACCTATTTCGTTTAGCCGCAGTCCGTCGCAACTTGTAAGTCATCTTGCAATCCCACAAGGTGACAAGCGAGCAATGATACGAATAAATTTAAATTATTCATGAATTATTCAGTGTGAATAAATTTGTGGTTAACCTCGAGGTTGCTTGCGAAATCTCTTGGCCGAAAAGTGCTTGAAACGTTGAGAATCAGTTTTTTAGCCAGGTCTTTTTAACCCCCGACACAAAAATTGCGGTGATATAAGTTTAACGTGTCTGTGTGTCTGTGTTTATGTGTGTCTGTCTGTGGCATCATAATGATCCCCCGAAGCGGCGACGCTCATATTAAAAATATTAATACGTTATTTTAATGAGGCCTTTTAGACCGAGAGAAAAATGTTACTTTTTACTTTTTAGAGGTATTTTTTTATGTCGAGGGTTACTTAGAATTTTATTGTGTTTCTATTATTATAAATATTTAAAATAGATAAGTATTATTCGCCTCATCAAAAGAAAATTGGAAAATTGGAATTGCGCCCGGTTCATAGCAATATGGTCACCACGTATTACATGGGAGTTAATAACAGCATTGGTGAAATGTGGGTGTACAACTGTCTACACCTCTGCCTACCCCTTCTGGGAATACAGGCGTGATGCTTTGTTATGTAACAATTGGCAGGTTTTATCTGCATGAGTACACGGGTTCCTCTTGGAGCGTCGTTTTTTTTGTAGAGATACCAGTGTTAACTAGTAACTCGATTCTACAATAGCAATAACTGTGTAATTGTTATATATTGGTATATATGTCGCAGATGGATTGTAGAATCCGCTGTTTTACAAAACTGCTAGCTGATTTACAAAACAGTAGTTTTATAAAACAGCTGAACAAAGTTCAGCTGGATTGCCATTGCGATACCTTTAACAAAACATCTACCCACCTTTAGACGTAATGCAGAATGACATATCTACTGTGGGACAGGTTTGTTTATTGTATAGGTATATTAAATGGATAGTCACCATTCAAGTAAAAAAAAGATACTGTATTCTGATTTGACTTTCCGTGGCTGGGTCGACGGAGCCCCTGGCGGGGCTCCTTTTTTGTGTCTGTAAGGATAGAAAAACAGCTGATTCTACAATCCATCTGCGACATACATATAGTATCGTGTAACAGAGCTAATTGAAACTATTAATAGGACCCATCTAAAACCCAGACAAACAACAAACGTGTGATCTTAGCTGTATCTCCCTAATTGGAATTCTGCTTAATCCACCATGATTAATGTTATTCCACATAAACATAACTTAAATATAACACAAATTTCGTTGCTATGACCTTATTTACGACCACAGGGCTGCCATAAATGATATTATCACGACATTAACCTCATTATGGTAGGTAGTTATTTTAATGGCGGGTATAATGAGCTTGGCACGTTATGAAGACGTCTTAGATGCCAAAACTCATTAAGAAACGAAATATTTATGTATATAAGTAAAATGCTTTAACCTCTTGTTGCCAGAACGTGGATCCACGCGAAAGACAATGTAATTTTAATTGTATCTGGAAGTGCGGCATACCAGAGGTTATCAGTGAAGTGCCGCGCAGCTTCAGGCCATGAGGTTTAACTTTTTCTGCAAGGAACCTGTACCTCGACCTACCCTTCCTGCAACATATCTACCTAGCTTGCTAAAATTTGGTTGTACAACTGTTGTCACCTCTGCCTACCTCTTCGGGAAATACAGGCTTCTTCTTCTTATTGTGTGGTTGATGAACAACGTAATGTCAGAATTTAAACCACCATGGTTTCGTCACGATGTTTTCCTACACAACAACAACAAGTGATATATATTATATATCTAATAAGCACATTATTAGAAAATTCAGTGGTGTGTGCCTTGGGTTTGAACCTGCGACGTTAGATATGGTCATACCACTAGGCTATGACTACTTTTGAAATACAGGCGTGAACTAAGTTTATTTATTTATTTTATGATACGGTTTTTTAAATATATTTTCTCCAGACTTCCTTATCCGGAAGACGCAGGTTGGAATCCTGCTTACGATCATATATTTCTTTCCACATGAATTAGAGTTCGTTATGCATGCGTTAATGCGTTTGAAAAATTATCTGTTTAAATTGTGTACATCTTTTGAATACCAAACATCGAAGTCCATAACTAATGGAAAGACTGTTGTTACAATTCTTCAACTACTTGCTCGTAAACGTGACGTCACGCCTGTATTAGGAAAGGAACATTTGTAACTGACAGTACAGCGGCATCGTTACCTTCAATAACGATGTAATGTATGGAAAGGTCCTTGTGTGTGGTACAAGTGAGAAGAAAGAGCGATTTCATAATAGTATTTTAATTACACACACCACTATTTTTTATTACATACCGTAAACAAGGTGAGATTAGGGGGCTGAGTTGCCCGCGTCCGTAGGAGTGCACCCTTAAAATGGAATCCCTACACGTGGCCCCTGGGTGGTGCAAAACAGGCAACACAACTCTGGTGGGAGGCTTCGGCCGCGGCTGATTACGGACGAAGCTATGCCGTGAAGAGACCTAGTTATATTTCTGGATTTAGTCCGGTGCAACCGTTGTGGGAAACGGGTCTGGGCAGTTGCATCAACTCCCCAACTAACGTTCTCCCCAATTCTATCCACTCTACTTAGAGTGAATAGTATTCTTCTGGATCTACGTGCTCCATCTTCGGCCACATGGTCGCTTACCATCAAACGAGTTGGTGGCCAAACGTAAATACTTTTTTTATAAATAAAAGTATGTATGAAACATAATTTTTATTTAACACTTTGTCGTGTATCCACTATATTACTTTTTTTTAATTTTACTGATGTAAGAATTCTAACGACATCTAAATCGATTTAGGCGTTTAAAAGTTAGCATAGCATCACGCCTATATTCACCGAAGGGGTAGGCAGAGGTGTACACAATTGTATACCCACATTACACCAATGCTGTTATTAAATCCCATATAATAAGTGGTGAGCCTATTGCCATCTACCGAGCACAATTCCAAACTCGGGGTTGCTACTGAGAAGTTCCTAATAGAAAAACTCAATAACACTTTGCCCCACCCGGGAATGAACCCGAGACTCCATGCTTAGCAGTCGCGCTTGGGACCACTAGACCAACGAGGCAGTTTTTGAAATCAAACGGGACTTATTTGCGCTAAAATATAATATTTATTTACCTCGACGTTAGTGTATTTTATTTACCTTAATATCATAAAGTTTTGTATTTGTATTAATTATAGTTTAACGGTTATTACTCAAGCGCATTCTTGGGGATTGCCCTACTAGTTTCAAACTCGAACGGAGCCCTTATTCATGGCCGTGGCGAGGTCACGAGTCAAACTGATAACCTATAATTACGGCAGCGGTCACCATATCAAATCATCATGGGTAGGTATGGTGTAGGTAGCAGTAACGTTGCGGCTACAGGTTGCGACTCCCGACGCATGCCGGCTCGCACCATGGCTTGTCCCACAATGAATTAAATGAACTCGAACGTACGTGCGCCTGCGGCGGTGGCGCCCGAGTTCATGAACACAGCAGTGTGCGTCATCATTGTCTTTGTGTGCGTATGTGATGTTATTTATTTTGTTTGTTTCGTGTTTGGTTGATTGTTGTTGAATTTATCTATTTGTTTATTATTATTAAACTGTTTTTGTATAATAACTTTCGTGAGACACATTCATATTAATTATTGTTCAACGGTTATTACTCACTTGCATTTGGCTGGCGGGCGCGGAACGCAATCCAGCGTTCCTACCTTTCGTGCGAGGAGTCACGGACAAAATAGGACATATACTACGCCGAAGGTATAGCATTAAGACCGTCTATCGCCCACCCGGACAGCTGCGACAGTTACTACGGTCACCGAAGGACAAAGATCCGCTAGGCGTCCCCGGAGTGTACATGATACCGTGCGACTGTGGCCTAAGCTATATTGGTGAAACGCGTCGCAACATCGCAACCAGACTTGGTGAACATATACGTAATGTGAAGAGCATGGACACTAACAAGTCGGCAGTCGCAGAACACGCATGTAGCAAGGGCGCGGCTCATTTCATACGGTTCGATAAGGCGTCCGTACTAGCGAGGGAAAAATATTTCATTCCGCGAAAAGTACGTGAAGCTATCGAAATAAGTCGACGCCCAAACTTCATCAGAGACGGTGGTTGGACACTGCCTCCTGCCTGGAAACCAGCTCTGAACTCTACATCATGCAAAAGTGAGTCAAGTCTGGAGTGCGACACAGTTAGCTCGATATGCACTATGGGTAACTCAGACACGACGAATGACGGAAACACACGAACACTCCCGACGCCGGCACCGTGTGCATCTACAGCCCGCGCGCGGCGGCATGCAATGCGGTGCAGCGCCAGTTTGACTCGCGACATCGCCGCGGCCTCAGCTCATGACTAAGGGCTCCGTTCGAGTTCGAAACTAGTCGGGCAATCCCGAAAAATTTTCTTTCTTTCTTTCTAATATGAATGTGTCTCACGAAAGTTATTATACAAAAAAAAAAGTTTTTTGTTTTGATAAAAAAAGAAAGAAATAAATAAAAGCCATTCATTTGCCAAGCATCTTATAACTTGGACCACAAAGCAATTGAAATGGTAAAATGTTCATGTGAAGGAGAAAGGTGGATCGTAACAATTATTCACAAATGTTTCACGGCACACAATACGCAATATTAAGTTTAATATTATGAGACTTCATGTTCTTCAATATTGGGTGAGTAGGGAGTACATGGTTCAAAGTTTTCTTTGATATACTGACGGCACAGTAGGCGCAACGAGAAATCGGGAAGCGCTTCGGATTGTGTTGGCAGTGAATATTTATTAGCATTATGATTAATAGTTAAAATAAATAAAAAAATCTGACGTCTTTTATTTTATTCCTACTCGCGTATATTGTAAGTATTAGTAAAATATATTACATCAAGCTTTTGAAGGAAACATTAAAAAATAATAGACACAGACCCTTGACAGTCCGTGTCATCACTCTCCCAACTGAGCTACCGTGTCATTGTTCGATATTATTAAATTTAAAGCTTCCTTGTATTCTTCTTAAGGAGACACCTAGCAGACTGTCAAGGATCGCGGGTTTTAAACCCTGTTCGTGTATATTATTTTTGAATGTTTCTTTAGAAAAATAGTAATAAAGGCATTACATGGCTGTTACATGTATAAAAAATATAATTATATAAAATATTACTCTCTTCTCGGCTACCCTAGAAGAACACAATTGCCAGGTAATAATCGTTGTGACGCTATACTCAACATAATTGACAAGTAATCATTATAACTCTATAAGAATCATAATGATTACCTATCAATTATGTTGAGCTATCACTGCTCTCCTACGCTTGATGAGGTTTTATCAAATGATCGATACTGTATATTTAAGCCAACTATTTACCGTAGACGCCATAGTAACCCAATTACTTGTAGTCTAGACGCTGAGCTGGCATACTGTCGCCTACTTTTACAATAACTACATTAGGTTAGTCACTCACCTAATGCTTGTGTATGGGCGGCGCAGCATTTGTGAGAATAAATAAATAAAGAAAGTCGTTGTCTCATAATAGGGTAATTGGATCAAATAAATTGTTAACCAAATTATTAGGGACTCGTTTTACGAAATACTAAATCGATTTTCGTATTAGAACGATCGATTCTATATTGACATGTTATTATGATAATACTACTAAACATTATTTAAATCATATGTTTCATTTAACGAAGTAACTAGACACTTAAAAACTAAAGGTGCTGTTTGTTTTGGTATATCATCATCATACCCCTGCCCTTATCCCAATTTATTTGGGGTCGGCGCAGCACGTAATCTTCTTCCACTTCTGATTGTTTTTAGAATTGCATACTGGTAAAGCTTTGGCAATGTTTTATGGCCGGACGCCTGCCTGACGTCAACCTTCACTGGGAATGCTTTTGTTCGTGATAACCGCCACCGATATGGTCTCTTTCTATCTAGCTATGCCATACCAAATTTTATCCATGCGCCAGGTTCTGTTGTTATCCTACTATCACACTCCTCGTTCGTGGAATAGAATAATAATATTTTTATCTAGTCCACGAACCGCACCAGTTGAGGTACTGTAATCGGAATAAATAAGGTGCAGTTTAATCGGTGCTGTTCAAATTGGTGCGCTTATACTTCAATCTAGAATTATAAGTGCCTTCTCACCTTTAAATGCTATGAAACGATTGGATGCAAGTCAATAGTCACAAGTTCGGACCCAACGCACGCATCACTGACTTTTCGAAGTAATTTGCGTATTATAAATTAATAATCAGGTGCTTTAAACGGTCAAGAAAAAATATCTTGAGGAAACTAGTAGTCCTGAGAGTTCTTTACGATTTGTAAAGCCACATCAGAGGCCTACGGGTGGTTTAAACTTTGACACTAGGTTATTCGTCAACCATATATTTATTAAGAAAACCAAGGACTGACTTCCCCGCGTCCATAGGAGTCCACCCTTAAAACGGAATACCTACACGTCTGGTGGGAGGCTTTGGCCGCGGCTGGTTACCACCCACCGAACAAGTCATGCCGTGAAGTGACCTAGTCGTGTTTCGGGATGTAAACCGGTGCAACCGTTGTGAGAGATGGGTCTGGGCAGTTGCATCAACTCCCCAACTCACATACCATCAGGCGAGTTAGTGGCCAAACCTAGATCCAACTATGATAAAAAAAAACTTTTCATTCTCATCTGAAATTCTTTTGTACCCCCAGATTTATTCGTACACAGAGAGATTCCGTCGACAAACATTAGTATTCTTTTAACGTTAAACTGGGATAATCCTATAATTAGATTAAGAGGTGTAGGTATGTTCAATTAGTGTGCCGACGAAACGATATAATGGTATTAAAAACTTACGGAACACGTGTGCTGATTCGTTTAATATAATTGTATTATTGTGCTAAAGGAAAATTGGAGAAGGCACTTTAGCAAAAAGATTGTTTTTTTTTTTTAAACTTTGCCCCACACTGGGAATTTCTTCCTGTGTCTTGGGTGCGTTTACAAACATATAATCTCACAAGCACACACACACCCAGACCCGGAGCAATTATCTATAGATCGTACAAATATTTGTTCCGTGCAGGAATCGAACTTGCGATACGCAGCGCAGAAGTTGGTCTCTCGACCACTGCGCCAACCGCGCTGTCAATGTTTAGTTTCTGAACTTTAGCGATTCGTAGAGACTTTGATAAATCTCTGAATAAGTTATAATGTAAACATAGCATTACACCTGTAGTCCCCGAAGGAGTAGGCAGAGGTGTGCACAATTATACACCCACATTTTACCAGTTCTGTTATTAAGTAGTGGTCTGTAGTAGCAATTACAGGAATAATATACTTAATTGGTCGTTACCTAAGATTAACATGGGGCAGTGTAACCCCATAGGCCCATGTTAATCTTTTGAAACTAATACCAATTCAAATCCAATTCCAATATTAAATAGACGCCTTAAAACAACGCGTAATTTTAAAATAAATTTACCTACATTACAGTTGCCTCAATTTTAAAGCACACTGTCTTCATATTATCTCGAATCTATAATAATTTTTTAGACATTGTGGCATGTAAAAGTATGAACTGACATATTTCCAATGTCAATCGAGCGGAATTATTTTCAAGAGTAAGCGTAATGATCAGAAAACATAGAAGGTACTAAAAGCGAGCCAAGTATTTATTGAGCTAGTAGCGCAAATTCCGATTAAGGCATTAGCGACCTTATTACAAAGAGTTTCATCAAATGCGTTGAGAATATTAGAGATTTATTATTTATATTGAATAAATTCAGGAGTTACTTTGCGGAAGTCCATTACAATGGGTACTTCCACAAAATTGAGGGTAGTCATGCATTACCTGTGCACCGACCGCCCGCCCGCAAATATATGCACATACGCAAGCGGTGAAAATTCCGACTACCACCAACTACTCTCCACGTGTTTCGCCCCTCCACGGGCATCATCAGGAGCTGTTAGACCGTGCAGTGTCCGCCACCGAGTGAGTCACTCGTAGCTAGATATTGTATTTATTTGCATCCATTTTATTATTTATTTTATAAGTTATATAACCGTCACAGATCAATCTGCCTAGCCTTTTTCCAATTACATTGGGGTCGGCTTCCAGTCAAACTAGATGCAGCTTAATACCAGTATTTTACATGGAGCGACTACCTATCTGACTTCCACAACCCAGTTACTGGGTAACACGGTATGACATGCTGTCAGACTTTAAGGCCTCTGACTACCTGTAACGGCTGTCATAGATCTTAATTTGACAACCAGGCCCGACGATTAACGTGCTCTCCGAGGCATGGAGGGGTCTCGGTATGATATGATGGTCACCCATCTACTGACCGACCGTAGCAAGCGCAGCTTAACTTCGATCGATATGTGCGGCTGTTACTTAGCTACGAGCCCTTCATTTTTATATTGTATAACTTTCACAGATAAACACATCTAAAAGCCCAACTGCCTCGTTGGCCTAGTGGTCGCAAATACGACTACCAAGCATGAGGTCCTAGGTTGGATTCCCGGATTGGGCAAAGTGTAACTGGGGTGTTTTCTGTTATAACATTTTAGCTATTCTCTAGCAGTCCGGAATTTTAAACTATGGCTGGTTTATGTCAACCGGCCCACCACCTATTATTATATGGGACTTAATAACTGCATCGGTAAAATGTGAGTGACAAATGCGTACACATCTGCCTACCCTCTTGAGTGATGCTTTTATATAACATGTGTTATGTAAAAACCCACTTTGTACTACCCGGGAATCGAATCGAGCTCACGTTCAGCTTCTACGCTTGCCTCCACTTAACGATTAAGGTAATGTTCATAAAATTGTATGATATACGCGTATAAGAATGCACAGCGTGAGTGATTTATAGAAGTTAATTAACTGAAGCCTCCCTCCGGGGCCACTGTCAGCGCTCCGCTTTCTAATACAATAGATATATATTTACTAGCTGTGCCCCGCAAACGTTGTTCTGCCATATAATTTTTCTGGATAGGGCCACCCTTGTCACCTAGGGATATAAAAACTAGCCTACGAACTATTCTCAGATCTACCTATAAACAAAAAATAATCATAAAAATTGGTGAAGCCATTTCGGAGGAGTTCGATAACAAACACTGTGACACGAGATTTTTATAAACTAGACTAGATGTACCCACTTACACGTACACTGGGTGAATGAAAAGCAAGTGCATGCAGCTGAAATGAGAATGTTAAGAGGGATATGTGGTGTGACATTGATGGATAGAATTACAAACGAGAATGTAAGAGGAAGTCTGAAAGTTACACCGGTTGTCGAGAAGATGTGTGGAAGTCGTTTGTCGTATGGACATATCATGCGGAATTGGGGACCATACGGCGAGGAAACTTTTAAGTACGAATGAGGATAGCTACTTATTTTTTTCTATTGTGGAAAATCCATCGTGCACGTTGTGCCGGACTCCTACCGACTAAAAACCACACGATCCTACTCTAACCTATACCGGGGTCCCTTATGGCTCGTCGTATGCAACGACGTATCCCGTCGCCTGTATAGGTCGGCCACAGTTGGCCTGCCAAATACTCCACGGAGTTGCGCGCGCCAGATCGCGGCGCGCTACCGCCTCTGGCCTATCACTGGTATGTGGATGGCTTCACGAATAGAGGTGTTAGAAGTTAGTTGTGTGAAAGATGTCTCTATGTTTTTAAACATCTGTAAAAAAATACAACTACCCACACAATTTTCTAAATTAAAACATCCTAAACCTACTTCTTCGCACAAAAACACTCAATTCAACATAAATCAATCCAAAGTCCCGGAATTTAACACTCACTTTCGTGAAGCCCCCAAACTTAAGGGTATTCAAATCCCCGAGAAAGCGCCATAAATCTTTTCTACCGTAAATCATAGTACTTACTAAAAAAGAATTTAAAAGATGCACAAGTCGGCACGCCTTGACGGGTACCATTTATCAAACGTCGCTGAAAGAATTGAGAGTAAAAAGTGGCGGGTCCCCAGTTTAGCATAAGACAGGGCCGGATTAGGGACAAAAAGATTAAATTGTGGGTCGGGGCTTTTCATTACAAAGAGGTAAGTTTTGTTTTTGGTAAAAGGCTAACAAACGGGTGGACCACCTTATAGAAAGTAGTCACCGCTGCTTATGAACATCCGCATCACCATACATACCTCAGGCACAATTAACTTGTATAATTATTTTGCATGTAAAATATGGAAACAATAAACAAAGAAGAAGCATTTAATCATTAGACGACTAATTGATCAATTTCCTATTATTTAAAATGATAAAAGTAATAGGCATTAATAGTCCAACTGGTTCTCGGAATCATTTATAACATCGGTAGAAGAATTAACAACAAAGTGACAGGTCCCTAGCTTAGCAGGCAGGGTGGGATTAAGGACGGGCGCTTAGACAAAAAAAGGAGGTCAAATGACAGACTGGAAAATAAATAGTCTGGCGTTTTTATAATTTATGTTAGCTAGGTTATTTATAGTAGCTATTCTTTATAAATTAAAGCGGAAATTAAATTTTAACATTTCTCTACAAAATAAGAAATGTTATAGCAAAATTCCCATTCCAGTTTTTAATAATCCTGCTCAACAGAATACCAATTTTAAAATCTAGCCTTGGCATATCTTTTATTTTAAGTAAGCACCAGCTTTGTTGATTGTTGATATGGGGCAAGATTGTCAGAGCCTCTTAAAGAAAGAGGACAAAACACCTAACCTTAAAGTCTGCAACATTAACTTTTAACTATGAAACAGAAACCTTTTATCTCTTTTACAACCAACACGAATATAATTGCAACAATGAAACAATAATAACCATTTCATACCTCATAAAATATTTTATAGCATCTCAGACAATAGGAGCACATAGAGTGCACACACGAAATACGATAAAAATATTTATTGTACTCTAAATCACAGCACAATGCTATAGATTTTATGTAATTTTAGATCGTAACCCGTTATGGTCTCTGGTCAGCAATACATTGCGGTTAAGCAATGTTTGGCTCGGTCAGTCTGAGGATGGGTTACCGCTAGAAGTATTTTTATCTAAGCATCTTTGTCTTCCATAGGGTATATTGATCCGTTGACTTAGCTGTCTTCTCATTCGGGTAGCTTGAACAAAAATGCTGACCGATACGACTACCCATACATTTTGAATTTCCTCGTCTCCATCCTAAGGTTGCCTGGAAGAAATCGCGTTTCGTGTTATGGCCCCATATGGACCCATTGTACTTTGTTTTGTAAGAAATTTAATATTAAGTACCTAATAAAATGTACAATAAAGAGTAAATAAATAAATAAGAAAGATAAAGTATGCACCTCCTGCAGATCTAGTTCGGACCTGGTTTTCTCTGTGATATTAAACATTGTCTGAATGCTTAGGGGTAGGCAATACGTTTTCATATCAAAATTCAAGAATAAGGTCACCGAATTGTAAACAAATTGTGCAAAAAAACTATTTTAAAAGTTTCAAATTAATTATGGAAAGAAAAATCAGTCATGAGTTAGATTTCAACTCATACTCGTATTTCCAAAAAAATAATTATTAATTCGACAATAAAGATTCAAGCCAAGATTTTTTAATAAAAAGTCATAGAAAGACAAATTGTTGTGGAGTCTATTCTGTTTTTCTTTTCGTAATATTTCTCTTCGGTATACTAGTACGGTATCATTTTAAGTTTTGCGGTACTGATTCGGGCGAACTTAATGAATGCTGACATTCGGGCTGGCGTGGGATGTGAATTAATTTAAATGCGTAAAACAAGCTCGGAAAACTTCGATCCATTTTGCAGCTACCTTATTATTATTTCTTCTACAGTTAAAGGTGATGTGAAATTAAAATATCATTCAATTAAATGTGAGTCAGCATTTATTTCATTTTAGTCAAAATAATAATCTTACGATAGTGTAATTTTATGATGATATGATTTCTCGTTAAATGTAATCTAATCTTAATTATTAAACAATCTCTAAATTCACAAAAATGAATTTTTATCCTAAGTGACAATATGATCAGGCTGAGACCCATTATTTTTTATTTTAGTTTAAATGTATTTGTATGAAGAACAATCACAAAGTAAAATTTCGTGTATATAAAATACTACAACGAGTGGAGTTTTAACCTTTGATAAATAATTAGTGTGTTCTGCCAACTAAGCTAAGTAAGTTCTACTAATTATGGTGAAGATGACGTCATCATAATACTTATTAAAATGGTGCAAGAAATATTTGGCTTAGCTTACAGTGGTCGTCAATTCTTAGTGTTTAATGACGAAGTAAATACCTAAAGTAAATATTTTAACGTTTTGTTAGCCTGATATTTAATTTCGCAAATTGTGAAAGTTTAAAAACAGCTTTGTTTGTTCTCTGTCTGTATTGTGTAATAATTGTGTACCTACTGCAAATAATTTATAATTCAATTTTGAACCTAAGTCTGTAGAATACTAGATGTCTTTTAATATTACTTTAAACTGCTTTGCATGCCTAATTTAAGGTAGATTCTATAAGGGTCATAAAATAACCAAACAACTGTATCTTGTACCTACTTTCTGTGCAAATAAAGAACTATACTATACTATACTGTCGTTTCCAGTCTCGTGCCATTTTATTTTATTTTAAAACAAGTAGTACTTGTCACGTTATGCACCTCGTACGTGCCTAATGCGGCCCTGTCTCTCCCCAGGATATTAAACATTGCCTGAATGCTTACGAGTAATAAGTTCTAAGGCGCAATCTGATTTGTTCGTGACATTAATACGTGTGAGATACGGGTATTTCCTTGTCTTGCGACCTATTGTGTTCCTTTTGGTTGTCGTTTTGTTCATTTCTTTAGGTTTTTAGTGCTATTGTACTGATGTACTCTTATACTTTATATCAACATTATTATCGCATTTATACTAGAGCATTATTTTGTTTTATTGAATAGATTCAGGCGTTACTTTGCGGAAGTCCATTACAATGGATGCAAATAAATACAATATCTAGCTACTTCCACAAAATTGAGGGTAGTCATGGTAGGTCGGTGCACAGGTAGTCATTACCTGTGCACCGACCGCCCGCCCGCAAATATATGCACATACGCAAGCGGTGAAAATTCCGACTACCACCAACTACTCTACACGTGTTTCGCCCCTCCACGTTATGCACAGGATCAGGAGATCACACATCATCAGGAGCTGTTAGACCGTGCAGTGTCCGCCACCGAGTCTGCACGGTCTATGTGCATATATTTGCGGGCGGGCGGGCGGTGCACAGGTAATGCATGAATACCCTCAATTTTGTGGAAGTAGCATCCATTATTTTGTTTTGTTAATTAAGATAAGCTTTGTAGAAGGAAAAAATACTGACATGAGCAGGATGTAAATCTGCACTCCCCGGATGAGTAGGTGCATCAGCTCTGCTCTTTTTCATCCAGAGGGAGCAAGTTAGAGCCCGCCTTGCATGCGTTAATGCTTTTTAATAATATGTAACAATATGTTTAGTGTAAACCTGAGACACGGGTCAGCTATCTTCATTTATAGAACATGTATCATTTTCATATATATATTTATTACTAACGCTAACTAAAGCTGAGTTTCAGAAAAATATATCAGTATATTTAATTAACTTTAATAAATCTGAAGAATTCGTTTGTTTGAACCCGCTAATCTCTAGAATCACCTAGTCAGATTTGAACTAAAATTTACACTTGATAGGTTTTTTTTAACAATACGCTACGACCCTTAGAAAACAAGGAAAAAGAAAAAAGCGCGTGGAACCGCAAGGTACACCTAGTTAGCTTAAAAAATATTTGCGTATTTATCTCAATTCGAAGGCAAAACGAGTTTAGCAATACTTTATTTACAGTTATACACTGCCTACCCCTTCCGTGTCATCGTAAATTGGTCTATAACTTCCAGATAAGGAAATAAACTCTACTAAAACACACGCCTCGCCAAATATAGGCATAAATCATGCTGCATTATGTATATGGGCATTTAATGGTGGTATCAAGTTGAGATATAGGATAAAGTTGTTGGTATTATTATACTATATTTTTGTGATAGATAGATAGATAGATAAAACGTTTATTCAGTGCAATACACGACACAAATAATAAGTACGTATTTACAAACGACAATTTCGAAGGGTAATATGTGTAATAAAACAAATTTTAACCGGATTAATCGCGTATATTATTGTTTTTTTTTTTTTTGAAGATGTTTGTCCATTACCACCTGTTTGGAAATCTGTACTGAAAATAATCAAGTCCCAAACAAAGTCAAGTCACAAGAAAAATCAAGATACTATGAGCGATTACTGCGTGCATCGGAACACCTTTTAGTTTATAATTCGATAAAATTGTAAAATTGTATCTCTAAATTTAAAGACTGTGACCTCTAAGTTTGTTTCGGTATTTCTTCTCAGGGATAGTCTTAGGAAATACCGTCGCGATTTAGTTTTAAATCTGTATGAGAGACAAAAATAATTTTATAAATTTATCAATTAAATGTACGGTAGACTGAAATAATTTTAAATAAACTGTTGAGACACCTGACACCTTAGTCCTCCTGTGACCACGAACGCTGCAAAGTGTTCGAAACGTCAGGAAAAACAAAAATCCAATAATACACGCGATTAATCCGGTTAAAAGTTGTTTTATTATAATGTGTAGTGATCGCGCAAACCTAAGATATTACTAGGTAATATGTGTCTCAGAATTGCACTAAATGGGTGTTCAGCTCAGCATGTGCCCGGTATTATACCTGACGCTGGTATTCTGTGGAATCCCTGCAGTGACATACGGATGACCAGCAGACCAAATAGATGAGCAATTGGTGAATAACCAGTACCAACGTATCAATATTGAGTATATAAATATATATCAATTTTGAGGTAGACTTATTAAAGTATTTTCTATATTAAATATTAATTTTATTTTGTCCTGCTCTAAGTTTATCAGAATAGTTATTGTTTATCTTAACGTAGCATCACGCCTGTATTCCCCGAAGGTGTAGGCAGAGGTGTGTACACAATTGTACACCCACATTTCACCAATGCTGTTATTAAGTCCCATGTAATAGGTGGTGAGCCTATTGCCATCAACCGGGCACATTTCCAAACTCCGGGCTGCTATTGAGAATTTCTTAACAGAAAAACTCAATAAAACTTTGCCCGACCCGGGAATCGAACCCGGGACCTCCTGCCCAGCAGTCGCGCCACGGACCACTAAACCAACGAGGCAGTTGTTTATCTTATATTTGTAATTTATCAAAAATACTGTTTTTACAGGTTGAAAATTTTATATGTGATGTCTATAATATTTAATCTATTTCTTCTTTACTGTGTGCCCATTTAGGGGAAAAAAACCTTTTCTTTCTTTCTTTCTACGTGATTTAGTGTGTTGTGTTGATAGTGTAAGTATATTAATAATTATTTCATAACTATATTACAATAGTTTTTCTTTTATATGTGTAGTTCTTCATATGTTACCGATAAATGTATTTATATGATGATTACAAGGGGAAGTTGTACAGGGAAGTCAAATGTTGGACGTTCGAATCCTATTCTTCTCCTTTTTCCTGCCCTGGTCCCAAGTTATTTAAGGTCGCGTAATATGTTATTCTCTTCCATTCTCCTCTATCTGTCGTCAGGCTATCGTTTACTCCCTTTTCATTCATATCATGCCTCACACTTTCATATTCATCTGCGTGTTATGAATTAACTAGCGCTCCACCCCTGCTTCACCCGAGTGCAATAAATACATCTGTCAAGATAACAATCACAAATACAAAAAAAAAACAATCAGTCAAATCGGTCCAGATATTCTCAAGTGATGGTTTTTTCATACATGCGGTAATTGATTTTGATTAATATAGATTTACTTGACATGAAGAGATAAAATAATGTCATAGATAATGATCTAGTAAAGTGGCTCTTATTGCACTACTTTTAGGTTCATGATGAGGCTTATTACGCACGCGTGTATTTTTTTAACTTAAAATTTTCTTTTAAATAAGAATCTCCTCACAGAGTTCTGAGATTCAAAGACTCCTAGCTAAGATTTAGAAAATAAGTGACTGTGCTAGTTTAAATCAAATATAAACATTTTTCGATTTCGATTAATTTGTTGACAAAAATAACAACTTTGCGCATATTATTTTTATTATTCAATGTTTTTATATAAAAAATTATGGATAAAATTAACAATTGCAAAGATGTAATGCTGAGTTAGTAATCTGTAAATGATTGCCAATAAATTTCGTGAGGGGTCTCCTTAAGACGAAAGAAAGGAACATGAAATTTAATAGATACGTTTAAGAGCCATAATAGCTCAGTTGATAGAGCGGTGACACGGTTTGACAAGGTTATCTATAACAGCCGTTACAGGTACATCCAGAGGCCTGAAAGTTTGACAACCATAAACTGTAATAATATGGTTGTGGAGGCCGGATAGGCAGTTGCTCCATGTAAAATACTGTTTTAGCCGCATCTGGTTTGACTGAAAGCCGACCCCAATGAAATTGGGAAAAGGCTAGGGAGATTCATATTTATGGATGGTATTGTTGCAATATACTTTATAATTTTGTTTTATTTTTGTACGGATCTATGTGCTTGCAAAAATTATTTATTACAGTTACATTTTTGAAAAGCATTAACGCATGCTTCGCGAACCTTAAAGTTATATTTTTTTATGAGAGGTCGAGATTGCTTAGTGGTCAGAGCGCCTGGAGCATTTATCTGGCATTTAGGCACAGGTTTGAATCCTGCTCGCGACCGTATTCTTCTTTTTCCACAAGAATTTATAACTTTAATTATTTGTTCATTTATTAGGATTTGTCAGAATGCACATGTTAACTGAATGATCTATATTTTGAACATAATTAATGATAATTCAATTAAACCTTATAGAAAATAATTCTATGATAACTTATGGAATAAAAAAAACATATTACGCCGACTCGAATTAACTTCGGATCACGACAGGAAGAAATGAAAATAACAATATTCGGTACATCATCAAACATTCCACCCTAAAAGCTACTTCTATATGAAATCGTTTTAATAAAGGCTCCCTAAACGTACGTAATTAAGACATTTCCCGCAAGAGCATTAAAATACCGCAATACCTTTTCCATTTCCAACCTCAAAAGGACAGTATTCTAACATAAAGTACCAATTATACCAGATTAATGATACCGCAATCAATACCGCTACCGCAGTCAGACGCAGGTGCCCAGTAGATAGATAGATTGTATACCTAAATACTTTATGTTTGATTACAGTGATAAGTATTGTATTAATTTAAAGATGTCGGTCGTTAAAGCATGAAATATGGCGGAGGTGGTCCTATAAAGCCTGAGGCCAAGATTAATTAAAATTACATACCGTTTGGCGTAGCTATGTCCTTTTTTTTACCTTGCCCTTTTAGTTATGAGTTCTGTGATAATGCCGTCAATTTTATGTAGCAAATCTTTATCCATTACTATAACTGCATCTGGTTAGATTGGAAGCCGATCACAGTAAAGTTAGGAAAAGCTACATTTCACCAATGCTGTTATTAAGTCCCATATAATAGGTGGTGAGCCTATTGTCATCAACCGGGCACAATTCCAAACTTTGGGCTGCTACTGATAATTTCCTAACAGAAAAACTGAATAATACTATGCCCGACCCGGGAATCGAACCCGTGACCTCTTGCTCAGCAGTCACGCTTCAGAAAACTAAACCAATGAGGCAGGTTATTAACAACATAAAAGAATAATAACATACATAACATGATGTTGTCTGGTCTTACTGCACGTGGTCGTAGTGATAGCCTAGTGGTATGACCGTTGGACTGAAAAGGCCAAGGTCGCAAGTTCGAATCCACTGACTTTTCGAAGTCATGTGCGTATTATAAATTAATTATCACTTGCTTATAACGGTGAAGGACAACATCGTGAGGAAACCAGCACACCTGAGAGATGTCCTCGATGGTGTGTAAAGCCATGTCAGAGACCTACGGGTGGTTTAAACTCTGACACTAGGTTGTTCATCAACGTCACGATAAGAATTATATACATATGCGCATTTATATACTGTGTATGTAAGTGACGTGAAGAAAAACTGTTTTTTTTTGTAAATTTTAGACCTTCTAGACTTTTTTGTTTCGTGTCATACGTAACTTACTGAACTGACTAACGGAAAACTAACTGCGCATGTTTTAAAAAACAGAACAATCAGAAGTTTGTGTTGAATGCTTATTATTTTATTTGGAAAAATTAATTACAGTGTCGGGCAATCTTGAATCAACCTTTACCCCACGCCATTTTTTATTGTATCAAAATAAAAGGGAAACCTTTTTCATTATTTCTTTCAGATATATGGAGGGACGAGGTATTCCTAGATCAAAAACGGAAAACATTTCGATCAGAAAGGCGATATTAGGGGATGGCTGTTTATATGCACATTTGCCGTCAAACTCTGCTTGCGCGATATAGTATTCACGACGTCATCTTAGTGCGTGCGTGGTATACATGTAGAATGATAAATGTATGCTACAAACATTTATTTACTCAAACTACAAATATTAAAAGTAAGCTTAAATATAATATTTCAAATAAATTACTAACGATTTATACGCACAAAACAGCAAGTAATTAATAAAACAATTATTTCAAAATGCAAAGTTTTGAAGCGATTAAGTCTTTAAGTAGTTAAGAACGCACGCAATTTGAACCCAAATATTGACAGGGCTAAGAGGTCTAATATTGTAAGAAAATTTCGAGGGTCTCGCGTTTGGAGAGGCTTTAACTCCTTAAGGATTTGAGTGAAGTGCCTCAGAGGGTATACTGCTTTCGAATACCATTAGGAACATTTAAATACTTACTTTTTGTGATAATTGTTTTCGAAACCAGTTTTGTAACGGAATATCCGTTAAGCATTCACAAAGTACTTCTCTTTAAATATTTTTTTTTCAAAGTGGTATAAAATAAAATGGCACGATGGACCGACTTTTTCAAGAAGTTGACTGGCAGCGGATGGATGCAAGCTGCCCATGACCGGGATGGGCGCTCTTTGGGGGAGGCCTACGTTCAGCAATGGACGGTGATAAGCTGTATGATGATGATGATAATGACCATAAAATAGTGATAGGCATTTGATTAGATATTTAGGCTTTTCTGTCTCTTTTCTTCACCCGCACACTGAGAAGAAGACCATTATGATTCTAATAAAATTGTGACAGACTTGGTAGTCTGCAAAATCATGTTGAAGTTCGATGCAAAAACTCGTTGAGAGACTACCGACAGAAATGTCTTACTACCGATAATTAAACCATAGAGCTAACACTGATACATTAATGTAATGCAGAATAGTTAATAATTCAACGACAATTGAATAGTGGTTCAGTGAAAATTCTATCGACACACTAACGACAACTAGTGAGATTTATGTATGTATTGTTTGTTTTTTTTTTCCAAAAGCGCTTCCCCTTAACTTCGTAACACTCAATCTGTACGTGTCTTTGACGACTGTTTGCGCACAACTCGAGCGCTTTCATACAAGCCAGCATTTGACGTTCGAATCCTTGCATTTTGTGCCATATTTAATGAATAACTTTAAAATAAAACTGCACCTATTTAAACACTGAACAATTTTGCTATTTAAATTTGGAAAGAAAAATACAGTCGTGAGCAGGATTCGAACCTGCGGCTCCGACATATTTATCCAGGAGGCGTAGGTTCAAATCCTGCTCACGACCACCACTAGGCTGTTAGAGCTCATACACTCATAGACTATATCAGATCGGTAGGAAATTTGCGTAGGCTACATGCGCCTAGATAGGTGAAAACTATCGATTTTATGTTATTAAAACCAATATGGGGTACAATCAAATGGAACCTAAAGTTACAATATTAAATGGAAAAAGAATACGGTCGCGAACAGGATTCGAACCTGCGCCTCCCGGATAGATACTCCAGGCGCTCTGACCTCTAAGCCATCTCGACCTCTGCTCGCCACCGCGAATTCTTCTTCCATATTTAACACGTCTTATGGCGACGTCATTGCAATCAATTCAGTACTAAAATAGAACCTACTGAAATTGGTCGTCTTCAGTACTCGTTTTAAGAGACTTTGTTACGAGTTTAACGCGTCGCTGGACTTTTGAAGCTAAGTGAATGAGCAGAGAGATAAGCAGTCCTCCTGAGTGAATCTTTATGATTCAATCAATATGGATCCGAGAATTGATCGAATCAAAGTTAAGTTGTTATTTGAAAGCCAAGGGCGGGGCTAGTTATTTCTTGATAGTTTGCAAGGAAGTTGCCCCGTTTCATTAAAAAAAACGGCGTGTGGCTGTGTCGTGGACACGGCCGTGTATTTTTACGGGAATACGTGTATATAACGGGTAATATTTAAGGCAGTCTGAAAATAGCAACGTGGTTTATCAAGATTTCCAAAAACCAACGTTTTTTTTTTAATGCATTGGTTTTTTTATTGTGTGACACAATATTATTTAATTGTGTTTAGTTTTTTTATGTATGGTAATATTGTTAATGTAATGACGGGAGCTATTGTTGCTTCAGTGCAAGTTCTTTTGTGCTTGTGTGCTACCTCACCCCCCGCCAAAAGTGGATAGCAAATTTGTTCGATATTTAGTCAAAAGCCGTCTCTTCTCTGGTCCTCTAAGCGGTAAATACAATTTCTTATACCGATATTCACTCGATTCTAACTCCCTAACAAGCCAACTTTCTTGGTATCGGTACAGATCGGATGGAATTCGTTGAACCAGTAACTTTGGTATAGAAAATCTTGAAAAACTACCTTGTTATTTTCAGATTGCCTCGTTGATCTAGTGGTCCCGAGTGCGACTCCTAAGCAGGAAGGCCTAGGTTCGATTCCGTAGTCAGCCAAAGTGGATTGGGATTTTTTGTTACTCGATTGTCTTTGGAAATATCTCAGTTCATTCTTTTGAATACGAAAACAATACTTAATTAAGTATTGTTTACTTAGTAGAATCCTACGTAATTAAATATTTTGCATACATGCTTCAACATTGGGGAAACTGTTATGAAAATACTCGTTCCAAGAAACGTTTTTAATTATAATTACGTATGCAATCAGTATTTCTCATTCTAAGTGAATAATTGTATTCTGTTTTTGAGAAATAAATGTTTAAACCATAAATTAAATTAACTTTAATACTAGCTGTGCCCCACGGTAACACACGCTTTTTTTCTTTTTACTCGGCTCCTTAGGGTCCTAGCGTGATTGTAAATATATTTCTCATGAATCTGGCTATTTTAAACAAAAAGAGTTATTCCAATCCGACTGGGAGTTCTTGAGATAAGCGCGATTAAACAAACAACCAAACAAAAAAAAATTGTTTAATTGGCCCGGTTAATGAAGTGTGATAGTAGGATAACATCAGAACCTGGCGCATGGATAACATTTGATGTGTCATAGCTACATAGAAGGAGACCGTATCGGTGGCAGTTACCACCAACAACAGCAGTCCCAATGAGGGTTGACGTTAGGCAGGCGGCCGGTCATAAAACATTGCCAAACACTTTAGCAGCATGCAATTTCAAACACAATTAGATAGTGAAAGAAACATATGCTGCGCCGACCCCAAATAAATTGGGATAAGGAGGATAATGATATTAGGATAGATTACGCATTGTTTTAAGGTAATGATTTGACATTGGAATTGAAATTAATTTCAAAAGTCACCCCACAGGTTAACTTGTACATAATCTCATGAGAAGAAAGATATTTGTAATCTACTTAATCGATATTGTATTTATTCTATATACGAGGATTTAAATGTGATTTTACAACTCAATAACATTGTAGTTCAGAATATTGTATTATTTTATCGTGGATGTAACTTGTACGTAGTTTTCTTTTTCATTTGTCTCGCGAGAACTCCTCGGTGTAACGAGTTTGTATGAATCGCAGCAGATCGCGTTTTATATAAAGCGTATTTACAACTTTTATTATTTAACCTTTTAAAAGGGTTTGTGGCACAACAGATAGTATAATCTCGCAAGAGCGTACTCCTTTTTAAAAGGCCGGCAACGCATTTGTGACTCCTCTGGTGTTGTGGTTACGGCGGTAACCGCTTACCATCAGGTGACGTCTGGTGGTTTGCACCCAATGCCGTAAAAAAGTGTAATTTCTAAATATGAGGTCGTGAGTTCGATTCTAGGGTTGGGAAAAGTGTTATTAGATTCTTCTGATAGAAAAAGTTCAGTAGCAGCCCTAAGTCTTAAATTGTTTCCGAAAGTTGCTCACTAGCAGCCCTAAGTCTTAAATTGTTTCTGAAAGTTGTTCACGGGCAGCCCTATGTCTTAAATTGTTTCCGAAAGTTGCTCACTAGCAGCCCTAAGTCTTAAATTGTTTCTGAAAGTTGTTCACGGGCAGCCCTATGTCTTAAATTGTTTCCGAAAGTTGCTCACTAAGAGCCCTAAGTCTTAAATTGTTTCAGAAAGTCGTTCAATAGTAGCCCTAAGTCTTAAATTATTTCCGAAAGTTGTTCACTGGCAGCCCTTAGTCTTAAATTGTTTCCGATTGAAGGCAATATAATCATTTTCTACTAGTCAATATCATTAGATGGTAAATCTATTGATTTAAACAGGCCTAATTCCAAACGCCGGGCTGCCTTTTTTTTTAACTTAACCTAAAGTCTTTATAACACTGACTGATCCGGAACCCAGAACCTCACGCTTAGCAGACACCCTTGTGACCTCGAAACTAATGAGTTAGTTCTGACAGAATCGTCTATAAATTTACCTACATCAAAATTCCTGAACTGTTCTTAGTATTTTCTCCATCTTTGCCTTAAGACGGCACACTAAGCTCGCCTCACTCACGAGTGTTTACCCGAGGCCCTTTCATACTGCCTCCCGCCGTAAAACCTTCACTATTCTCTATTTGTAAGTCGAACTTCTTTTTCTATTCAGTTTTGATAACGTATTTTTTGTGAATAGTATATTTGTGGGAATGCATAGAGGGGCTCGTGGCTAAGTAACAGCTGCACAAATCGATCGATCGAGGTTAAGCTGCGCTTGCCGCGGTCGTTCTGTGGATGGGTGACCATCATTTCATACCGAGACCCCTCTGTGCCTCGGAGAGCACGTTAAACCGTCGGTCCCGGTTGTCAAATTAAGATCTATGACAGCCGTTACAGGTAGTCAGAGGCCTGAAAGTCTGACGACCAGTCATACCACGACATATCGTGTTGCCCAGTAACTGGGTTGTGGAGGTCAGATAGGCAGTCGCTCCATGTAAAATACTGGTATTAAGCTGCATCCGGTTTGACTGGAAGCCGACCCCAATGTAATTGGGAAAAGGCTAGGCAGATTGATATTTGTGGGAATGCCTGATAAGTATCTTAGAGTTCAGATTTTTGATAACATTTTCTTTGCCTATCTATTCAGTTTATAATGTCACACAAGTTTTAATAGGGCTTTTTTTTAATCAATATGGTTCTACATTTGGCCACCAATTCGCCTGATGGTAAGTGACGGTGTGGCCGAGGATGGAGCACGTAGAACCAGAAAAAAACTATTCACTCTAAGTAGAGTAGATAGATTAGGGGAGAACGATAGTTGGAGAGTTGATGCAACTGCACAGACCCGTCACCAACAACGGTTGCACCGGACTACATCCCGAACATGATTAGGTCGCCTTATGGCATGGTTTCGTCAGACGGGTGGTAACCAGCCGCGGCCGAAGACTCCCACCAAAGTTGGTTGCCTGTTTGGCACCACCCAGGGGCCACGTGTAGGGATTCCATTTTAAGGGTGCACTCCTACGGACGCGTGCAACTCGGCCTCCTAAGGTCCTTTTAATGATAAGTTGTGACGGCGCGTTTGGCACAATGATCGAGAGATAAGCCGCTGCGCTGCATGTAGCGAGTTTAATTCCAGCGTCCAATAAAAATATGATCAATCATCCAAATCTGTGGAGTCACTTCGGATGTTTCGGAATATAATCATTTTTATATCGGTAAAATTTCTGTGGAATATTCGAAATTCAATGATTACTATAATTCTGTCGAGACAAAATTAATCGATTTACACGAATTCCACGTAAAGGAATAAAAACAAAAGGCCAAAATAATAGTTTATTAAGAAATCCGTTCGTGTCCGGAAGTAGTACGATACCGCTAGTCTTGGGGCAATTTCACGCCTGTTTGCTTCGGACTTCGACAGACGCGTCAAGATGACCCGGTCAGAGCTTGTTATTTTAGTTTAAACTAAATGTAGTTATACTGCAGTACCAAACATCCAAATTCGTTTAGTAGTTTTATTTAACTGATTAATAAAAAAGTAATTTCACAAATAAACAAAGTTTGACGCTCAATCAATACTGATGAAGTCTACCATATCTACCTACCCAAAAATCCTACTTCACCATCCTAAACTAAAATTGAAATATTGCTGTCTATAACTATCCCATACAATAAGAAGCAAGAAGAATGAGATCTTCTTCAAACCGTTGCAATAAAAGTGTGATTATATACAACAATAGACGTCAAAATCTAATTTAGGCATGTCAATCAAAAATATCCGATCATTTTTTGTAGGCACACTTTTAGGGGCCACTATAACTTGAAATGTCAAACTGATATTGTACAATTCAAGATAAATGTTTGAAAAGCATTAACGTATGCTTAGCGAACTCTAAAGTTATTGTATTAAATGGAAAAAGAATACGGTCGTGAGCAGAATTCGAACCTGCGTCTCCCGAATAAATACTCCAGGCGCTCTGACCACTAAGCCATCTCGACCTCTACTCACCACCGTGAATTTTTCATGTATATTTAATACGTTTTTGGTGACGTCATTGCTACTCAGTCAGTCCCTATACAGGTGACTGATATTGTATAATTTTAGGTTGACTTTACTAAATTCAAATTTGACGTTTCTTAATTAATCTTATTCATATTGTGACTGTTAGGAAACGACAGCAATACTCTAAATTTTGTTAAGATGTGCTACATATAAACTGATGCCAATTATTAAATAAAAAATGTATTAAATAAAATAATGATTACATTTTTTCTTTCTAAAGAAGTCATAGCAAGTATCAAATTAATTATATAATTAAACTTTTATTAAATAATAAATGTATTACAAAAAATACTTTCAAATGTTATGAGGGTTTAAGGGAGAGAGAGACGCAAGCACTAAAACGAGCCTGTCCTGTCACGTTCTAATGACTGTCCATTGAATGGCTCGATACTCACAGAGGAATGAAAAAAAAATGTGTAAAATATCAAGAAAACGGAAACAAATATTCATAGAACTGTTTGTACTATGGGATAAAAAAAATATAATATCATAATTTTTTCCGCAAAGCATCTAAAAACCTACCTTAGGAATTAAGCAATTTTATTATCACGCGATAAAAAGACGAAGAGCGCGCTAAGCCCTCAGCTCAAGTCCTTTCCGAAACTTCTACGTTATAAAAATATAAGTCCTTATATATTTACAAACACCATTCTAAGTGTGTCAATCGTGACGACTTGTCTTTTTTGGTTCCGAATGTTTTTATATCAAATGTCATAGCCTTCAAGCAAGGCCGTGTTATGTTTACGTTTTGTATCGACATATTTTTTGTGTCCAAGGACTTTGCCACGTAAATAATAAAACTCGATTCCCAGGTCGGGCAAAGTGTTATTGATTTTTTTGTTAGGAAATTCGCAGTAGCAGCCCCGAGTCAGGAAGTTGGTGGTGTGACACCCCCGTGCTTCGGAGAGCACGTAAAGCCGTCGGTCTTGCACCTGATCTGTCCGGTCGTGTCGGATTACTGTCTGACTAACTTTAGAGTTCGCTAAGCATGCGTTAATGCCTTTCAAAGATTTATCTTGAATTGTTAAGGTAATTGCATTCTTTACGACATTGTATTAACTGCAAAGTTAGTCGTATGGGTTCGGTCACCTGTATAGGGAATGAATACGTTTTTGTTGACGAATATACATGAAGAATTCGCGGTGATGAGCAGAGGTCGAGATGGCTTAGTGATCAGAGCGCCTGGAGTATTTATCCGGGAGGCGCAGGTTCGAATCCTGCTCGCGACCGTATTCTTTTTCCATTTAGTATAATAACTTTAAGATTATATAATTCTTTCGTGAATCAAAAGCAACAACACGGAACATTTGAACTTGCCAAAGGTTATCTCTAAACAGCCGACTTATACCAAAGTTTTGCAAAATATCATGATAAATAACAGCTCAAGTTTGTTTCATACATTTATTATTAAGTTGGTTGGCTGGAGTTTTATCTGTGGTTTCATATCGGAACGAAAACGGTGTACTGAAAGCCTCTTGAAAGGCCTTTTGGGAATACTGTCGAAATAATCAAAAAATAAATTACTTGATTGATTGTCAGTTAATAAAAAAATAGAATTAAAAGCTTTAAATAAAAACAAAAATAAGAAAATAGAAGGGAAACCAAAAAAAATGCAGTTGTGAGCAGGATTTGAATAACCAGGAGGCACAGGTTCGAATCCTGCTCGCGACCATATTTTTCTTTCCACAAAAAAATATAACTATAGAGTTTGCTATGCATGCGTTAATGCTTTTCAAAGATTTATTTGTAAAACAAAACTGCCTCCTTGATCTAGTGGTCAAAAACGCAGCTGCTCAACGTGAGGTCTTGGGTTTTATTTTCGGGTCGGGCAAAATGTCATTAGGTTTTTGTTAGAAAATTCACAGTAACAGCCCGGATTTTGGAATTATGCCTTAACACCACTTATCCATACTAATATTATAAATGGGAAAGTAACTCGGTTTGTTTGTTTATTTGTTACCTTTTAACGACGAAACGGCTGAACGGATCATAATGAAATTTGGCAAGGAGATAGAGTGAACCTTGGAAAAGGACTTGGGCTACCTTTTGTCACGCAGACGAAGTCGCGGGCACCAGCTAGTTACATATAAATTAATAACGGCATCGACGGTAGCGTGTCCAATAGAGTACAGCTCTGCTCACCCTTTCGAGGAATACAGGCTATGATTATAAAATAAAACACATTAATAACAAACTAATATTTATAAAACTCCGATTAAATCCCTTTCAAGATCATGGCCGTGATGATGAATAAAGGTTTAAGTAGAACCTTGCCTACAATAACGGGAGAAAAGCGGTTTTTCTAAAGACTTTATGGTGTTTAAGTTCAGAATTCATGCACTCAACTTTAAACCTTATAGCGATATTATAAAGTACACATTGTAATGGTAAATCAACTAATAACTGTGATGAATGACGATGGTTGGGAATAAACGCACTTCATTTTGAACTTTATATTTTAAACTTAAAGCTGAAATTGCTTTGGAAATCCGAGTACCGTTTATGATGAATGACTGTGGTTGAGGCTGAACTGAATTTTCTCTGAACTTTATTGCAAACGGTTAAGGTTGAAAATGCAATGATAGCTATGATTAATTATTATCATATCGTGTGGTTGTAATTAGGGGATATCTGTATAGCATTCATCGCGTCATAATAATGTGTTTCCTATCGGTGAACGCTCATTAATTTTGATGTGGTCTAATTTTATATTTGGGTTAAAAATATTTTATATATTATGGGATAACATAAGCTTGACGCTTACGTAAAGGATTTTTTTAATATAGAAGAAGAAAGATATGCATATTTTGTAAAAACATGAGTACGATTATGGTGTAAAATATGATATAAACATCTACATGTTTGCCATTTTATGGCGCAGGACAAAATTGCAACAAAGACTTGACATAGGAAATAAAAAAAAAAAAATAAGATCATATATATAATGATATTTTTTATACATGTTAAGGTCATGTAATGCCTGTATTCATAAAAAAATTGTAAGGAGACAAGGAGGCTTTAGCCCGCGGCCCTTTACAGTCCGTGTCATCACTCTCCCAACTGAGCTACCGTGTCATTGTTCGATAGTATTAATTTCAAGCTTCCTTGTATTCGTCTTAAGGAGACGGCATATATAGGCATAACATGGCCTTAACAAAATATCATTATATATAATTTAAAGGATTGGGATGTTGTTTGTCGCCTTAAAACTGCAAAGTTGCAAACAAGCTGCAAACACTGAGTTTAGTAAATCTGTAAATGATTGCTAAATAAAAATAAATATACCCAGGCGTCTCCTTAAGGCGAATACAAGATTTCCTTCTCTGCATCAGAAGATACCTTTGTATTGGTAAAAGTTCCTGGCGACCCGTGTGGTTTTAATCATATGGTCCGGCACAGACGCCATGATGAATTTTCCAAACTCGAAAAACTCTGATGTCGTGAAGAGATTGGTCCGGACTTACACAAGTTTTGTCCATCCACAACTAACTGGACAAAGTCCAACTCCGTAAGGTAATGACCCAATTCACTACGTTGGACAAAATCACTGGCAAAATGGACAATCGTAGAACAACCTTTCAACGTACGTTTGGACGGATGCCAAACTCGAAAGGTAATGTCAAAATACACCTAACAAACCGGAAAACTGCATGGTAAAGTTATTTGTGACGTCATCGAAAAGACTCCCTGGTTGGTCAGGCGTCGTTTTGAAGCATGAGATTTTCATAGTAATCTCTTAGGTTTTCGCGATCACTACATATTATTATAAAACAACTATTAACCGTATTAATCGCGTGTATTATTTGGTTTTTGTTTTTCATATTTCAAAATCAATTAATTAATTTATCCTTTTCGAAAACTTTGCAGCATTCAAGGTCACAAGATGACTAAGAGGTCAGGCCACATAACAGTTTATTTAAAATTATTTCAGTCTACCGTACATAAAATTAATAAAATTATTTTTGTCTGTGATACATTTAATACAATATAATTTTAAAGAAACGCTGCACAGTGTTCGAAACGTCAGGAAAAACAAAAACCAGCACATAACCGGATTAATCGCGTTTAATCCGGTTATAAGTTGTTTAATTATAGTATGATTTTTTGTTTAAATTGTAATTTTTCCGTTTCGAACACTTTGCAATATTCAAGGTCACAAGATGACTAAGAGGTCAGGCCACATAGCAGTTTATTTAAAATTATTTCAGTGTACCGTACATAAAATTAATAATATTATTTTTGTCTGTGATACATTTAAAACAATATAATTTTAAAGAATCGCTGCACAGTGTTCGAAACGTCAGGAAAAACAAAAACCAGCACATAACCGGATTAATCGCGTTTAATCCGGTTATAATTTGTTTAATTATAGTATGATTTTTTGTTTAAATTGTTATTTACAGCTCAGGTCCATTATGGTCCACCGATATGTGCTTGTGGATGCATGTAATTTAGGGACTAATATAAATATTTTTCCAAACTCACCCTTCACATTCTTAGAAAATATGTAATCTTGTATTAAAATAACCAGCTCATAACTGTCCCACTGCAAGGCAAGGGCCTCTTCTCATACAGGGAAGGCACGAGCTTAATCACCACGCTAGCTCATTGCGGGTTGGCGATTTCAGACTACCAATATTGTATTTAAACAAAAAAAACAAATTTCAAACGAAGTCATTGTTTTTATATTTATCACAAAATGGTATACGAAACATCAAATTCGCATTCGATTCGGAATCAAAATCCAACGCTTCACTTACGCCGCCGCTAAAATGTCGTTTTTGCAATGTGACGTGTCATTTGTTTCACATTACGAAGGAGAGGAGATGTCTTGAAATGTACATGTATTGTCATTTTTATTAAAGAGGGAAACATGCGCAGGAGAACTGTGATCGTATAGTGTCTATTTATGTTGCAGAGGAAATGGTTTAAATCATGCAAAGGTTTAAATAAACATAGCATAACATAGTATCGCGCCTGTATTCCCCGAAGGGGTAGGCAGAGGTGTACAGAATTGTACACCCACATTTCACCAATGCTGTTATTAAGTTACATGTTATAGGTGGTGAGCCTATTGCCATCTACTGGGCACAATTCCAAACTCCGGGGTGCTACTGAGAATTTTCTATCAGAAAAACTCAATAAAACTGCCGGACCCGGGAATCGAACCCGAGAGCTCATACTCAGCAGTCGCGCTTGGGACCACTAGACCAACGAACAAAGGTTTTGAAATATAATAGATAATGCAAAGCATAATCTTGAACCGTTAATGGTGGCCTGACAAATAATCGATAATCATTCAAGAATAGAATAAATCAATTTCATTGCGACGTCGCGTAGTAAATACTACTACGCTACGAACTCTACGCCGACGCATCGCTCATAAAGCGCTCGAATGCTACTTTACTACGAAGTCACGAACTCAGTTTCAAATCATTGCTACGATGCTACGCTGTAGTCCCCGGTGCTACGAAACAGCGGTCTTAGAGACTCAAAAATTTGCTACGACGCTACGCCGTAGTCTCCGAATACCATAGAGCTACGAAGCAGCGAACTTTGACCAAATAATCGCTACAAATCCACTCCGTTACACAATTTCAAAAGTGTTGCATGTTTCTATCCGCTACCATTACTAGCCATTTCCACTCGAGTAAATAGCCCATAATCCGGCCTTAGCCGTCCCATATATGGGTCGAGGTAGTTCATATTCTACCGCAACGTCATTCAATTCACATTAGGAAGGACACGATATGAATGCTAGTGTATCAAATCTTATGACGTCATAAACGACGTCACGTGCCGGAATATGTTCTTATCATCTTTACGGTCAATTTCCTGTTTGGAGCGAGTTCTGGGTTGATTCGCATAGTTACTGCAATATTATTTTGAAGGTACAGTTAGCACCGAATGACTCCGTAAAATGGGGTATTAAGCTTAATACTGCATAGCATCACGACTGCATGCCCCGAAGGGAAAAGCAGAAGTTACAAATTAAGTATTAAATCAAGTAATAAGTACCATGATAAGGTTAATGAACATAGATTTTTGAAGTTTAAAAAAAAAAGATGAAGTTAAGTTGTTACTTCGTTGGTCTAGTGGTCCCAAGTCCGACTGCTGATCATGTGTAGTCGTGTTCAATTCCTGGGTCAGGCAAAGTGTCATTGAATTTTTCAGTTAAGACATTTTCAGTAGCAGCCCGAAGTTAGGAATTGTGCCAGTAAATGGCAAGAGGCTTACCACCTATTACATGGGACTTAATAACAGCTCTGGTGAAATGTGGGTGTACAACTGTGTAACGTAGCAAGTGGAAATCTATAGTCTCTGCCTACTCCAATGGAAAACCGGCGTGATTATATGAATGTATGTGGTAATGAGACTAGTGCCATCTACAAGGCACCCTTCCAAGCTCCCGGCTATCAAGCATCTAAGATTACTATATTAAATGGAAAAAGAATACGGTTGTGAGCAGGATTCGAACCTGCGCCTCCCGGCTAAATACTCCAGGCGCTCTGACCTCTAAGCAATCTCGACCTCGACCGCGAATTCTTCATCCATATTTTAACACGTCTTTTTGGCGACGTCATTGCTATCTATTCAGTACCTATACCGGTGACCGAACCGACACGCCTAACTTTGTAGTAATACAATGTCGTAAATATTCAATTACCTTAACAATTTAAGATAGCGAACTACAAAGTTATTATATTAAATGGAAAAAGAATACGGTCGTGACCAGGATTCGAACCTGCGCCTCCCGGATAAATACTCCAGGCGCCCTAACCTCTAAGCCATCTCGACCTCTGCTTACCGAAAGATTTATCTTTAAAAGCATTTAAGAATTTACAAACAAAAAAACTGCCTGAGTCGAGCATCTAACTGGACCTCACGTGCAACAGCCTTACATGCAACCACCAAACCAGTGAGTAAAATAAAAGATAAATTGATATCAAAGATATACCTACGTAAATATTTACGGGGCGTATCTTAACATTTACAGACTTCGTTAAATTTAAAATACGATTCTAAAAATAATGAAATTGTTGAAAACACACAAAAACGCAAATTAAATTCATTAAATGCAAATAAAACTCGTTCAGGTTTCGTACATTCGTGATCCGTGAAATTAAATGAATTTATTTCACAAGAAGGGGTATTTTGCAACACGACACGAAATGTTCTTGACAATTTGAGACCTATTTTGCATAGAACCTTAATAATTTTCAGAAGCAATGTTTGTACATTTGCATGAAATTATAAATAATTACCCTAATGGTAAAGTTGAAATATTTTCTTAGTATCAACAAACAGAAAAGACTTCGATCTGCCTAGCTTTTCCCAAATACGTTGGCATCGGCTTCCAGTAAAATAATAAATAATAATAAATAAATTGTTTATTCAGACAAAGTGCAATACAATAACAAATTTCTTATAATTAAAATAAAGCAGATGACGCCAATTCTAATGTAGCAAACTAAACTAAATTTAGAGCAGTGCTGTCTTGTACTAACCGTTTATATAAGAGCAGGACGGGATGACGTCAAATTCAAATTTAATCATGTCAACCTAAATTGTCCATGCAATTTGCGTTTGACGTCTTTAATTTTAGTGGCTACCAAAACCTGTGCCTCCTAAAAATGTTCGGAGATTTTAATTTGACGTGTCTAAATTTAAATTTGACATCTCTTGATTCGTCCCATCTTGCTCATATAGTAACTTTTGGTAAAAGACAGGAATGTTTTAAATTTGGTTTAGTTTGCTACATTAGAATTGACGCCATTGCATATTTGCCTGAACTAGGTTGAACCTGTGCCTCAGGCTATGAAGTGCATAGTTTTATAAATTAACAAGTCTAACCGGGTGTAGCTTAATACTAGTATTTTATATGGAGCGACTGCCTATCTGACCTCCACAACCCAGTTGCTGGGTAACACGATATCTCGGGATAAAACTGGTTGTCAGGCGCCTCTGACTACCTGCTGGCATTTGACACCCAGAACCGACGGATTAACATGCTCTCTGAGGCACGAAGGGGTCTCGGTATGTAATGATGGTCGCCCATCCACAGATCGACCTGCAAGCGCAGCTTAACCTCTGAATGGCTGTTACTTAGCCACGAGCCCCTCGTAAAAGTAAAGTAAAGACATAAAAGTAAGACTTGAAAATAAAAAATAGAACTTGTAGTAAAATAAATAACAAGATATTAAGTTATAATTTATTGTGAAAATAATAATACTATCGTGAGCAGGATTCGATACTGCTGCGCCGTTATACAGTTCTTTAACCATCAGTATACATTATAAAATAAAGTCCTCCACCGCGTCTGTCTGTCTGTCTGTTCGCGATAAACTCAAAAACTACTGCTCCGATTTTCAAGTTGTTTTCAACAATGGATAGAGTGGTTCTTGAGAAAGGTTCTAGTATATAATTTGTCAAGTTTTTGTATACATTGGCTAAAATATAATGATATTTGTTGCAGGTGTCGGAAAAAAATAAGCCGTCTGGGATCTTTCAACGAAAACGGTGCCTAAACCCTTTGACATATAAAAGAATGATGTATGGTGGAATTGTGTATCTTATATAGGTCTACAGAATTGTCAAATTAAGATCTATGACAGCCGTTACGGGTAGTCAGAGGCCTGAAAGTCTGACAACCAGTTATACCACGAGTTATCGTATTACCCAGTTACTGGGTTGTGGAGGTCAGATAGGCAGTCGCTCCATGTAAAATACTGGTATTAAGCTGCATCCGGTTTGACTGGAAGCCGACCCCAATGTAATTGGGAAAAGGCGAGGCAGATATATATATAGGTCTACAGAAAAGTCCGCAATGGCATATGTCTATCCTTTAAGGATAACATACTATATCCATTTTAAGACTTAAAAAAATGGACAATTATAAAGCGGTAATTAGAAAGCGGGAATGGGATCAAAATTTCACGATTACTTTTGGTCGCGATAACCGACATCCACACAGGCGAAGCTGCGGGCATCAGCTAGTAATTTATATAATTACTACTTAGTAACGTTAAACTATTCGAATATTTTTTTTAAGTAAAAATTAAAGCCCTATTTAAATAACACGCTTCACAAATTATCAAACTTTGTTTTTGGGTCCAAAATTAACATATTACACCCAAGGGGTCATTCCCTTTGTCCCTGTAATAAATTAGTCTGCAAACTCTATTAAAAGCGTAGAGTTTATGTGAAATTAATGGACAGTTTTTATTTTAATTCTACCTCTTTTGAAGATTTATTTTAATTTTATTTATCTTTTGTCTGTGCATGTTGATATTTAGATTATATGTATATGTATTATGAAAATTATATATTTAAATACTAGCTGACAAGGCGAACTCTGTACCGCCATATTAAAAAGAAACGGTTCTTTTTTTGAAATTTTCTCTTACAAGGTTTGTAATCTTGTCCTGAAAATAACGAACACAAAAAAAAAGAATTATCCAATTTGGTGCAGTCGTTCGGAAGTTATGCGCGTACATACATTTCGGCGATTCATTTTTATTTATTTAGATATATGATATATATTACGTAGTATTCATGTTTAAGTGGATGTAGGTACCTACTTAAATTTGTACTGCACACAACCCCAGCTCCGACTGTTTAAATAAAATCCATCGCTGGTGGAAATTGCAGATAATTATATAAAAAAATAATATAATTTAAAAATCTAAAGTTACAATATTAAATGGAAAAAGAATACGGTCGCGAACAGGATTCGAACCTGCGCCTCCCGGATAGATACTCCAGGCGCTCTGACCACTAAGCCATCTCGACCTCTAAGAGGTCGAGATGGCTTAGTGGTCCTGTTCGCGACCGTATTCTTTTTCCATTTAATATTGTAACTTTAGAGTTCGCTAAGCATGCGTTAATGCTTTTTCAAAGACATATTTTGAATAATTTAAAAATCATTTTTTTTCTGTTTATGTCGTTTTGTACATAATAAAGTATATTATTGTAATTTTTAGGACAACATTTTTAAACATATTTAAATTGCACCTAAGCATAAATGTATTATCGTGTATCCACCTTTTCACCGATGTAGTTATTCTAAAGGTGATGAGCGTAATAGGATCTGATGGGCACAATCCCAAACTCTAGAGAGCTATTGATAACCCTTCCATATTTTAACACGTCTTATGGCGACGTCATTGCTATCAATTCAGTCCCTATACGGGTGACCGAACCGACACGACTAACTTTGCAGTTAATACAATGTCGTAAAGAATGCAATTACCTTAACAATTCATAATCCTGTTCGCGATCCTTCTCGAATAGCTACTGATAATTTCAATACAGAAGACTCAATAAAACTTTATTCGAAGAATTTTACGTTCCCAAGCCGTAGCTTGCGTATACTGGAACTGACTGCCTTGTTGGTCTAGTGACTGCAAGAGCAGCTGCTGAGTGTGTGGTCCTGGGCTCAATTCCCAGGTCGGGCAAAGTGCTATTGAGTTTAGAATTAATTATTGTTCAACGGTTATTACTCACTTGCATTCTTCGGGATTGCCCGACTAGTTTCGAACTCGAACGGAGCCGCTAGTCATGAGCTGAGCCCGCGGCGATGTCAAAGTCAAAAGAGTTAGTATTGTGCCCTATAGATGGCAACAGGCTCACCACATTTTATTACATGGAACTTAATACCAGTATTGGTGAATTTTTGGTATATAACTGTTTACACCTCTGTCTACCCCATCGGGGAATGCAGGCATGATGCTATGTTATGTTGTGGTAAGACTTTCAGGCATCTGACTACACATATCGGCTGCCAGAGATCTTAACTAGACATCCAGATTCTGATGTTTAAAGCCCTCTCCGAGACACGGAGGGTCTTGTTATGAAATTACGGTCACCCATCAACAGACCGACCGTGGCAAGCACAGCTTAACCTCCACCGATCTGTGCGATTGTTGTTTAGCCTTAGAGTTGACTCTTACCTCATAAACGTTTAGTGTACTTAAGTTAATACCCACAACAATGCTATACTTAGTTTATTTCTCCCGTTTTCTCCCGTTTTCTCCCATTTACACCCAATTACAACTAATTTCTATTACCTCTCCGCACTGCGCACTGTATTCAGTTATAACATGGCTATAACTGTTACAGTAATACAGACATTATGGCAGCCATTTTGTTAACAGCCTCTAACGGTACTATAAACGGAATGTAGCTTATTTTAATAAAATGTTGGAGTAGCGAATATTAAAGGGGATGTTACGAGATATTGTCTTATTTCTGCTCCTAAATAAATGAGGATTTGTTTTATCATTCTTATCAGAATATGTTTAGCCTTATAAAATGTTGAGAAACCAATAAAGAGATGTATTATGCATATTTTTCGAATAGATCCATAACATAGCATCACGCTTCTATTCCCCGAAGAGCAGCCCGATAAGCAGGAGAAGCAGAGGTGTACATGGTTATACACCCACATTTTACCAATGCTGATATTAAGTCCCATGGTGGGGAGCCTATTGCCATCTACCGACTACTACAAAATCCGGGCTGCTACTAAGAATTTCCTTACAGAAAAACTCAATTACACTTTGCCTGACCCGGGAATCGAACCCGAGACCTCATGCTCAGCAGTCGCGCTTAGGACCACTAGACCAACGAGGCAGTTTTCGAGCTTAAAATATCGATTTTAATTATTAATATTTCGTACACAGTATTTGCTTGTTCACAATTTTCAAAACATTTGTAAATATAAATCATTACGCTTGTATTTCTGGAAGGGTTTGGCAGAAGTGTCCAGCACAGCCACATTTCACAGATACAATACATACATATTTTATTAATAAGTTAAAGGCGCTTTTAAAATCCTTATATTATTTTGTATGTCTACTAAGTACCTACCAATAGCCAATCTATCAGAAATATTGCCAACATCAAAAACAGTAACACCATCTATAATTTCACGGCAACATACGAATATTTTGCTTACATGGTATGTCGATCAATCTACTTGGACGTGTACCGAATGGATGCGGTCTGTTTTAGAGCCACATCCATCAACACACCAGAAGTTTAGTATCACATTAAACGATTGATAGTTATCGAACGATCAAATGTGGAAACTGCTTGGGAAAATAATTTTTCATTTGTCAAGCCCTTGATCTGTATTTGTGCCATACATAAGGCTATGATAAACAATGTAATAATAATAATATTCCACAACTATCACACAACGCCGTCTAGTCTCAAGCTAAGCAGAGCTTGTGTTATGAGTACTAGACAACTGATAAACATACTTATATATTTCTAAATGCATACATATTATAGTACCATATTATAGCACCCAGACACAGAAACTTAAATATACTTAATCATAATCAAATCATCATTATCCCCTGCCCTTACCCAAATTTATATGTGGTCGGCGCAGCATATACCTGTCTCGCATGCTGCTAAAGTTTTGGCTATTCTTTATGACCGGCCGCCTGCCTTACGTCAACCCTCTTTGGGAATGCTTTTGTTGGCAGTAACCGCCACCGATACGGTCTCCTTCTATCTAGCTATGTCACACCAAATGTTATCCATGCGCCAGGTTCTGATGTTATCCTTCTATCACACTCCACTAATCGGGCTAAATCATCATCAAATATACAATAAAAATAACCATTTAAGTAAATATCATTTATTATTCACCGGTTACTACGTGCATTTTTCGGGATTACCCGACTAGTTTCGAACTCGAACGGAGCCCTTAGCCAAACTTTTGACTTGCGACATCGCCGCAGGCTCACCTCATGATACTCATAAGGGCTCCGTTCGAGTTCGAAACTATATATATTTACTAACTATATATATATATTTTCTATAAACATGACCCAAGGTGGTCCTAAGCGCGACTGCTGAGCATGAGGTCTTGGGTTCGATTCCCAAGTCGGGCAAAGTGTTTTTCTTTTAGGAATTGGGTTTTTCTCTTAGGAAATTCTCAGTATCAGCCCGGAGTTTGGAATTGTGCCCGGTAGATGGCAATAGGCTCGCCACCTATTACATGGGACTTAATAAGAGCATTGGTGAAATGTGGGTGAACAACAGTGTACACCTCTGCCTACACCTTCGGGGAATACAGGCGTGATGCTATGTTATGTTTATACTAATAAATTACAAATAAACATGACACGGACAGATCAACATATGTATATTTAAAACTGAAAATTTCAATTTCACATTCTCTTTTACAATCTAATTTATCTCAAACAAAATCAACATAATTATTGTTCAACGGTTATTACTCACGTGCATTCTTCGGGATTACCCCGACTAGTTTCAAACTCGAGCTCGACTTTTGAGTCGCTGCTGCGAGCAGGCTCAAATCAAGACTAAGGGTCCATTCGAGTTCGAAACTAGTCGGGCAATTACGAAGAATGCACGTGAGAAATAACCGTTTAACAAAATTAATATGATTGTGTATCACGAAATTTGTTATACAAAAAAATATTATCTCATCGCATCTGATCAAGTCTAATCAGACTCGGAATAAGCCCATCATCCCGCCAAAATAGGCAGACGATGACATGTTCGTGACGTCACAGTAATGACGTCAGCGTCCCTGACACGCCGCTCCTAGTCAAGTGGTTGCGTGACCGGAATTAAAGCGTTATTGTTTATGGTATAATTCGAAATTTGATTGCACTGAAGTTATTATTTCTGGGACTTTCTGAGGGTAGGTTCGTGTTGGACGGCGAATTTTTAGAGGGTAGGTAAAGTACTTCACAAAATACCATGACGCCTGTATTCCTGAAAGGTGTAAGCAGGGATGTACACACTTGTACACCCACATAACTGGTATTATCATGTATTTGTGAGCCTATTACTATCTACCGGGCATAATTGCAAACTCCAAGCTGTTATTGAGAATTTCCTCACAGGAAAACCAAATCACACTTTTTCCGACCTGAAAATCGAACCCAGGACCTCATGCTCAGCAGTCATGCTTGAAGACCAACCAGGAAGTCCAAAAGGATACATTTATTAATAAAGATATTGCTAAACTTGGCCACGAATGGGTTCGATTCAAGGTCCATTTCGAGCAAAATTTTATTGTTTTTTTCTATCAGAAAATTCTTAGTAGATTACCAGAATTATACCAAAAAGCTCATCGCTTATTACAGCCGAATTAGCAACAGCATTATTTTATTAGCAGTAGAATTTTGATTTTACAATACTCCTGTCTAATCTTTCGGAGAATTGTTTATTATGTATCAAGCATATATTGCATATAGTAGAAGCTGTATGAAGGGTGTATATAAAATTTAATTCGGCGACCCGAACCTACGGGGGCTATTAACTGACCCTTACTCTGATTAACTTGTAACGGGGTTAACCCTAATAAATAATAATATTATTTAAGTATTATTTATAACCTATGCCATAAATAACAACTTTTTAATATAGGCCCTCACAGTATCCTATTACTTATGTTATATATATATAGGCTTACTCTTGAAAATAAAACCGCTAGATTGACATTGGAAATATTTCACTTCATACTTTTAAATGCAAAAATGTCTTAAAAATAATTATAGAATCGGGGTACTAATAAACCGACGTGCTTCAAAATTAAGATTATTATGATGTAGGTAAATTTATTTTAATTTTTTTTTATGGCGTTGATTTAATATTGGTATTGGTATTAACTTCAAGAATAACCCTCCAGGGAGGTGAATAACCCCAATTTTTGTTGCTAATATATATTTTATTTTAATTTATTTATTAGGAAAAAACAAACAATTACACACTACATTATATCAATAAGTGTACACATTATAAAACATAATCAGTGCGTAATCAACTACGTTCTCCACAATTTATAAATAACAGCTAAATTAATGCAATCCCATGCAACTCTAAAGTTAAACAAGAAGAAATTAATTAAACAATTTAAAAAGCACGCCTATCGTGTGTGCTTTTAGAAAGGGAACGTTTAAAAAATAAAATTTCAAATATCACCCTCTCAGTTGGGTCCATATCTCTTACTTTTTAACCGACTTCAAAAAATGATTTCAAGAAAGGTTCTGTATTCGACCCGTATGTATGTGTGTGTGTCCGCGACATTCTTAAAAACTATTGTTCCGATTTGGATGGGGTTTTCGTTATAGAAAATACATTTTTCTTTGAAACTCATAATATTGTTTGTACAAAAATACGTCAAATCCACCAAACTATTATACTCGTAACTGTCAAGTAAATCTAATGGTTGCAAATCCGCTGCTGATCGTGAAGTCCGAGTTCGATTCTCTGGTTCGGCAAAGAGGGAATGTGTTTTTCTGTTGGAAAAAAATCTCAGTAGCAGCCCGGGGTTTAGAATTGTGCCCGATTGATGACAATAATCTCCCATATAATATCCTATTACATGGGACATAATAACTGCATCGTTGAACTGTCGGTGTACAACATTATCCTCCTGCCTAACCTTTCAGGGTTACAAGCGTGATACTATGGCTGCTTCTTCTTCTTCTTATCGTGTGGTTGATGGACAACCTAGTGTCAGAGTTTAAACCACCCGTAGGTCTCTGACATAGCTTTACACAACATCGAGAATGTCTCTCCGGTGTGCTGGTTTCCTCACCATCTTTCCTTGACCGCTTGGTACTATGACAATATCGTAAGTTATACAGCTATTACTTTTATCAAAACATAATGTAACATTAAAACCCAATACCACGAACTGCAGTCATTAATAAATCCACTGTCAGTAACAATCAAGTTATTACAAATTACGTAGTGACACGCAGTCAGTGTTAATAATGACCGGTCATTACTCACAATGACCGGAATAATCACAGGTGTGACGTAATTAGTGTCATTACGTTCATACTACTATTTAGCTTGTTTAGTATGTTTAATGTAAAATGGTGGTAAATACTGCCTCGTTGGTCAAGTGGTCCCGAAGTCTTGGGTTCGATTCCCGGGTCGGGTAAAGTGTTATTGAGTTTTTCTTTAAGGAAATTTTCAGTAGTTCTGAATTGTGCCCGGTAGATGACATTAGGTTCACCACCTATTAGATGGGTTGTATAATGTGGGTGTACAACGGAGTACACCACTGCCTACCCCTTTGGGGATTAAACAAATGTAACGCTATGTTATGTTATGGTGGTAAATGAATACACTTTTTTTTGTATAATGTCTTTAATGCGTCATATCCATATCAATAATTGTACACGGGATTGCCCGTCTAGTTCGAACTCGAACGGAGCCCTTGGTCATGAGCTGAGACCGCAGCGATGTCGGGCAATCCCGAAAAATGTACGTGAGTAGTAACCGGTGTACAATCGGATTATATAATCAAGTCGGATTCGAACCTACGCCTCCCAGATAAATACTCCAGGCGCTCTGACCATCCCCACCTCTGCTCACTACCCTGAATTCTTCTTCCACACTTTACGTCTTTTGGTGACGTCATTGCCATCTATTCAATCCTTATAGAGGAAACTGATAACTCATATGTAGTAACTATGCAGGTGCACAAACTGCTGTAATGTCGGTTGATACCCTTCAACGGATCATAACCTGCCGGGGTCGCGGTGATTGCTGCAACGAACCTGGGACGTTGGTAAAGGTTAGAGTAGGACCGTGTGGTTTGCACATTGTCTCCGAGGTGGTTGCGGCACGCGTCTGTCGTAGCGGGGGGGGGGGTGCAATACCCAACCCCCGTGAGAGAATCCGGCAACGGACGACGGTCGCGTTGCCGCGTTCCTCAAGTAGCTAAGGAGGTATACTGTGGAGTTTTAGTGGGTTCGAGTCCCACATAATCGCTCTGTCCCCCCGTGTCAGAGCGGTATGCGAAGGCATTTCTCCACATAAAAAAGGGGCGTCTGATTTTGAGTCGGTAGTATTCCGGCACAACGTCCATGGTGGATTTTCCACAACCTTAAAAAATATATAGTCAACTACACGTTAATGGTAACACTTGAACTACGATTATCGTCCTTACTGATACGACTAAAGGCACTGTCATTATCAAATTGTTACCAAAGATATGCTTAACTTTACACTGATTTACTTAGTTATATAAACAAAACAAATTAATTAAAAAATATATAAAATATTAAAAAGCACGCATGTCAAGTGTGTTTTTTTTTTAAATACTTTTTGTACCATTCCACTATGCTACTATTTTCTTTAAATCTTAACACTTAACACTCCTTTTTTGAAGTCTATGCAGGCAAAGTCGCGGAAAGAAGCTTATACATACACACAATCCCTCCTGTTTCCCATTTCTACTTTGTCCTACGATTCTGTCACAATTTTTCGGTTCATCATTGAGACAGAAATTCTGATATGATGTGCCTGTGTGTGTGACAGGAAAGACGATCTTTATACCGAGCATGAAAGACCAAACATGTTTAAAATGGAAACTACCCACCTACCCAAAAAAGAAGTGTAATGTTTTAGGGTTCATGTATGTAAGTATGTTTTTGGGCAGTAATGAAAAAGCACGCTTGCTATGTATATATTTTTTTATATCACGCTTTTTTGTGTACTATACCCAGTATATTTTTATAGCTATATCTTGATCTAGCCTCTGTTACCCGGGACAATGTAAGGATTCTAACGATACCACATAAATCTAAATCGGTTCAGGGGTTTAAAAGTTATTGTGGAATAAAGAAACTCGCAAACATACATACATACATCAACCCTAAAAACATAAAATTAATTTTTTGGTAGGATTGTCGAAAAGATTTTCATTTTCTAAAATTTGTTGTATTAAAAAACACCGTGCTATCCAAAATCCAAGGGATTCCATTAACTTTGCTTTTGATTCGACATAACTTTAGTTTTTCACCCACTTTCCCAAAGTTTTGGGTCGTGCAATAACTTGGCAACCTTTTACGATAGACATCGTGCCGTATTCAATACAATGTCGTTATGTATGTATTATATTTTTGTCACGTACCGTTTTTATTAACTTTGCTCACATAATATCGGGGTTTCATAGTACCTACCAATATTATATTAAAATAAAATCTCGGGAACTGGGTTTTTGGGACAGGGTTACAAAGATGGAAATGTCTTTTTATGTACTTGCATTAATGAACGTTGTAGAATGAATACTGCGCTGTTTGATATGAATAATTGTTTTATTATTTGAAAATTACAACAAAATATGCTTGTCCTACCTTATACTTTTTAAAGAGAGAAAAATGTTGTAAACAGTTATCCTATTTTAACTGTGCATGTATGAAGTTGGCTTTCCAAAATGCCGCGCATGTGCAGTTGTATAGAAAAGTGTTAACATGCTAAAATATTTAAATTTGTTAGAAAAATCGACAAGACCGCGAAACATTTAGGGCTCCGACTGTTCTCGACCCCTGGCCGAACGAGACAGATGTATTGACGGTATGTAAAGGAGTGAGTGACACAGCACGCTGTCACCACGCTGCGCGCCGCACGCAGGGCTAGTACAACTTTAGATATATTTATTACTACTACTGTTAAAACAAAACACGTTGCTTTACATAAAGTATATATATAACGACGTTGGAAAGTATACTTCTCGTATTCGAAAAAATGCGAATATGATTTACAAAATTATATCTACCATTGGAATCAGAAAAAAAAACTGAATCGTATGGACAAGGTCTCATTTTTCTGCGATGAAATAAAAATTTGATACAGCGTTATCGACCTAAAATACAAGGGCTTGTACTGGCTACCGGGACGCAATTCAAAACTATCCATGTAGTCCTTTAAACAAGAATAAATAAAATAAACCTAAAAATAGGCCCAAGCTTCAAAGAAACCCTTCACAATCGTATCGCTTCCTGCATTACTATAATTACTTGCTTGTAAGGTCGGCGATACCTACGCTAGGACGCTTCAACTAATCGAGTTATAAGCTAGTGCTGGGATTTTGTTTTTCCACCGCTAAATGTTATAATTTTGTTAACCGCGTCGTGATGGTTATTCCTCTTTCACACAAAAACTTCTGAATAGATTAGGATGAAATTTGGCACACAGATAGTTTATAACCTGGATCACACATAGAATATTTTTAAACCCAGTTGCACCCAATTTTGAAGTCTATGCAGGCAAAGTCGCGGAAAGAAGCTTATACATACACACAATCCCTCCTGTTTCCCATTTCTGCTTTGTCCTACGATTCTGTCACAATTTTTCGGTTCATCATTGAGACAGAAAGTCTGATATGATGTGCCTGTGTGAACAGGAAAGACGAACTTTATACCGAGCATGAAAGACCAAACATGTTTAAAATGGAAACTACCCACCTACCCAAAAAAGAAGTGTAATGTTTTAGGGTTCATGTATGTTTGTGAGTTAGTTAGTTAGTTTCTTGATTCCACCATAACTTCTAAATACCTGAACCGATTTCGATGTATGGCATATCATTAGAATCCTTATATTGTCCCGGGTAAAATGGCAAGTTAGATGTAAAAAAAAAAAATATTTCACCTTGTGTTTTAATTTATTTAATTACACGATCTCATTTACACTTTATATGACATCAGAAATCATGTATGTAATAATATCTTAGGTATTCCCGATCACTACACATTATAATAAAACAACTTTTAACCGGATTAATCGCGTGCATATTGGTTTTCGCGGCGTTCGAAACATCAGGAAAAACAAAAACCAATAATTCACGCGATTATTCCGGTTAAACATTGTTTCTTGTGTATATAATTTTGATGATTATGAGAAATAATATAATAAACAGTTACATAAACAACGTTCCTTTAAACTAATCCCTTCGTTCGCAACACTACGGAGTACACAGTCAGCTTAATAACATCATGTCTTTGTGGACGAACTAACGCCGCAGGGTACTGACGTCACAGATACAGATGCTAACAGAGATAAGTAATAAGGCGCCTCGTAATTAGCAAATAGGATGGACGTTTATATTTTCTACCTAATTTAATGTGAAATTGTCCAGATATTTTGTCATATTTACTTTCTCTTGAAAACATTAAATGATATAACACGATTAGCTTGTATTGTATTTATAACATTTTCTATTTAGTATTTTTCTTGCTTTCCTCCTGTCTTTATTTCTTTCCGGTTTCGGTTTTTTTAGAGAAGAATATGGCCATATTTTTTTTTTAAATTTCAGGCATATTTTTTTGTAAAATTTTCAGCATAATAATGATACCATATATCATAGTGAATATATACATATAGCAACATATAGCTTAACGAACTAACAGCAAATACGGTAGTGAGCAGGATTTGAACCAGTGCCTGCCTGATTGTCGATTGGAAACACTATAGAGACCGGATAGATGATGACGTCGCCAATATGACGTTAGAATTCGGAATAGTGAGCAGAGGTTGGGATAGTTTTAGGTGGCAGAGCGCCTGGAGTATTCATCCAGGAGGCACAGATTCAAATTATCCCACCACCACGTACTTACGTAGGTACATTTTTCCATGTGCAATTTGACGCGCAACATTGCTGCGAGCTCAGCTCCTGACTAGTGCTCCGTTCGAGTTTGAAACTAGTCAGACAATGCCGAAAAAATGCACGTGAGTAATAACCGTTGAATAATAATTATTAAATGGAAAAAGAATACAGTCGCGAGCAGGATTCGAACCTCCAGGATAAATACTCCAGGCGCTCTGACCACTAAGCCATCTCGACCGCTAGAGATCAGTTTTTCCATTTAATATTATAACTTTAGAGTTCGCTTAGCATGAGTTGATGCTTTTCAAAGATTAATCTTTAATAATTATGACTCATTATTAAAGTAGATTTCTATAACATATCTAATAAATTATTGATAGAAAAAGTTAAGTTTTAAATTAAAATAAAATAAACATTTCTGATTACAACTTCGCATGTAGCGTATGTGAGCTCTTCATCGATAAAGGCTAGTGCACAATAACTCGTGTGCACAGACATTAGCTGACGAAACTATTATGTGGCAATTACTAGAACTATTGCTAAGGCAGTGAGCACAATGGTCACTGAATTTGTTTAGGAAACCGGCAAAAACTTTTTTGTGTGTATATTTCAATAGACGTTCTTATAATTATGTTTTTTTTTTATTATCTAAAAGATTTGGATTTGGATGACATTTCGCATACAGATAGTTTATGGTCTGTATTCACATATAAGATACTTTTTATCCCAGCTAGATCTAATTCTGAACTCCAACCAGACGAACTCGCGAACTGTAGGCTTACTCTTGAAAATAAAACTGCTCGATTGAGATTGGAAATATGTCAGTACGTACTTTTAAATGCAAAAATGTCTTTAAAATAATTAAAAGATCGGGATACTAATAAACCGGTATGCTTTAAAATTAATATTTCTATGATGGAGGTAATATTTATTTCAACATTAAAAATTGATTTCTTGCACTGATATAATATTGGAATTGGATTGTAATTGGTATTAACTTCAAGAGTAACCCCCCAGAAGACAGTCTGTACCAAACAAATTCTAAATTCAAACATAAATCATAACTACAAACTAAAAAAGAAAATAATGTTTATATAAACCTCTTTGCACGTGTAACCCCCTTATAATTTAGAGTAAAAGTTAATGTACAATTGCTTGCGTGCACTGAAGGCACCTAACGAGATAATTAGATGTCAGCCGCACGCGACCGTTAATTTTAAATCGTGTGTGCTCGCCTTTATTGCCTTACTATTATCGTGTGAGCTTAGTTAATAATAAAGGATTATGGTAATTTTCTTCGGCTTTTGAAAGAAAATTGTCGTAAATAAGTTATGTTTTTATTGGTTTATTCACTGAGGGATTGCAAAAGGATAAAATGTTTAATTGCTAAAGTTATAATATTAAATAGAAAAAGACTACGGTCGCGAGCAGGATTCGAACCTGCGCCTCCCGGATAAATACTCCAGGCGCCTCTGACCACTAAGCCATCTCGACCCCTGCTCACCACCGCGATCTTTTTCCATTAAATCCAAGAGATCGAGATGGCTTAGTGGTCAGAGCGCCTGGAGTATCTATCCGGGAGGCGCAGGTTCGAATACTGTTCGCGACCGTATTCTTTTTCCATTTAATATTGTAACTTTAGAGTTCGCTAAGCATGCGTTAATGCTTTTCAAAGATTTATCTTGAATTGTTAAGGTAATTGCATTCCTTACGACATTGTATTAACTGAAAAGTTAGTCGTGTCGGTTCGGTCACCTGTATAGGGAATGAATTGATAGCAATAACGTCGCCATAAGACGTGTTAAAATATGGAATAAGAATTCGCGGTGGTGAGCAGAGGTCGAGATGGCTTAGTGGACAGAGCGCCTGGAGTATCTATCCGGGAGGCGCAGGTTCGAATCCTGTTCGCAACGTATTCTTATTCCGTTTAATATTGTAACTTTAGAGTTCGCTAAGCATGCGTTAATGCTTTTCAAAGATTTATCTTGAATTGTTAAGGTAATTGCATTCTTTACGACATTGTATTAACTGCAAAGTTAGTCGTGTCGGTTCGGTCACCTGTATAGGGACTGAATTGATAGCAATAACGTCGCCATAAGACGTGTTAAAATATGGAATAAGAATTTGCGGTAGCGAGCAGAGGTCGAGATGGCTTAGTGGTCAGAGCGCCTGGAGTCAGGGAGGCGCAGGTTCGAATCCTGTTCGCGACCGTATTCTTTTTCCATTTAATATTGTAACTTTAGAGTTCGCTAAGCATGCGTTAATGCTTTTCAAAGATTTATCTTGAGGGACCTCATGCTCAGCAGTTGCGTTTGGGAACACTAGAGCAATGTGCTAATATTAATTTAGTTGGGCTATATCAAAATCAATACCACTGACAAACAATTTATTAGGTCACGGTATTTGGGCATCGTCTTCGTAATATAGCTGATTTTATGAGATTATCTTGTGACTTTCTTCCTTGTCCTGTCAACACTTATAATCATGTCGAAGATGTAAAGTCGCTGGAAGAAACCATTAATTTTAATTCAACAAGATGATATTGATAAAAAAAAATAACACGATACACACGAAAATTGTATTAAAAAGCACGCCTTACGTGTTTGTGTGTATGGTTTTTTTTTTCAGACCATTTTGTGTCCTATAGCCACTTTATTACTATTTTTTCGATGTCGATGTTACCATGTAAGGATTCTAAAAAAAAATAACACGATACACACGAAAATTTTATTAAAAAGCACGCCTTACGTGTGTGTGTGTGTGTGTATTTTTTTTTCAGACCATATTGTGTCCTGTAGCCACTTTATTACTATTTTTTCGATGTCGATGTTACCATGTAAGGATTCTAAAGATACATCTAAATCAGTTCAGGCGTTTACAAGTTATTCTGGATTAAAAAACTCACAAACGTACATCTAAATTATTCTGGAATAACAAACTCACAAACATACTTGAACCTAAAAACATAACACTTCTTTTTGGGCAGTCGTGGAAAAATAGCACGTTTCGTAGTAAAATAGTTCTAGAAGGGAATTTAGAACAAACATTACATGAAATGCTTTATAAGTCATCAACTCCTCGCTCTTATTGTTATTACAGGGAGCTCAGAATGGAATCATTGCATCTAATTCCAAATACTTCTACTTCCATCTTGTTTTGTCACTTCCAGTTCTACCATAACCTTAACTCCCGTCCTTGATAAACATGCATAGAGAGCGATGATGTCATCATTCCGTTACACAACATGCCCCGTCTCTTTCTTATAGTTGACGTCTCTTTCACACTGCTTGCTGTGTCGCATGGATTATTTTATTTTTGTTTCGATTATTTCTTGCACCTATAAAGAGTCATAAAGAAGTAAGATATGCTTACTCGTATTGTTATATTTTAGGTTTTCGCGATATCTGGCATATACCCAATGAAGCTTTCAAACGCATTAACGCATGCGTAACGAACCACAAAGTTATAATTTTTTGTAGAAAGAAAAATACAATGAATAGCAAGATCTGAACCTGTGCCTCCCCGATAAAAGCTCTAAGCGGTCAGACCACTGAGCCATCTCGACTGCTGCTCACCTATCCCAATTCTTCTTCCACATTATAGTACGTCTTTTGATGACATCTATTCAGTCCCTATACAGGTGACTGAACCGACACATCTAACTTTGCAGTTTATTTAATGTCGTACAGATGCGATAACTTTAACAAATCAGATAAATCTTTGACAGCTGTTATTTCATGTGTAATTTTTTGGTGCGACATAGCTAGATAGAATGAGACCGTATTGGTGGCGGTTACAACCAACAACAGCATTCCCAATGAGGGTTGACGTCAGCCAGTCATAAAACATTGCCAAAACTTTAGCAGCATGCCAGATAGATATATACTGCTGGGATGATGAATGCTGTCTGTTTTAACTTTTCTCTTCCTTAATTTATTCTAATTCCATAAATTTTTTTCTCCTATACCAAATAAAGCCGTACCTACCAGTAATATTCTATGCCTACCTGAATATTTCATAAAATAAGAAGGCAGAACACTCAATAAAACCTCCCTCTGAATAATTTAACCCAGTTTAGTGGGTAAACAGGGAAGAAGCTCATTACCCTAATTGTCAGGTACATCCCGTTCCCGTGAGAAGTGGTCCCACTGGTAGCGGGTAGAGATTTGAGTAATTTTGGCTAGTGATTTTACTCATAAATTTTTGCTTGAAAATCCTCTTGACGTCAAATAAAGCTGAATGAGTCATTGTTTTGAGAGTTCCTTTATTTAAAGTTATAAACTTATAAAAAAAGAATACGGTCGTGAGCAGGCTTCAAACCTGCGAATGCATAATCCTGCCTCCCGAATAAATGCTCCTGGCGCTTTGACCACTAAGCCGTCTCGACCTGTGCTCACTACCGTGAATTCGGTTTTCGAAGATTTATCTGTATTTCTTTATTTAAATTATGATTGATTACAATTTGGCTAAATGGGATACCATCGACCCGTTCCATACATAGTCTGGTCAGGATTTAGACCAACCTGACCAGACCGTGTCTCACCTGATCAAGTGTATGTGCGCAAACGCTTGCAGTTTCAGATGAATCTTTAAACGCATTAAGCACGCATGACGAACTCTAAAGTTATAAATTCAAGGTAAATGTGATAATTTCGAGATATGGCTTAGTGGTCAGAGCGCCTGGAGTATTTATCCGGGAGGCCCGGTTCAAATCCTGCTCACGACCGTATCTTTCTTTCGATAAAAATAAATTATACCCTTTGCAGTTTTTTAGACCCTTAATTATATACTCGTAGATACTTTTATAACACTTTTTGTTATTAAAAACGGGTCGGCCAAATTAATATTGAGTTTTTGTGTTAGAAAATTCTCAGTACCAACTCGGAGTTTGGAATTGTGCACGGTAGATGGCAATAGGCTCACCACCTATTACATGGGACGTAATAACAGCATTAGTGAAATGTGATTCTACAACTGTGTACACCTCTGCCTACCCCTTAGGGGAATACAAGCGTAATGCTATGATGCTAAATTAAAAACGTTACTCCACATACATATACACGATACAGGAAGATATTCTTAAATATCTTCCTGTATCGCGGGTGCGTTAACAGACATATAATCTCAGATGCACACACAACCAAACCGGACACAATTATTTGTAGATCATACAAATATTATCCTCCGTGCAGGAATCGAACCTGCGATACGCGGTGCAGCAGCTGATCTCTCAACCTGTATGCCAACCGCACTATCGTATAAACTATGTAGTTTATTACGGATGTTGAATCTTTATATTTGAAGCTTTGTCTATTAAAATGTGTATTTTTAAAACACAATTTATTTCTACAGTTTCTGTAAAAGAAATATGTGGCACCCCTCCCATTGCAGCACATGGTACCTACACCTAACACACAAAATCAGTACATCCCGAAAATAATTAATTCAATTTCCTACCCCCACGCCTCGTGTATATTTGTACCAATTTCTTTTGACCTCGGAAAATATGTCAGCCTCCCGATAATCTTAAATATGTGTACGCGTAGAAAATAATTTCGTTCACGATACGCATAATATTCAAAGATATTAAAGCGCTTTTTTTCTTCGTGTTCTTTATCCTCGTCTCGTTGCGGGTATTAGTGACGTCTGTTCGTCGGAAATTCTCTTAAATCCTTGTGGAAATAACGTAATCCGTGACTCAGAGATTATTTTTTAGATTAAGAGGGATTTCGTGTAATGGTATGCACCTGTACCTACGTAGAATGACAGCTGTGTCAATTCTGCTTAGCTTGCCTCATTGGTCTAGTGGTCCCAAGTGCGACTGCTGAGCATGAGGTCCTGGGTTCGATTCCCGGGTTGGACAAAAGTGTTATTGGGTTTTTCAATTAAGAAATTCGCGATAGCATCCCGGAGTTATGAAATGTGCCCGGTAGATGGCAATAGGCTCACCACCTATTACATGGGACTTAATAACCGCACTGGTGAAATGTGAGTGTACAACTATGTACACCTCTGCGAACCCTTTCAGGGAATATAGGCGTGATGCTATGTTTTATGTTATAATTTCCCAAGAGCAATTAAATTATTCGACGACAAGATGAGCAATTGCTTAGGTTATTTTCTTTCTAATTTATTTGCGAGAAGTATAATATAAAATAGGACTGGCATAACAATAAACCTTTGTTAGTACTAACTTGTATTCAAAGCACGGTGGCAACGTGCATCCTTCTACATGTTTTATATGAACAGTCTCAATCACAAACAAGAAACAAAATTTTAAAAACTCACTGACAATATCTCTATCGTGTATTACTAAGGTAATTAGGTATGTAATACAGATAGAAGAACCATTCCGTTAACCAACTCGTTATGTGGAGTTTAAAAAGTGCAAATGTATACATGTTTGTGCTCGTGACTGTACCTATGGACCATTAGTACAGTCAGAAACATAGATCGGTTAGCACTTGAAAAATATGAAATACTAAACAGCGTGAAATTGAAGTCAGAAATAATAGGTAATTTATGAATAAAATATACTGCATGCCTGACAGTGCGGTTAGCGCAGTGGTCGAGAGAGTGGCTGCTGCGTCGCGTGTCGTGGGTCCGACTCCGGCATCGAGCAAAATATTTGTATGGTCTACAGATAATTGTTCCGGGTCTGGGTGTGCGTGCGTGTGAGATTATATGTCTGTAAACGCACCCACGATACAGGAAGAAGTGACTAGTGTCGGGTAACGTTTTTTTTTTAAAGTAGATGGATTAGAATTGGTATATTACCCCTTCCAAAGGAAATTACCTAATAAATTAGGACCTTATATATTGGGATTATTAATGGTTTTCATGTCTACAGGTAAGATAATAAACAATTTATCGGACTGATATTGCACAATCCAGCAATTCTAAGATCACCATCCTCCTGTCCTTGTCCCAATGTATTTGAGGTCATCGCATGATATCTCTTTCTTCCATACATCTCTATCAGCCGTTATTTCAATAGTCATCCCCTTTTTAGCCATATCGTCAACCACACAATCTATATATCGTTTCTTTGGTCTTTCTTTATTTTTGTAGATATCCAGGTCTTCCGATTTATTTGGCGTAGCATATTTTCCATACATCTCTATTAGCCCTCATCTCAGTAGTCACTCTCTTTATAGTTGTATCACCTTGCACACAATTCATCCATCGTTTCTTTGGTATACATACTTATATGGTATACAAGTGATCTATAAACAATCCTTGGGCATAAGTATTGGAACCGAACTCCGTCAAAAACAGTGATAGTTTTTATTTGCCTCGTTGGTCAAGTGTTCCTGAGCGCGACTGCTGAGCATGAGATCCTGGGTTCTATTCCCAAATCGGGCAGTGTTTTTGGATTTTAGAACAATCCTCAGTATCAGCCAGGAGTTTGAAATTTTGCCCGGTTAATGGCAATAGGCGTACCATATGGGTCTTAATAACAGCATTAGATAAATGTCGGTGTACAATTATGTACACCTCTGCTTCCCCCTCGGGGAATACAAGCGTGATGCTATGTTATATTATGATACGTTTTACCAAAAACATTCAAGCACAACCCTATAAATACTTAAATTAATTAATAAATCCGTTTGTATGAAAATAATGAACTACAACACGTTATGTCGCTAACTGTACTATCGTAATTTATTTATTTATTTATTTATTGATAAGGCAAACCAACAACATATTTACAATAATGAATTAGTGACATAATTTTCATAATGCATGTACAGTGTAAATACGTCACTTACAGGTATGCACACCATTTACAGTAAACTACATACTAACATGCTACAGAATAGATATAAAGAATAACTAATACAGAATTAATAACAATTTATGTAGAAATGTTGAAATAGAGATAGCTCGATAAAATTATTATTAATATTATGTCATTATTCATTGAATTTTTTTAATATAGAGATTATATTTTTTTTTATAAAAAAAAACAAATTTACGAAAATAACAATATAAAAATTCTAATAAAGTTATTAAACATTTATATAAAAAAACAATCAATATTAATTAAAATTAAAAGTAAAATTTTGGGTAATAATGTGTGTATCGTATAAAAATGTATCATATTGTCTTTTAAGACGTGACTGGAATACGAATGTCCATATTGTTTACATTTTGGCTTAATATCGGTACAGATTGTCATTTAATAATTGTTATCAGCTCGAAATTGTGGCACTGCAGAACCAGGGCCTCTTCTCATGCAGACAAGAAATTTGAAACGAAAAAAAAAATCTTGAATTCGTTATAAATACAAAACAAATAGTTTCATTAGACTACATTTTGGGTAGGTTTACATACATATAACATCACGTCAGTATTCCTCGTAGGAGCTGAGTTGTGCACAGTAATTTTACACCCAAATTTCAGACATGCTATTAAATATGGTGGTGACACTAATACCATCTAACAGGCACAATTCCAAATACCGGGCTACTTCTGAGAATTTCGTAACCGAAAAACCCGATAACACTTTGTTCAACCTGGGAATCGAATCCAAGACCTCATGCTTAGCAGTCGCGACTGGGACCACTAGACCAAGTAGGAAGTAAGTTAATGATAAACAGTGCATATAAAATGCTGGTATTAAGCTGCGTCCGGTTAGACTAAAAGCCAATGCCGCTGTAGGTAGGGTTGATGAACAACCTAGTGTCAGAGATTAAACCACCCGTAGGGCTCTGACATGGTAAAGCCACATCCTTGAGAAAATCACTCAGGTGTGCTGGATTCCTCACTTTATTTTCTTACAAATCAAATCCAAATCATTTATTTCAAATAAATCATTTACAGGCACTTTTCAGTTGTCAGAAGTTGGTTGCCACGTTCCAAAGTGTAGATTCCTATGGAGAAGAACGGGCAAGAAGCTCCACGGTTACTCTTTTTCATCATATAAGTTTTTACAATGGTGGAATTGGTTACAATGTTTTTGTTGCAAAATAGTATGTGAGAACAATGTAACATGACGCCAATACTAAAAGAGTTTAGTTTAACAATTCAACATTTTGCTATAACAGTTAGAGATGACCAGTCCCAACTGACAGTTAAGGTAACTGGATCTGTACGACATTGTATTAACTGCAAAGTTATTTGTGTTGGTTCAGTTTCCTGTAAAGGGGCTGAATAGATGGCAATGACATATTAACAAACACAAAAGACGTATTAAAATGTGGAAGAGGATCTCGCGGTAGTGAGCAGAGGTCAAGATGTCTTAGCGGTCAGAGCGCCTGGAGTATTTATCCGAAAGGCGCAGGTTCGAATCATGCCAAAATCTTTGACAAATTACATGACATGATTAAGGAATGATTTAAATTAAAATTAAAATTTTGTGATTGTATGAAAATAATTATTAAGGTATAATGCCGTATTTTAAATTGAATAATAATTAGTTGACTTGCTAATCCTCATAATATAAAATACAACGTCTTCAAATTGGTGTAATTGTGAAATAAATTTTGTAATTTGGTTATGCACCTATGTATATCTACGCTATCGTTGCATGTCGATGTTTAGGTGAAACGTGCAGCACTATGTCTAATTATGTAAAACCTACCATGTTTCACAAATAAATATTCTTATTCTTGCTTGCGGCCGGTCATAAATTATAGCCAAAACTTTAGCAGCAGTAGGTATGCTGCGCCGACCCCAAATAAATTGGGATAAGGGCAGAGGGATCACCATCATCACTCTTGCTCTCGATCCCAGTCGAGTATCCTCATCCTATCCGTAGTTATTGCGTAAACGGGTAACAAAAATCCATCAATCTTCACTCATTTTCGCATTTATAATATCAGTAGGATGTTAATATGCCTCTTGGCTAAATACTTTTACACACCTGACGTGTGTTACAAACGACCTCAAAATACCTTAAGATTTCACCGCCTCTAATATTCCCGTACCACCTCTTATCCGCAGTCGGTCCCCGCGTTGCCATCCATAAAAATATCAGCGTATATTTTGTGTATAAGCGGTGTCCCTCGTAATCCCAAAGGTACGTGGAACGGTGCGGCGGCTATTAAGTGATCGTGGATTGAGGTTGGGTCCAGTGATAGCGTTTAGCTATTTATGTAAATCTGAATTTAGTTGAAATTTATAGAAAAAATATCTGAATAATAAATAAATAGCCACCCTTATCACCTAGGGGTATCAAAAATAGCCTACCTGCGATCTAACAAATCTACACAAAAAATTTCATAAAAATCAGTCAAGTCGTTTCGGAGGAGTTTGATAACAAACACTGTGACACGAGATTTTTATATATTCGATTAGCTGTGCCCCGCAAACGTTGTTCTGCCATATGAATTTTCTGGATAGGGCCAACCTTACCACCTAGGGGTATAAAAAATTACCTACGACCTATTCTCAGACCTACCAAATACACACAAAAAAAAAAACGGTCAATGCGTTTCGCAGAAGTTCGACAAACTCTGTGATACGACATTTTTATATATTAGATAACGAAAACCCTATCCAAATCGGATTAGTAGTTATTAAGAAAATCACGGACATACAAACACACAAAAAAACTTACATACAGTTCGAATACAGAACCTCCTTTTTTGAATTCAGTTAATAATAAAGCGAGATTTGTAATAATGAAGGGATCTTTCAACAAAGTTTCGACAAAGTTTCTTGACGCTAATAATATAACACTCAAGGCAACGTTTAATTAATAAACACTGAAAATATAGTATAAAAAGTAGGTATTATTTATAATAACAATCGCCGAATTCATCAAACTCATTGCGATTCATAAAATATCAGCGTATATTTTGTGTCGAGCGGCGTCCTCGTAAACCCCAAGGTGAGTGGAATGGTGTGGGGGCTATTATGTGATAACGATGCAAACCTGAAGTTGGTAAATAGTAAACATATATCGTGTTTGAGTTTAGTAGTAATAAAAAAGAAGGGTATATTTTCAAGAGTTCTTGGGGCTTTAAAGTAAAACTTAAAAATAGTATTGATGAATAAAATGAGGAAACAAGGTTAAATTAATTAAAAAGCACTTTTGCTATTTTTTTACATGTTACGAGTCTATGTTACCCGGGATTTATAAGGATTCTAACGATACTCCATACATCTAAATCTGTTCAGGCGTTTAGTAGTTATGGTGGAACAAAGAAACTCACAAACATATATTCATATATGAACGCTCAAAACATAACACTCCTTTTTTTGAGCAGTCGTGTAAAAATACGGCTACGGTCATCTCAAATAAACTAAAATTACTAATCCTAGATTTTTTATACATATGTAAGCACCGCCTCCGCGTAATCCCTATAGATATTGTATTGTGAGTTATGCAGTGTAGACAATTAGGTTTTCACGCTATAAATACATAACTCTTGTCTTCACATGATCCCTAACATATGTGAAACATTTTTATTACTGGGTTGTTACGTTTTTGGGGACTGAGGTGGGTCTAGTTACAACAGTGTTGTTTTAAAGAAGGTAGTTTTTTTTTTATGAAAAATGGATCTGCTTTTGGCCACCAACTCGCCTCATGTTAAGCGACGGTATGGTCGAGGATGGAGCACGTAGATCCAGAAGAAATCTATTCACTCCAAGTAGAGTGGATAGATATCAATTAATGTTCACCGGTTACTACTCACATGCATTTTTCGGGATTGCCCGACTAGTTTTTATACAAAAAAAAGAGTGGATAGATTTGGGGAGAACGATAGTTGGGGAGTTGATGCAACTGCCCAGACCCGTCACCAACAACGGTTGCTCCAGACTGCATCCCGAAACAGGACTAGGTCATTTTATGGCATGGTTTTGTCCGGTGGGTGGTAACCAGTCGCGGCCGAAGCCTCCCACCAGAGTTGTAGGGATTCCATTTTAAGGGTGTGTAATGAGGGTTGACGTCAGGCAGGCAGCCGGTCATATAACATTGACAAAACTATAGCAGCATGCTATTTCAAAAACAATTAAACGGCCCGGCGCCGGCCCCAATTAAATTGGGATAAGGGCAGGGGGTTGATGATGACGAATAAAATAAATAAAATAACCGACGAAAAAAGCAAGAGGTTTTCAATCACGTATATATTTTATCGGTGTTGTTCTAGGAAAAGGACCAAAGGTATAAAGACAACGGAGTGACCTTTTCGATAAAAGTTTTCTTGGGACTAACACAAATATATAAAGTGTGATTCTTCTAATTACTAACCGAGTCTTATCAAGTATGTGGAAAACTTGAGGAGCATATGGAGAACCTTTAGCGAGTGCAGGTTCCAAGACTACCCACAATCGATTTGCTTGTATCAATTTTTATTTTTATTTGGGTGCTGCTACTATTTAAAATAAAAACACTTTATTTAACTTTGAAAGTAGTAAAATATAATAATATATGTAGGTATTATTTTATTTTACTACTTTAGAAGAAGATTAATAAAGTGTTTTTTCCCCTTAGTTTCAGATAATTGAAATTTTTATATATATGACTGCCTCGTTGGTCTAGTGGTCGCAAGCGCAGCTGCTGAGCGTGAGGTCCTGGCTTCGATTCCCAGGTCAGTCAAAGTGTTATTGGGTTTTTATATTAAAAAATTCTCAGTAGTAGCCTTGAGTCAGGAAGTTGGTGGTGTGCACCCTCGTGCTTCGGAGAGCACGTAAAGCCGTCGGTCCTGCGCCTGATCTCTCTCGGGTCGTGTTGGATTGCCGTCCCATTAGAATATGAGAGTGAAGGAAGAGGGAGTGCACCTGTGTTTTTACATACACTTGTGCACTATAATATCTCTTGCGTGCTTGGCTAATCGCCATGGAGATAGGCCACCGTGACCGAAATAGGGTCGAGAGAAGTGTTACATATGATGTGTGTATTATTTAAATACAACTCAAAGAAGAGCGAAGTCTTAGTGTTTAAAGCACCTAAACAACAGCCCCGCCGTGTACCTCCGGTATACCTCAACGGCTTAGCGCTCAATGTTGTTGATAGTTTTAAGTATCTGGGCCATGTTGTCACCGGTGAACTTCGTGATGACGGCGACATAGAGCGCGAGCGCAGGGCTTTAGCGGTTCGGGGCAATATGCTCGCCCGTAGGTTCGCTCGCTGCACGACAGACGTCAAGGTGAGCTTATTTAAGGCGTTCTGTCAGTCTTTCTACTCGAGCGGCCTATGGGTGACATATACGAACCGAGCTTATAATGTCCTGCGCGTACAATACAACAACACTTTCAGGATGTTGTTGCGATTGCCACGGCGTTGCAGTGCATCGGGAATGTTTGCTGCAGCCCAGACGGATGGTTTTCACGCAATCATGCGTAAGAAGGCGGCTTCCTTACTGCAACGCTTGCGTGGCACTCGTAACGGCATCCTGAAGATGATTGCTAACAGGCCGGATTGTCCCATTCAAAGGCACTGGGTGAAATTAGCTATAGGATTATGTAATTAAGTACTAATAACACTAATATTACATATAAGCATTTTCTGCTACTAACTCACTAACATCGTATGGACTACTATTGAGTCTGAAATAAAGAAATTTTATTTATTTATTTATTACTATAAACATTTAGGTATTATCGATCGATATACTCAATTATAATTTTTTTGTTCTACTTTCAAAGCCTCCTTTTTGATTTAACCCAAAGTTGGACTAGTGGACGAGCTTCTATACATAAACATAACATATAACATAGCATCACGCCTGTATTCTCCGAAGGGGTAGGCAGAGGTGTACCCAATTGTACACCCACATTTCACCAATGCTGTTATTAAGTCCCATGTAATAGGTGGTGAGCCTATTGCCATCAACCGGGCACAATTCCAAACTCCGGGCTGCTACTGAGAATTTCCTAACAGAAAAACTCAATAACACTTTGCCCGACCCGGGAATCGAACCCAAGACCTCCTGCTCAGCAGCCGCGCTTGGGACCACTAGACCAACGAGGCAGTTCAGCTTCTATACATGATGTATATTAATAATTATTATATTATTTTACCTTATAATATTTTCCAAGTAACCCTTAATCTACAGCGCGGTACGGTTTATTAAATGATGGGGGATTAGGGAGAGGTATCACACTTAACAGCGACGATGTTATAAAAAAAACTTTAAAATTAAATGAATTTATCGTTAAAGGGATTATACCTGATATGAATGTTTAAACTTTAAGCCCATACCTCGTATCTAAACGTTACATTACTTTTACTCTCTTTTAACTTATTTATTTATACGGAATAGATAGTATATTATAATTTATCGTTAAGTATCTGCAGGTATCGGCGTATTCTGTCAGATACGTAATTGTGAGTCAAATATTGGCTTAAATTTTAAGATATGTCGCTAATGGAGCAGGCAATATACATATTAAAACCAATAGTTTACATATATATTATCGTATATATTATGCTCCATGAGTGATATCTACAGACATTATAAATTAAATATACTGGATGATAACATTTTATATTGTTTGCGACAAAATTAAAGTTTTTTTTTTTTGAATGAATGGTCATGATCCGTTTTCAAACCTGCACCTCTCGGCTAAATACTCTACGTGCTTTACCACTAAGCCATTTCGACCTGTGCTCACAACTTCAAAATTATCTTTTACATTATGATACGCCTTTGGTGACGTCATTGCCATCTATTCGGTCCCTATATAGATGACTTCTAAGCGCACCAAATCCCAAAAACCCGAAGAAGATAGTCCCATTCAACCATCAAATATTACAACATTACAGATAGAAACTTTTACCGTCACTGAATCGCGTTACATAAAAATAACATAAATATTTGAAGCCACAATAGGCAGGGGATTCCAGGGGAACAATTAGGCAGGAAAATTCAAAGCCACAGTCAAGAATCTGCTAATCAACGGAACCAAGTTGTAATTGAATTTGGTAAATTTAAATTCGCGTACATTTTAGTGAATTATGTTCGGAGGAAAAAAATTATGCTACATTTGTGGGATTAAGGTGATGAATTTTTTAGTTATTTAGCACATAACTAAGTAAATAGAAAGTTTTTGCAACAATCATAAACATTAATACGCAATTTAATATGTTAAAGAACACGTAGTGACGAAAACTGAAAAGAGTATGTTTAGATGGTTTGAATGATGAAAGATGTATGAACACGGAAGAAGCAAAAGGCATATGTAAGGATCGTAACAGGTCGCGTTCTGTAGTTTCTGCCTACCCCCATGGGAGAAAGGCGTGAGGTTATGTATCTAATACATAAAAATCTCGTGTCACAGCGTTTGTTATTGAACTCCTCCAAAATGGCTTGACCGATTTTTATGATTTTATTTGTATATATTTGGTAGGTCTGAGAATAGGTCGTAGGCTATTTTTTATACCCCTAGGCGATAAAGGTGGACCTATCCAGAAAATTATATGGGAGAATAACGTTTGCGGGGCACAGCTAGTATAATATGTATAATATGTTAAAATAAAGCCTTGTGTCTATCGTTCTTTATAATATATAATTTCAAATCTAAGTTTAGTTAGTAGGATTTACTGTCCATAGGAATCCCTCATTCAAAACGTAAAACAACATTAATATTTTTAATCTATGTTCATAATAAACGTCTAAGAAAAAAGAGATCGATTTGACTTGTAGCTAAGGGATCTGCTACTACGACGTAGCAAGCGTAGTCTTGAATGATGCTACGTCGTAGCGTCGGGGAAATAAGTGTTTATTAAAATACAATTTTATTACGTAAGCTTGATATTACACAGACATATATAGAATCACTTCTATTCCCTGAGGGGGTTGGCAGAGTCGTACACAATTGTTCGGACACATTTCACCAATGCTGCTATTAAGATCCATATAATAGATGATCAGCCTATTGCCATGAATCTTACAGAAAAATTCAATAACACATTGCCCAACCCAGGAAACTTTTAACCGGATTAATCGCGTGTATTATTGGTTTTTTGGTTTTCCCTGACGTTTCGAACACTTTGCAGCGTTCGTGGTCGTAGGAGGACTTCTTCTAAATATTTTAATAGGTTGGGACGGATTATTCATCACCACGATGAAAAAAACTTCAATCAAGTAAACTACACGATTGAGTAGCTCTTCGCATGAAAAGGAAATCAAATAGCTGAAAGTACTAGATTATTCTAAAGTAAAACCAGTTTAGTACAAACTAGATAACAAGATTTACTAGATTGCTTAATTAAATTCAAGTGATTTCTCGCCATTTTGTACATAAATTTGCTTTTTTGTTTGTTTCAGAGCGAGGGATTTAAGTTTTAATCGTCTAGTTTAGTTAATACTTAATTGTGATTAAGTAGATTACAAGTTCTTGTGTGGTTAAGTTGATGAAATAATTTGCTATTTAATGTATTGTATGCAAGAAATCTTTTGGAGCAGAGTAAAAAGTTTTTTTTTCTTTTTTATATAAATAACCCGTAATCATAAGATATCTTGTTTTTAATTTCACTATAAAATATGAGTTTCAACTAAAAATAAAAACAGAATTATATGTGTATTATGAATTAAATATCACTAGCCAATGAAAATTGAGAAAAAATAAAAATAACGTGAGTATCGCAGCACATCTGTGAGATATTCTCAATGGTATGTAAAGCCATGTCGGAAACCTGTGGGTAGCTTTAGCTCTGACACAAGGTTGTTCATTAACCACACAATAAAAATAGAACACATCACTGATTCAGATGAAAGAATCAGATTATTGAATTTTTACGAAAACCTTAAAATTTTACTTAACACGCAAGCCGAATATCAGCATACATGATACAAAAAACAAATCCCAAAAAAAAAACAAGTCCATAAATACACTAAAACTACCCCCGAACATTAAGGCCACACCCTTCAAATTTGTCGGGACGAAATACTTATACTCAGGGCCGAGCTCGCAAGCTAAAAATAAATGGAAGATGCGTGTCAACAAAACGACACACAGCCTTCTTAAGAGGACCTTAAATTATGTGTTATATTTATCTAATATATAAAAATGAATGGCCAAAATGTTTGTATGCGCATAACTTCCGAACGACTGCACCAAATTGGATAATTCTTTTTTTTTTGTGTTCGTTCGTTATCAGGATAAGATTTGTAAAAAACAAATAAAAAAAATTAACACAAAAAAAATTGCGGTGCGATGTGGGTTAGCTATATATGCTACTTTTTTATATATATTTTTACGAGACATCTCGTTGGTCTAGTGGGCGCAAGCGCGGCTGTTGAGCGTGAGATCCTAGGTTCGATTCCCAGGTCAAGCAAAGTGTTATTTGGTTTTTCTGTCAGTAATTTCTCAGCAACAGCCGAAGTTAGAAAGTTTGTGGTGTGATACCCCCGTGCTTCGGAGAACACGTAAAGCCGTTGGTCCTGCGGCTGATCTCTCTCCGGTCGTGTCGGATTGCCGTCCCATCGGACTATGTCAATAAAGGAAGAGGGAGTGCACCTGTGCTTACACTTGTGCACTCTTATATCTCCTGTGTACTTGGCTAATCTCCATGGCCGTCGTGACCGAAATACGGTTGGGATTATATTATAATATATTTGATTTTATGTCCTATCTGCTGCGAAGTGAAAATAAATAATATCCTTCTTTCTCTTTCTTTCTTTCTCAAAATAGGTACTTAAACGGTTCACATAACATATCATCACACCTGTATTCCCCGAAGGGGTAGGCAGAGGTGTAGACAGTTGTACCCTCACAATTCACCAATGCTATTATTAAGTCCCATGTAATACGTGGTGAGCCTATTACCAACAACCGGGCACAATTCCAAACTCCGTTTTGCTACTGCGAATTTCCTTACAGACAAACACAATAACACTTGCCCGACCCGGGAATCGAACCGGAGACAGTAGTCGCGCTTGAAACCACTAGACCAACGAGGCAGTTAAACGGTTTAAACGGCTGAGGCATTGTTTTATTAAAACACATATCAAAAGCTGGTTAACTGAGGCATTGTTTTTATTAAAAATAATCACATCAAAAGCGTTTTATAAAAAAATACACACAAGTCTACTCATGCTAGTGACAGATAATAAATACCAATCTTATAATAAATGGAAAACGTACGTCAACAAAACGACACACGAAATTCTTCCTCAAAAGGACGATAACATACTTTGTATTTTTCTTATGTTGTCCCTTTTTGTCAAAATCTGAGCAGGTTATTAAGCAATTTTTCGCTTGAACCCGCAAAGAGGTTTCTCTGTAAAGGTATTGTATTTTAATAACACTCTGTTTGTTAAATTGAAATATTGTAACATGTGTGAGTACGTGGAATAATGTGTCTTAAAAAAATAAGGCTATGTTGAGATTTTTTTTTTCGATTGTATAGTTATATTATAATTAAACAACTTTTAACCGGATTAATCGCCTGTATAATTGGTTTTGTTTTTTCTCACGTTTCGTACACTTTGCACCGTATAGTTATACATAAAAAAAAACTACGGCCCCAAGCAAGATTTAAACTGACCTCTGTTGGCATACTGAATTTTTTATTGCATAATTTAGTTTACAGTATAATTCTATGTAATATTTACGGGGGCTGAGTTGCCCTCGTTTATAGGAGTGTACCCTTAAAATGGAATCCCTAAACGGTGGGAGGCTTCGGCTGCAGCTGGTTACAACCCACCAGTCAAAGCCATGCCGTGTGGCGAACTAGCCGTGTTTCGGGATGTAGTCCGGTGCAACCGTTGTGGGAGACGAGTCTGGGCAGTTGCATCAACTCCCCAACTATTGTTCTCCCTAAATCTATCCACTCTACTTAGACTGAATAAATTTGTTCTGGATCTACGTGTTCCATCCTCGGCCACACCGTCGCTTAACATCAGACGAGTTGGTGGTCAAACGTAGATCCATTTTGGATAAAAAAAAGCCTCACTCTGCGTAATCAATATTCTTCTACACTTCAGTAATACTGCTTTTATTGAACTGGTTCCACTATCAGCCATCAAAGTTATCTTTCACCACGCACCTTGTGTGTGCACGTCTGTAACAGACGCAATGGCCGTTTGATAATAGCCCTACCTACTCGTCTCCACTTCCGCAGACACACAATCTTAAACGCATATCTACTCAAAATGGTATACATACATTCATAGCACCACGCCTGTATTCCCCGAAGGGGTAGGCAGAGATTTACACAGTCGTACACACACATTTCGCAAATGTTGTTATTAAGTCCCAGGTGGTGTTGAGCCTATTGCCATCTACCGGGCACAATTCCAAACAACGGGCTGCTACTGACAATTTTCTAACAGAAAAACTCAATTTTTTCCCCTTTTTACAAAAGCAACGAGAACAGAGGAGTATTGGTACAGTTAAAGTTTATATAGAGAAGGAGTACAGAAAGCTAATATTTTTATATAATAAGCATTAGAATTACATTAAATTTGAAAAAAAAATACATTATACACACTACCATTCGTTTGACATGCACACACACACATATATATCTTTGACAATGGAACCTCATTAATATTCGAATTTTAAATGTAAATGAATAATAATCGAGTTTTGGCCAGTGAGCGACCACTTAATAATAAGAATATGCTTCACAAGAGAAATATTTTATGCCTGCCTACCCGAATCGGCGTGATTATATGTGTGTATATTAAAACCACAATAGCCTCAAAATACTCTTACAAAGCATTTTCATAAAAGTAGGTAGGACAGTATTATACGTACGTTTCACTCATATGTTCACCTCTTAATGTTACAACTTTGAGTCATAAACCATACTCCGCAGACGTGGAAAATGACGATTTTCTAGGGTTCTCAAACCTATCTTCATATAGCACAGCTTCACGACTGTGTTTTCCGAAGGGATATGCAGAAGAGATATGTGAAATATGAGAATACAAGAGTACTTTTTTGTTATAGTTATTATTATTATTATTTTTTTACCATGCCTTTTTTCAATTTTTTTTCTTTTTTGCTGTCACTGTGTCCAGTGTGGAATAAATACTTTCTTTCTTTCTTTCTTCTTTCTTACTTCTCTGCTTTATTCTTAGGGGATAAACGTGAGTCTTCTTTTTATCGTGTATTTTATGAACAACCTAGTGTCAGAGTTTAAACCACCCGTAGCTCTCTGACATGGCTTTACACACCATCGAGAATATCTCACAGGCGTGCTGCGATAATTTATTTATAATTCGCACATGACTTCGAAAAGACAGTGGTGCGTACCTTGGATTCGAACTTGCGACCTTTGACTTGTCACTTCAACGTGATGCTATATTATATTAATTTCCATCAATATCATGTAACAGTCAATACCTTAATCGCATGTTATTCTCGGTAAACTCATTCCGCAAAATACTTCTACGAATTCCGAATCGAAAATTGTGGGCACAATCACTCTACATACGATGCATAAGCGATATTAGCCACTGGCAATAGTCAGCCTTTCCGGGAATCAGCCCCACTTACGTACAGTCGACAAAACGGAATCGCCAATCATGTGGTGGGCACCAAAACTTAAGTACGCTTTGGACACTTTGTAGTGTAGCATGCATTTCGCGAAGGTGACTTGTGCAGCTATTTGAATTGTTAGTGTCTTAAAACATGCGTTTATTATAGACAAGCAATACGCGCTTTGCAGTCCTTTGGCAAAAAAACGCGCGCTGAAAAGCACACAACATTCATAATTATAAGAACTAGCTGAAAATCGAATTTTGCATTTTATTCTAAATATTCTATAAGTCTCTCTTTAAATTAGTTTGTCATAATATCAATTAAATAAATAAAATTTAATATATTTTTCAATGTGAACCGCAGACTGTAATGAGTAAACTATAAAATTACTCCTCAAGTTAAATCTTCGAAAAGCATTAACGCATGCTTAGCGAACTCTAAAGTTATTATATTAAATGGAAAAAGAATACGGTCGCGAACAGAGGTCGAGATGGCTTAGTGGTCAGAGCGCCTGGAGTATTCATCCGGGAGGCGCAGGTTCGAATCCTGTTCGCGACCGTATTCTTTTTCCATTTAATATAATAACTTTATAAAATTACTTTTTTTTCATAATAGCTTTCATGAGACACATTCATATTAATTATTACTCACGCGCATTTTTCATGATTGCCTGACTAGTTTCGAACTCGAACGGAGCCCTTATTCAAGAGCTCAGTTTGACTCGCGACATCGCCGCGGGCCCTGCTGAATAAGTGTCTGTTCGACTTCAAAACTATTCGAAAAATCCCAAAGAATGCGCGTGAGTAATAACCATTGAACATTAATTAAAATAAAATTCCTCTTATTTTCTGATTTCGAATAGACAATAATTCCTAGGTGTGTAATTATACCAAGGACTGCTTCCGGGGCCGCCGCTCAGGTTTTTCCTGTCCATCCAAAGGTTGTCTGGTAGATATGGCTATTAAGTCTACCACTGGAGTCACGGTGAATGCAGCAGTGACGGACCCCCGTAAAGGTTAGTGGAGGAACGTGTGGTTTTTATTCGGTAGGAATCCAGCTCAAAGTCCATGAGCATATCTACCTATGGAACAATAAATTAAAAATTATAAGATGAAATTAATTAAAAACTTCAAAAGCATGCCGGCCGTGTGTGTTTTTTTTTATTTCACAGCTATTTGTGTACCACATCCACTGTATTTTTTATTTTTTATTTTACTAACCTATGTTAGGTGACATAGGCTAGTAAAATTAAAAATATTAGTATTAAGGACAATGTAAGAACACTATCGATATCTCATACATCTAAATCGGTACAGGCGTTTAGAAGTTATAGTGGATTAAAGAAACTCAAAAACATACATACATACTTACATACATACACTCATGAACCCTTAAAATATAACACTCCTTTTTTGGGCAGTCGTGTCAAAAGGGTGATATAGTTAAGCTGTTGCGTCAGTCATTAGCAGACACAATAGATTTTTATTGTTACAACGTACAGATCTGTACGTTACTGAGCCGAAAGGTTAATAGTTAAATCAGTAAGAGTCAGGCACAACGTCCATGATTGATTTCCACACATGCCGAAAAAAGGTGGGTCTTTATTCAATTTCCTCGACCGTACCCCAAATTACATTCTCGGAAACGAAAACAATAAAATGTGAAGTGAATTCAGCGAACCAGTGAATAATTTTACGATAAGCAGTCCAGTTCGAAAATGTTAGAGACAGACTTAGGTCACAAAGTTGGAAAAGTTTAAAAGATTTTTGGGATCTAGAAAAGTTACGTCATTGGATTTGAGTGAATTTGTTTTAGCATTTACTGAAGTTATAAGAGATTATATAACTCCTCAAACTTTTATTTACTATCCACAATGGTATTCATAGATAGTAACTAAAATAATATAATACAGTTGACAAAAGAGATAAGTATCCAGGGTCGTCAGATATAGTTGAAACTTTCTTGGAAACCGATGGATGTTTTCAAATGTAATTTAATTTAAAAAATACATAATAAACAGCTCATTAATTAAATTAAGTTTCAATCGAAGACATCCATCGGTTTCTAAGAAAACTTCAACTATATCTGACGATCCTGGATACCTATCTTTTTTGTTGACTGTACATCCTTAACACTGTTGGACACGAAAAATTAGGAGACGTACTGACTACTTGTCTAATAAGTTTATTTTGGTTTTAATGCAGATTCAGTCAACCAACTACATCATTACTTAAGTAAATTAACAGTCGTTTTCAAGTTTATACTCGCAACCGAAAATTCGGTCATCTCCACTGTTAGATGGTGAAATCTAAACCGGTTTATGTTCTAATTACATTTATTAAATTAATTTAAAACAATTCAATCACTTAACAACGTTTACGCCCGAAACGCTATTGTCAGAATAAAAACAAGTAGTGTCGGGACCAACGTCGCCACAAATCACCATAGACTATAGCTGCCGCCTTTAGAATCGACTATGTCTTCATTTTCCGCATTACATCACGAAGATTAGACAAGTACGCAGGAGAATTATAGTGCACAAGTGTATGCGCAAACACAGGTGCGCTCCTTCTTCTTCCACTCTCATAGTCCGATGGAACGGCAATCCAACACGAGCAGAGAGGGATCAGGCCCAGGACCGACGACTTTTCGTGCTCTCTGAAGCACGGGGCCTTTTATTTTGTCCTGTTTCGCTGGTATAGTAAACGTTAACAAAATACAGCAATGCTTTAATGTTATTTTAGTTTGCCTACATCGAAAACCACATAAAAATTGACATCAATCTACCTAGCCTTTTCCCAATTACATTGGGGTCGGCTTCCAGTCAAACCGGATGCAGCTCAATACCAGTATTTTACATGGAGCGACTGCCTATCTGACTTCCACAACCCAATTACCTGAGAAATCGACATCAGTGTGTTCAAGTGACATGTGACAGTGAGGGTAATGGGGTGACATCATCTTTACGTCATGTGAGCAGGGGAGTTCCACAAGGGTCAATCCTTGGCCCACTTCTTTTTATTGTATACACAGCCGACATTATCAATTGTATCAGCAACTGTAGTTTTCACATATATGCTGATGACCTCCAGTTATATTTCTCCTTTCATCCTCAGTGTTGCCTTGAATCTGCAAATAAAATAAACGATGACTTGGATAGGGTTGCAGTATGGGCAAAGAAAAATTCCTTGGTATTAAATCCAAGTAAGTCAAAGTTTTTAATTATGGGTTCAAAAGCAACTATTGAAAAAATTAGAAATCTTAATCCTGACATTAAGATACAGGGCTGTTCCATAGAACAAGTAACTGAAGCTCGAAATCTAGGGGTGGTTTTTGACAGTAACATGCAGTTTGAGACTCATGTACTTGAAGCTGTACGCAACTGCTTTTACCGGCTGAAACTGCTTTATAAGATTCGTCCCTACATCAGTGTTGACATACGTATAATGCTCTGTGAATCACTTATATTATCCAAGCTAAATTATGCTGACACAGTGTTTGGGGCCTGCTTGCTCAGTAAAACAGAGAGGCTCATCCAGCGGGTACAAAATGCATGCGCTAGATTTTGTTATAGTATACCTCCGCGGTCACATGTTACTCCTTTCTTGAATAGAGGCAACATGATGAAGATGTCTTCACGCAGGAGGCTTCATTTTGCTACATTACTGTTTGGCACTATTCTGACCGGTAGGCCAGAATACTTGTTTAAGAAACTGTCCTGGTCTAGAGACCACAATAAGCATCAAACCAGAGCATCATCTTACCTCATGACTACCCCGAGACATAGATCTGCTGCTTTCAGAGGTAGTTTTAAATTTGCTGCAACCCGCTGCTGGAATGATCTGCCGCCACCTTTTCGTGCCCTGCAATCAGTTAATAGTTTCAAAATTAGGTACAAAACTCATTTAATTGATTTGCAGAAACAGACGATATAAATCTTTAAATTTTCTTTTTGAGTTATTAATATTATAATTTTATTACTCACTTAAGGGTTTACACCGTGCCACTAAATACAGCAAACATCTTAGCAGCAATACAATTCACCTGCACTATTCATATTTATATATTTACATCTGAATAAAATCAGTGACGCCTTTTGAGTAAACACACTTCACAGAAAATAGAAAGAATTAGTTCAAAGTTTTCCACATTCCACAGCAAACAGCAAACATTTTCTTTCTTACTGCGGCCACAGTAGATGTTTAATAGGGAATAGTATACATATAACACGAAACAGAACATTGGAAAGATTAAAAATAAAGAAATAGAAACAAATAAGAAAACATTAATTTCAGCCATTTTCTTTTAGTACATTTTCAGAAAGAATGAATGGTTTGATTGAACTTTTAAATGTTCTGCGAACCGCGCGTCTCCCTTCTTTGTCATAGACAAAGGATGTGGAGATGTGAATGACTGAATGATAAATTGAGCAATTGTCTAGTGTTGTATCTGGATATTACTAATGTACATTTCATTAAATTATTAAAATTACTAATTTAATATTTTAATTAACTTTGGTGATTTATAATTTATTATTGTGATTTGATTTGATATTGTATGATGATAGTATTAGTTAATTATTATTTTCGGGTTTTGTATTAATGATTTTTTTATTTTTTTTATTATTATTATAATTTTTTAAATTGGCCGTGACGTCTTTTTTAAAGTAGGCCTAAACTGAAAATCAGCGCTGCAGCCAACAATGCTGTAGCATAGAGCTGAGATTTGGGCCTTTTCTGGCATAGCACAGAGTGGCATATAATATTTATAATATTCATGGATTATCGACTTATTTATTTTATACTATTATGAATTATTCTTTGTATGTATGTTGGTGTTGTCATGTCTTCTGTGTGCCAGAATAAACCATTTTTCTTTCTTCTTTCTTTCTTTCTTTCAATTACTGGGTAACACGATGGCTCGTGATATGACTGGTTGTCAGACTTTCAGGCATCTGACTACCCGTAACGGCTGTCATAGATCTTAATTTCGGTTGATATTGACGGTTTAACCTTCTGTCCGAGGAACGTAAGGGTCGCGGTATAAAGTGATGGTCACCCATCCATAGACCGACCGCGGCAAGCGCAGCTTAACCTCGATCGATCGATCTATGCAGCTGTTACTTAGCTACGAGTCCTACGAGCAAAATTGACACCAAAATATGATAATCCAAGCTCATGGCTTAGCCAACTTATATTCCGAACGAAAAACAAATGTATTATTAAAGCGAGGCTTACAAATGTTCAATTTGTTCCGCGAACCTAGATTCAGCAAATACGAGGTGATTTAAAATTCTAGTGTTTTCGCAGCAATCTCAAAATGTACGAACTGTGCAGACGGGCGACTTGATTACTTGAGTAGCATTTGAGTTTAGTTGTATGGGTTGCTTTTTGATGACAATGAGCCGAGTGACTCGTTTTATTTTAGTAATATAATTAGGTGTACCCCGCGGATTCAACCACCTTTTTTGCACTGCTTCTAAAAATCGTAGCGTGATGTTAAATAGCTTATAACCTTTGTCGAATATTGGGCTATCAAATGCAAAGCAAAATCAAATCAAATCCGACTGGTGGTTCAAGAGATTAGCGCGTTAAAAGAATATAACATCATATAGGTAATAGTTTATTGAAAAGGTCATACACGGCACCTTGTCTTAAATTAATCTTACAGTTCCACAAACATAATTCAGAATAAATACTAACGTCTAAACAAGGCCTAGCCTGTATCTTAGACGTTACTACTTCTCATGTTATCAACAAAAACTTCAGCTTTACTTTCAGCTAACAGAAAAACTTAATATCTTTGCCCCATCTGGGAATTGATACCAGGACCTTATACTCAGCAACCGTGTTTTGTATTTACTACAGCAATGAGCTCAAGCCCACTACCCAAGTCGTCACGGACTTAAGTAGTTTATCGCCCAACAGAGCCGAGGCGGCAATGTGTCGCGCTCTTATGCACGTGCTTCTCTGGCGTGTCTGTGTAAGACAACTGTAGCCGGACTGCACGAATAACGGAGTAAGTAAATAAATACCTTCGATGAACCTGCAGAGGTTGCCGAGGTGCAGGTGCGATCCCAGGACACCAGCAAAGGTCACCGAAGAGTCGTGTGGATTTTCTACACAAAAAAGACAGAACCTATCGATTTCCACCTGCTACGAACGTGACACAGTTCTTTTGTTTCATCTATCATCGTATTTTCAAACAAAATAAATGATTGAATAAGGGATTTACCTATTCACATAAATTTTGATGGATGTTGTCTAAAGATCTAAGCCAAAAGGCGTGTTAAAATATGGATTAAGAATTCGCGGTGGTGAGCAGAGGGTGACGCCTGAAGTATTTATACGGGAGGCGCAGATTCGAATCCTGCTCGCGACCGTATTCTTTTTCCATTGAATACAATAGCCTCGCTGAGCATGCGTTAATGCTTTTCAAATATTTATCTTTAATTGTTTCAGGTAATTGCATTTTTACTACATTGTATTAACTGCAAAGTTAGTCGTGTCGGTTCGGTCAGCTGTATAGGTACTGAATAGATAGCAATGACGTCACCAAAAGTCGTGTTAAAATATGGATTAAGAATTCGCGGTGGTCAGCTGAGGTCGACATGGCTTAGTGGTCAGAGCGCCAGGAGTATTTATCCGGGAGGCGCAGGTTCAATTCCTGCTCGCGACCGTATTCTTTTTCCATTTAATATAATAACTTTAGAGTTCGCTAAGCATGCGTTAATGCTTTTCAAAGATTTATCTTTAATAGATGTTGTCTCTTAATTTATTTTATCCCGCTCTAATTTTAGTTAAGTTTTGCTACATCAGAATTGACACCATTAATGTTTATTTAATTAATATCTAAACTTGTAGACGGGTGACTTGAAGTAGGTACTTCAAATCGCCCGTCTACAAATACCAAAGACAAGGGTCTCTATTTGCCAAAACAATGTTGGTGTTGAACCCAAATTGAAACAAAACTGACTTCACAGTCGGGTCGTCGCCCCGGGTAGCGGGTACAACGTGAATTCCACCAAATTCCGAGAAACACCTTCGTTTTGGTTCAAGTTATTAGCGATACGCGATTTGCTTTTAAATATCATTTAAATTTTTGTTGATACGTTCAAAACTATTATTGTAAATTTTGGGGGCTGAGATGTCCGCGTCCATAGGAGTGCACAACTCTGGTGGAAGGCTTCGGCCGCGGTTGTTTACCACCCACCGGACGAAGCCATGCCGTGAAGCGAGTTAATCGTGTTTCGGAATGTAGTCCGGTGCAACGGTTGCGGGAGACGGGTCTGGGCAGTTGCATCAACTACCGAACTATCGTTCTCCCCAAATCTATCCACTCTACTTAAGAGTGAATAGATTTATTCGGGATCTACGTGCTCCATCCTCAGCTACACGGTCGCTTAACATCAGGCGAGTTGGTGGCCGAACGTAGATACATTTTTGATAAAAAAAAATGACATTAAGCTCACCAAATGAGACTAATAACGGCATTGGTGAAATGTGGTTGTACAACTTTGTGCCTACCCTTTTGGTGAAAACAGAGGTGTTATGTGTTATGTTTGGAAGGCTAGGTACACATGCAATGTTCCCTGATCCGAATTCTAAATAAGAAGAATTGGGTATAGTGAGCACGTGTCAGATAGCTCATTTGGCAGAGTACCTATATACTCATGACTGTGTGTACTGTATATATATGTAGTGTGTTTGTTTGACAAATATTACATAAATATATTTCAAATAAAACAGCAACTTTATCACATCATATCCAGTTACTACTATCACCCTATCATCTAGCAACATATTTCACAAAAGAAGTCACGATCAAACGAGGAAAATCCTCTATTTCTCGAACAATATTTGTATTGAATCCAAATAGAACCGGAACTGATTTCACGTCAACCGCGTCAGGCGGGAAGGATTGTACAAAGTTTATAAAATTGTGCGAAACACCTCTGTTTGGTCCAAGTTTTGTATTTTAATAGTATAGAGAATAATTAATTTTTAACAAAAATAAAAACCTCCTTCGTGAATCTACTTATACAATAAAAAGTTAAGTATAGCATATACGTCCGGGATAGCAAAAAAAAGTATTATATAACGAGAGGCTGTTGCATTTTAAAATAGTATCCTTACAGAAGAGGAAAGATATATTGGATTCGGTTTTTTATTTAAAGTCCTACCACACAAAATTGACTGTCCACAATTGTTGGGCAAAGTAAAATTACATGTAACTGTGAGAATACCTCGTGCTCCTATAACTCCCTTATATGCCCCACTTCGCAGAACCGTCCTTGGTGCTAACTCTCCTATCCTATTTAAATAAATAAAATAAAAGCCTATGTAAATTGTTAAACAGTTGCAGTGATTTAGTTGATGTACACGCTGACTAACTTAGCAGGTTCAAAAGTATTATTTATAAAAAGGCCTTAACGCATGTTTAGTGTTATCATTCTAATTTTAGCATAAGTTTAGAACTTCATTTAAATTTAAATGTTTAAAATTTAGGTTAAAATTCTATTTAGTTTATTCTTAACGGGCACGCATGTGCCATGCTCTTAATTGTATTGTTTCGTGCTTATTTTACAACAAATGGAGCATGATGTGCTTACCTGTAAGAAATTGTTACACTAGTATTTAAATAAATATTCAATATATCATCATATTTGTAGCAATTGTAAACAATTGTTGGTGAGCCAAATAAATAAAATAAAATAAAAGTTCAAAATAAACACATCAACACGGTCTAGTGATATTTTTAAAAAAGCGAATTACTATCAATATGTTAATTATTTATATGACATGTATATATTTAAAAGATACGTTATTTAATATTCTACCATTTTCTAGTAATGGTTAAGGTACTTCGATTAAAATTTCAGGATTTTATGGAAAAAAAATGAAGCATAGACGGAAACCGTATATGAATTAACTTTTAATTTATGAGTAAAAACTGAAAAAAATAGAAAAATCATTTAATTTGTGTTTATAAACTTGAAGTTAGTAGTCTGAGAAAGCGCCCATGATGTTCATAACATATCGGCAACGATTCGGCATGCTCAGAACAAGGTTGTCAATATCTTGTGGAATATTGTCCCATGTCCTTCTGAGGTGCGCAAAAAGTTGATCTTCTGTAGCCAGATTTTCAGGAATTTCCTTCAGAGCTCTTCTTTGCAGCATATCCCACGCATGCTCAATGGGATTTAGATCTGGCGATTGAGCAGGCCAGTCTAAGGCCCTAACATTGTGTGTATGTAACCAAGCTGCTACCGTTCTCGCCGTGTGTGCCCGGGCATTGTCGTGCATGAGCAGGAAATCTTGCCTCATTTGTGATCTGTGGGGCAAGATTACGGGCCCCAGCACCTGTTGGACGTATCGTTCTGCCGTCATATTGCCCCGCACCCAAACGAGATCCGTCCGTCCTCCAAGACGAATTCCTGCCCAAACCATAATTGTTCCTCCTTGGTATGGGTGAACTTCCTGAGGGTTCTGAAGACGGCTCCATCGTCCAGGAACTCGCCAAACACGCGTCCTTCGTGAATCTGGATGGAAGCCGAACCTGGATTCATCCGTGAACAGCACATTGGACCATTGTTCACGGCCCCAGTCCACGTGGTTCCGAACCCATTCTAATCGTCGTCCACGATTGCCTCTCCGTAAAGGTGGGACCCGGAGTGGTCTACGAGAGCGTAGATTGCTTTCATGCAGTCGCCTTCTTACAGTTTGGTCACTCACAAGCACTTGGTGTTCCACTCGTAGCCTTTGGACCAATTGAGTCGCCGTTGCATTTGGTTGAGCTCGCGCAGTAATTTGCAAAAATCGGTCTTGTCTGGGGGTAGTGATGCGACTTAGCCCCCGGTGCCTCTCCGCTACTTCACCTGTGGCACGATAGCGTGTCCACAATCTTGAAATTACATTTTGGTGGGTCCCTATGGCCTCAGCAACATTACGCTAAACAGACCCAGCTTCCAGCATTCCCACAGCTCGTAACATCTCCGCCCTCGTCAAATGTTGGCGTTGCATGGCTACAATACCTCAATTTTAACTTTATCTTTCGTTTAAAAATGAAAAAAATACTGTTACTAAATGTAATTCGTATTGTTTTCTAAATTTCGCACAAATGAAAATTCCCTCTCCTACACATCAAGACATTTTTATGCCACCGAAACAAAAGAATTTTCAAAAATTTGAATTTGGAATTAGTCTGAGATAAATTACACACAAATCGGTGTATAAAAGATTCCAATGCGGCCAGTACTTTTCGAGTTATTTAATTGAGTATGAAATATCCCTAGACCGTGTTGATGTGTGTAATATAAAAATTTGCTTATAATAAAATAATGTTAAAAGAATAATATATAATAATAATCTGTTGTTTTTGTAGTCGGTGCCTGTGTGGGTTATTGTTTTCCTCTTGTTAGTCACTTATGTTCGTTACCACATACAACATACATTAGGCACGGACTCCAAAAATAACAGATTGTTATTATATATTATTCTGGATGCAAATAAATACAACTAGCTACTTCCACAATATTGAGAGTAGTCATGCATTATCTGCGCACCACCCGCCCGCTCGCAAAGAATAGTGGTTTAAATAAAAATATATTACCTTAAAAATTAAAACACAAGAATTTTCATCGCAGTCGGCGGACAGTAGTCCGGAACATTTTCTTATTGGTCCAGTAGCGTAGTGTGACGCAATAGATTTCTATTGTTATGAAGTATAATTTTATATTTCCCCCATTCGAAGTAGCCTACTAACTGCCTCGCTGGTCTAGCTTTCCCAAGCGTGACTGCTGAGCAGGGGGCTCGGGTTCGATACCCGGGTCGGGCAAAGTGTTATTGAGTTTTTCTGTTAGGAATTTCTCAGTAGCAGCCCGGATTTTGGAATTTTACCCTACCGGGCAAAATGGCAATAGGCTCACCACCTATTAAATGGGACTTAATAAAAGCATTGGTGAAATGTGGGTGTACAATTGTATGCACCTCTGCCTACCCCTTCAGGGAACACAGGTGTGATGCTATGTATGTTATGTATGTTATGTTACACGGGAAAATATAAGGATTCTAACCACACAGAAGACATAAATATGGTGAAGAAAATCTACTAAAAATTAACCACCAATACTAATTAACAGTGACAAAAAACTGCCTCACTAATTTAGTGGTCACCAACGCGGCTACTGACGGTGAGATTCTGGGTTCGACTTTTAGATTTGACAACTGGATCAGTTATATATACGTAACCAGTACATCTCTGCTTTACCTTTCGGAGATACAGGCATGATGGTAAATTTTTATCTGCAGTAAATCAAACGCCGAACCACATATTGTAAACGTGTTTGAACCACCGCGCTATCAGTTCATTCCTTAAACCACAGATCACGCATACACCCAAGATGGCGTCACACACTTGCGTTAACGCACACATAGACCGAGCTCATGAAATCCAAGCAATTTACTTAACAACCGGTATACCCGTAAAAACACGATAAAAATGTGCAAATCATTGTTTTTATTTTCACCACTATTTTTCCTGAAACACTATTATTGTGCGTTTTGTTTATTTTTCCATTGAATTTGGTGTTGCCATGTTGTTAATCGATGAGTCCGCTCAAAGTGATTTTGGTTTAGTTTGCGATCAAATATACCTTTGTTTATTTGCTACTATTTGCGGACGTACGTATCGATTTTTGCACTTACTTATACCATAATTTCCCGCGTCCCTGCTCACGTATAAAGTTTAATTATTTTTTGGATGAAACGTACACTGTATTCTGTATTTTGTAGAATATAAAGTGAATACGGCAATTGCGCAACTAGCAATGACTTAAATTTCAATTTGCCGTACATTGTACCGTATCCTTTAAAAGTAAAAATGTTATACCACCACTTCGGCTATTAAGATCAACGCAATGAATATTAAAGTTATTATAAAAAATGGACCGAGTATTTACCCGGGAGGCGCAGGTTCGAATCCTGCTCGCGACCATATTCTTTATCCATTTAATTTAATAACTTTAGAGTTCGCTAAGAATGCGTTTCAAAGATTTATTTTTAAGCAATGAATATTGTCAAACTGTTAAAATGATAGTAAATACTTGGCGCGAACAGTTTATAGATAAAGTTGCTAGGAGCGTTTTCATATGAGCATCTTCTTACTTCAGAGGGCCTGTACTCCCAGACGAGATAGGCAGACGTGTATATCGTTGTACCCCCCCCAGGGGTTCCACCTTGTCGTGGTGGGGGGGCTCTAGTAGCCGTGGCTTGGTCACCCACGGTGAAGCTAACGGAACCCGAGGAGGGCCGCTCCTCTGGGCTTTGCCTTCAAGCCTATGTTGGAGCGGCGCCGGCGTAGGTTGCGGGCCTTATGGGGGGTGTCGCAACTGAGGTGGGCTGCGGTGTCGTATGGGCGGCACCGCAGCTGAAGGATGGGGGCCGCGGCGGGAGAGGAGTACCGGTATGTCGATGCGCCGCTCTCCCTACCTTCCGCGGCCTTGACGGGGCCGCCACCGTTGGATGGCGGACGCGGTGGGGCCGCAGGGGAGGAGGAGTGCCGGTATTGCGAGGCGCCGCTCTCCCTATCCTCTGCGGCCGTAGTGGCAGGCGGCGGGGCCACAGACCTGACCCGTCGCAGGGGACCTAGGGCGTCCAGACACGGGGTCGTCTGGCGCCCATTGCACATGGTCTCCGAGGTGGTTGCGGCATGCCATGTGTCTGGTGTGCCGTAGCGGGGGGGGGGGGTGTAATACCCAACCCCGTGAGGGAGTCCGGCAACGGACAGCCGCTGGCGGGTTCGTGGTTGTGTGCGAGAGCGTTACCGCGTCCCGCCCCCAAGCGGCTGTGGAGTTACACTGTGGAGTTACACTGTGGAGTTTTAGTGGGTTCGAGTCCCACATAACCGCTCTGTCCCCCCGTGTCACAGCGGTAAGCGAGGGCATTTAGGCACATAAAAAAAAAAAAACGTTGTACACCTACATATCACATAAGCGGGGGAGAAAAAATTGGAGACGGGTCTGGGCAGTTGCATCAACTCCTCAACTATCGTTCTCCACAAATCTATCTACTCTACTTAGAGTGAAAAGATTTCTTCTGGATATACGTCCTCCATCCTCGGCCGCATCGTCGCTTACCATCAGGCGAGTTGACAGCCAAACGTAGATACATTTTTAATTACAAAAAAAGGTGCCCTTATTATATTAGGTCCATGTTATATGTAGGTATTATATGCTAAACCAAAATAAAGGGTTGACTTTAACAATTCTAACAGAAAGTTCGCGCTTAGCCACAAAAAAAAGGAGAATATAAGTGAACCTCGTCTCACAGAAAATGGTATCTACAATACAGAAAAAAGATACTCAACATTTATGATTGCTCTAAAAAAGTAAACGCCCCTGTAGTTGTTCAAATTTATTCTTGCTACGATATTCCTAGCCTCAACATAAAAAGAAAGACTAGACAAAAGTAAACAAGAAATATACCGATTTGAATACAAAGTCGCTTCAATAAGACACGTTCAAGAATACCGCAAGATTGTCCGTGCTAGAATGAATATGAAGGGACTGCACAAAAGGTTATGCATCGCTGTTCGAATGTATTTGAAAAATATTCGTCGGAATTCGAGGCTGGCTGGAAAAGACGAAAGATTTTCTCGTATCTTTTTTTTTATTTGTAATGTAATTTCAAATTAAATGACATCGAACCATCATCGAACGCACATGCAAAGGTGTGACGTAAAAGTCATCAAAATTGATCGTATTTTCCGTGTTCAAATTTAAATGGATAATGGCGTCAATTCTGATCTAGCAAACTAAACAAAATTAAGAGCATTACTGTCTTTTTCTAACTGTTATTATAAAAGAGGGATGGGATGAATTTCAGAGATTTTAAATCCAAATTTAGCTCAATTAACCTAAAAATTCAATTTAATTTAAGTTTGACGTTTTAATTCTAGACAGTGCCGGATTAAGCCAGCGCGGGGCCTGTAGCAAATTCGGCCAAGTGGCCCTTGGTTTGCTTTAGGTTCTCAAATTGATGGTATTAAACTTAGATTAGAGAATAAAGCCGAAAATGTGTGTGCGTGATAACCTGGTGCGGCTATTTAGGAACACGTATATTATTACACTGTGTGCGTGTAATGATACCAGTTTTTGAAATAAACTCCCTATTTTTTTTTTTATTACTTTTGCAAATCAAATTGGTTGGCTTTATTTTAAACTTTGGGTAATAAAATAGTTCAAACGTATATTATTTTAAATATTTTTTAGGTACAATCAAAGTTACATACGAACAATCAAATTCAAATTTATATTCATGTAAGTAAATGACATCCATGATACGTGTGAAAAAGCTATTTGAGCCAATTTGTCTACGGTCAGTTAGCTGATTGGGGTTGAGCCATGAGAACCGACAAGAAACTTTGGACACTCCTTTTTATTCGCCAGGGGGTCACAATTTTTGGTGTTACAATAATATGGTGGAATGTAAACTGATGCAACTAAAATATAGACTAGACGAGATGATAATAGACTAACGATGTGAATCAAACAGCAACCTTCTTCTGCACTAGTTTTTAATATTGCCGTTTAGTATACAAATGTCGAGAACTAGCTCCTAATTTAGCTATATAATGCAATCGTACTTTTAAATAGTTTTCTTCTATTAGTAACTTTATTAGATTAACTTTGTGGTAACGTATTTGACCATTCGTAAGTTTAGTCAATTAGTGCGAAATAATTATACACCTACAGATAGTTTGCCCAATTAAAAGGAGACAAATTTTGATAAAACACTGAATTTTGTATTCGCATTTGAATTTGTATTTACTTTGGTGGTTTCACTTTTATTTTTCAGTGCGCGTCATCTGGTTTTTTGTCCGAGTCTCTAAATTTGCTCATATTAAATCCAGAAAAGTTTTTTTTTTAACTATTATATAAAACAAAACTATTAGAAGTTTATTTGTAATAGATAAGTTTTATTAAATATTAAATAAAACAAAACGAATAAAAAATAAAATAGTTTTGTTTTATTTCAGTATTAAATAAAATAAAACTGTACAAATAAACTTTTCTGGATTTAATACGAGCAAATTTAGAAATAACACTTTCAATGTCAACTTCTTTATGCAAATCATGCTCTATATTCATCAAAGTAAGATGATTAATTCGTTCTTGGCTCATTGTGTTCCATAACTCTATACTACTCATTTTTTATGCGTTTTAATGTTGAAAAAGAACGTTCGCCACTGCAGTTACTCATCATGAGAGACAAGTAAATTCTCAAGGCAATTTCTGTGTTTGGGAAACACGACTCTAAATAATTATTTAATAACAGTTTTTACCTACTCGAAGTTTTTACCTACAGTTATTCAAAGACTCGGAACAACTCGAAAGACTCGAATTCAAAACAATTTTTCTCAAGAATGGCTCACATCTAAAGGGCTTTTAACAGATTTTACGTTGTGCCAAATATAAATGTACATCAATTTCTTATAGTTTGATAGTCAATAGAATCCTATTTTATATGTTCGGGTTTTACGACTAGTTTGATCGATGGCAATATTCCCCTATTCGTTTTGCAGTGCAACCAACTTGCGTGTAGTGCGGTGCAAGTAGTACAAACACATAACTTGTGCGGCCAGCGCTCAATTTTAGAAATGTGGTACAACTTAAAATTATTATTATAGATTTTGATACCAACGTTTCTCGTGGTAGGTATTATACAACCTATACCTACGATTTAACCTGACGAAATCGAGTTTTAGATTTTCAGGTAAGAGTGAAGTATAGCCTAAGCGCTTCGCGTTAAGGCATGCAAGATATTTTACGCTTATTTAAACTTTTTTTACGGTCCGACAGGCGTTGGAGCGCGGGGCCCCCCAATGTGCGGGGCCCGTAGCATTTGCTACTCTTGCTACGTGGCTAATCCGGCACTGATTCTAGAGGCCACATAAAATATTCAAAAGACAACAATACCCTAAATTTAGTTTAGGTGAGCTACATCAGAATTGACGCCAATATTCCTCTGGAGACTGAAAGATAAAACATTTTTTCATGTCTTTTTACACTCTCACACTAATACAAGAAAAAAATTTAAAACAGTAATGTCTATGCAGTCTTTGAAATGTATTGTACCGAACCGTTACGCAACGGTGCGCACAGCAACGTGATAATCCACCATGTTTGAACGCATTAGTAGGTAAATATATTATTATATACAGTAGGTACACAGATGTAAATTTAAATTAATACTATATACAAAAATAAACCTATATATAATGACAATTTAATTATGTACAAGAAAAATGAACGCATTTAAATGAATCATTATTACTTAAGATATATTTAAAAATAATAGGCATATATTTGTTGAATATTCATCGTTATCGTTATTCCGGATCTAAGCGACTAAAACGAATCGCAGCGACATTCACAGATAATTTTTCGCTAAAAAACTTATAAACGAAAATTACATTAATTCATTTTTTTTTTCTATTAATGTGAATTATCGCATGGTATGATTGCATAAATATAATAACGACATATGGAATATTTCAGAAGTAAAAGAAGGTGGATGGATCACAAATATTAGGGAGTGGAGAGGTATCGCTTGTGTCTAATTGCGTCTAGCAAAAACATGATGATAAAATGACCAGCTCGTAACCATCCTAATATAGAAGGATCAAGAGCATTGATCACAATGCAAATATACGTAAAGCATCCAATTTCAGATAATTGAGACTATAAAGTTACAATATTAAATGGAAAAGAATACGGTCGCGAACAGGATTCGAACCTGCGCCTCCCACTACTCCCACTAAGCCATCTCAACCTCGAGAGGTCGAAATGGCTTAGTGGTCAGAGCGCCTAGAGTATTCATCCGGGAGGCGCAGGTTCGAATCCTGTTCGTGACCGTGTTCTTTTTCCATTTAATATTGTAACTTTAGAGTTCGCTAAGCATACGTTAATTGCAAAGATTTATCTTGAATTGAGACTATGTTTTATATTATCTAAGAAAGTTAATACGGCATTAAAAAATCACTAGAAACGGTCCGTAGCCACAGTAAACAAGAACTGAGAAAAATTTACAAAGGTGAAACCTAAGTAAGTCTACTTTTTAGTCTATGGTACCAGCTTTGTGAGCATCAAGCCCTGCGACAGACATAATAAGATTAAAATCCACATTTGCATCGAGTAGGTACAGCAATGTTAGTAGATTAACATTTCATTGTTTTAAAATTTTACGAGAGGTTATGTGGTTATTATCTATCTAATATATAAAAATCTCGTGTCACAGTGTTTGTTATCGAACTCCTCCGAAACGGCTTGACCGATTTTTATGAACATTTGGTATGTCTGAGAATAGGTTGTAGGCTATTTTTTATACCCCTAGGTGATAAGGTAGCCCTATCCAGAAAATTTACAAGTATACTATATTTATTACGTCTTCAACGTGGTGTCCGAGTGGTAACGATCTCGCTTCATGAGACACAGGTTGTGGGTTCAAAATCGACTACAGCTCACAAAGGGAATATGAGCGCCATAAATCAATAGCTGAATCACGAACAAAATTAAACACAAACACCAAACGCGAATAATTTCCTAAATATATAATAAAAAACTATATATTTATACGGTGAAATGGACGGCGCCTATATCCGTAGACCCTTTATCCCTGTCACTCAATGCTGTCAATATGCCACAGCTAGTACACAAGGATAAATCCTACAGGATCACGCGAAGTATTTTGTAAAGAAAATATTAAACTATCTCTACCTTTACGGGTAAAAAAATATGAAGATGTTTTTTGGCAAGTAATACAACATAGTATGCGCCTGTATCATCAAAGGGTAATTCTCAATACTCAATACTCAATACTCAATACTTTATTGCATTCCATAATGTGTACATATAACAGTTGGTATGTTGAAAAATAGAAACAATTATGGACCCTGTCGGGCACAGCAAAGTTAGATTTATATAGAGGAGAGGATGAAGAGCGCTTTTAAAAAAATTACAATTGAAAAAAAAAAAATTAAACATAGTTTTGAGTAACATTGAATAGCTATGTGAAAATTAAGTATTTATTTTTGCCCATGTAATATTGTTGCAGCATAAGCTGGGACACATTCATATTAATTATTGTTCAACGGTTATTACTCACGTGGATTCTTCGGGATTGCCCGACTAGTTTCGAACTCGGACGGAGCCATGACTAATCATGAGAGAATTAAATTAAATAAGCTGAAACATTTTGACTCGTGAAATCACCGCGAGCTCAGCTCATGACTAAGGGCTCCGTTCGAGTTAGAAACTAATCGGGCAATCCCGAAGAATGCACGTGAGTAATAACTGTTGAATTATCTAATATATAAAATTCTCGTGTCACAGTTTTCGTTGCCATACTCCTCCGAAACGGCTTGACCGATTTTGATGAATTTTTTTGTGCTTATCCGGTATCTATGAGAATCGGCCAACATCTATTTTTCATCCCCCTAAATGTTAGGGGTAGTCCACCCCATTTTTTTTTATTTATATGGCAAAACAACGTTTGCCGGGTCAGCTAGTGATTAATATGAATGTGTCTCACGTAAGTTATTTTTATTGAATAGTTTAATTAAAATATTCATAAAAAAAAAACTGAAAACTAAAAGCCACACCTTTCACGTTCATGACTACTTCATTGGTCTAGAGAAATCTTCATTTGACAAATTAATAATGTTATAAAATAGACTGCCTCGTTGGTCTAGTGTTACCAAGCGTGGCTGCTGAACATGTGGTCTCGGGTTCGATTGCCGAGTCGGGCAAAGAGGTATTCAATTTTTCTGTTAGGAAATTCACAGTAACAGACCGGAGTTTGAAATTGTACCTGGTAGATGGCAATAGGCTCACCATCTATTACATGGGACTTAATAACAGCATTGGTGAAATGTGGGTGTACAAATGTGAATGTGGTGTACTGTGTACACCACTGCCTACCGTTCGGGGAATGCAGGCGTGATGCTATGTTATGTTTATGTTTATAAAATGGATCTATAATTCATAATAGCTGCATTATTACTTTAGTAGTCGCAAGAGCGGATTCTGAGCATCAAGTCCTGGGCTCGATTCCGGTGTTAGTCAAGTATTAGTAGGTTTTTCAGTTAGGGAATTCTCAGTAGCAGCCCGGAGTAACAAAGTTACTCTAAACTAACTAGTAACTTCGGAAAGCACGTAAAAGTGGTCCTGCGCCTGATATCTTTTCGGTTGTTGGATTGACGTCTAATCGGAATATGAGAGTGAAGGAAGAGGGAGTGCACCTGTGTTTGCGCATACACTTGTGCGCTATAATATCTCCTGCGTACTTGGCTAATCCCCATAGGGATAGACCGCCGTGGCCGTAAGTTCGGTCGAAACTATATTACCGGGGTCAGTGATTGCAACTGCGTTCACCGCAACTCAAACAGGAAACGTGAAGACCTCTGCCTGCCCCTTCAAGGAATAAAGGCGTGATACACTTCAAATATTCGTTGGGTTTTAAAGATAAATTAACTATAACAAGGGCCCTTTAGTTTTACTACTTCTGAGAATGACAGGATACCGCTCAAAGCGTATCACATAGAATAATAATAACCTTTCCGACTACAAAGTTGATACTTTGCAATGTTCGTGGTCGAAGTGAAACGTGGTGAGTTATCCTGCGACCAGAAACGCTGCTAAGTGTTCGAAACGTAAGGCAAAACAAAAACAAATAAATAATACACGCGATTAATCTGGTTAAAAGTTATTTTATTAATATACCTATTTTAAGCTCTAAAATTTTCATTTAATTCCGTTTGCCCGTTTTGGATCCTATTCCAGATCTAATTTCAGATAGACAGATTGATAAACATTCTAAAAAGATTAATTTATGATAAGGCATCGATTATAAAGCAGGTTTCAATTAAGTTTTAGCATTAATTTTGAAAGCACAGACAGACATTCAATCTTATTCATGGGTATAGATCATCATCCCCCTGCCCTTATCCCAATTAATTTGAGGTCGGCGCAGCATGTATTGTTCTTTAACTTTCTAATTGTCTTTGAAATTGCATGCTGCTAAAATTTTGGCAATGTTGTATGATCAGCCGCCTGCCTGACGTCGACCATCAGTTGAGAATTTCCTAACAGTAAAACTCAAATAATACTTTGCCTGACCCAGGAATTGAACCTGAGACCTTATGCTCAGCAGTCGCGCTTGGGACCACTAGACAAACGAGGCAGATTTTGATTTTGATGAATTTTTTTTTGTTTCGTAGGTCATACTTTAAATGTGGCCCCATATAAATTTTTACCGCAATTGAAACAGCGGTTTATGACCAATCTACATTATCAAAAGATACATACACAGATGACATATTGGTTTGTAGTTCCCTTCAGCAAAAGTTTTTATGAGTAGCTATATTTGTGTAGGTATAGCCGTATAGTCGAATTTGTTTTTTTTTCTATAACTAACTTTATATTTAGTAATATCATAAGTTTGCGCGATCACTACACATTATAATAAAACAACTTTTAACCGGATTAATCGCGTGTATTATTGGTTTTTTGTTTTTCCTGACGTTTCGAACACTTTGCAGCGTTCTTGGTCGCAAAGTGTTCGGTTAAAAGTTGTTTTATTATAACTTTATATTTATTTTACTTGTAACAATTGATAGATAGAGGTCATTCCCATTTACACGGACCTTAATATAATACGGACGGAGCGTTGCGTACGACATGTGTGAAGCATCCAATTTCGCTTTTCATACACGAGCTAAACGCATACAAATACTTGGCGCCAGTACGCTGCGAGTAATCTATGTGCGTGTGCGTAATGTATGCTTCGCTTATGACAAGGCAAGGATCACCCGTATTTTTTTCAAATCTGTGGCCATTCATTCATGATCGCATAATACTCATGAACATTACCTTTCCTGTGAGCAAATGCGAAAACATATAAAAACGTATGCTCTTGTTTTTATGGCTTCCTTTTATAGATGGTACGAGTTCTTTGTACTTGCAGGTATTATTTGAAACGTAGCTCGTTTATTTAAGTCTTAAAAATTACATAACTTCACGCCTGTATCCCAGATTGGTACGGCAGAACCGTACCTACTGTTGTGCACCTACATTTCACTGTTGTTTTGCCTTATATCATTAGAAAACTCCCCTCTTGGAAATCCATCTATACTTAATATATATATAATAAAGCTGAAGAATTTGTTTGTTTAAACGCGTTAAACTCTGGAACTACCAGTTGGATTTAAAAATATTTTTTTGCGTTTGCTAATGAAAATCTTGAGGAAGACTATTTACCATTACGCTACGGCCCTTAGCAGCGGAGCAAAAAGAAAAAGGGCGGTTTAATCGCGGGGCAGAGCTAGTCGAATTGAAACAGGCTGGTTCACGACAACGAACTATCTAAGTTTGTCGCTCGCAGGATACCGCTTACGGCGGCCGTAGATAATTCGGGTGCCCTCCGGCGCCTGGCGCGTCTTCTGCGGCAAGTACTTGATGAATTTACCAAAGTTATACGAAAAATAAAGAATTGGGGTGTATCCAAACCTAGACTATATTTCTGGCTACGGCCTTGGGTTGTTATGACTACATACTTAGATAAGTATAATACTTCTCCTGACCGTAATTTGCTCACGGCGGCCTTTCTACACGGAGATAAGCCAAGTACGCAGGAGATATTATAGTGCACAAGTGTACATGCCCTCTTCTTGCACTCTCAGAGTCCAATGGGACGACAATCCAACACGACTGCAGAAAGATCAGGCTCAAGACACAGTGTCACAGAATGACACAGGGGTCACACCTCCAACTTCCTATCCCCGGGTGCTACTGAGAATTTTTTATCAGAAAAACCCGATACCCGATACCCGATACCCGACCTGTAATTTCAACCCAGGACCTCAAGCTCAGCACGAACACTAGACCAACGAGCCAGTCAAAAAGGTATGTCCTCTAAGGATGAATCATTTAACTGCAGTGATCTCAGAAGCGTCTATCACAGCATCTCACTTAGATCTATTATTAGTGACAGTTCAAGTCTCGAGTCCACTAGAGACATATTTATGGCCATTACGTCATCTGACGTGTTCGTAGAATGTATGCTGATGCATTGAAGTACTTAGGGCTGCCAAACATAACAATAAATATTATATATGTGTGGTTTCATGATCACTTCACATTATAATAAGACAATAGTAATTATTGTTCACCGGTTACGTGCATTCTTCGGGTTTGCCCGACTAGTTTCGAGCTCGAACAGAGCCCTTAGTCATGAGCTGAGTCCGCGGCATTAATATATAAATAAAATGTTTTAGTCTACCATACTCGTATAGGTACAATTTTTGTTTAAACGTTGCCCCATACTAGGAACTTCCTGTATCGTGGGTTTGATTTGATAGACTTGAGCCCAGCCTGGGTAAAAAGTATCCATTGTGAAATTCCAGGTTATTATCTATCTGTGTAGCAAATTTCATTAAAATCTGTGAAACTATTCCAGTACTAATGCCTTCAAGCTTCTACAAATAAAAAGGGTATATCAAAGTCCCAACTAGCAATTGCCAACCCTATTTTCGGTATTACCGAGATCCGCTCATAGTTCGTACCTAGTTGGAGAATTAAACGCCTCCGGTAAATAGGAACTAAGCCATTTGTGGACATTCCATACCCATTTGATGGCTTACCTACACACCAACATCACAATAAATACAGTTATATGAACCCTTGTTACGATAATAATAAGGCTGTTTTTCGATTGTCTATCTACTTTTACAACTTTGCCTCGTTTGTCGAGCCGACAATTTTCCATTTGCGTTTGATTCGGTGATGACTTGGAAGAATTAGTTCAGAGTTTCGAGTTCAGTGACCGCATTAACAAAGTTTCTGCTATCAACGCTATTTAGATGAAATCGGAAATATCCGTTTTGTTATCGCAATTCTAACATAGTTCTGTTTATTTACTAGATTTTGCCTCAGGCATCGCGTTTAGCAATTGGATTGGCGTATCAGATACGTAAAATCGCTTCATTTGCACAAACTAGATGTAATAATACGGTTTTAGACGTTGTAATACTGGGTTCATTAGGTAATTGACTACATATTTTATATATACATTCATACATATATACAATGATGCCTGTTTCTCATTGGGGTAGGCAGAGAGTATCGATTTCCATTTCCTACGATTCTGACACACCTCTTTCGTTTCATCTATGTTCATTAACCTCTTCATGCACGCTCGTCGATTTCGGTGGCCCCTGACCTGTCCTTTTTTGAGAACGTCCGCAATTTTATTGCGGTACATGTGTCGAGGTCAGCCTGCTCCAACTCTTTCATACACTATTTCACATATTTTAGTAGATATTTATATGTTTTAAGCATATCATGCCGCTTTTTTTTATCAAATTTGGACCAACGTTTTACTACCAACTCGCTTGATGGCAAGCGATAGTGTGGCCGAGGATTGTGGACGTAGATCAAGAAGAAATCTATTCACTCTAGTCTTGTACTTAGATTGTATTCCTCAGGAAAAACGGATAACGGCACGGAGTTCCATTCATGGGCAGTGCACTACGTATCATGAACGGATACAAATCTTTGCGTATGAATTTCAAATGTTCGTCTCATTTTTAACATTTTTTATTTTTATTTTAAAAAAACGTTGCCCCACGCTAGGAATTTCTTCCTGTGTCGTGGGTGCATTTACAGACATATAATCTCACAAGCACACACACACATTATACTGTAACTTATAGTTACTTCTCGGGACCAAATTGTTTGGTGGATTCTAAAAAGTTAAGGGTCTGGAATCTCGGAGAATGATTCTAGTCCCTCTTCCGTGAAGATTTCCTTCACCAACTCCGACAGGGATTACTACAGGGACTATAGATGCAAACAAGTCACACGGTAGCTCAGTTGACAGAACGATGACACGGACTCTCAAAAATCGCGAGTTTGAATCCCTATATCTATTATTTTCATGAAGCAATTATAAAGAGGAGATGTTGTAAGGGCCTGTTCTAAAGAAACACCGCGTGACGATTTGCGGGGTGAGGGGGGCTGTCAAACGCCGAAAACACCGCCCACTTCTTCATTCCCCACCCTAGCGGTGAATAGGGAAAACTGAAAGTTACAATATTCAATTCATTCTTACGTAATTCAGCTAAATTACGCTAGATGTCTCTAGTGTCTTTAAACTTTTTTAAGAAATAAGTGTTCACACCGCTAAAAAAGAGTTATATTTTTGTCGTGATAGTATTGAAAAAAGGTTAATAAAATGACATATGTATTAAATTTTATGAAATATCATTATCAAAACATCGTAATTAACAGTACGACTCGGCCATTCAAGGATTGCCTTTTCTGCACTGTAGATGGCGGTTATTGAATATTCTATCATTAGAAAATTTGAAATAATGATAAATTTTAATACGATATTTTTTTGGCAAAATTTGCTTCGTATAGTGTTAAATCTACTTTCGTACGTTTAATTATCAACTGAAAAGTATTTTTCTATGACATTTTTAGCTATATAAGTGATATTTAAAGGTTTCGACGTCTGGCGGCGAGTAGAAAAACTATAGAACTAATATGACGTTTCATAGATTTTTCTGGAACTTGCCTAATAAATTGCGTCTAAAATTACTTACGAATGAAATGTGATGCCTATCATGGCATCAGAACGTTTATCCGAGTAATTCTTGCAGGATAAAATACAACAGTTCTTTATTTTTCATAATAATATCGAAGTATATTAAAAAATACTATTCGATCGCGATCGTCGTATGCACAGGATGACTGCTGGCAGACTGAGCACGAGTGGGCGTGGCTTGACCGGGCCACACACACAGTTGTTTGACGTCAGGACTCACTTAAAATCACGGTGCACAGTCGCTTAGGCCATGTCCTCTTTATAATTAGTCCATGATTATTTTGCAATGTTTTCAAATAAAATAACAGTTAATATAGGCACTACGTGACACTAAATGTATAGAAAATAATTTTATTATAATATTTCCACGGCTACTAAATAACCACGAAAATACAAGATTGAAGAAAAAGGGAAAACCAGTCTTAAGCACATACACACAAGATTCAATTTACAAGTTCATCCCTGTTTTCTGTAACAAGCTCAATAGAATTACAAGTAGCACAAACATTAATTGCATGAGGACTGCTCAAAGCGAACGTCGGAAGCCTTCAAATATAAACTCGGTACCGAAAATTAAGCAACATCATATAGTCTAGAAATCTACTTAAGCCGAGCAAGTTTCTCATACTATAGCATCACGCCTGCATCACCGAAGGGGTAAGCAGAGAAGTACTGTTTAAGGCCAACACTTCACCGATGCAGATATTAAGTCCGTTGAAAAGGTGGTGAGCCTATTGCGATCTTCCGGGCAGTTCCAAACTCCGGGCTGGTATCACGGATTTACTAATAAACAAAACTCAGTAATACTTTTACTGACCCGGGAATCGAACGAAGGCCAGTCTAACAGTCATACGACGAGGCTATCACTGCTCTACGTAATATTAACAAACTCAATACCATTCTCTTTAACTAACAAAAATCGCGTGTTCATTATCAGCGTAAGAGGAACATTAAAGTTTGTGGGAAACTATCTAAGTGCCATCTCTCACGAACGGACCGTTTGAGGCATGGTTTAGCGAAAACCCCAGAAGCAGACGGCATGTCTAACTAAAAAGTTTAATTTTGTTAAGTCGTAATTAAGTTTTTAAAGGAGATTGTGCATTGTCAGCACAGGTTTGTTGTTTATAGGTTATTTTCGTAGCATCATAACATAACTGTCTTCCCCGAAGGGGTAGGCACAGGTGTACACAGTTGTACACCCACATTTCAGCAATGCTGTTATTAAGTCCCACGTAATAGGTGGTGAGCCTATTAGCATCTACCGGTCACAATTCCAAACTCCGGGCTGCTACTGAGAATTTCCTAACAGAAAAACTCAATAACACTGCCCGACCCGAGAAGCGACCTCGAGAGCTCATGCTCAGCAGTTGCGCTTGGGACTACTAGATCAACGAGGCAGTTTCGTGAGACACATTCATATTAATTATTGTTCAACGGTTATTACTCACGTGCATTCTTCGAGTACGCGAAAGGAGTCCTTAGTCATGAGCTGAGTCCGCGGTGATATTGCGAGTCAAACGCGATCATGTATTGTTGACAGTTTTGTTGGTTGTTGGTTATTTTCAACAATTAATTTTTTACTATCTATGCCCACGAATTCGTTCGCGAGGGTCCTATAATTTATATTTATGTTATTACTGCGTCGTTGGTCTAGCGACCGCAAGTACGACTGCTTAGCGTGAGGTCCTGGGTCGACTTTGACTTTATTTAATAAAGTCAACATTTTGTTTCACTTTGAACACCAGATTTTTTAAGGCATAGTTGCTTAGGATCGCGTTAAATGGAATTGATATTCGAAAACTCGATCCTGCATAACTGAGAAATCAAATTATTTCAAATTATTTAATCAGTATAAAAAATGTCATGATGGTATGTTAGCCAAGTATGAATTATTTATCATGGAGGTGCAGGTTTAACAATAGGTATAATCGACTTTTTTTAAATTACAGCCTGTAGATTTGGAATGCCACTATATTTTTCGGGTTTACCCGGCTAGTGTCGAACTCAAATGGAGCCCTTGGTCATGATTTGAGCCCGCGGTGATCTATCTGCCTAGCCTTTTTCCAATTACATTGGGGTCGGCTTCCAGTCACACCGGATGCAGCTTAATACCAATTTTGACATATCTGTCACGAAAGTTATTATACAAAAATATTCATAGTTTGTAAACTAAATATCAAAATAAATATAAGTTAATTTCCCAAAGGATCCGTAGGAGCGAAGCAATAGAAATAGAAATCATTTATTTGCAAAAAATTAATGTTTACAAAACAGATGGATAATTTTATAAGGTCTCAATACATTTCACCTTACGGCATTACCCGACTACATACATTACATGCAAAGTATTAGTTATAAACATAAGGGAATAGAATCCTTTAAAAACACCTACATCTATCTATGCAATCCAATCTAGCTCTAAAAATATTACAATAATTAAGGACCAAACAGCATTGGGAGTTAGAAGTTAAATTATTTATTTAGATAAATAGATAGTTAATAATTAAAAACATAACATAACATAACATAGCATCACGCCTGTATTCCCCGAAGGGGTAGGCAGAGCTGTACACAATTGTACACCCACATTTCACCAATGCTGTTATTAAGTCCCATGTAATAGGTGGTGAGCCTATTGCCATCAACCGGGCACATTTCCAAACTCCGGGCTGCCACTGAGAATTTCCTAACAGAAAAACTCAATAACACTTTGCCCGACCCGGGAATCGAACCCGAGACCTCCTACTCAGCAGTCGCGCTACGGACCACTAACCTAACGAGGCAAATAATAATTAATATCTATTTATCCAAATAAATAATTTAGGTACAGGCAATGAAGCATTGTATTAGTTGGATAAGACTAGCACAGGAGCGACGAGACTATGTGGGTGTGCAACTGTGTACACCTCTGCCTACCCTTTTCGCAATACAGGTGTGGTGTTATGTTTGTATAATAATAATAATAATATAAAAATAGAAAAACCCTTTGTACACAAGGAAAAAGAACATTACTGTTAAAGACTAACGATTAAAAAAAAATTTGATAGTACCACAAGTGTTTCTGCTGTAGCCAATCACCCAGACTATGTCTTCTGTAAAGGTAGCTACTGGCGGTGCAAGGTACCACAATATTTTATATAACATTCCCGAGTTAACTCGTCCAGCCGGTACACTACATTCAACCTTTACAACACTACACCACCACCGTATGTAATCAAAATAAACATTAAATATCCTATGGGTTTAAAAATATATCCAATCATATACAAACTGCAACACATAGATAAGCCAACCGTAACCCTACATCTGCTACATGGTAATCACGAGTATGGTCTACCCGTCGCCATTAATTATAGAACTTAACTCACCAAACGCAATTTGAAACGTTAAACTAACTTTGAGCGGTATCGTAACGTTTAAGACTTCAAGCGATAGTAACTTGCTTCAGTAGAATGAGATAACAGCCTAATGTGCTTTTAGTACACGATTGCCCATAAAATGAGTGTTTATAATAAAACAACTTTTGGTGGTCGCAGGAGGACTGCAAAGTGTTCGAAACGACAGGAAAAACAAAAACCAATAATACACGCGATTAATCCGGTTAAAAGTAGTTTTATTATAATGTGTAGTGATCGCGAAAACCTAAGTGATTACTAAATGAGTGTTGTGTTATTGGGTTTGTGTATGTATGTTTGTGAGCTTATTCCACCAGAACTCCTTAAAGCCTGAATCGATTTAGATGTTTGGGGTATTGTTACAATCCTAAAACGTAACATAGCATCGCGTCTGTATTCCCCGGGTAAGCAGAGGTGTACACAATTGTACACCCACATATCACTAATGCTATTATTAAGTCCCATGTAATTGGTGGTCAGACTTTTTGACTGCCTCGCTGGTCTAATGGTCGCAAGCGCGGCTGCTGAGCGTGAGGACCTGGGTTCGATTCACAGGTCGAGCGAAGTGTTATTGGATTTTGCTGTTAGGAAATTCTGAGTAGCAACCAAGAGTTATAAAATTGGTGGTGTGACACCCCCGTGCTTCGAAGAGCACGTAAAGCCGTCGGTAGTCCGCCTGATCCCTAGGTCGTGTCGGATTGCCGTCCCAGTGGACTATGAGTGTAAAGGAAGAGGAAATGCACCTGTGTTTGCGCATATCTCCTGCGTACTTGGCTAATCTCCTCGGAGATGGGCTGCCATGACCGAAATACGGTCTGGAGGAGTGATAACAGGTGGTGAGCCTATTGCCATCTACCGGCAAAATGCCAATCTCCAAACTGCTACTGAGAATTTCTTAACAGAAAAACTCTTATTGAGTTACTTTGTCCGACCCAAGAATCAAACCCAAGACCTCAAGCTCAGCAGTAGCTCTTGGTACCACTAAACCAACGAGGCAGGGTTTCATAACCTTAGTAAGCAGTGCTAACCTAGTGGTATGACCGTTGGACTGGCAAGTCAAAGGTTGCAAGTTCGAATCTAAGGCACGCACCACTGTCTTTTCGAAGCCATGTACGTATTATAAATTAATTATCACTTGCTTAAAACGGTGAAGGAAAACATCGTGAGGAAACCAGCACACCTGAGAGATGTTCTCGATGGTGTGTAAAGCCATGTCAGAGACCTGCGGGTGGTTTAGAAGAAACCACCCGGTTTAAATTGTTTATCAACCACACGATTATGAAGATAACCTCAGTTAATGTGACATTCAGTTAGAACTCCATATAATTTATGTTTGTCGCTTCTTCAATAACTAATATCGAGCATAATAGTTACATGTGTGATGTGGGTTATCTATCTGGAATGTTAAATAACTTTATTAATATTGTGTTCGTGGCTTAGAGGACCAGACCTGAGACGCCTGCTGACTAAATATTGAACAAATTTGCTCGCCAATTTTGGCGGGGGGTGAGGTAACACACAAGCACAAAAGAACTTGTACATAAGCGAAAATATTTTTTTATTTAATAATTACGTTGTTGGCTTAAGGTTTCAAACCAAAACGGTTTAATTCTACATATTGCAAATTAAAATAGACAAAGATAACTTCAAATTTATTCCTCCCTAACATTAATAAACTATTAACTTATGACATATTTAGATATATGTATATCAAATGTTAATTGTTAAGAAACATTATAAAATACTTAAATAATACATTAATTTAATATTATCTAATGTAAAGAGCAAAAAACTCTCTTCTATAAAGTCATAAAGGTGAAACCACACGGTGACTTACGCTACATAGCTTCGGTCTTTTGCCAAGAACTTTATGCATTAATTCAACGTCATACCTTTGATAAAAACGCTGAATAAACGCAACACGTCATGTGGCATGAGCTTTATTATGTACTAGATTACCCGGTGTACTTCGTATCACCTCGAACGAACGTCAAATTTTTGACAGAAAAGTAGGTAGAACAGTTTATATCGGCAAATGAAATTGTTGTTTTTACTTTCTTCCTCGCAATTTTTCTAAATTTTTTCACCGTTTAGACCTTCCCTAGACTACGACAAACATTTCAAAACCAAAACCTGCTAAATCGGCCCAGCCGTTCTCGAGTTTTAGCGAGACAAACGAACAGCAATTGAATCTTATATATATAGAAGATAGGCAAGTTGTGTGTTGCTCTGCATATAAATGATTTGCAAATATAGCCGAGTGGTTACCGGCCCGCCTCTTTATCCACAGGCTTAAACCAAAAATTTATAAATAATTTTTGAAATGCGAGTGTTTGATTTAGAGGGAAACGTTCAAATAAAAAAAAAACAACCTCTTCTGATTTGTTATATTAAAATACTTATCTATACATAGATTAATTACCGGTAGCAATTTTTAGAATAGGTTGCATTTGAAATTGAGCCATGAGCAACTATCTATCTCAATGTCATGTGTACTTTCTTAGTCATCACTTTTTCCATATCATATGTACTTTCTTATGTGATCTAAGATATCACAGACATACAGTTAAGAAAAATATGCTTGAACTTGCTACCCTTGACAGTCCGTGTCATCAATCTCACAACTGAGCTACCGTGTCGTTGTTCGATACTATTAAATTTCAAGCTTCCTTGTATTTGTCTTATGGAGACGCCTGGCGATATTTATTTAGCAATCGTTTACAGTTTTACTAAACTAGAAAAAATAGTAATTAATGTACGCATTACATGCCTTTAACGTGTGTAAAAAATATAATTGCCTGTATATAAATAAATAATAATAAAAAAACAGATCTTATCCCCAACAGTCTCTCCAAATAAATAATTAATTATTATTCCTCTTGCTCGTGAGCTTATACCGTGTACACTTCCAAACTTGATATTGAGAAATTCCTAATAGAAAATCCCAAAAACACTTTGCCCGACCTAGGAATCGAACCCAAGACCAACAAGACCAAGACCAAGCAGCACTCTACTTGTGACCACTAGACCCACGAAGCAGTTGTCAATTCGCAATTTTTTAATGCCAAAATGTCTTAAAATTAATAAAATAAGCCAACATGCTTTAAAAATGTAGATAGTTTACTATGACGTAGGCATTATTTTTTCTTTATGGCATAGGTGGCAACCGAGCAGACGGATCGCCTTATGGTAAGTGATTATCGCCGCCCATGGACACCCGCAACCCCAAAGGAGTCGCAAGTGCGTTGCCGGCCTTTTAAAGGGTTTGGGCCTCCGGTACCGTCACTCACTCGGCGAAACACAACGCAAGCATGGTATCACTCCGGTCGCGCCGGCCCATTCGTGCCATAGCATGGGTTTCCCGCGGTTAAACATTAATGAACATTGTTTTAAGGCAATGATTTAACATTGGAATTGGATTGGAAATGGCATTAATTTCAAGAGTAATCCCACAGATATTATTCCCAGCAGTGCCTCCAAACAATTATTATTCCTTTTGCATTTCAGTCAGATATAATTAACAGTTTCCCTGTCTACAAGCAGACACAATAATTAAACAATTACCGTGCATTACGTCATTCAAGTCATTGAACAGGAAAAGGGTTAATACCGCCAAGAAACCTTTACACACACCAACCACAGAATCTATGAAGTCGTTTTACGCTACCAATTATAACATACACGCAAAATTAAACCTTATAACATAAGCATTACGACTGTATTCAATCAAGAGTTGTCGGAGGTCACTATTACACCCACACTTCACCGGTGCAGTTATCAGTGCCATCACCCGGTTGATGGAAAAAGGTACGTAAATAATATCGAATAGGCACGTGACTTCGAAAATTCAGTGGTTTTTTGTTAGGTTTGAACCTACATTCTCTGGCAGTGATAGCTTAATGGTATGAACATTGGACTGGCAATCCAATGGTCATACCATTAAGCAATCACTGCTTGAATGAATGAATGAAGAATTGATCAATGAATGAATTAACTTTAAGTTCACGCTGTTAGGGTTTACTTAAAATACTGCATAAATTACTAATGGCTAATTGCACTCCTCTTATCTTCTTAACAAAAGAAGTTTTGGATGCCCACGTTTAAACGCACGCAAGAAATCTCTCTTTCACATTGTCTTCTTACGAACCAATTATGGAAAGAATGTAATCTGTTTAACAATTTTACATCCGTTGGAGCAAATAAAGATATATTTTTCACCTTTCTCTGCCTATATACAAAACTTGTTTAAGAAAAATTTTAAACATAAACATAACATAACATAGCATCACGCCTGTATTCCCCGAAGGGGTACTGTGTACACCAACATTTCACCAATCCTGTTATTAAGTCCCATGTAATAGGTGGTGAGCCTATTGCCATCCGGTTGATGGCAACAGGCTCACCACCTATTACATTGGCACAATTCCAAACTCCGGGCTGCTACTGAGATATTCCTAATAGAAAAAGTTGCCCGACCCGGGAATCGAACCCGAGACCTCCTGCTCAGCAGTCAAGCTTGGAAACACTAAACCAACGAAGCAGTTAGAAGAAAAATTTTTACCATCAACATTTAAATGATTAAATTAAATATATGTTTTGTTTAAATTAATATGTTCTGGTCCGATTGTTTAATTTGTAAGGTAATCTGAGGAAACTGTCCCTGGATATTGTTTACATATATTTTCTACTTAAGATTGCTACTGTTTCTGTTTGTTTCCCAAATAAAGTAAAATAAAATAAAATAGTTATAGAACCCCCACCCCCCACTCACCTAATTGGAACCCAGTTGAAATAACAGCAAGTCATTGAGACTCCCAAATTAACGCACTGAATATAATACTTATAACGCACGCATCGCGCTTGTGTTCCCCGAAGGAATAGGCAGAGGTGTACACAGTTGTACACAGTTGTACACTTACATTTCACCACCAATGCTGTTATTAAGTCCCATGTGGTGAGCCTTGCCACTACCGGGCATAATTCCAAACTCCGCGCTGCTACTGAGAATTTCCTTTGCCCGACCCGGGAATCAAACCCGTAATCTCGTGCTCAGCAGTCGTACTTGGGACCACTAGACCAACGAGGAAATTCACTCAGAAATTAACAATTTACGCATGTAATTGCAATATACGGTCCTTTTAACTAAAATTAACTTAATTATAATTAACATAGAACTATAGAATCTAGATATATGAAAAAAAAAAAAAAATATATATTCATTATTGTTCACCGGTTACTACTCACGTGCAATTTTCGGGTTCACCCGACAAATTTCGAACTCGACCGGAGCCCTTAGTCATGAGCTGAGTCCGCGGCGATGTGCAAATCAACCCGGTGAACAATAATGAATATGAATAAAGTGTTACTCAAATAACTCGATTTGTCAAAATTCACAACTCATCTACGGCTCTATTCCTTAAGAGGACAGAACGGTACAACTGTGTATACCTCTGTCTATCTCTTCACTTAATACAGGCGTGATATTGTGAATTTACGTTAACAATAAATATATTAATCCGTAAGCAAATCTCCGGGCTTACAACACCGAGATACAAAATTACCGAACAATTTAAATTACGGTATCGTATATTATGTAACTAACTAATTAGATTCCACGACAAAACGGTGGTAAATATCAGAGGGTAATTTAATAGATTACATTGTAATAATGTGGAGTCACAGTATTGTATTTACGGGAAAATTATATTGTATAATATGTAGGGTATGGAGGCGTGGAATCAAAGTACGCGACTTCACAATAACCCGAAGCGGAATCTGTGTGAAGAATTAAAGTCTTGTCTTAAAGTCGTTATAACAAGTTTCGACTGCTGAGGATGAGACCCTGAGTTCGATTCCCAAGTCGGGCAATGGGTCATAAAGTTTTTCTGTGAAGAAAGTCTCAGTATCAGCCCGGAGTTTGGAATTGTGTTGTAGGTGACAATATGCTTTGAAACATCAAGCGATTCAAAGGTATTTGGTACGCGTTAATTATTGTTAGTTTTATAGTATACTAGCTGGAGCCCGCGACTTCTTCTGTGTGGCAAAAGGTAGCCTACGTCGTTTACCAAGGTTCAATCTATCTCCTTGCCAAATTTCATTACGATCCCTTCAGCCGTTTAGTCATGAAAAGCTAACAAACAAACAGAGTCACTTTCGCATTTATAATATTAATATGGATATACAAGACAAATCTCAGAGAAAATACCAAAAATACTGACTCAGGGGTCAAACCCAGGACTTCACGTTAAACAGCTCGTTTTCGATCACTAAATCAATGATGCCATCATAATATCTATATAATATTTTTATTATTCAAGGCAATTTCACTTAAAACCAACCACAATTTTCTTCGAAATCGTCTATTTCTGAGAACTATCGACTTTATGCCATCGCGTGCTTCACTGCTTATCCCTAAACGACTAATATTTATTGCGGCGGGCCAGGGCAACATCGTAAACCTAACTAATTAACTACCAGTAAAATATTTTATGTACTAACGACATGACTTGACTTTAGTTAAATTGTATTTCAATCAAATTGTTTATTCTGGAAATGGGTCTTTACAAAACTCATTTAAATGTCACATTTTATCTAGAACGCATTTCCTACCTGACTATCTCTAAGAAGAATGCTGAAACACTCCTCCAGGCCATATTTCGGTCACGGTGAACTATCTCCGAGGAGATTAGCTAAGTACGCAGGAGATATTATAGTACACAAGTGTATGCGGTAAAAAACACAGGTGCACTCCCGCTTCCTTCACTCCCATAGTCCGATGGGACGGCAATCCGACACGACCGGAGAGAGATCAGGCGCAGGACCGACGGGTTTACTTGACTTGCAACGTCAAAGGAAGTTACCTATAATAATAAATTAGGACCTTATTTAGTTTTTTGTACCGGTTGTCATAACACTCATAAATAACAAAATTCCTTTCCACTATATCTCCAAAGTTAGTATTTGCAAAACCTTTAAATTAAAAAACTTGTAACAATTTATTATTAAAAAATCTCCATCACAAAAATAACTCTATAATGCTATTCATAATAAAATTATAATATTTTTGTATAACAACGAAGTTTTTGCTCAAACTCGGCATAGCAGCGATACCACGTTGAGTTAACCGGTTAATCTCCTAAAGCCATAAAACTGTAGTGACTATCAACGAGGTTACCACACGTTGGCGGTAGGTGAGGATAGAGAATATTGTTAGTTTTTAGATTGGCATGGCGACTAAGTGCACGAGTAGTTTTTTTGTATAACATAATATAGCATCACGCCTGTATTCTCGACGGGTTAAGCAGTGAAGTAGATACTGGTGTACACCCGCATTTTACTCCTATGTAATAGATGATAAGTCGTTTTCCATCAACCAAGCACATTAACGAACTCCGGGCTGCTATTGAAAATCACGAAAAGTGAGTAACACTTTACCCGATCCATGTATCAGACCCAGGACCTCGCCCTCAGCAGACGCGGTTGCGACTACTAAACCCACGAGGCAGATTTTTTTAATGTAGGTTTATTTTTAAGTTAAAAGAGGATATTTATACGGGTGTGGGTGATAAATGATTTTATTTCTGTGAATATATCTTTTGAAGACACTTTTACAAGCCATTTTTATAAACTAGATGGCGCTGGCGTTTCCTATCTTACTTTTTCTGAGAAGAAACTCCGAAACAAACTGAGAGGTCAACGTCTCTTTTAAAGTCATTACATAATAGTGCATATTTATGTGAATTTAACCTTGCAGGGATCGTCTGGAATGGCCTTTTGAGGAAAGAGCAGCTTTGAGGTCACCTGTCCTGTCTGACGGCACGTGTACATCAGTCATAGTGTAACTCAACCATAACTAACGGAGCTCAACGACCCTACACAAGACATAAAACGACTCAAAAACCGCCAGACAGTCATCATGTATGAATTTCTGGCCCATATCGTACTCACATTCACATTGCAAATAGAACCTTATATCTATAACAATATTTTCAAAAGAACAATCATATTAAAATAAATAAATTAAAATGTCATAAAATAAATTAATTATACAATAAAATGTCAACAGTGATTAAAAAACCGGTCAAGTGCGAGTCGAACTCGTGCGCCGAGGTTTCCGTACCTACCCATTATACCGTATGTCCGTGTGTCACCACCGACTTTTCTCAGGAACAGGTAGACCTAACATGTCAACATTTATACCAGATACTGAAGTCTATAGTCCCTATTAAGTGTATCAAATTCAACGTCCTGAGTCAACACGATAAAAAGACATGGGTTAAATTTAGATTTTCGAGAAAACTGGAATTTTTCCTTTATTTTTTAATGTCATATTTAATTTATTTTCTTTTTTTCTATGACCGGTTTTTAGAATATTCTCAGTAGTTTGTAATTGTGCCCGGTTGACAGCTGTAAGTGCAAGCTGACGTCATCATCATAAATAATACTTTACGGGTTCTCAAATAAAAACAATCGAGACACTACACATTTCATATAAAATACATTTCAAACGGGAACACATAGAACGGCTTAACTATCTTAAGCTATAACCACATTTGCGATTGGCCAACAGCTTTGCAATAGGAGCTTATCCCAAGTCAGAGACGCTCAGAACGCCCGGATTTAGGTAGCTATAGATATGTGATACGTTTAGTCTAATGGTTAGATTTTGTTTTGGCGATTTGAAAACTGCCTCGTTGGTCTAGTGGTCCCAAGCGCGACTGCTGAGCATGAGGTCTCGGGCTCGATTCCCGGGTCGGGCAGTGTTATTGAGTTTTTCTATTAAAAAAATCTCAGTAGCAGCCCGGAGTTTGGAATTATGTCCGGTAGATGGCAATAGGCTCACCACCTATAACATGGGAATAACAGCATTGGTGAAATGTGGGTGTATAACTGTGTACACCTCTGCCTACCCCTTCGGGGAATACAGGCGTGATGCTATGTTATGTTATGATTTGAAAACAACAGTGGATGTATTATGATGGGTATTGAATTGGATAAAAACAGCTACTAACTACTGAACGCTTTGAGGGACTCTCAACGTCTATAGACGTCATCAAATTAAACTAACTAAACCTAATACATTAAAAGTGACAAGGGTTACTGGAATGAAAAAAAAAAAAACAAACTATTAACAAATATTTCATAATCTAATTTGTTTCCTCAGTCTAATTTTAATATTAATTAATTATTGTTCACCGGTTACCACTCACGTGCATTTTTCAGGATTGCCCGACTAGTTTCAAACTCGAACGGAGGCCTTAGTCATGAACTGAACCCTCTGCGTGGTCACGACACAAAAACTTTTGACTGAGTAAACTAATCGGGCAATCTCGACAAATACACGTGAGTAATAACCAATGAACAATAATGAATAAGAATGTGTCAAATGTGTCTATGTGTGTGTGAAATGTATTATACGATTTTTTTTTCTTTTACTGTAAATCAATAAGGTATTGTAGTTTTTTTTTTGTTTATTATATTTTATCACCACTTACAACAATTTTTACCGGTTTAAACCCAATGCAATAGTGTGACAACACAATGTTTTCTTTCTAATTTCTGCCAAAATTTAAGCAACGATGCAAAATACCTAACTAAATTTAATAATTCGCGCGATTAGGTACTCCCGTTGAAAGTAGTGGTGCGTGATCGGCAAATGTTTTTCTATTGCACAATACAATCGTCATATTATAACTTTACACGTCTGACGTTATATGCAAGTACTCTACGCGGTTTTCAATTATAAGATTAAATCGGCAAGGCGCATGCGCGATCTGGCGAGAGCGCAGTTACAGCGTGCTATGTCACTCACTCCTTTGCATTCTGTCAATACATCTGTTTCGGTTGCTCAAGCGCCGAGAATCGTCGGTCTCAAATAAATGTTTGCAGTCATGTTGATTTTCCTAAAAAATATTTTAGCACAATAACACTTTTCTATACGACTGTACCTGCACGTCAGTTTGGAATGACTAACTTCAGACGTGTAAAGTTATATTATGACAACTATTACTGAATTTTATTCCTTTAGTCCTCCTACGACCACGAACGCTGTGAAGTATTCGAAACGTCAGAAAAAACAAAAAACAATAATACACGCAATTAATCCAAACTCAAACTCAAACTCAAACGTTTATTGCATTCCATAATGTTACATAGGTGTTATGTTTGCATGGGACTTTCGATCATTATGGACCCTGTCGGGCACAGCAACTTACAAGGCTTTATTAATTACTAAAATTAAAATTATGTTATTTATATATATCTACGTAACATCACATTCATGAGAGAAACATATATGTAACTTATAGTATTGTTTTTAATATTGGTACTCATGTCATACAATCATATTTATATTATTATATAGGTGTATTTTCATATTAATTAAATTATTACATTATTTATTAGTTTCTTCAAAGAAGTCATTCAAAGTATAATAACATTTTGTTATTAAATATCTTTTTAGTCTTAGTATAAATATATTGTTTTTTTCTATTTCTACAATTTCTTTTGGCAGTTTATTATATATTTTTATAGACATTACCAGAGGGCCGGTGTGATATATTTTAAGTCGAGATGTGGGTAAGTTTAGTCTGTTTTTGTGGCGTAGTGTGTATTTAGTTTGTTTTTGTTCGCGGGTTGTGTAGAATTCTGGATGTTGTCGAACAAATTTACATATTTCTAAGATGTATAAGCAGGTCAGGGTAAGTATTTTATATTTTTGGAAATATGGTTTGCAGCTGTCTGTTTGTTCGATATTTGCAATTATTCGGATTAGTTTTTTCTGGAGGGTAAAAACTGTGTGTGAATCCGTGCTATTGCCCCATAAAATAATACCGTAGCTAAGCCATGCTTGTGCATACGCGTGGTAAGTTATTAGTGCAGTTTCTATGTTGGTCGTCTTTTTGATTTCGCGTAAGGCGTACGAGAATTTTGAGATTTTTGCTCTTATCTTTTGGGCATGAGCCTTCCAGTTTAAATGTGTATCGATTGTTAGTCCGAGAAGTGTAAAGTCGTTTACTTGTTCAAGATTGGTACCTTTGAAATTTAAGTTAATGTTTAGGGGGGTTTTTTGATGGGGATGGAAAGTTATTATTTTTGTTTTTGTGTAATTTATTTCTAGGTTATGGTTATACATCCAGTCATTTACTTGAGACAGAAGAGAGCAGAGTTTGTCATTTGTGTTTATATTATTTTGACATTGGGCGAGTAATGAGATGTCATCTGCGAATAATACACAAGGTCCGGTTATAGATTTTGGCAGGTCATTTATATATATAAGGAATAGCAGGCAGCCTATAACGCTTCCTTGAGGGATAGATGCTGTTATCTGTTTATCGTCGGATCTCACTCTTTCTATTTCTCTAGTGTGGTTATTGAAATATTCTATTTCTACTAGTTGCTTACGACCGTTTAAATATGATGTAAACCAATCGTGAGCTTTACCTCGGATTCCTAAACCGTACAATTTGTTTAGTAATATGTTGAATTGTACTTTGTCGTAGGCCTTCGTCATATCAAGCAGTATACCTATGCCATAGTTTTTATTGTTAATTATGCTTAGAGCTTCTTGAACATATTTGTAGACTGCAAGTGTAGTGGATTTATTTTTACGAAAACCATTTTGGCTGTCATCAAGGAGTTTAAATTTTTCACAGAATGAATAGACTCGGTCGCACATAACCTTTTCAAAAATTTTTGAAGCAGTTGGTAACAAAGCTATGGGTCGATAGTTATTTGGGTCCAATTTGGAGTTCTTTTTGTGAATAGGTTTAATCAATGCTTTTTTCAGTAAGTCTGGGAAGGTACCTTCTTCAAATGACTGGTTGATCAATATGTAAAATGGTAGTGTGAGTTCGTCTGCACATTGTTTTAGGAGGGAAGGGGGAAGTTCATCAATACCGTAGCTCATTTTATTTTTTAAGTTTTTGATTGTTTTATTTATTTCATATGGATCTACGGGGCTTAAAAACATTGTGTTATCTGTTGGGTATACAACGGGGTCTCCTTTTGCTTCGTTTCCGGTTGTTCGGGTATTTTCGCCGATGGATGCGAAAAAATTGTTGAAGAGGGTAGTTATTTGTTTGGGGTCGCTAATAAAGGTTTCATTTACTAATAATTTCAGGTTATTTTTATCTTTTTTAATTTTTTTATTAGTTCTTTCGTTTATTACGCTCCACATTGTTTTAATTTTGTTTGTTGATTTATTTATTTTGTTTATATATTGTATTTTCTTTGCAGTTAGTACCGATTTTTTTAAGGTTTTTTCATATTGTTTATAATGTTTTGTAAGGATAGGGTCATTTATTCTTTGTGTTAAAACTTTTAATTGTCTTTTATGTTTACACGATAGCTTGATGCCCTTTGTTAGCCAGTTCTTTTTAAATTTTGTTTTGATTTTTACGAGTTTTTGCGGTATACTTAAATCTAGAATTATTTTCAGTGTATCATTAAATATTTGATAATTTTCGTTCAAGTTCTTCTTAGTTGTAAGTATATTATTCCAATTTAACTTTTTTAATTCAGCTTTAAAATGTTGTATGTTGTCAGAATTAAATAGCCGTTTTTTAGTGTACCGTACCATAGGTTCAGTGTTGTCATTTTTATGTAATTTCATATGTAAGACAGTGGCATTGTGGTCTGAAAAACCTAATTCTTCGACAGTTACATAATTATTTGTTGTGTCAAAATTTGTGAATACTAAGTCTAGGCATGTTGAACTGGTTTGGGAAATGCGGGTTGGGGATTTTATACGTTGTGTAAACCTATACTGCAACATGAGATCAAGTAGTAAGCTAGTTTTAACACTTTTTTCTAAAACATTTATATTTAAATCTCCTCCTATTATTATGTTATACTTTGAGTATTTGTTATATATAAATAACAGTATTTGTTTTAACTTAAATAAAAATAATTCTTCCTCTTTCCTATTCCAGTAAATAGTAACAATTAGTACATTATCTCGAGGTATTTCAATTGCACATGTTTCTATACAGTATTCCACAGACATATTTCTAATATAACTAACCTCTCTAAATTCTATATGATCTTGTACCATGATGCATACACCGCCGCCTCCTCGGGAATGTCGACAATATGAGGCCGCTATTTTGTACTGTTCAAAATGCAGGTTTTCTAATTTTTCTTGCGACAGCCATGTCTCACATAGGCATATTACATTGTATATTGGGTTTTCTTGAACAAAGGCCTCCAAAAGGTATTGTTTATTGTAGATACTTTGTATATTTTGGAATAGAATCTTAAATTGTTGCTCTGTAGTTTCGAAATGTATTAATTGGAGTATTTCCAATATTATTGTAATTTGTACTGTTGTTTAGCGAATAGCGTTGGCTTGAGGTAGGAACCGTGATATTATTTTCCATTTCTTTGTATTTATTATTGTTTGTTATGGTGGTGTCTGTCGTCTTCGTTTGTGTTTTTTGCAGTTTTCCATTTATGTATAACTGATTGTTCCAAATTTTTGCATGCTGGCCGTTCCTTCGTGCTTTCAGCATTTCTTCCTGAAGTAGCTTTCGGTCTTTTCGTTCATTTTCGTTTAAAAACTTAGACAGAAAGATTCCAGTTCCTTGAAAGAATTTATTGCTCTGTAATATGTATTTAGCCATTTGTTTACTAATGAGCTCAATAACTAGAGGTCGGTATTTTAATGTATTTCTTCCAATTTTATATATTTCTTCAATATATCCGGTCAGATCGACTTGCAGAGTTTCATAAAACAGATCAACTAATCTCCTATGCAGTTCATATTCTGGTTCTTCATAGTTTTCAGGAAATCCATATATTACAATTTTTTTAGATGTATTTTCGTTGCATACGAATTTCGGAGTGTTTTGCAGTTTTTTCAGGTTGTTTATTTCTGTTTTTAAGTTTTGGGTTTCTTTACTTAGAGCTTCAATTTTATTGTTAATCGTTTGTATTTCCAGGGTTTTTGAGTCGTTTTGATTTTGTAATGATTTTATCTTTATTTCGATATCTTCCTGTAGTTTAGTTATAGCTTTGTTTATTTCTATTTCTATTGTGTTTTTTATTTCTGATATTATGCATTTATTATTTTCTTGTAGACGTAGTATTATTATCTCGCTTAAATTTTGTAGTGAACTTGTAACCAGTTTATCGGCAGTAGCTGGCTCCTTTTTTTCCGGGTAAAATGTGTCGCCTAATATACTCAAGTCATCTATGGTGTCATCTTTTAGGGTAGTTGTCTTTTTTCTAAAAGTGATGTTATGAATTGTAGTGTTTTCCGGTGGCGAAGTGGTATTATTCATTTGTTGACGTATCGGTGTATTTATATTACCAGTTTTGGGTGTTTTACAGCGACATTGTTGACATTTCCATGAGCTTTTATTTTTCTCTGCCATGTTGTGGAATATATTCCTTGAAATATTGGCGCATAGCAAATCGTAACTTTCCTTGCATATATAACAACTAATATTTTCAGTGTCAGTTATGTTCTGTTGGCATCCAGAACATAATGTTGGTGCCATTTTATTTTGTACAAGTAACGCCCTCCAGTTTGGGAAGCGACTTTGCCAATCAATACTAGTTTATTGCTATCTAAGTGGTTTCGCTACTCGTCACTAGATGGTGCCACCTGTCGTTAATAGTAGTGATTTGCACTTTTTGTTTATTGTTGTATCTTATGTTTTGAGAATATATATATGGTTTCCTACCTTTTTGGGATGTTTATAGTGCTGTAGAAATAGGTTTTACGCACTGTGGTGTTGTGTTTCCTTCTGGCAGAGTATTTGATTTTGAATAACAAAAACCGTTATCACTGACACAGTTTATAACTTTTGCACTTTACTTTAGTTATTTAGTAGGATTTTGATGTATTTTCACTTGTTGCAATAAGGTCTAATTAGATTTGTGTTTTTATTCACTTTTCACATGTGTTTATGAGCTTTTTCTATTTTTTTGACAATAATAACGCGGAGCAACATGTTTACGTGCGCACTGCAGCGCCCTCTATCCGGTTCGAAGTTGCTTTGTAATGTGTAGTGATCGTGAAAACCTAAGATACCTTACTGTGCTTAAACCCGAAAAGTTTTATTGTAATCTTATTCTAATTAATGTAAACGCTAAGATATTAATAGGCATTTTATTCCACAACTGCTAATAGTCACATATCTATGTCACCAAAGCTTAAACAACGGATTAACGAAACAATATTACCACTTCGTAAACTTGCCTCCAACACTTATCCCAGTAAAGCAGGCAACATGGCCACAACATCGCAACATGTACGTAAAGTTTTATCCTAAATAACGGCGCTTGCTAGGCGCCTGAATAAAATATGTTCTCGTAATGGCATTTTCGAGGTAAACCTATCACTTTGTTATATGATACCTTTTTGAATATTTAATAGGTACCGTATACTTCTTTTTAGCGATATTGTCACACATTTTGTAGTGAAGGGTTAGTTAAATATCTGCTTCATGAAGCAAAACTAATACTTACAGTTTTACTTAATATTTAGATCGTCAGTTTTTTTCAGTTGGGAATAAACATTAATAATCAAGACGTTTCCTAGATTATTACTGATAATTTCCAACTGAAACCTTAGCTCCGATACACTATATGTTAGTAAAAACGTATGACATCTGTTATTTATGATATTTTAGTAAAAACCTTTATAAACCATCTGTAAACAATAACCTTTCTGTAACAAATGAGATTGAATTAAGTTGTTTTTAAAGAAGTTTTAGATATTGAGCGAGTTATTTTAGAGGTTTTTTATATACTTCTCACGTGACGTAGTATTGAAAAGTGAAGTTGGCGGCGCGGGATAGTGCTGCGGGTGATGGTATGCGGCAGGTGCAGCGTGCGGCGTGGACGCGGCAGAACAGTACCGCGGCGACACCGAGCCACCGATATTTTGTGATAATAAATAAAATATATTTAAAAAAAGGTGTAAATGAACTCCCTCTCTATTTCTGTATAATGTTTATTATAACTACATAATTCAATCACAATTATGTAGGTTAGGTAGTTATTTTTGTGCAAGTCAATAATATTTTGTTAATAATGTACACGCTTTCTAATCCATTATTAAAATGATACTTTGATTTTATTAGATATTTTGAGAGACTTAGCGTTTGTCGATGGCCAAACACTAGAAATAATTGAGCACAGAAATTATTTTAGCTTATAATATTTACTCTGGAAATTAATCTAATCCTCAACTGACAGAATACCGCGAGGAAACCTGAAAATTTATACTTAGAATAGATACGATATTGGAAAGACTGAAAACACCACTAACACCATTAAAATTCCATTCCACACCGTAACCAAAAACTTCTACCAAAGTCAACAAAAAAGCAGGATTCTGCAACGCGACACAAACTTAGTTAATAAGTTAAGTTCTCAAGTATTCGAGCATTGCGAAGTGCGAGTTAGTGGGGCAACTTGGAGTAATTCACGGCTGTTCCAATAACTCGGGCTTGGTCCTACTTCCCACTATGGAATTAATGAGAGTTGCGAAGTCAGAACTAGACTGCAACCATGACGACATAAGGTTACCAGGGCTGTACTGTACAAGCTAGTATTGCCAGATTTGTTTTTCTAATTAAGTAATAAAAGTACAAATAAATAAATAAATAATTATCGGGACTTCAGTGGAAAAACGCGGGACTGGAATGTAAAAATAGGGACGCAGACAATATGTACTTATGTCAATAAACTTAAAAATCTTAATGTCTGAATCAATTCTAATTATAATATAGTGAGATAAAAAAATCATTTCACCATATTATTTGTTACATTAATACTCCTCCCGACCGGATTCCGGTCACGGTGGCCTATCTCCACGGAGATTAGTCAAGTACGCAGTAGATATTATAGTGCACAAGTGTATGCGGAAACACAGGTGTACACCCTCTTCCTTCACTCTCATATTCCGATGGGACGCCAATCCGACACGACCGGAGAGAGATCAGGCGCAGGACCGACGGCTTTACGTGCTCTCCGAAGCACGGGGGTGTCACACCACCAACTTCCTATACACACGTTTCATTATAAGCTTATTTAAATTGTCATTCTAATATCTAAAACTAAGATGTAAAAGCATGAGGGGACTGCGATATCCAAAATGGATGAAAGTCCCAACATAAAAAGTTACTGATGACGTTATTAAATTCCATTTAATAGTTGGTGCCCTCCGTCAGGCACAATTTCAAACTCCGGGCTGCTACCGAGAATTTCCTAACAGAAGAACCAAGTGTGGTGTCTGTCAAACGCAAGCCCTTGATGAATAAAAACAAAAACACTACTCGAGCCAGGAATCGAACCGGGACATGAAGCAGCCGCAATTCCAATCAACTAGACCAACAACAATTAAAACTAGTATATACTGAACATGTTTTTTTTTTCATGACACACAGTAAAGGAAAAATCGAGAGGAAGCCTGGAGTTAATGGTCTGAAATCACCAACCCGTAGTGAGCAAGCGTGGTAATTAATGCTCGTGCCTTCTCTGTATGCAGTGACGTTCATAGACAGCACTGATTTACAAACGAGCATTCTGTCAATCAAGCCTAACTTGACATTGTTGTGTGCAGCTTAATTGGTGGAGAATAATTAATCCTCTAACACACACACACACGTGCATTTATATCTTAGGTATGTAAGTCTTCTTCTTAACGTGTGGTTGATGAACAACCTAGTGTCAGAGTATAAGCCGCCCGTAGGTCTCTGACATGGCTTTACACACTATCGAGAGAACATCTCTCAGGTGAGCTGGTCAGTCAAAAATTTCTGTCTTTCACGAAAATGTATCGTACATAGCATTACGCCTTTATTCCCCTAGGGGCATAGGCAGAGGTGTACAGAATTGTACAACAACATATCACCAATGCTGTTATTTACCCCATGTAATAGGTGGTAAGCCTATTGTAATCTACCGGGTACAATTCCAAACTCTGAGCTGATACTGAGAATTTTCGCAAAACCCAATAACGCTCATCATGCTCAGCCAGCCGCACTCGGAACGACTAGACCAACGAGGCAGTACTAAAAAAATTATCGTTGACGGAAAAAAAAAACATTATTCTTAATGCATAAATAATCCAGATTTATAAACCAAATTATTACAGTAGTAAGTCCTAGTGCCGTCTGCTATCGTCCAAATAACTCGCAAACTTTGAGAGCGCTACGGAGCAACTGTCAAACTTTGACAACCGTCGGAAGACGCACTTTAAGAGTTGGACTCGCAAACTAAGTTAGATCTTTCTGTATTTTTCTTGAGAAATATTAGAACTAATTCAGGTGGAAACTATGTCGTATGTTGGATATAACATAATGTTATATAGCATCACACGATCACGCATACTACAAAGTGTCCATACTACAAACGTCAGATAAAACAAAAAAAAAACAATTATATGTAAATTAAAAACAGTGGAAATGCCGGTAGGGGACGCCCTAGAAGGATATACACTGACCTTATTAGTGATATCCTCCAAAACGGTAAGGTGCGTAGTACTCGCAACCGCCGCGCATGTATGACCAGATGTATGAACGTGGACGAAGCAAAAGGCATATGTAAGGATCGTAGCAGGTGGCGTCCTGTAGTTTCTGCCTACCCCCATGGAGGACAGGCGTGAGTTTATGTATGTATGTATGTAATTATATGTAACCCGAAAAATAAAACAAATATACGCGTCAACTTTTAAATAGGCATAGTTGTCTAGTTTGATTGGTAGAATCCATCGTTAAATTCTTTCGATACTTTTACCTTCCAGCCTTTTCATATCAAAAATTTATCTCCGTTTGGCCACCAATTCGCCTGATGGTAAGTGACGGTGTGACGAAGGATGGAGCATGTAGATCCAGTAGAAATCTATTCACTGTAGCCTTCAATATGAATGTATTGTATTCCTCAGGAAATACGGGAGACGGCAGGGAGTTCCACAGCCGTTGGCTCGCTAATTAGCAGACACAATAGATTTTTATTGTTATAAAGTATAATGTTGTACGTGGCTGAGCGGAAGAGTGGATCCAAACGACTGCATCGCAATCGCATCGCGTATTTTCGGAATTTCCAAACAAACGGGTGGTAGTGTGCTGTCCTTCTACTTTTCCTGTAGTAAATAGAAATGAGATATATCATATAGTAATTAAAAACGGATACACACATATGTCATATCGTATCGATATGCCACACACATAAACCGTTTTTACAATATCGATCAAATCATATCGAGCAAAACGAAAAACTAACTATCCATATCCGTTTACGTAGCTTACTCAACTTCTCATATTCATATCTATCCCGTTCTTAAATATTTGCCGTCTCTCTGTCCACTGATGACGTAACAAGGTGTGAAAACGAGACAAAGCGAATAACGTTCAGCGTTTGCTGTAGTATATCTAAAAACTCTTCATGTCGATATCTAAAAACGGTTTTTCATATCAATATGAAATCTTCATATCGGATATGTAACCGTTAACAGAAAATACCAAAAACGCCCATGTCTAGTAGTAAATGGGAGACGCACATATCCAGTCCACACCATATTTTCATTGGTAGCATCAAGAACAAGCGAGGTGCTGACATGCTTTCCACAAAATCATGTCATGTCAACCTATATTTAAAATGCTTGGTTTGTTACCATTACCATCGTGCTACATCTATGAAGTCTGTATGTTTATATTAAAAAACAAAGAATTGTTTAAAACTGCGAACGAGGTTTCTTTTTATTACCATAACACAGGTCTTCCTAGCATGGAGGTCATATATCTCATATTTTGTATCACTCCATTTATGCCCATATATAATTGCGACTTCTATATCTGTGTACTAATTTAGTCAAATAAAATTTATAAAAAAAAATATGTAAACCCAAGGAATCGAAGGGATCCAGTAGAATTTTCAAAAGAAAAAAGTTTGAAATATAAATTCATGCTATTATTACACGACTGCCTATAAAAGGGAGTATTATGATTTTAGGGTTGATGTATGTAGGTATGTAATATGTAAAGTTGAATAGATATTTGTGAGATTTTTCATTCCACCATAACATCTAAACGCCTAAACCAATATTGATGTGTGGGGTATCGATAGAATCCTTACATTATCCATAGGGTAACATAGGCTAGAAAGATTTAAAAAATAGTAGTAAAGTAGCTATGGTCCACAAAAAGGTGTGCAATAAAATAATATAATTCACAAATGGCAAGCGTGATTTTTTATTTATTTTGTTAATATCATCTTGTATTAATTACGTATTGCGTGCTATCAAAACATGTAGATCTATATTTTATTGTAGTACTCTGTTTTAATGTAAATAAATATCATGATTATGATTGATTAGATGAACTGACTGCCTCATTGGTCTAGTGGTCCAAAGCGCGACTGCTGAGCGTGAGGTCTTTGCTTGAATTCCCGGGTCGGGCAAAGAGTTATTGGGTTTTTCCGTTAGATGACAATAGGCTCACCACCTATTACATGGGACTTGTGTACACCTCTGCCTACCCCCTTGAGGAATCCAGGCGTGATGCTATGAATGTATGTATTATGATGAAATAACGTTTTTCTAACCGAAGACAGCCCACAACTTAATTCATTTTATTACCATAACAAAAGCCCAATTTCTTTACTCCATAAAAGAATAACAGCGTATGTGAGAAAACAGAGGCATAACATACTCTTTTCGACGCCTGTTTTATTGGGCACAGGAGGGATATAAATGAACACACTTGGCCCCGGGGGCGAGTGAAGGGAGGATCCCAATATCGGCTTTATCACTCATATGGCAACGGAGAAGTGATTCTTACAAATTGTTAGATAATTTTCTTGTGAGGGAGGACTTTGATATAGATATTTTGGTAAGAATTAAGCCATTATTTACTTTACCTTAATTTGTTTGGAGTACGCTTGTTATTAAGCAGGGTGGGTGATATTTTTTTTAGTAGATAGACATGTATAAAAATATACCTATTCATATCCTCTGAACCCTGAAAGATATCAAAATGTAAGTTGAATTTCATCATTTAAATTTATAACACATTTAAATTTAACATTTTGTTTTAAATCTGTTGAGCTGTTTCGAAGGTTATTAGAGACAACATTTTAAACACAAAACCAGAAAAATCTAAAAACGATAATCATGACGCTTCACTTTTATTTATTACTAACTGATCCGCCTGACTACGTACCGAATTTTTTTTTTAATCTTTGCCCCACACTAGGAATATCTTCCGGTGTCGTGGGTGCGTTTACAGACATATAATCTCACATGCACACACACACCCAGACCCGGAGCAATTATCTATAGATCGTACAAATATTTGCTCCGTGCAGGAATTGAACCTGCGACACGCAGCGCAGCAGTCGGTCTCTTGACCACTGCGCCAAGCGCGCTGTCAAGTCAAGTCAATTATCCAATTTGGTGCAGTTTGCAGGCAAATGTTAAATGAAAAGAAAAAGTACTGTAAGAAAAAAATATTAACATACCCTTAACAGTTCAGCTATCATACAAAAAACATGCTGCTTAAAATTTTTTGAGTCATGGAAGGAAATGAAGGAGTATTTAACTTAAAAATATAATTACTCAATATTCCCCAATCAATCTGCCTAGCCTTTTCCCATTTACATTGGGGTCGGCTTCTAGTTAAACCAGATTGCAGCTAAATACCAGTATTTTACATGGAGCGACTGTCTATCTGACCTTTACAACCCAGTTAAGTACTGGGTAACACGATATCTCGTATCTCTGCTGCTTTAATTCTTTATATTTCTTAAATAACATAAAAAATCTTTTCAAATTCAAATTAAAATATATTTATTTGCTGAACATGGGTATATATAAACAGATATTAATGTTACAACATTTAGACCTCCATATTCTACAATTTACGGTGTGCAAATTAGTTTGCTTAACACTTAATCTTATGGCTGCACCTAGTGACTCACAAAGTAAAAATTTAACACTTAAATATAATAATTAAACATAAAACTGATTTGTCACTAATTATAATAACAAGTCAATTGGGCCAATATGATTATAGATCTACAATTTAATTGAAATTAAATATCATCAAATTTAACATATTTTTGAAGTGAAAACTTCTTTATGCGCGTTGAGCACTTTTTGGGTGAACAAAAATCTTTCCATGAGCTAACAAGTTACTTAGCTTTCACTTCTATCGGCAGTCCCCAAAGACCACCCCCCAAGGGGTTCCACCATGTCGTGGTCTCCGAGGTGGTTGCGGCACGCCATGTGTCCGTTAGCACAATCCCTTCTTCTTCCTATCCTTGATTATGCTGATGCTAGCTACCTTGATCTCACTGAAGACCAATTAGATAAGCTTGAGCGACTCCAAAATTTTTGTATTAGATTCATACTTGGCCTACGCAAATATGATCATGTTTCAGACTTCCGTATTAAGCTCAACTGGTTACCTATCCGCCTTCGCCGAAATACTCATATTCTTTCTCTACTTTACAATGTGCTCTTCCTTCCATCTACTCCTTCTTATTTAAAAAACCGTTTCCAGTTTCTAGGTGATACTCATACACGAGTCCTGAGATCATCGGAGAACCTAAGACTGAAGATGCCAATGCATTCCACAAAATTCATTGACAAGTCCTTTTCAATACAAGCAGCGCGTTTGTGGAATGCATTGCCGGTCTCTATTCGACGTGCCGTGGAGTGGTGCAATACCCCGTGAAAGGGAGTCCGGCAACGGACTGCCGCTGGTGGGTTCGCGGTTGTGTGCGAGAGCGTTCTCGCGTCCCGCCGTAAAGTGGCCGAGGAGGTACACCGTGGAGTTTTAGTGGGTTCGAGTCCCACATAACCGCTCTGTCTCCCCGTGTCAGAACGGTACGCGTGAGCATTTATCGACGTAAAAAAAAACTCCCCGAAGAGTGCACTGCATTTATTTTTTATTTTTGTTAGTTATTGGCTCTATAGTTAATCGCCTTTTGATTTTACCAATGCTTAAGTAGGAAAAGTCACTAAAAAGCTTTTTATAGGTATGACCCAGTTACTTCATAGCGGCTGATAATACAAGATACATCTCAAATGTCAAAACAGACATTACAACTCAGCTTTTAACTTCTACATTAACTTCGTTACAAGTTACGACGTAACCTAAGTACCTCGTAGGCCTACAACACAAACATTTTGCGGTGTACCATAATATGATGAGACCCCACGAGGCTTCTACTGCTACTCGTTCGTGGTAATGTTGCGTAGAGTTAATGTAAAAGTTTTTATTAAATATTTAAGTAGAAAATGTAAAAAAATATATATATTGGTTGGGATAAAGTATATAGGTACTGTACTTCTATAAATAATTTGAAATTATATACACCACAAAATTTTAATTACCAAAAAAATAAGGGCTTATTAAACAAAACTTATTTTTAACCGACTTCCAAAAAGGAGGAGGTTATCAATTCTTAACCGACTTCCAAAAAGGAGGAGGTTATCAATTCGGTTGTATTTTTTTTTTTTTTTTTTTTTTTTTTTTTAATGTTTGTTACCTCAGAACTCCGTCATTTATGAACCGATTTGGAAAATTATTTTTTTATTTGAAAGGATTTACTTTCAGATTGGTCCCATTTAATTTTTATGAAAATTGGTTTAGTAGTTTGGTATTTAAATCAAAATAACTGAAAAATAATACGTCGTCGAAGTAAACGAAATGGTGTATTTTGCTTTCTTGTGACTTTCCGGTGGTGTTTACGGTCGCTAGAATAGTTCTAATGAACTGCCTATTTTCCAGCTTCATCATCAGATGATGATGATGATGATGAAACCGGTAGATAAGCATCGGAAATCCGTCATATTTTTTTTGCTATTTAATACTTTTTAGTGTAAGACCGCATTCTCAAACATCTCTTTATACACGAGTTCTCAAAAAACGGAGTGTATATAAGTATGTATGTATGTACGTACATGTTTGTGAGTTTCTTTACCTATTCCACCATAACTTCTAAATACCTGAACTAATTTCGATATATGGGGTATCGTTAGAATCCTTACACTGTCCCATGAGTAACATACGAGTACGCTAGACAGTTTTTTTTTTATTAATTTCATCTTGTTTTACGCAGTTTATTACTCTCTTTTGAAATAACCTCTCTATCTAGATTTCCTACTTTGATATGGATATGTCGCAGATGGATTGTAGAATAAGCTGTTTTACAAAACTGCTAGCTGATTTACAAAACAGTACTGTTATGAAAAACAGCTGAACGACGTTTAGCGGTTTTACATAATTACTGAACTATAACACGCAGAATTGAATGAACGTTTTGCGTTTATCAATGCAGCGGGTCAACGATCAGAGATTATGGAAAACAGTGCGAAATGAACTGTCAGATTGTTGATTTTACTTCGAAATTTTGTCACATATGGCTCTGTATGTCCTAACAATAATAACCTAACTTTATTTTACTTGTCAATAGCAAAAAAATTATGATTTTTTTTATGACGTAAATACTAAACCTCTATAATAGTCAACAATATATCGGGATTATGAAAGAAAATAAATTAAATTGATCCATGAGCGAGCGAAGCGAGCTCGGGAGTTTCGTGTATCCCGACACGGACAGGTTAGGTTCGAAGAGGATGACGGGGGCCCGTGAGCGAGCGTAGCGAGCGAACAGCCCCCGTCATCCTCTTCGTGTTTAGGTTTTTTCTAACCTTACGGACACAAAATTAGGAGCCCCGCTAAGCGGGGCTCCGTCGACCCAGCCACGGAAAGTCAAATCAGAATACAGTATCGCTTTTTCACTTGGATGGTGACTATCCATTTAATATACCTATACAATAAACAAACCTGTCCCACTGTAGATATGTCATTCTGCATTACGTCTAAAGGTGGGTAGCAGTTTTGATAAATGTATCGCAATGGCAATCCAGCTGAACGTTGTTCAGCTGTTTTATAAAACAGTACTGTTTTGTAAAGCAGCTAGAGATTTTGTCAAACAGCGGATTCGACAATCCATCTGGGACAGATATATATGGACAGCGCGTTGAGTAAGTCTACCCATATTCACTTCCGATAAATCAGTTATGGAACGCAAGATACACTGAAAAGTAAGAAATAAAATAATTTTTAACAAAAAAAAAGAACCGACTCCAAAAATCTTTCTGTTAAGTAAAATTGCACTAAAAAGTTATAAAATAATTGCATTATTTACTTACTACAACTTATATAAAAAAATATTTTTTTAATTTTAGAGGATTCTGAATAAAATCAATTTATTAGGACAATAATATACAATTATTATTATTTTTGGAGTCGGTGCCAGTAAAGGATAATTAACGTGTAAGTACATTCATGAAGTAGCGTATTACGTTCGCTTTAGGCAGTTGTTGTGTTCATTTGTAAATAGGTTCAATTTGGTATAATACATTGTCGTAAAAATAATGATGGTTAATGTACCTTTAAATATACTTTGCAAACTTTAGGAAACTTCCTAAATATTTTTAAAGTTTGTCTGGCACCGACTCCAAAAATAATAATAATTGTATATTATTGTCCTAATAAATTGATTTTATTCAGAATCCTCTAAAATTAAAAAAATATTTTTTTATATAAGTTGTAGTAAGTAAATAATGCAATTATTTTATAACTTTTTAGTGCAATTTTACTTAACAGAAAGATTTTTGGAGTCGGTTCTTTTTTTTTGTTAAAAATTATTACGCTGAGTATTTGCATTCTTTGAGACCTTATAAAAAAAAAAAAACGAATTTTATTTACAACTACTCCACGTATTATCAGTGATTTTTATCATCCCGTAAATTCTATTAGCAGCATTAGCAGACTTGTTTTTCGATAGAAATGTTCTATTTTATTAGCTGAACACGGCCTTAATTACATTGCCTCTAAATCATTAAAAAAAAAACTCTCTCCAGCCCTTCAACTAGCATAGCTGTGAAAAAGTACACGACAGACAAAATACGCAGGTCCGTTACTTTCTCAAATTATCTAATAGGTCCAAAGGACCAATAATAAATCAAGCGTACTTTTGCAATACTAGTATTAGTAAAGATAAATCATTAAATAACCTACATACTCCACCCAAGACATAACCAGTGACCTAGCTCGAAGAATTTTTCTTTTTGTTACTCTTAATCGTCAAAGAATTAAAACCTCGTCTATGATAAATCGACTTCACTTACTGCAACTGCTCAGCGTTTGCCGCTTCATAATGTTTCATCTGAGAATAAAAGAATTAGGAATAGCGGAAGAATAAAACGAATGCGCTTTGCAGATTGTCTTTAAAATATAATATATAATGGTGGAGTTAATTTTTTTAAATCCGCAATATATATCATCCATTTGAAAGCAAGCTTAAGGGGAGCTTAGATTTTTCCGTGACTTGTGTGAGTTTTTAAGTCTCTCGTTAATATGAGGGACCCAAATACTTTCACAAATTAAATTGGGAACGCGACCTGGGGCGTTACTCTTGAAATTAACACCAATTCCAATCCAATTCCAATGTTAAATAATCACCTTAAAACAATGTGTAATGTTAAAATAAATTTACCTACACCACAGTTACCTCAACTTTAAAGCATGTTGGCTTATTAGTATCCCGATTCTTTAATGATTTTTAAAACATTTTTTCATTTAAAATTACGAACTGACAATTATTTCCTCTGATAATCCAGTGAATTTATTTTTAAGAGTAAGGTCGATGAAAATAGTACCTATATCATAATAAGTAATAACATGATATAAATTGCAAAGTACTTACCTTTTATAGACATAAAGCTTAAAATCTTATTCCTATAGATGGAAGGACTTAACCAAACTACAACAAAAAGAGTGAATCGAATAAATATCCTATCTAACAATGGCGTCGTGCTGGTGACTAGAAGATTGTGCCAACTGTACGATGAACGATTCGATGTGATATTGGCGGCAAGCCCTACCTCTACATCTTGTTAGATAGTGTGAAGGGATATGCTATCGAGTTATCAGAAAGGAGAAAAATCTATCTTAAATTCTCAGTATTTTATTTTATTATCAACAACGATTTCTTGAGCACTGATGAATTTTTAATAATAATAGCCAATAAATACAATCTACTATAATATAATAATAAATACAATACTTCCACAATATTAAGGATAGTCATACATTAGCTTTGCACCGCCCACCTGCAAATACACGCGTTACACCCCCCCCCCCCCCCCCCCACGAGGTATCATCAGGAGCTGTTAGACCGTGTAGTGTCCGCCACCGAGTACATATAGACAAGAACGGTACTCCAAGCTGTGACCTTTGACATACCGTGTCATGCCTCTAGCAACTGAGCTGCCGTGTCGTGCTCGTATCTATAAAATTTCAAATTCGCTTCTTCTCGTCTTAAGGAGACGCCTGGCGATATCTATTTAGCAATAATTGAAAGATTACTTTCAGGTTCGAGTCCCGTTCGTGTCTATTATTTTTCAATGTTACCTTAGAATGTAATAATTAATATAGCTCATTACCTTTATGGCCTTAACGTGTATAAAACACCATTTCAAATAATCACTGTTATTCAATTTGCCAGTTTACTATTTTTATTTTTTCATTTTACTGACTGGGATTGTTTACCGATTATTTATTGTTTGGCTAACATCGGCCTGTATAGCTTGATACATAATTAGAAATGTACACATACTTTTCAAAAAGTATTCAATAGTGATTCAACAAAAATTATCTGACGTTTTCACATGTTATTTATAAACCGTTAGTAAGGGCGCTAGAAAACAATTTCAGGAGGTAAAGTTGACAACAGTCTGTGGTTAATGCCCAGTGCATTGATTATGCATTAGGACCAGAAGCGCCGAGAAAAAGTACTGAAGGACCAGTTTTTATTGAAAACGTTTTACTTAACAAGGAACCGGTATTGGAACCGTTACCTATATAAGGCTTACTTGTATACAGAAATTTTGCATGCAAATTGAGTCATAAAGGTTTTTATGAAGGTGTGTTTAGGCGTTGTTTGTTAAGAATCTGGTACAAAATTGGTTATATTAAGCTGGGATGCTCGACTTTGTTGAGGTATATTATTGAAGCTTTAGACAGCAATGTCTTTTTACCCGACAGACCCAGGAGGGTGATGTTTTTCGAGTATATGTATTCTTAGGGATCAGAATCGTCACTAAGTTTCTTTAAAATGACAATTCTAAATGACCTAGAACTATTTATTAAATTAAAATTACAAAATAATCAAACACCGTTACACCGATATAATTCAAAATTATGGTCTCTAATACACTCCGTAGCATTCGAGCTCCCAAGCAAATGTGCCCGAGGCCAGCGAGCCCACCGCTCACGTAGCGTTGCCCCTTCCAATCTTTGCACCATTGCAGTCACGTGATGACCCCTCCCTCTCAGCTGTCAAATCCTCTAAGAGTATACATATTTAGACGAAATCATTGATGTTATTTTAGCATAAAAGACCAAATAAAATTAATATGGTTTGGGCCTTAGGAAAGTATGCACCACATCAATGTTATTCAAATACATTTTAATGAAATAAAAAGATAAACATTAAATAACACAAAATATTTTTTGTGTAGTCTCGTTGGCTATGATCACCTTCCAGTACTCTCGTATAAATAAGATCCACCTAGAATCCACCAATTAAATTCCAGTAATCTTTGAAATTCTAATTTTATTTTTATTTGCATAAAACATTTACAGTCAGAGGGGCTCGTGGATAAATAAAAGCCGCACAGATCGATCAATTGAAGTTAAGCTGCGCTTGCCAGGGTCAGTATGTGGATGGGTGACCACCATTTCACACCGAGACCCCTCTATGCTTCGGAGAGCACGTTAAGCCGTCGGTCCCGGTTGTCAAACTAAGATCTATAACAGCCGTTACGGGTAGTCTGAGGCCTGAAAGTCAAACAACCAATCATACCACGAGATATCGTGTTACCCAGTAACTGGGTTGTTGAGGTCAGATAGGCAGTCGCTCCATATAAAACACTGGTATTAAGCTGCATGCGGTTTGACTGACAGCCGACCCCAACGTAATTGGGAAAAGGCTAGGCAGATATATAAAACATTTACATTCGATATTTTTAGGTCAATCATGTTTTGCTAAATGATAAAGTAAAGCACGCAAATTAAAACATCTTTGAAAAGCATTAACGCATGCGTAGCGAACTCTTAAGTTATTATATTAAATGTAAAAAGAATACGGTCGTGAGATAAATACTCAACGCCAAAAAACGTGTTAAAATATGGATGACGAATTCGCGGTGGTGAACAGAGGTCGAGATGGCTTAGTGGTCAGAGCGCCTGGAGTATTTATCCGGGAGGCGCAGGTTCCAATCCTGCTTACAACCGTATTCTTTTTACATTTAATATAATAATTTTATAGCACGCAAAATGTAGGTATTACAATATATTGTCAAAAAATTGTGTTTCCCTAACATATATCTGACCTGTCCACTGCCAAGACTTCCGGATACATTATCGTATATAGTATATTGTTTGGAGAGGGGTAATGTATTGTTATAGCAGTTTGTACACCAAACAGAACAAGAAACAGTACTTTTATAGTCAAGTTTTTGAGTTAATCCTATTAAAAAATATGCAATTGAGGCCTTCTATTGTCTAATCACTGCCGCATTGGTCTAGTGGTCGATTCCCGGGTCGGGCAAAGTTTTATTTATGCTTTTCTGTTAGGAAATTCTCAGTAGCAGCCCTGAGTTTGGAATTGTGCTCGGTAGATAGCAATAGGCTTACTACCTATTACATAGAACTTAACCTTTCGCCTCAGCCACGTACTGAATTATACGTTATAACAATAAAAATGTATTGTGTCTGCTAATGAGCGAGACAACAGCTTTAACAGCATTGGTGAAATGTGGGTGTACAACTATGTACACCTCTGCCTACCCTTTCGGTGAAAACAGGCGTGATGGTACGTTGTTATGTCATTGACTAATGTAGAAAGAGCTATATCGTTACAGCGTTACATCACGATTTCTTTCGTCCAATCCTGGAATCAAAATAGAACCTAATATCTAAATCTTTAAATTTCTTCTAGCTTACCCGTCCAAACTTCCGGGAGCTTTTTAAATGCCCTATCAAGATTCTTCGTGACTAGAATTCTACCTGCCTTCAGCAACAGAATAGCCGTGCTGCTTCTAAAGGTGGAATGTTGCCAACACGTGGGGGGAAGCGACTGACTGGAATCTGTTAGCTGTCGCACCGTTTGAGATACGTACACAAGATTATCGATAAGGTGCATTTTTTTATATATTTTTATGGGATAGGAGGCAACCGAACTGACGGATTGCTTGATGGTAAGCGATTACCGCCATCCAGGACACACGTAACCCCAAAGGAGTCGCAGGTGCGTTGCCGACCTTTTGAAGGGTTTGGGCCTCTGGTACCCTGACTCACTCGACGAAACACAACGCAAGCGTTGTTTCACACCGGTTTTCTGTGAGGCCGTGGTATGACTCCGGTCAAGCACATTCGTGCCGAAGCATGGCTCTCCCACGGTAAGACATGACATCCACGGCATAGTAACTGAAGCTCTTTTCGCAAACAATGGTTTTGTGATCCATTTGCGTAATGGTAGCTTTATTTGTAGGATATTATTACACGAGTGCCCAAAAAAGAAGTGTTATGATTTAGGGTTCATGTACGAGTATAAATATACCTATTATATATGTTTGTGTGTTCCTTTATTCCACCATAACTGCCGAATGCCTAAACCGATTTAGATGTATCTATCGCGAGTAACTTAAGCTAGTAAGATGAATTGTGTTACACAAAAAAGTAAGAAATAAAGTTATAATATTAAAATGGAAAAAGAATACGGTCGCGAGCAGGATCGGAACCTGCGCCTCCCGGAAAAATACTCCAGGCGCTCTGACCACTAAGCCATCTCGACTAAGCCATGTCGCGCATTTTAATATTATAACTTTAGAGTTCGCTAAGCATGCGTTAATGCTTTTCAAAGATTTATCTTTAAGTAAGCAATTAGAGAGATTTAATAAAAAACAATTACACAATTTATTTCACACACATGGCATTATTTATGTATTAGTTTACCTGGCGTGCTGTTCATTATTTTTTTCGCAATTTCCTAGGTGGTATCCCTATTCTGTAAACTTTGTTTGATGCGAGCAATTCGTAAACGAATGACAATTTAACAAAATCCTTCAGGGACGGGCCGCGCAACTTAAAATTTTCACGCATTATTTTTGATTGTAACCTTTCGCATTCATTTTCATGCGAATTTTAAATCGCTAATGCGAACTGCCTGAAGGATTTCTTGTGTTACAGAATTGTGAAATAAGAATCGAGTAGTATTTATTCGCAGTGCGGTGTTACTCTTCCGTTTTTAAATAACCACATTAGACGTGTGAGTGACGAAGACGAAGTGGTAATCAGTAAGAATTCTGATTGTCTAAATAACTCAGATATTCTGACTACTAACTCAGAACCTGGACAATTATTTGCGTTCAAAACATGGCGCGGTATATAAGCTCTCATCTTACTAGTACGTTAAAAATCATCTCCAAATGATGATCCCTTATGTAATATAAATACCCATATTTGTAAATACTAATTTCGAACGCACGAGTAATTTTGGGATTTGTTTGCGAAAATCTAGGTAATTGTTTACCGAAAAATATTAATACCTAACCGCATCTAAAACTTAACTCTACATAGCATAACATAGCATCACGCCTGGATTCCTCAAGGGGGTAGGCAGAGGTATACATAATTTTACACCCATATTTCACCAATGCTGTTATTAAGTCCCATGTAATAGGCGGTGAGCCTATTGTCATCTACCGGACACAATTACGAAGTCTGTGCTGCTACTGAGAATTTCCTAACAGTAAAACCCAATAACTCTTCGCCCGACCCGGGAATCAAACCCAGGACCTCATGCTCAGCAGTCGCGCTTGGGACCACTAGACCAACGAAGCACTTAACTCTACAGTGACTAGATTATCTATCACTGTACACTACAAACAGAATCCTCCCCTAAAATACTTTAAAACAAAAGCAATGGGGGTAGTTACATTTTATTTACTGCATTTCCAGTTTCTAAAGTTTTAATGGTCTGTCCGCGCAACTATTGTACAATCTCATTGTGAATCAGAGAGTGTGCATTTTAACAAACTGGTACACATTTCGCCTCATACATACAATGTAGGAACCAACTATAGGAATCTATATAAATTTTAAGTCACTATTTTATTTTTCCTTTATTGGATAGAAGTTCCTTATCGCGCGTTGCGAAAGGGGGCTAGACGGAAAAAAATATTTTTGCTGTAGTAAGCTATTGTAAGCCGTGCGGCGTTCGCATGTTTCTCTGTCTGTCTCTCTCTCTTTCTTATAGAAAGCAAGCCAGATATATATATATATACTATATATTTTTTTTTATATATATTTTTTTTTTTTCTCTTTAACTTCGTTCCATCCGGGTGTCCCTTGACACCTCTCAAGTTTTTATTATTATTATTTTTGTAGATGGCAATAGGATCACTGACTGTACAAATGTGGGTGTACAACTGTGTACACCTCTGCCTACCCCTTCGGGGAATACAGGCGTGATGCTATGTTATTTTATTTTCAGACCCATTTGATTCGAATAATCTTTAATTTCTAATTTACTTACATTTATTTTTATATTTAAGCATATCCTTTTATGGGTTGATGAAGGCTTCATTTATTCGGTCTAGTTTTAAGTCGCATAAAGTTATAAGGCATATTAAAGTTATAAATATTTGTGGAAAAAGTTTATAAGCGCGAGCAGGATGCGAACCTGCAACTCCCAGATAAAGACTCCAGGCGCTCTGACCACTAAGCCACCTCAACCTCTTTTGGTGACGTCATTGCTATCTGTTCAGTCCCTATACAGCAGTTCGGTCACCTGTATAGGGACTGAATAGCAATGACGTTACCAAAAGACGTATTAAAATGTGGACGAAGAATTGAAAGCAGGTAGTGAGCAGAGGTCGAGATGGCTTAGTGGTAAAAACGCCTGATTTTCAGCACACAAAAATCCTCTCATGCGATCGCCACATTTCTTCAAGAGTGCGTGAAGCTACTGAAATCCAAAAACACAAGACTTTCAATCGGGAGGACGGTTTTAAATGATCAGCAACGTGGAATCCAGTGATTAAAATATCAAAACCTCGCTATTTTAAGTCGGTTAAAAATACGGACGCAGTGAGTGTAGTGTGTCGCGGCCTTTATAACAATAGTGAAAACATGGAGGTATTTGAAGAAACATCTACCGCACCCATGACGGAGTAAACTCGCTGCATCAGTCTGCTTGTGACCACGATCAGTGCAACCTGGTCGAAACGTTAAGCGATTCAAAGATATTTGTTGCGCGTTAATTCCTGTTACTATATAGTAATATCATGCAATGCGATAGTTTAAAAGTTAGTACTATAATTTTAAGGTTCGCTAAGCATGCGTTTAATGCTTTTCAAAGATTTATCTGTGTAAGGCATATTATTAATTTATTCTCTAGTAGATAAAAAGTAAGCCGCGAATATGTTTATTTTACATAGGTACGAAATATGATTCAGAATTTTAACATATATTATATTTTATTTTAGAATTAATATTATGAGGATAAATAAAATTATACCAATGTAAATTATGACATATAATTTTATGCGAATTAAAAGCTTTTTAATTAAATTGATGTCTCAATTATTCCAAAGATTTGTCTACTATATCATCTGCATCTATTGCACAAAAGGTACTCTATAAAATTTACGGAAATTGACTAAAGCAAATTTTTGTACATTTTATTCATATTATTAACAAAAAAAATTCGCGTTTGGAATAGGCATGATGACTGATTTTGAAATAGCCTTCTATAATATAGGTACACGTCGACAGTTTCCGAAAAACACATTATCTAAACAATAAACTCTGTTTTGACACAGATTATTTCATTTTAATCTTTCTAATTTGAATTAAGCGCCAAAACGCTCATGGGTGTCATGGCGCCGTTTATAATGAGCTGTGACGTCACGCTTCGTTATCATTTGACAAAAGTTCACGCAAAACCACGGCAGTGATTGACATTCAATTGAGGCGTGACGTCATTCGCTGTAATTGGCGTTTCAGTCAACATGGCCGATTGCAGCATTTTATACTTTAATTATATTGAAAATCTTATTAATCTTAATGTTTTTTTTTAAACTAGGTATATTTTAGATGCCTGTGTACATAAATTTTTTTCTAAAACCATTTATTCTTTGATTCTTTAATACTGTCATTATGCTTATTCTGCTAAACCTCACAATGAAGAAGAAAGGTAAAGCCATAGGAAAACATATTTAGTAATCGTGAAATTGGTTAATTTGTTTCCCATTTCTATTTATAACTTGAACCAAAAAGTAAAATACCGATAATACACGCGATTAATCCGGTTAAAAGTTGTTTTATTATTGAAATTATGTTTTTAATTTATGACTTCCAAATGACCTTTCAATCTATAATTAAATGCCATAATAACTGCGCATTAAATTAACATAACACTAGGTGACGACCTTTGGCGCCTTAATTACTATAATTAAACACACTTGCGGCTCAAAGGAGTCTGATTTTACGTGTTTTTTGATAAAGCGGTTGAAGAAACCTTTTTATTATAATAGTTATTATAATTCCTTAACTGCCTCAATGCTCTAGTGTTCGCAACCACGACTGCGAGGCATGAGGTCGATTCCCAGGTCCGACAAAATATTATTGAGTGTTTCTATTAGAAATTCACAGTAGTAGCCCGGAATTTTGATTTATGCCCAGTCGATGGCAATAGGCTCACCACCATATTATATGAAAAATCTAAATGTGTATATGCCTATCCCTTCGGGGAAAACAGGCGTGATACGCTGAAATAATTTAAATAAACTATTATAATGCCTGTCACCTTAATCGCCCTCCCACCGCGAACGCTGTAAAGTGTTCGAAACGTCAGGAAAAACAATAGCAAATACACGCGATTAAACCGTTTAAAAGTTGTTTTATTTTTATCAAGTCCTTCTTTGGATTTTGGTTACAATATTCCCTTTGATTACTTTGGCAACAGCAACAACACATCGTTTGTTCTCTAATACCGTTTATTTGACACGAAATTCGGTTATTGCAAGCAGTGCAATAACCGAACTTTGTGTCAAATAACCGGTCACAGTTGGCACGGTATTACGGTAAACTTGACAACACGTTGTTATAGTTGGAAACATTGCATTCGAAACTTTGAGAATTACACATGTTTTGGAGTTCGTACTTTTTGTACTTTTTCCATAATTTTCCTTAGTTAAGAAGCTGCCACGTTATTTCTTTGTGGAGTAGGATTTTCCGTAAAAAACAACTGTCTGTGTTTATTTCGGTTACGGCAGCCTATCTCCACGGAAATTAGCTAAGTACGCAGGAGATATTATAGTGATTATTGTTCAACGGTTATTACTCACTAGCATTCTTCGGGATTGCCCGAAGAATGCATGTGAGTAATAACCGTTGAACAATAATTAATATGAATGTGTCTCACGAAAGTAATTATCACGACCTTAGAGAGATCAGGCACAGGACCAACGGCTTTACGTGCTCTCCGAAGCACGCTGGTGTCACACCGCGAACATCGTGACTGCGGGCTGCTACTGAGATTTCCTAACAGAAAAACCCAATAAAAGTTTGCACGACCTGGGAATCGAATCCAGGACCTCATGCTCGCCATTATGATCACTGGAAGAATTACTTAGGCAGTTATTTTACTAGCAGGTATTTTTGTATATGAAGTTTAATTACTGTATATGATTGATTAGTGTATTACAGATAAATCTTTCAAACGCACGCGTAGCGAACTCTCATGTTAAAAAATATTGTGATAAGAAAACTGCGGTCGTAGGCTGGATTCGATTCGGCGCCTCCGAGATAAATACTCCAGACGCTCTGACCGCTAATTCTTCTTCCACATTTTAATACGTCTTTTGGTGACGTCCTCGCTATCTATTCAGTCCCTGTACACTTTCTGTCACTATATACTGTATTAATCAGAAGCCCTTAATAAATAAAGATTTAAGTTAGCTTTGCCTACAATTGCAAAACACCTAGTGATTCGATTTATCTTTTCTGTAATCTAGTTTAGGAAGGAATGGGGAAAACGTAAAAAATCTAGGGCACGCCGTTTCGACGTGATGTCGAAAATGTGAATCCACCCGACTATATATGAAATCGTACATGATAGAGAAACATGAAAGTAAAGAAAGCTCAGAAATTCATACATACATAGTGGTTTCGCTATGGTTGTATAGGTATTTTAATATTTCTCAAGATTTTCCAAGCATCATCAGTAGAAAACATTATTGGATAAACTGGGATGAACACGTGGTACCGCAAAGCGTATTTCTTTATCACCTATATATATGGTCCTAATTTATTAGGTAATTTTCTTTGAAAGGGTTAATAATTATATAAGTCAAATACATTCACGTAAGCTAAGACTTAAATGGATATAACAAATTATTTGTTTTTACCATAGTGCTAGAAACTGCTCCTTGAACGACGAACATTAATAAAAAAACATATTGTAAAATTTTGAATTATGACCTAAATTAATCCTTATCACTTACACATTGACCCCTTATAAGGAAATAACTTAAAAATTAGGACCTTGTATATTTATAAAGATTTTTTACTTTAACAAAAATACTTAAAACATAACATAGCATTACGCCTATATTCCCCAAAGGGGTAAACAGAGGTGTACAAAGTTGTACACCCACATTTCACCAATGCTGTTATTAAGGCCCATGACAATGAGCCTATTGTTATCAACCGGGTACAATGTCACACTCCGGAATGCTACTATGAGTTTCCTAACTGAAAAACCAAATAATACTTTTCCCGACCCGGGATCAAACCGAAAACTTCACGCTCAATAGCCGCGTTTACGACCAGAGTGAGACTTAACCTAACCAGCCTATATTATAACAAGATATACGAATATAATGTGTACTTTCAACAAGCTTCTAAACTGACTAGTTAGATAACCAAAAATTTAATAACTGAATAATATAGCATCACGCCTATATTCCCCGAAGGGGTAGGCAGAGGGGTACATAGTTGTACAACCACATTTCATATTATTAACTCCCGACCGGGTTCAATTCCAAACTCCAGACTACTATCGACAATTTCGTAATAGAAAAAACCGATAACTCCATATTTTTTTTTTAAATAAACTTTGCCCCAGTCTGGGAATTTCTTCGTGTGTTTACAGACACATAATCTCACATTAACGCACACAGCCAGACCCGGAACAATTATCTGTATATCATTCAAATATTTGCTTCGTGCAGGAATCAAACCGGCACGCGGCGCAGCAGTCGGTCTCTCAACCACTGCGCCAACCGTCAAATTTCATTATTCGCTATTAAATTAGGTAATTATTCTTTTTCAATGCCAAAGTTTAGGAACTATTTAGTTATTACTTGATTTATACATGTAAAATAAAACACTATTGAATTTTATACGTCCACGCCATATTCCGCCATTTTTGTTTAACAAAATATCCTCCCATATCTGGTCCTTTTGCCCGTTTATCATTCCTTTGCCCCATTTTTACCCTTTCACCTTGTAATATCCTTAACTTACACTATCCACGAAAATCTAAGGGAAACATGAGGAAACATAATTGAAGACCTACGAAAGGTCCCGAAAGGTTTCGAAAGAATTGTTTTATTAATAAGGAGTGCTAAGGTAACCTTCGTGTTATTTTAGATGTGCACGCGATGTTCTAATTTAGGGTCTCAATCATGGGTTTGATGTAAATAGTGAAATAAATATTATTGGTTTATTTTTATGTCACTATTCATTATTTTTATTTATTTATTTATTTGGATCTCCAACAGAAGATACACAATCACATGCATATATATAAAGTAGGTGAGGTACAAAAACAAGTGTGTTCTTCCAATTACAGGTGACCACATCATTCACTTATAGTCTAGGTAACTGAAAGATTTGACAAATCAAGGACAAAAATAAAAAAATAAATAAAATACATTAAATTAATCAAAAACTTAAAATGTACAAAAAAACACAGTAGTAGATTACAATAAAATCAATAATTAAACAGTTAAAAAGATAGGTCAGTTTATTAATAATAATAATAATATTTTTATTTGACTGCCTCGTTGGTCTAGTGGTCGCAATTGCGACTGCTGAGCATGAGGTTCTGGGTTCGATTCTATTAGGAAATTCTAGATAGCAGTCCGGAGTTTGTAATTGTGCCCGGTAGATGGCAATAGGTTCACCACCTATTACATGGGACTTAATAACAGCATTGGTGAAATGTGGGTGTACAACTAAGTACATCTCTGCCTACCCCTTCGGAGAATATAGGCGTGATGCTATGTTATTTTATATTTTTATTTCTCAGAAGTGTACAATATTTGTTTACAATTGTTTATTAAATAATACATTATTTTTGTATATTAGTTTATTTTAGTATATAGTTATATATGTATTTATTGTATTAGTTTAGTTATATATATTAGTTTATTCTATTGTTGACAATATTTTTTGTAACTATTAGCTCTAGTTTCCTCTTCCTACACACTGTGTCTACTGGGATTTTTAAAACATTTATCCTTTTGCAGGTCTGCTGGTAGAAATTTCTTTTGAAATAAGCAGTACCTTTGTACTAAGTAGCTTTATGACTGTATATTTAAAAACTGTTGTGTGTACATAAATAATAAATAAATAAGGTTTCTAGTGTACATGCACGAAGAGTTTTAGCATATGAAGCCGAACTAGGCGTAGCCTGTATTTCGTATCAGCGCTAGTCCTCCTCGCGAAAACAAGTAACATTACGCTAGAGTGTACCATGTCATGTGTTTTAAATTGTGTAAATGTTCTGAAATAGTTCGTGAAACTTTAATCATGTCCTGATCAAAATATGACGCCAAATTAGCGACACAGTTTGTAATTTGGTGAGTTAATCTAAGTTCCGTCTTGAAGTTGATATATTAAATGATTTTATAACGTTTACATTAGGTTTTATATTTAGGATCTCCTCTGATTTCAAGAACGTCAAAACATTGAAAATTCTATACTGTGCGTTTGTCCGTAGCCACCTTGAATATGCTTCACAAGTTTGGAACCCAAATTATAATGTTCATATTAATCGCCTTGAAAGCATTCAAAGGCGATTTTTAAGGTACACTCAATATAGTTCAAATACCTATCTGTCTAACTACATAAATCGGTGTAAGAAATTTCATATTCTTCCGCTTTATGAGCGTCGAAAAATTGCAGATCTATCGTTCTTATTTAGTGCTATGAACGGATTGTCTGATGTCCCTGAGGTGATTAGCAAAATCGGACTTCGTGTACCGTCTGCCTTTCTTAGGAGATCGCATCTCCTCCATGTACCTGTGGTTAAGACTACATACAGACAGAACTCATATCTTGTAAGGGCATGTCGTACATTTAATATGGAGTGTCGGGAACTCGATCTCGACTTGTTTAGTACCACTATCCAAAAATTAAAAAGGATCCTAACTACTCATTTCTTTGATGTGTGACTTGATATTTCTAGGACTTTCTCCGAGACTATTTTCGTGTTGTACTGTTTACTTTATCTTTAAACATCTAGATATCTTGATTATATTGTACTTAACGCTGTCTATCGAAATATTTTTACTGTATTAACTATAAGTGAAAACTTGTAATTGGCCATCTACTACCTGTTTATTTGCATTGTCAACTATATAGCTGTAAGTTTTCTATAAATAATAAAATAAAATAAAAATAAAAAATGCCTAAATAGGCAGAATGTACAATGATTCTTTATATATCTGTAACACCAATTGTAAACACAAAAACATTCTGTGCAAATAAATGATTACCTTACCTTACCTACCTACCTAACATTTTACCCGACCCGGGAATCGAAACCACTAGACCAACGAGGCAGTAAAATCATGTGCAAGAATATCTAATATCTTTCAACTTAAATAGCAAGATGTGTACTTCTCTTCCATAATAACTACTTACTGACATGATATTTTTTCGGAAGATTCCCTTAAGATTCCTTATTTAATTAATTAGATAGCGTCTCATACCAGATAATTAATAACTTGACACACAAATGAAGCCACGGGCACATTCACGGCTCCCTCGTCCCCCATTTTTAAGTATAAAGCATTATTTAAATTGTGTATAAACGTAAAAACAACGTAATTAATACACTTATTATGTACAGGGAAGGAAGTCACAACACAATCATAATAAATTACACTCGGCATTTATTTTTTTCAGGGTAAAAATGCCGCGAAAATTCTTGCGATTTTCTAAATAAAATAGAACAATATGAAGTGCTAAAGGCTAGGGAAGAAGGGTATATTCAAGCCTAAAGACGTGTACGCACTTTTCAACCCAGAACAGCATGATACAAACGAGGCGTAAGTAAAGGCATAAAATATTTTTCCTTTAATATTCAAGGATCGGAAACATTTCAGAATTAAAAACCTCGACATTTAAGATCAATAAAATTATCTCTATATATTTTTAACAATATTAAGCGTGCTAATTAAATAATATATTGTACTATAATTATATTCTTTCACAAATATTTCACTTAATTATACAACCAATTACCAATTCTACGAGCAAATAAATTAATATTAAACTAACTTAAAATTCTGCTACTAAAGTAAGTAATTTAGTTGCAGATCTTTGAAAAAAAAAATACAATAAAAAAATATCGCTAATGGCCTTTCTCATTCGGTATATATTCATGTTAATTATTGTTCACCGATTACTACTCATATGCATTTTCCCGATTGCCTGATTAGTTTCGAACTCGAACGGAGTTAGTCATGAATGAGCTGTGCCCGCGACGTCGCGAGTTAAACATATATCATACAAAAATATTTGTTAAAGTTAAATAATAATCAACCCGAGGGTTGTATTTCTCTTCTCAGTGTGTTGACGGCCTTATGCAAAGGTCGGGGTACAATCTGAGAACAAATGTGTTGCCCTCATTGAAATATTTGAGATTGCATGTGGAGTACCCCATGTTGGGTAGGACATTTTTTCTGCTTATTTGAATATATTTGGGGGTCTGAAATGGAAAATCTTGGGTGTTATGTCGATGTGAAGATATGGGTGTGCCTAACTGTCATGTGGTATCGGCAAAATGTGGTCCTTTCAAGGCTTTTATTCTAAAAGCGATGGGAACCCGCCGGTAGTGAATGTATCAATCACCTGGCGTTTTTTGAGATACCAATCTTTGTGCAATCTGGGATTTATTTAGTATGTTAAAGTTACATACTACCATGATAAATAGATTTTGTTATTTACTTACTTCAATGGGCCTGACGTCCCGAAAGCGAAAACAAATTTACTCTTAAATAATTATATTATAAAGTTATAATATTAAATAGAAAAATAATACGGTCGTGAGCAGAATTCGAACTTGCGCCTACTAGGTCGAGGATCCCGGGAGAGGTCGAGATGGCTTAGTTGTCAGAGCGCCTGGAGTATTTATCCGGGAGGCGCAAGTTCGGATCCTGCTCACAACCGTATTCTTTTTCCACTTAATATTATAACTTTAGAGTTCGCTAAGCCTGCGTTAATGTTTTTCAAAGATTTATCTTTAATTATATTATAATTATATCAAATAACAATTAAATTAATAATAAAAAATCTGGAGTCTATTATGTAAGAGTGCTTCCAATTGAGATGATTGTGACGTAGAGAATAGGGAATGGGCGAGTATCCAGCAATAATATAATTATTCAGCGCGACATCGCTGCGACTTTGTAACGAAGTCGCGGACTTAGCTAGTGCTACATAAAAAGTCCTACGTCTTAAAATAAATCTTTTTCAGCATGTGTGTGAGAGAAAGTGTCAAGAAAGAAAAATAAACATAACATAGCATCACGCCTATATTCCCCGAAGGGGTAGGCAGAGGTGTACATACACAGTTGTACACCCACATTACACCAATGCTGTTATTAAGACCCATGTTGGTGATGAGCCTATTGCCATCAACCGGACACAATTCCAAACTCGAGGCTTCTACTAAGAATTTTCTAACAGAAAAACTCAATAACACTTTGCCCGACCCGGGAATCGAACCAAAGACTTCCTGCTCGACAGTCGCGCTTGGGACCACTAGACCAACGAGGCGGCAAGAAAAAATATCCAGAAAGTACTGCTATGTTTATGTCTTCCTATAAATACTCTTAACAAAAACCGTTTTCAACGAGCGCCGTCTATAGTACGACGGAATGTCCGCCTCCTATGCTAATTTCTACAGGTTCGATTTCATTATTGGACCAACTTTTTACATGGCCTAGATTTCCTTATTCTGAAACCTAGATTTTTAGCTAAAGCTAAGCTTTAGACGTTTTTATTAACGTAGGTATTGTTTTAAGTACTCGTGAACTACAAAATGCCTCGTGTTTTGATCCTTTGGTACAGACGGTTTTTGGTTTATAACAAAACTTAGCATCAAGCCTGTATTCCTCAAAGGGATAGGCAGAGGCAGCTCACAGTTTTACACCCACATTTCACCAATGCTGTTATTAAGACCTATGTCAAATTTATAGTTAGCAATCGCCATCTACCGGCGCAATCCTAAACACCGAGCTGCACTCCTCGACATTTTTTTTACCTTTTTCTTCTTGTATTGAAGAGCCATCATGGCCGCTGTGCCGGAGTCCCACCGACTAAAACAACACTTTCCTCCACTAACCTTTAGCGGGCTCCAATTTTTTTTAATGTTTAGTCTTGGTATAATGCCTACCTATATTAAGATAACAATGTAATTTGCTCATATATATTGATATTTTTTATACATTTTAAGTTTTATATTTTTTTGTTCGGCGTCTTACAACTTAGTGAGACGATGAGTGTAGTAAATCTGTAAATGATTGCTAAATACATATTGCCAGGCGTCTCCTTAAGACGAATACAAGGGGACTTGAAATTTAATACACACGAACAACGACACGGTACCTCAGTTGGTAGAACGAAGACACGTAATGATCGCGGGTTGAAGTCCCGTTCGTGTAAATTTTTACAATGTTTCCTTGAAAAATAGTAATGTTATTTGCTACTAATAGGGTCATGTACTTATAAGTTAAGCCTAATGCCGTGTACGTGTGTGTTGACCTATAACTGTGTGTACGTTGTACAATCTATCTATATTATATATAAATCAATTGCTGTTCGTTGGTCTCGCTAAAACTCGAGAACGGCTGGGCCGATTTAGCTGATTTTGGTTTTGAAATGTTTGTCGTAGTCCAGGGAAGGTTTAAACGGTGAGAAAATGTAGAAAAATTGCTAGGAAGATAGTAAAATCAAACAATTTCATTTGCCCATATACCTAAACTGTTCTATCTACTTTCCTGTCAAACATTTGACATTCGAGGTGATACGAAGTACACCGGGTCATCTAGTAAATAAATAAATAAGTAAGTAATTTCACAACAGCATTCAGCAACAAAACTCGAACCCCGAACCTCACTCAATTACCGACCACAACCTTACACTAAATCAAATGAGGGGGTCTCTAAAACCACTTACCATTATAAAGCTATAACAGTGTGATTGCAGCGTCAGTACGGAGAAGCCATTACAAATTTGTTAGCTGAGCCCACAGCGAGACGCCTTCAATAATTTGATTTGAATTAAGTAGTTTGATGCCGCCAGCATGGCACTGGAGGCCCAACATCATTTCTGAGTTCTTGTTAAGTAAATTTTAATAGAGATGGATAACTCAGCAAAATTCATTGCGTCAACTCAGTAACACTAGCGCTGCTCACTGCGCCGGGTCTTTGAGTTAACTCAAAATTGCAGCCATGGCGCAGTTAAGTGCATCGTGCCTTACGCTCTTAGGCATCAAGCTGCGTATGTACTACGTTAGCGCAGCTATTGAGTGAGAGAATGAACGAGAGAGGTAAGCTCACTGATGTGTTGACTGTACTGATCACAGAGTACGTTATATACTACGAGACCTCGTTGGTCTCGTGATCGCAAGCGCAGCTGCTGAGCGTGAGGTCCTGGGTTCCATTCCCGGGTCGGGCAAAGTGTTATTGGGTTTTTCTGTTAGAAAATTCTCAGTAACAGCCCGGAGTCAGGAAGTTGGTGGTGTGACAACCCCGTGCTTCGGAGAGCACGTAAAACCGTCGGTCCTGCGCCTCATCTCTCTTCGGTCGTGTCGGATTGCCGTCCCATCGGAATATGAGAGTGAAGGAAGAGGGAGTGCACTTGTGTTTGCGCATACACATGTGCACTATAATATCTCCTATGTACTTGGCTAATCTCCGTGGAGATAGGCCGCCGTGACCTAAATACGGTCAGGAGGAGTATTATTACGTTATATATATGCGTATAGAGTCATCAGCATCTATCTCATTGATGCGCTGTGCGTCAACACTTTTCAAACAAATAAGTCAACTCAACCGGCGCAGTGAACTCAGTTAACGCAATTGCGCGGCGCAGCGCTGTGTTGCTCATCTCTAAATTTTAATCTGTACCTATGGAGAGTACTAGAGGCCCAAGTCTGCTTCTTCTTCTTATTCTGTGGTTGATGAAAAACCTAGTGTCAGATTTTAAACCGCCCGTAGGTCTCTGACGCCGAGAACATCTCTCAGGTGTGCTGATTTCTTGACGATGTTTTCCTTCACCATTTCAAACAGATAATTAATTTCATTACATTATACAAGACGTGTTAAAATGTGAAAGAAAAATTCGAAGTAGTGAGCAGAGGTCGAAATGGTTCAGTGATCAGGGCCTAGAGTATTATTTATTCGGGAGGCGCATATTCGAATCCTGCTGACGATAGTATTTTTATATAATGATATTTTTTATATATGTTGACGCCATGGAATACCTATATATCTGCCTAGCCTTTGCCCAATTACATTGGGGTCGGCTTCCAGTCAAACCAGTATTTTACGTTGACGCCATGGAATGCAAATATTAATTAAAAATATTCAAGGAAACATAAAAAAAAATTGGATGCGTAAATTATTGCTAAATAAATATCGCCAGGCGTCTCCTTAAGAAGAATACAATGATACTTGGAATTCGGAAATAATATCCCAATCGATTCGGACAACGACAAGGTAGCTCAGTTGATAGAGTGATGACACGGAATGCCTTAACATTCCGTGTCATCACTCTATCTGTACTGAGCTAAGTTGATAAGAATCGCTAGTTAAAGCCCCGTGCTTTACTATTATTTTTCAATGTTTCCTTGAAAGAACGTATTTCTCTTTTTTTCTTTTTGATGTATTAAGTTTTACTGATTATTCTGTTTTTCTGTACCTGTGTTTCACTATGTGGGAAAAAATATATCTTTCTTTTCACATAAATGTAAAACTTCAGTGCTGTGTTATGTTTTGATGGCAAAAATAATGGTCGTTTAACAACATAACCGCTGTAGAGGTCAAGGATAAGGTCACGGTAAGGGCTTTCTTCAACAGCATGCTAATGAGCTGATTTGGTTAGTGTAGAATTTAGACCTTCAAAAAATATTTATAAATGTATTGACGCTTTTAATATTTTGTTAAAGATGATTTATGATGTTAGGAGTGATTATGAAGAATTTTGCTGAAAGAAGTATTTTTATATTTTTTATTTAGTATTTTCACGATTAGAGCTAGATAGAAGGAGACCGTATTAGTAGCGGTTACCACCGACAACAGCATTCCCAATTAGGGTTGACGTCAGGCAGGCGGCTGGTCATAAAACATAGTCAACATTTTAGCAGCATTCCAGTGCAAGCATTCCAGTACACCGACCTCAAATAAATTGTGATAAGGGCAGGGATGATGATTTAATATTTTCACGAATTAACTATAATATTATGTTTTTTCATCACGGAGGTGCTCGTGGCTAATTACCAACCGCACAAATCAATCGATCAAGGTTAAGCTAAGCTTATCGCGGTTGATCTGTGGATGGGTGACCATCATTTCTGAGACCGTCTGTGCCTTGGCAAGCACGTTATACCACAGAGCCCAGTTACTAACATAAGATAGAAATATGACAGTCGTTACGGATAGTCTGATGCCTGAAAGTCTGACAACCAGTCTTATTTCAAGATATCATGTTACCCAATGAATGGGTTGTGAAGGTCATATAGGAAAAATAAAAGACGATACATAAAAAAATATTTCTAATTTCTTTAACAAAAGAAAATCCATCAATACTTTACACAATAGCCGATACTGAAAAACATTTTATATGTAAAAGCAGTTTTCTTTACAAACCTATTTAGATAGCCTGAAAGCAATTGTAAGCGGACACCACAACTCCTGCCGTTAAGTCAGAAATGGCTTTAAAGTGGGGGGAGTGGGGAGTACAGTGGTTCCATTATAAACTTGCTAATGTAAGTCCTTACAGCCGCAAGGATATAATGTATATCCTGCCAAGGGCGTGTGCCAAAAATGACGGAGAGTTCCGTACACATTTTTTTTTAAACCTGTGCTTGGTGGTCTTCGTGAGAATTGCTGAAGATTGAACGCAGTGTCGAAAAAAGGAAAGAACCACTTAACTACAACCCCTTTGTTGTAGTGATGTTAGAAATAAGAAAATATAAAAAAGGCTGAAAAAAGAGCATCTTCTTTTTATCGGCTTCGTTGCAGCATGAGGTCTCGGGTTTGACTCCCTGGTCGCCAAATTATAATTGAGTTTTTCTATAAGAAAATTCTCAGTAGCAGCCCGGAGTTTGGCAATGTACCCGGTGGATGGCTGACGGAAGCTCACCACCTATTACATGGGACTTACTAACAGCATTAGTGAAATGTGGGTGAACAATTAATTGTGTACACCTCTGCCTACCCCCTCAGGGAATACAGACGTGATGCTGTGTTATGTTAAAAATGTTCAAATACTATTTATTTTATGCTTCATAAATAATAGTCCTTTGTCACTACGGTACCCTAAAAACGAGACAAGAGTAAAGTGTTACGATAATGTAAAATAAGACACTCTATGCAGAAAGTTTTACTATAACAAGGTGGATTTCTTAACCTACCTATAGATATGTATTTCACCATAAGCTAAAAAAACATATTCTACAAATAAACCTGAAGAGTTATTGTTTTAACGCGCTAATCTTTGAAACTACCAGTTGGATTTGAACAATCATTTGATATCCAAATATTTAAGAAAGGTTATAAAAGGCTATTTGACATCACGTTACATTTCATAGTTGCCGAGAAAAAAGAGAAACAGAACCCGCGCGGGACAACTTATATTACAAAACAAGACGAAATTTATTAAAAAAGTAAAAAGCACTCTTGCCTTTTTTAAATCATACACCCTATATTACCCGTATGCCTATATTACCCGGGATAATGTAAGCATTCTAACGATACCCCATACATCGAAATTGGTTCAAGCGTTTAGAAGTTATAGAGGGATAAAAAACTCACAAACATACATACTTACTTACATACCCTAAAAACATAACACTCCTTTTTGGGCAGTCGTGTAATAAGTTCTTGGTTGAATTTTTTTGAGGTTCAGGCATTAAAATTAACGCTATATTAAGCCGAATCCTTTAATCATTAAAATTCCTCTCACCTAAATCTGGCATGATCAAAGGACCAAACCAAACCCTAAACCTATCAAACCCAACTAGACAATTAGTTTCGGACCTACGTCCAGACAACTTTAAATTAGCAACAATGTCTCTAAACATAACCCCATAATTGAAAAACGGGGCTTAAAACTAACCCTTCCGTAGCTAAATACAGGCTAAGCTGGTCCTTTGAACCGCCAGCAATTTCTCAAACGAAATTGGTCTTTTGGACCCGAATTCCCAATTGAGTCAACCCTAATCTACTGAGACGTTATAACTGCGTTAGAGTATCTAATTTGAATTCAGCCGAGCTAGGCCGCAGTCAGATCTGACGGCCAATAAATCAGTTATTAAATTGTTTACCAACAATTAATATCAGGAATATTTTGTTACTAAATAATTTGATTTGTTGCATCTATCAGTATTATTGTAAAATAACTTTCGTGAGACATATTCATGTCAATTATCACTATCACTCACGTGATTTTTTCGGAATTGTCCGACTACTTTCGCACTCGAATGGACCCTTAGTCATGAGCAGAGATATTCACAGCTGTACCACCTACATTTCACCAATGCTCTTATTAAGTCCCATGTAATAGGTGGTGAGCCTATTGTCATCTACCGAGCACAATTCCAAACTCCAAACTGCTTGTAATTAATCGATCAATTTCTACGTATTGACTATGAACTATTGAAATGTAGTTTAGCCTAGTTCTTGTCGAAACTAGTACCTATATCAGAACACCCCTTTAGTTTGGTAAATATGTTACAGAAACCGTCTACTAGTGGTTAACGCGAGTTGATGAACGAAAAAGTTTTATTGGATATAAACCTAAGCCGAAATTAACTTTAAATTAGTTCAATTACGGTGTGGTTTCGTTGGACCCTCTTGTTACTATTTACGTAACCCGTTTTCATTACATAGTCACTTTATAGTGTTCTAGTTAATTGATTTTTATACCTTTCTTAGATAAACAAGACTTAAGGCGTCTAGTTTCTAAACTAAGCTAAGATAAATAAATATTTTTGTATAAAGACTTTCGTGAGACATATTCATATCAATTAATGTTCACCGGTTACTACTCACGTGCATTATTTGGCGATGTCGCGAGTGAAATCGCCGTTTGACTCGCGACATGGCCGCGGGCTCAGCTCATGCACGTGAGTAGTAACCGGTGAACATTAATTGATATACATAAATAAATATTACTATTAATAAATTAAATAAATATTACTCAGCACGTGCTTTTGCTACTTTCCATTATAAAGTCATGCAATACTTGTTTGATATTATTTTTGTAGAGATATACTTTTCATTATACTTTTTAAGACACTTTCTTAAGGAGGTGTTCCGTATTCGGCTTCTTTTTATTTAAAATTATAAATTTTTGTGGAAAAAGAATAGCCGAGAAAGCTAAGAGGTCGAGATGGCTTAGCGGTCAGAACGCCTGGAGTATTTATCCGTGAAGCGCAGATTCTAATCTTGCTCACGACCGTATTATTTTTCCACAAACATTTATAATTTTAGAGTTCGCTATAATATTTAGTACACAATATGTTCGCCTTTTGCTACTTATTTGAATGGTTTTTATGTCATGGTTGTAGTTGGTTAGGTGAAAGGGTTTGTCTAGTAAAGTATAATGCTTCTAAATTTACTAGAAAATACAGATTAATCACTCAAACGCATTAACAGATGTGGAGCATTTTTTACCACAAAAAATTATAACTTTACTATATGATAATTATTCTTTTTTGAAGTCGTTTTTTCACATTTCAATAAACGTATTTTTTCTGAAACAGTCTGATGCGACAGTTATTTTGGTATAGAGAAGATTAGAAGTTCAGTAGTATGCATACCCACATAAATTGCTACATAGTTTAGCAACACAACTAAACTACCAAGTAACTATTCAGTTAGAGGCCTTACATATGCATCTTCAACGTGACTTAAGAAAATCGATCGGTAACACTCTCGGCCGCGAAAATACTGAAGCACTAACACGGCTCCACCCGCGTAAATGATTGCTATAAAATAAAGCTAAAGTACGTATGTAATCATTTATAACGTACAAAACTAAAGCCAAGGTTCATTAACACTACTGAGCACGTGCTTTATTAGCATTATTATAACCAAAAAAATATAAAGCTAAGATAAATAAACATTAGTGAGCACGTGCTTAATTAACATTATTCCTGTCAATGTACCAAAACTTTCAAACTATAAGCGCAAGATAAATAAAGCAAATATTTGCAAATAACGTATCTATACGTTACAATTATATATTTTTCTGTTAAAAAAGTCTCAGTAGCAGCCCGGAGTTTGGAATTATGCCCGGTATATGACAATAGGCTCACCACCACATGGCACATGATAACAGCATTAGTGAAATTTAGGTGGTACAACTGTGTACATCTCTGCCCACGCTTTCGAGGAATACAGAAGTGATGCTATGAATGTATGAACGAAGATAAAGGAGCGACGTTGAATACTGCTATCTATATATTATAGCACGGCTGCAAACAAAATGCGGACGTTCTCAAAACAGGACAGGTCAGGAGCTACCTAAATCGACGAGTATGTATGAAGAGGTTAATGAACTTAGATGAAGCGAAAGAGTTGTGACAGGATCGTAGCAAATCCGGACAGCAGATGTCACCACTGTGGAGGCTGCCGCGAAGACACGGCGCAGCATACCCTCAAGCAATGCTCTGCCTGGGAAGAGCAGCGCCGTGTCTTAATCGCTGAAGTGGGGGGTGATCTCTCGCTCCCGGCCGTGGTTCAAACTATGGTCGAGAGCGAGAGCTCATGGCAAGCTGTCGCCACCTTCTGTGAGGATGTAATCTCACAGAAGGAAGCAGCGGAAAGGGAGAGGGAAATCACCTCTACCCTACCTATCCGCTCCCGGAACACGGCGGAGTTTTTAGTGGGTGAGAGCCCCACATACCCACATCGCTTCCCCGAGCGGTGTGGCATGCGGTAGGCACATTTTCTCCGCCAGCAAAAAAAAAAAAAAAAAGAGTCGTAGCAAATGGAAATCGATAGTCTCTGCCTAATAGGAAACAGGCGTCTTTTTTTTGTATGGCATCTCGCAGTTCAACCTAGGAGGTTGTCACTGCTTAACCGGGCTTTCCTGTGGTTGCCTTAATAATTTTAAGGCCCCCAGCCAGGGCATTCACCTTATAAATTAAGCGACAACACGCTAAGGGCACCACGCTAAGGGTACGAGCCTCGGCTTAGGGCGCGCTGGTGCGAGGACAGCAAGGGACTGGCTGGATCGGATTCAGGAAACAGGCGTGATTGAATCTATGTATTTATTTATTTATTTAATCTTTTGTGTACAATACAATACAAAAGCGGTATTAATGCCATAGGCATTGTCTGCTATACAACCTTAAGGTGATGCAGAGACAAAATATGGTAGATGCACCAGCAGTTATGAGAATTAAGAGAAGTAGATCAATAAAATTATAAATTAAACATACACTTAAGAGATAGTTATATAAATTAATAATAAATCCATATAAAATACATATTATAATATAATATAATATACTCCCAACCGTATTTTGGTCACGGCAGCCTATCTCCGGGGAGATTAGCTAAGTACGCTTTACGCAAGTACGATTAGGTGGTGCACAAGTGTATGCGCAAACACTGGTGCACTTCCTCTTCCTTCACTCTCATATTCCGATGGGACGGCAATCCAACACGACCGGAGAGAGATCAGATCGCAGGACCGACGGCTTTACGTGCTCTCCGAAGCACGGGGGTGTCACACCACCAACTTCCTAACTCCGAGCTGTTACTGAGAATTACCAACGAGGCAGTCATATATATATTATAATATATGTATGTACGGAGTAAACTAGAGTTTATATAAAATGTTACGCCTAGCAAACCAATTTCACACCACTTTTGAAAACTACAATGCAGAACGATGAAAATATAAGTGATTCCTTAGAATTCATTAAACTTGTATTGAAGGTCACCTTGAGATTGATAGCCGGTCTAATCACATCATATAATATTCTATTTATTATTGACCTTTCCAATTTCTAGGCTGGCGTGACTTTAAGATATTTATTATAGTGAGTGTGGCGCCCAGTAATAAACGGGCAGCCAAATCCCGTAATAGATATTTGGGGAGTAATTGGAATGCGGCTCAAAGGACCATTTTGTATAATTTTACAGATTTGTTTAGGTAATTCGAATTATGCAAATATGTTTAGTATAGTAACCAATTTTTAGGAACATAAGGATTTATTAATATTTTGTTCGACGGTTATTACTCACGTGCATTCTTCGGGATTGTCCGCTTAGTTTCGAATTAGAGTGGAATCCCGAAGAATTCACGTTTGTTTCACCGTTGAAGATATTAATATCAATTTGTCTAACGAGGTTACAAAGATATTTGGGGCTGAGTTGCCCGCGTCCGTAGGAGTGTCTAAGGCTTCGGCCGCGGCTAGTTACCACCCATCGGGCGAAGCCATGCCGTGACCTAGTCGTGTTTTGGGATGTAGTCCGGTGCAACCGTTGTGGAAGACGGGTCTGTGCAGTTGCATCAACTCCCTAACTATCGTCCTCCCCAAATCTATCCACTGTACTTAGAGTGAATAGATTTATTCTGGATATGTGATGATACGTGCACCATCCTCGGCCACACTGTCGCTTACCATCAGGCGAGTTGGTGGCCAAAGGTAGATTCATTAAAAAAATATATATATAGATTAAAATTTTATAATAAATCCCAATATTCACATATTATTTAAAATTACCTCGTTGGTATAGTGATCCTAGCCGTGACTGCTGATTATGAGCTCATGGGTTTGATTCCCAGGCCGGTATTCCATATTATAAGGTTTTTCTGTTAAGAAACTCTCAGTATAGGCCTGGAGTTTAGAACTGTGCCCGGTAGATGGCAATAGGCTCACCATGGGACCACATGGGACTTAATAACACCATTGGTGAAATGTGGTTGAACAACTGTGTGCACCTCTGCCTACCACTTTGGGGAACACAAGCGTGATGCTACGTTATATTATTGTATGTAAATTTTAATTATGTCCATTAATACCATTTTGGTGAAAACGCGTCGACGTTATGAATCAGAATAACAAAACCGAAACCTAGACGGTTTTATAGTCGAACTCTGTAATAAAAACCGATTTTTATGGCTGAACTTATTAAAGTTAACCGAGTAACAAGCAGTTATGCCAAAAAAGTTATAGTTAAGTACTACTTAACTTGCACTTTACTTGTTTCCTAGAAAAATAGTACCTCGTTGGTCTAGTGGTCGCAAGCGCGGCTGCTGAGCGTGAAGTCCTGGGTTGGATTCCCAGGTCGGACAAAATGTTATTGGGTTTTCCTGTTAGGAAATTCTCAGTAGTAGCCCGGAGTTTGGAAGTTGGTGATATGTTAACTGACGTTGAAACTAAAAACTGTAAAATAAAATAAATTGTTATTAAACAAAAATCGCGACCCCACTGGAACAAAAATATTTTAAATCTATAACATGCAGTCGGAGGGATATTCTACGGTCGTCGTTCATTAAATCGTAAATGCCTTCGACTGAAAGTTATATTTTTTAGAAAAGTATATTCGTTTCTCTAATTTCATCTTGTTTCCCTCTTTTCAATGCAGTCGAGTTTTTAATAATACTCCTTCCGACTGTATTTCGGTCACGGCAGCCTATCTCCGCGGAGATTAGCCAAGTACGCAAGAGATATTATAGTGCATAAGTGTATGCGCAAACACAAGTGCACTCCCTCTTCCTTCACTCTCATATTCCGATGAGACGGCAATCCGACACGACCGAAAAGAGATTAGGAGCAATACCGACGGCTTTACGTGCTCTCCGAAGCACGGGGGAGTCGCACCGCCAACTTCCTGACACCGGGCTGCTACGGAGAATTTAATTTTAACAGAAAAGCTCAATAACACTTTGGCCGACCCGAGAATCGAACCCAGGACCTCACGCTCAGCAGCCGCGCTTGCGACCACTAATAATAATTTATCAGTATTTTTTATCAAGTTCCTCTATTCCCCACAACCATCACAATCATACCATTACTTAACTATAACTTAGCAATAACACAAGCATACGCGTAAATGAAACAGTCGACTAATCTCTGGTTAAAATTAAGCACTAAACTTAGATTAAGCAACCTGCTCACGGCCGCAGCCAATCGAGATTTACGCCCCAAGTTACAACGTACTTAAGTTAACAAGTGTACAGGTATGCAGTAACTTATGTAAGACTTCGCCGCAGTATTATGAAAAACGGTTAAGTTAAAGGTAGATTAATAATATCTTACGTAAAACAACGACGTCAGGAAAAACAGAAGCCTGCAAATAATCAAGTTAAAAGTTGTTTTATTATAAAGTAATTTTAAGGGGGCTGAGTTGCCCGCGTCCGTAGGAGTGCACCCTTAAAATAGAATTCCTACACGTGGCCCTGGGTGTGGCAAAACAGGCAACAGACCGCTGTTGGACGGCTTCGGCCACGGCTGGTTACCACCCAACGGACGAAGCCATGCCGTCAAGCGACCTAGTCAAGTTTCGGGATGTAGCCCGGTGCAACCGTTCTGTGAGACGAGTCTGGGCAGTTGCATCAACTCCCCAACTATCGTTCTCCCAAAATCTATCCACTCTACTTGGAGTGAATAGATTTATTCTGGATATATGTGCTCCATCCTCGGCCACACTATCAGGCGAGTTGGAGGCCAAATGTAGATACAGTTTCGATAAAATAAAACCCGTAGCATCAACACATAACTAACAATAACTTTATTATCTGTGGTAGTAAATAATACTTGTACAAAACAACAAAACTACGTAGCTATATTTGAGTGGCCACTTTGTCATCTAGTTGAAAGCTTCCTGTAGGCCTGGCGCGCTCACTGAAGCATACTTCACTGCTTTGGCAACGTGGCAACACAAATAATATTATTATTATAGGTTTATAATAAAATAATATAAATGTAGGTTAATAGTTATATTTGAATATTTTTTTTGTACTATTGTATAGTGTTTTAGCTGCGTAAAAATATTATTTGAAATCGGTATTTATTGTGTATTTTTACATATTTATTGTATTTTTGTAAGTACATTATGTCAAAGACTGCTTCGTTGGTCTAGTAGTCCCAAGCACGACTGCTGAACATGATGTTTCGAGTTTTATTCCCGAGTTGGGCAAAGTGTTATCGAGTTTTTCTGTTAGTAATTTCTAAAAAACCGCCAGAAGTAGAAAGTAATTTTTGACTAAATAAAATTATCGTTAAAGCAATGTTCGGTAGTATATAGTAATATCTTAGGTTTGCGCGATCACTACACATTATAATAAAACAACTTTTAACCGGATTAATCGCCTGTATTATTGGGTTTTTGTTTTTCCTGACGTTTCGAACACTTTGCAGCGTTCGTGGTCGCAGGAGGTCCTCCTGCGACCACGAACTGTTTTATTATAATGCAATGTTCGGTACTTATTATTTATAAACTTTACTAAAGTAATATGGAACTCTCGTTGCACGAGTCCAACTTGCACTTGCCCCTATAATTTTTAAGTCGCTATTGGTAGAAACATCGTAAATCGATGTTTCTACCAATAGCGTAAAATATAAATTGTGCCGAGACCTTCTATCGAATCTGGGGCATTCTCGCATCAACGCTCGCCGCGCACGGACGTGTTACTCCGCGTAATTCGCTCGTGTTGTGTCAGTGATCGTTGTCGCTACGCTCTGCCGTAGCATTCTCCGTAGCTGCTCGCTAGCTACGCCACTACAATTCAAAAGTTGCCTCTTTCGAGGCGGCGGCTGATATCTGTCTTTTTCAAAGTACAGTCAAAACGTGTGTTGTGTAAATTCCCCTTCTGGGAAAATCCACAGTTTCGTGGTTCTCGGTGGAAACCTCACGGTGTCAACGAAACCGAGAGGGTGTGGACCCGATACACCCAGCTGAAGCCCCTTCAGGGTTAAGCTACAAATCGGACGGGAGCTAGAACAACCGGCCTTGGGGGATCTCCTAGTCGACTCTAGCTCTGGTTTCCCTTACAGCAACACACCTAGTGTCGGTCGGGTGTGTCTACACCCTTCGCACTAGACTGGTTCAGGGCCCCGTACGCACATTAAGACTGGCGACGGGTAAAAAGCAAGCTTAGGGCTCACCATTAGGTCACTCACCTCCCTGCCTATACCCGGCGGGGAGGGTTACGCATCCCCGGGCTATCCTCCCGGGGAGTTAGGCCTGTTAGGCGAAAATTTAGAGTTATAGTGATATAGTTAAATTAATTTCTTTTTAATATGGACGCGCTTCTCGCGTTCGTTAAAATCATAGTCAGGGACCCCGACATTCAACGTCGGTACGGTACCCAAATTGCCGACCTGCAGCATGTCAACCCCGCAATAATTTGCGCAGATAGCCCTCTCTCTCCGCCGCCCGCTAAAATAGGTATACCATGCCTCGCATCCTTGCCCATCATCGACCCTCTCGTAGAGGCTCCCTCTACTTCGGCCATCGCGCCTCCTACGACCGCCGTCACTGTCTCGGAAGACATGGACGTGTGCGTCAACCCCTCTCCCTGTCTCTCGGATGCCACTGCCTCCGACTCCGAGACTAGCTCGTCCTCTCCCTCCTCCTCCTCCTCCGAAGACGACTACATCCAGGTCGGCAAAGGAGGCAAGAGGAAGAAGGGGAAAACTTCCGCCCCGGCCAGCAAGGCCAAAAAACCTGTAGCGCCCCCCGCCCCCTCCCCCGCCCCCTCCCCCGCCCCCGCGACTACCGCCACCCCCGCCCCCCCTCCCCCGCGACTATCGCACCCCTCTCCCCCGCCCCCTCTCAGACCAACCCCCCCCTCAGCCCCTCCGGCGCCACTTCGAGCTCTAAGAAGCTTAAATCCCCTCCCCCGCTCTACATTCATGACAAGTCCAAATGGACTGCCATCTCAAAGATGTGTGTTGATCGCAGGATCAACTACACCAGTGCCTGTGCTACTCAGCAAGGCATTAAAGTCAAAGTCCCCTCCACAACCGATTATAGGGAACTCACCAAGGCCCTTAAGGCCAGGGACGTGTCGTTTCACACGTACTCTCTCCCCGAGGAGAAATCTACCAGGGTCGTCATAAGACGCATCCCGAAAGAAATCCCAACAGAGGACATCCTCAGCGACCTTCAGTCGCAGAGAGTCCCAGTATCCCAGGTGCACCGGATGCACCGACCCAGAGGTGGGGCCGCCTACGACATGGTGCTAGTCGTATGCGATCCTACCGAAGGACACCACCCTATCTTCCAGGTCAAAGCGATCTGTAGCCTTTCCGGCATCATTATAGAGAAGCCTTATAAAACAGGCGTAATAGGGCAATGTCACCGTTGCCAATTATACGGTCACGCTCAGACCAACTGTTTCGCCACACCTAGATGCGTCAAGTGTCTAGGTGACCACGGCACCGTAGACTGTCCCCGACCCAAAGATCGCGCAGTCTGCACCGACCCTCCCAGTTGTGTGCTCTGCGGCGAAGCCGGTCACCCCGCAAACTATCGCGGCTGCCCTAAGGCACCGAAATCAACCTCGCCCAAGCTCGTGAAGCGGGCCAACGCCCGTCAACAAAGGGAAAGCCCTTCGGTGGCGATCCCCTCTTCTCAACTCCCCGCCCGCCTCAGCCCTCAGAGACCCAGTCCGTGGGCTCCCCTCAACAACCTCCAACAACAACGAGCTTTCCCAGCTCTCAAAACCACCTCTACGCCCACGATCGCAGCCCTAATGGCCTCGCCCATAGCTGCGCCCCCCTCTCTATCGCCTCCGACTAACGCGTCCGTACCGGCTAACGCCGCCGCCTCTCTACCGGTCGTAAACGACGACCTCGCGTTTGACCCCGCGGTCGTCATCCTCAGCACATTCAGCGTATTCTCTTCGGATAACGCTCACGCTATGGCCAGGGACATCATCGCCTGCAAAGGCGACCCTATGAAGCTACTCATGGTGTACAACACCTTTCCCAAGATTACGCAAGCCCTGCGCAATCTAGCTCACAACAAATAAAATATAAAATCTTTAATGGATAATAGGAACCTATGTAGAACCAAACCGCGCTCCCTAAAAATAGGTTTCTTCAACGCTAACGGCATCACCAAACAACGCGACGAAATAACCACGTTCCTCCGCGACCACCAATTAGACGTTCTCCTCGTACAGGAAACGTTCTTAAAACCTCACCGTCGGGACCCGAATATCGCCAACTACCGTATAGTTAGGAACGATAGAACTAGATGTCACATGGGCGGCACCCTTATTTATTACCGCAAAACGCTCCACTGCATCCCGTTAGACCCACCTCCTCTCTCACTTTTCGAGGTATCGATCTGTCGGCTAGCCATGACCGGTCACCAACCCATCACTATCGTCTCTTCCTACATCCCTCCCGCCGCCACCGATGTGGGGGAAAAACGCGAAATCCTATCCCACGACCTTACTGCCCTCCTCGGCTTGAGTGACTCCGTTATCATAGCGGGCGATCTCAATGCCAAACATCCCGCTTGGAACAGTAATACGACGACCGCGAGAGGCAGGCAACTGTTCGGCCTGTGTGCCACTCTCAACTTCGACATTATTGCTCCGATGCATCCCACCCACTATCCGCACAACACCGCGCACCTTCCCGATATTCTCGATGTGGCGCTTCTAAAGAACGTAAACCTTCGTTTACAGTCTATAGAGACGCTACACGAGCTCAACTCCGACCATCGTCCCGTGATCATGGCACTGGCACCTCGCTCGGGGCCCTCTGATCCCTCCCGACCCCCTCCCACCCAAACGATCACGGACTGGAAGAAAGTAAGCGAAAGCCTACAATCGACCAGCTCCCCTCAGTTAGACTCTATTCCCGACGTCATCGCCTCGGTCACTGACACTACGAATGCGATCGATTCGTTCACCGGTCACGTACAATCCGTTTTGAACAGTTGTTCACGGGAAGTTCCATTGATGGACAACCATCACTGGAAACTACCGGCGGACGTACGCGAATTGGTAACGGAAAAGAACGCATCCGTACGTGCCTACAGCGCGTTTCCCTGTGACGCGAACAAAGCTCACATGCGCTATTTGCAGCGTGCTGTAAAGAAACGCATCGATGAGCAGCGTAACGCGCACTGGGATAAGACGCTGAGCGACTTAGAGCCCACTCACCAAGCATTCTGGCAGCTTCAAAGGAGACTCCAATCCGATGGAGTGGCCACCATGCCCCCTCTCATCCGCCCCGATAAGAGCATAGCCTTCGACGACATCGAAAAGGCCGAGTGCCTGGCCGACAGTCTAGAAGCGCAATGCACTCCTAGCACCCAACCGGTCGACCGAGCGCACCTCCTCAAGGTAGACGCAGAAGTAGAACGCAGAGCCTCACTCCCGCCGTTCGAAGACCCCGACGACCCCCTGCCCCCCGTCACTCCCGACGAGGTGCAAGAGGTCATTAAAAATCTCAAACCCCGCAAAGCCCCCGGCATAGACGGCATCACTAACAAAGTAATGAAACTCCTCCCCGCCCCTTTCATTATACTCATGACCGCCATCTTCAATGGCGCCATGAGTCACAACGTCTTCCCTCAATCGTGGAAAGAAGCCACCGTCATAGGTATCCCTAAGCCGGGAAAACCCGCGAACGAACCCACCAGCTACCGACCGATCAGCCTCCTCAACGTACTCTGTAAAATCTACGAGAAGCTTATTTATAAGCGACTCAAGGACTTTGCCGATGCGAAGAGCCTCATCCCCAACGAACAGTTCGGTTTTCGTACCCAACACTCGTGCGTACAACAGGTCCACCGCATCGTCGAGCACATAAGCGCCGGTTTTCAGCGCGGCACGATGACAGGCGCGCTCTTTTTCGACATAGCGAAGGCTTTCGACAAAGTCTGGCACAACGGCTTATTATACAAGCTGTACCAACTCGGCGTGCCCGACCGTCTCGTGCTCATCCTACGGGACTTTCTCTCGAATCGCACTTTCCGCTATCGCATAGAGGGCGCACTATCCGCCCCCCACTCTATCCGCGCCGGGGTCCCCCAGGGCTCCGTGCTCTCGCCCCTCCTGTTCACGCTCTTCACTAGCGACATCCCCAAAAATAGACAGGCAAAGTTAGCTCTCTTCGCAGACGACACTGCCATTTTCTACTCCGGTATCGTGCGCGACCGTATAGCTAGCACTCTCCAAACTTCCGCCAACGTACTAGGCGCTTGGTTCAGGAAATGGAGAATAGAAGTTAACCCCGATAAGAGTCAAGCCGTACTCTTCGCGAAAAAGCGTAGGATCAGACCCCCCGACCCAAAACCGATAACCATGTTCGGCAAGCCGATCCCTTGGGAGAAGCAAGCCAAGTACTTAGGAGTCATCCTAGATAGACACTTGACCTTCGGTGAGCACATAAGGACGGTGCGCTCGCGCGCCGCCTTCGCTCTGGGTAGGCTTCACTTCATCATGAACGCACGCAGCAGATTGTCCCTTAAGTGCAAACTGCGCATTTACACCACGTGCATACGCCCCATCATGACCTACGCCTGCGTAGTGTTCCCACACGCGAAATCGTACCGCCTCCATAAGATGCAGACCCTCCAAAACCGTGCCTTACGTAAGGTCACGGGAGCCCCCCTCTACGTTAGAAACGAAAACCTCCATCTCGACCTCAAGATTCCCACTATCCAACAGTTTATAAAACGCATTTGCAAGCGTTATTTCGAGTCTGCTGAAAAGCACCCCAACCCTCTTATCGCGGCTGCCGCCCGATACACCCCCTCCCAGATAAGTAGAATTCGCCGTCCTAGGCATTCACTTCTGTACCCCGATGACGCTATAACCCTGCTCCAAGAGAGCCGTAGGGCCACCAGCACAGTACACAAACACAGACCGCCGTCATTTAGGCCTCGCCGCCGAGGCCCGTCGCGACGTCCCCGTAATGCACCTAATGCATCACCTCCCCGACCCTTGCTCGTGCCAGCCCGCGTAGCCGCTGAGCCTGTAGCTTTAAATTCCCCTGATAATAATAATTCTTGTTCGATCCAGCCAGTCCCTTGCTGTCCTCCCTCAAGCGACGCCCTAAGCCGAGGCTCGTACCCCGCAGGGGGTGCCCTTAGCGTGGTCGCTTTAGATTTAGTTTAATTCGTAAGCCCCTGGCTGGAGGCCTTAATAATAGTTTATTATTAGGGCATCCACAGGAAAGCCCGGTTAAGCAGCCGACAACCTCCTAGGTTGACCTGCGAGATGCCACTACCAAAAAAAAAAAAAAAAAAAAAAAAACTATCGAATCTATGCCACGATACAAACGTGCATAGTGTGTTCGAAGCTTTAGCGTCATTATCATTAAGCCTTATTCATACACCGTGAATTGATCGTGTAGACTATGCTGTATAGTGAATCTATTTTAGTAGAATATCGATCAAAATAAAAAAATTGAGGCAAACTGGTTGGAAAGTAAAGAGGTTGCGCTTTGGAAGTGAAAACTAAAAAATTCAAGGATGATCCGAGGATGTACTTAAAATCCTTTGCAGAATTAAAGAAAATAGGAGGAAGAAGAATTATTACAAATAACGAATTGGATGTACTATCGTGGACTTTTCCGCCTGCCCACTTAATTTTTTTTCGTGTGAATTCAGCGCCGGCGCCATGTCACGCTCCCTTAAAGTGTTCGCCTGTTAGGAAACCGAGAATGTAATTAGTTGCAATCTGCACTGCGCAGCTTAGCGACGCATCTCGTGTACTCCCTTTTGTAAATTTTAAGGACGATCTAACTTGACCTTGGCGGGGCAACAGAGCGCTTCTATTTTTAGTGCAAGCGAAAATGAACTTAGTGGTGGTCAGGCGGGTGTGTCCGCGATAGTACCTAATACTGGAAAAAATATCGGGCATGTTAGAAGCGGGCTTGCGCATTTTATTTCATCGCATTTGCGGTTTCGTACCTCCTAAACTAATATATTTTACCTTGTTTTTATTATTTTTTATTTAAGTATATAATATGTACTGTAATTAGACCAAATCACAATTATTTTAGTAACTTTACGTTTTGGAAGTAGAGCAACAACAAAAGTATTGGAATAATGCATTTATTGAATAGATTCAGGCGTCACTTTGCGGAAGTCCTTTATAATGGATTTGAATATAATGTTATGTTTTTCAAATCAGTAACCTTTAACTAACTATAATGCAATAACAAGATGAAATCAATTCAAAATTTAAAAAGGACTAAATTACATACTAAAAGGAAGTGTGAATTTTGTGTACTATAGCCCCTCTATTACCATTTTTTTTTTATCTGAGTAGCCTTTGTTTCCCGGGATAATGTAAAGACTCTAACGATACCCTACATCTCAATCGGTCCAGCCATTTAGAGGGTATGGTGAAATAAAGAAACTCACAAACATACATACATGAACCCTAAACACATAACACTCCGTTTTTGGGTAGTCGTGTAAAAATATTACAATAATGTTCCGAAAATATTACCAACATACAATATTTAGGCTTATAAACTTAACATCAACGACACAAATATAACGCAAAAATATTCACAAACTCCGAGTCAAAAGGGAAACATAAAATTGTCCCAGCAAAGTACAAAGTTTGTAACCCAAGTTAACGTAATTTCTAACGCAAAGTTACGGTTCCTGATACAGGGGTATGTATTACTTAGGTGTTTCAAAGGGGAAGTTATGTTTTTCACTGCTAACATAAATTAGAGGATCTGTTACAGCAACGTTAACTTTGGAATGGGAACAGCAGGGTTAGGTATTGATTCGATTATAAATGATATTCTCCAAAAAGTTCAGGTGGTAGTAGACATTCACAAGTGGCGCGCCTGTATAACCAGATGTATGAACGTGGACGAAACAAAAGGCACATGTCTTGGTCCTAGCAGAATACCAGCGCTGTTATAGGCTAGGGTCCATTTTTGTCCAAAGTGTGGAAGTAGAATTCGCAGTAGTGTCAAAAAGTCGAGATGACTTAGCGGTCAGAGCACATCATCATCATCCCCCTGCCCTTATCCCAATTTATTTGGGGTCGGCGCAGCATACCTATATCTGGCATGCTGCTAAACTTTTGGCTATGTTTTATGACCGGCCGCCTGCCTGACGTCAACCCTCTTTGGGAATGCTGTTGTCGGTGGTAGCCGCCACCGATACAGTCTCCTTCTATCTAGCTATGCCATACCAAATGTTATCCATGCGCCAGGTTATGATGTTATCCTAATATTTCACTCCACTAACCGGGCTAAGCGGTCAGAGCACCTGGAGCACCTGCTCACGACCGTAACCTTTTTCCACAAAAAATATAACTTTAATGTTTTTTTTATTTTGGCCTTCGTCTCCGGAATGGGTGTCTTAAACAACAATTTATAAATACCATCAACACTAGAAATACTACAATCACTATCATACCTGCCCTATTTAAAAAAAATACCCTCACTAGTATTTTCTCCTGTGTCGTGGGTACGTTTACAGACACATAATCTTACATGCACACACACCTAGACCCGAAACAATCAACTGTAGATCATACAAATATTTGTCCCGTGCGGGAATCGACACCGCGACACGCGGCGCACCCGCCGGTCTCTCAACCACTGCGCCAACCACGCCGTCAAATTCATTGGGGTCAGCGCAGAACACGTCTTTTTCTTCCATACATCTCTGTCAGCCAACATATCAGTAGTCACTCCTTTTCTAGCCATATCATCTTCCACACAATCCATCCATCGTTACCTCGGTATTCCTCTACTCGTGTCGCTATCTACATGTATACTCAAAACTTTCCACATCACATGATCCTCATTCATCCGCATTACTTGTCCATACCATCACAAACGATTTGCATTAAACTCGGTAAATACTAGAAAAACTTCAATATTCAAACTATAATTTATTTTCTTTACCTATTTCATGCATTTAGGACATAACACTCCATTTTTGGGTAGCTGTATAAAAATGTCATGATACCGATGGTTCCACATGCGACAAAACGCGACGGTTGGTAGCATGCAAATATTCATATAACAAATTAAGTGCAGTATTAACACATTCTTCGTAATTCTTACAAATATTTTGCAATTGAGCACATATTTAATTATTCTTCTAAACAAAAGTAATGTAATTTTGTTTTAGGTATGAAAAAATACTGTTTTGGGCAGGAGTTCAACCTGCGCCTCCCGGTCAAATACTCCAGGCGCTGTGACCACTATCTCGACCTCTGTTCACTGCCCCGAATTCTTTTCTCCTTTTCAAATTTAAAATATCTCGATGGTAACGTCAAAGAAAACACAACTTGTAATTTAAGGGAAATGGCAATAAAAACTCCCAAAACTTTATAAATTATAAAATAATAATTATAGTTTATTAGTAAGTAGTAGTCGTGAGGTCCGAGCACTCGCAAGAGATCGCAAAGCGATTGATCGACACTTCACGTGACCCAAGGGCTGGTCTGCATTCTGCACAAAGAATTGGTATTGCTATTCAACGTGGCAATGCTGCCAGCCTTTTGGGTACACTCCCAGTTGACAGCGACGCGGATGAATTTTTCGATGATCTCTTATAGTTCTAATTTAGATAATAGTTTTTTTTTCTTATTATTAAAATAGCTTTAGTTTTAATACTAGTTAATAGTTAAGTTTTTAGTTAAATTAATACAAATAGATTAGAGTTCGCTAAGCATGCGTTAATGCTTTTCAAAGATTGAATAAATTGAATTAATATAAATACTTATAGAATATTCGTATAATTCTATGATAAAAAGGTCCATACTTTTTGGTATATCTCTCAATTCTCGATACCATAATACGAAGCAGTAGGTACATTAAGATCTACTGACAGAGTTGAGTCAGCAAAGGTGGCGTGAACGCAAAAAATACTTTATCTCTAAAGCCATTGTATTCAGATTTGTGTGCCGTTAATTTTGATTTCAGCGATGACTTTCGATGATACATTTTTATTCGAGTTGAAAAAAGGATGCGAATTTTTTTCGTGACATTAGCTTAATTGTATGAAAAAAAAATGTTTTAACTCATAAAAATAATGTTAGTTTAAACGGACTATACTAAACTAAATAAATTAAGCGAAACTTAAACGCACCCAAAAATTTTATTTATGAACCTCGATGTTTCAATCGCACCTTGATCGAAACGTCGAGGAATTCTCATTAGAATTTAATAATTATGTGTTTGAACAGTAATAAATTAATAATTACTAATTAGGTATGGTACCTACTATATATATATATATTTTTTTTAACTTTGCCCCACACTATGAATTTCTTCCTGTGGTGCGTTTACACACATATAATCTCACAAACACACACACACCCAGACCCGGAGCAATTATCTATAGATATTTACTCCGTGCAGGAATCGAAACGCTGTCAAAATTAAAAAGAATATTTTAATGTATGCTCCATGACTTTATTAATAACTAACAGCTTTTTGTACACACTATATCTTCCAACGCGAGACTAAATAAAACCATTTATAAAGGGTTTGAGCTGGTCACACTTTCATTTTTTATCACTTCATTAGATCTGTTGACTTGCAAATATTTATTTTGAATATCCGTGACTATTAATATAGGCATACTATACATATATACATATACCTATGCATGCTAAGTATTAATTTGATAACCAGTAGATATCAATTTGACAACATTATTTACCTAAAGAGAAACCATAACGGTGTTAGAGGCAGACCTAAAATACTTAGGTAATACTTAAAAATACCAAAATAGCAAATTATTAGAAGGCATAAAGACCGTTGTTGACCTTTACATGAACCTAAAACTCTAAAAATGAATTAAAGTATCATTATATGCAACTAAATGTATTCAAATGAAACAAACCTAGAGACGCCAATAGAAAAAAATATTAAACGTTTTCTACAATCATGAAAAAAATATGTTAAAAAACCACACCATAATGTTTTTAATTTTTCCAGCTTTAGTTTTTGTTTTAAAGAAAAATATTAACCAAAATCGAACAGAACCCTAAATTTGATTGTTTTATTTTTAATTATAATCAAGTTACGTTTAAATCAATGAAATTAGAAATTAAATTAAGGTATTTGACATTCAAGAAGGGCAAAGAACACTTTAATAAAGTCTTTAATAAATGTATCGTGTAACCATATTTTTATTTTAGTACTATTGAAAAAACCTACTCCTGAAAAAAAATCTAACGGCCCTTTAAGTTTTTGTCTCATCGGAAAAAAAATTCTTCAAAATCTTATTCAAAAATGTTAAGTTCAAAGACCAGATTACAGGTATTCAATTCAATTCAATATTTATTGCGTTCCACAATGTTATTTAGGTGGTAAATACAATCAGTTAGATCATTATGAACCCTGTCGGGCACGTAAGGTACTACTTATGACGAGTCGAAGCTAGGTGTTATTTTTTTACAACTCTAAACCAACCTGCCTCTACTTCCTTAGATTCAAGAAGTCGAACGGAAACAACGCTGTCTACGTAAGAGATAAGGTTACAAAAACATTTGCCCTACTAGATAGGCAAAGGTGGCAACACGAAGGGATTATCTAAAAGGGATTATTTTATAACACTGACGAGCAAGGGCCACCGGATCACGCAACGACCCGGCACTAATCGGGCCGAACAATCTAAACCTCATTTGGCACTTTAGTGGCTTCACTGAGGAAACCTTACGATAGCACTTTTTTCGGTATTGCACATCGGGCTCAAGAACAGCTTACCACAACTTCCGCATAGAGGTAATTACGTAGAATGCGACCCTCGTTAATATTTCTTTGATCCGGCGGAATTCGTCAATGAGACGGAATGGAATATTAAGACTAATTGCTGAAAATGACTGTTTTTGGGAGTCATTTGGCAATTTAGTTAATAAGGAAACACGGTAATGTGAACACTTACAGTTCATTACAAGAAACTCAAATGATTGGTCAAAAAAAATTAACCATTCATCCGTTGAAATTAAAGTTTCTTCTATAATTTTATCTAGAAATATAACCATCATAAAGTACGTACTAACCAAAACATCATCGACGTACTAAAATTAACCATCAATTTTGGAAACTGATTAAATATTCAAGCAAAGACGTGCTACTAACACTCCTAATTTAATATTACATGAAACAACTTCAAGTACTCGTAGACTTACATTCCAACACCCGCAAGTAGTGGGGTGTGTATCGCGCTAATTCGCTATAAACACGGATCGTCTATAATTTAGTAATTTTGCCGGTATTGATGGGAATTTAAACTTTAGTTTAGATTTTGGATAACGAAAGAAATATTTACTATACTATTAGATTTAACGACAAACATAAATATTATATCGCAGCGTTCACTATCGTTTATTTCAAAATTTATATACAAACGAAATCATGAAATATTTTACCTAAAAATATCAGAAGTTTTAATTATTCTAAGTACTCACTCAGTTTCGTTGTTTTCGAAGATGACGTTGCCCTGGGCTGACTCATACTGGGTACCGCTTTTCGCGGTGCCATCTTCGGTCCAGTACGGCACCCTGACCTTGCCGCGAGCGCCTGCTGTTCTCACGACCCTCAAATCGTAAGTCCCCACCGATTCCGTCAGCTCAAAGTCCCGTTGGGGGAAAGAGAACACACCAGAATGATCATCGTCAAGAATCACTACGGTAGCTGTTGATGGTGATGCTAAACAAGCCCCTTTGGGAGATGTTAAACGAAGGAAGAAATGCTCGTCTTCTTCAAAGACATCGTCATCAATCACTTCGACGCTGAAAGTCTTCTCTGTCTCTCCGTGTCTGAAGACCAAGATCCCTTGAGCCGCGACATAATCTGACCCAGCCTCTGCCGTTCCATCTTCCGTGGTATACTGCACTGTGACTTCCCCATTCAAGTCACCAGCTCTTACAACTTTCACTTCGAAAGATCCGCAGTTCTCCATGACAGTGTAGTGGTCTGGATCAAACCGGACATTCGGCCCTCGTGGTTCGAGTGATAGCGATCCTGACTCTCGTCGCTGCAACTCTGCTTTAACTTCGCTCAGATCACTTTGAGCTCGTTCAGATATTTTTCTAGAGAAATCTCCGCCACCTGTCATTTTACGAGTGGCAGCGACTCTATAAAACGCTCTCGATTTTGGACCTCGTGACATCAACGTCTCTAGGGCCATTCTTTCCACTGTCTCCAAATCTTCTTCAGGATGCTGTCTTCTTAATTCTCTTAGAACAGTTACATATTCTCTTTTCGACTTTTCTTGTTCTCTGCCTTCTTCGTCTTCGGATAGGAAATCATCTCCTCCTGGTTTTAGAGCCATTTCAACTGAGCCATCGCCTTCGGCTTCGACAATAACTCCTCTTTCATTAACTCTATAGCCTTTTTTAAGATATTTGTACATAAGTAGCCGACGGTCAGCTATATATGCTGTTAAGACTGTCGCTGGGAAGAATAAGAAAGTTACAAGGCCTTCCCAAACTTCGACTTCATTTGGTGAGATAACAGCTAATATGAGATAGAGCCACACGTACGCGAAGATGGACCACGTCGCTGTCACAAGAAACACTCTAAGATGTTTAATTTTTCTAACTTCGCCATCGGGTATAACAAAAACACAGATGGCTATGATCACAAATAAGTTATAAGCAGCCGACCCGACGATAGTACCGGGTCCTAAATCGCCGGCTTCGAAGTTCTTCCCAGCTATTTCAATTACCGATAATAGGATCTCGGGTGCACTAGAACCTAACGCCATCAAAGTTAAATTAGCGACGGTCTCATTCCATACTCTAACGACAACAATCTGTTCGCTGCCATTACGTCGCACGCGCACCTCCTTCTCTCTGGATGTTATAACTTCTATGGCGGCCATAAATCTATCGGAGACGATGGACACTCCGATGAAGAGGTACATGAGGGCCAGGAAGTAGGCGACGCCTCGGAAGGCGATCTCGTAGGTAGGCACATCCTCAATAGGCTGCCACGCAGGGAGGACGAGTCCATCGGAACATGCGAGTACGTGGTGAGGGGTAGTGTTGCGCGAAGTGAGGCGCGCAGACGGCTCGGCGCGTGTCACCACGCAGAAAGCCGCGATCGCGACGAGCGCGGGCCGCATGCCGCGTAAGTGCCGGCGACCGGCGCTGCACGAGGCCGGCGCCCGACTGAACGTCGCGACGATACGACGCCCCGCCCTCCACCCTCGCCCGCTGTTTCCGCGATACAGCGTTCGAATTTACAGCAGTTCAACTTCAAACAAACCGGGACGTGATTCGGGAGCCCAAGTTTGTGTCAACATTTGTGTTAAAACTGCCAAAGGCTATAACTGTTCGATGTCGATGCCCTGTAATCCTATACTTAGATCATCAATCAAAGTCGTTTGTGTCTTAATTTTAGGTATTGCGGAGTCGATAATTGATTGAATTGCTGTTTTTCTTGAACTACATATATCAGTGGGTTCTTGAGCCGCAGAGCTCTGCCCTTACGCTCACGTTCCTTCACCTAAGTTGATGGAGTTTTATTGGCGTAAGGGGTCGTAAACTTGACGATGGAAAAAAAGCTTATTAGACGATCCAACAGGGACTTATTAAAACTTAGTTTCGGGCACAGGTAGGTATGTTTCAAACAACTTTATTGAAGTTCATTAGAAGTAAAGTTTGGGTCCTTAAAAGTTTAAGTGATGAGATGGAACTGTGCTGCTGTATTATATTATATTTTTTGAACAATTTTCTCCGAACTTGAAAAGGTTGAACATTTTATTTTTTAGGGAAGTGAAGGCTTAGTTAATAAAGTTATTCTTAACTGTCTACAAGTATAACCATTGAGTTAGATTAGGCGTGTTAAGCACACCAGACCAAATAGATATTGAAGGCCTATATATTGTAGAAAGAAAGAAAGAAAGAAAATGTTTATTTGACACAGTCAGTAAGGACACTATATAAATAGGTATACAAAAGACAACAGGGTTGAGCGGTCATTGTGTGCCTCACGGCTGGGCCAAAAGGGTCCAGTTCAGCAAAATGCCAGAACGCTAGTGCCTGACGCTGGTTTTCAACTGGGCCTAGTAGTGAAACTAAACATAAATAAGAGTATAGCAATACCGTCTTCTATTAAATTACTATAAGATCAAAACAGCACAAATGGAGGGATTTCAAACCAAATTTTCAGAACATTGATGTCGGCTCACTTTTATGTGACCATTAAAATTTAAAAAAGCGTGTTAAATATAGAAGCAGTGATGGCCAGTGGTATGACTATTGGACTGACAAGTCAAAGGTCGCAAGTTCGGATCTAAGGCACGAACCACGGTCATTTCGAAGTCATTTGCGTTTTATAAATTAATTTTTCGAAGTCATTTTGCGTATTATAAAACACACATACACACACACACACTTTACACGTAACATTTTTTAACTTCTTGTTTTTTTTTTTTTTATAGTTATCCTTTTCCAATTATGGCATAATGGCATTGTCAATACGAAGTACAAATTCACATAAATCTTAATACATGGAAGGCCCTGTCTCCTGTGATACAGTTTTATAACTAGTACAGGATACAGGTGATCTTTTTCCACTATCGTTTATTGTATTGTTTTGCACTATTCTTGATATTGTATAACGAGTGGAAAGGAAACACTGTTTTTCTTAGAACAATAAAGTTTTTTTTTTTTTTTTTATTATTAATTATCACTTGCTTAAAATGGTGAAGGAAAACATCGTGAGGAAACCAACGTACCTAGGAAATTTTCTCGATGGTGTGTAAAGCCATGTCAGAGGACTACGGACGGTCTAAACTCTGACACTAGGTTGTTCATCAACCACACGATAAGAAGAAGAAGAATTTAAATTTAACTTCTTATCGTATTGTTGACAAAGAATATAGTGTCAGAGTTTAAACTACCCATAGGCCTGTGACATGACTCTACATACCATCAAAAACGTTTATCAGCCTCAGACCTGCTGGTTTCCTCCCGGTGATTCACTTGACTGTTTTGAGCAAGTGAGCAGTATTGTAGTGGTTCGAAGTTTGGTAGAACTTACTATCTGAGAACCAAATTACGGTTTCAAAACCTGACACGTGACTTTATCATACATAGCATCACGCCTGTATACCCTGAAGGGGTAGATAGAGGCCTTCACAGTTGTACTCCCACATTTCACTAACGCATTAGGTCCCACGCGGATGGCCTATTGCTATCTACCGCGCACCATTCCAAACTACGGACTGTTATTGAGAATTTCCTAACAGAAAAACCCCATAATACGTATCCCGATGATACTCAGCAGCTGCGCTTGGGACCACTATACCATCGAGGCAGTGATTTTATCAATGTAATTTTAATAAATCGTCGTGAGATCTATTAAAATTATATTGATAAAATCACTCGGGATCCGTTCGAGTTAACAATAATGAATAAGTATTATTTCTATATTTTTACAACTAATGTGTCCTCGGCTAGAAAGCACACAATAAACTTTTTTTATGAAAATACGCAATTCTCATATTTTATTTAACCATAATTGTTGTACCTTTGCAGTCATAGTTCAATAAAATAAAATAAAAAACAGCCGAATTGATAACCTCCAACTTTTTGGAAGTCGGTTGAAAAATGTAGAATGTTTTAATTCTTCATACTCAGTTGGCAGTACTGTGTAGTCCACAGACAATTTTTGTGTTCCTCAATTCCTTATACATTAAGACCTGTAATTGGGTGTCAGTCAAACATTCGTTTATTCTGTAAATAACTAATATCAAACTCCCATTGAATACCCTATGATCTAGATGGCATTTCCTCTCTGAGTATATCTGAGAAGAAATGTCGAAACAAACACAGAGGTCAAGGTCGCTTGTAAAGTCTAGATTTCATTATATCTAGAAATAGGCTTAGGGCTTTAGGGTATCTGACATGCCTTTTGATGAAATAGTGTTAGCAGTTTCATGTTGACATGTCCTAACTGACAGCATACATGCATCAGTCATCGTGTGCTCAACCATGTTAAAGGGAACTCAACGACCTGTCGCCAGGCGATATCAGATCGGCAGGACATTTTCATAATCCATATAAAATACTCAAAACCGCCGACACAAATCTGGATAGCAATAAATTAATAAATTATTTTTTCTGTATTTTTATTTATTTATTAGTTTTTTTATACTTAACTTTTAACTATCGCGTTGCATGATATTATTATATGTATAACTAACAGGAATTAACGCGCTTTTATTCAAGAGCAGTGCGTGAAGCTATTGAAATCCAAAAACACAAGGCTTTTAATCGGGAGGACGGTTTTAATTTATCAGCAACGTGGAATCCATTGATTAAAATATCTAAACCTCGCTATTTTATGTCGGTTAAAAATACGGACACAGTGAATATAGTGTGTCGCGGCCTTTATAACATTAATGAAAACATGGAGGTAGATGAAGAAAAAAAATCTGCCGCACCCATGACGGAGTAAACTCGCTGCATCAGTCTGCTTGTGACCACGATCAGTGCAACCTGGTCGAAACGTCAAGCGATTCAAAGGTATTTATTGCGCGTTAATTCCTTTTTTTAACCGACTTCCAAAAAAGGAGGAGGTTTCTCAATTCGACCGTATATATTTTTTTTATTTGTTTTCGGGATAACTTCGTCGTTTATGAACCGATTTTGATAATTCTTTTTTTGTTGGAAAGAAGATATCTCAACGGTGGTACCATGAAGGAAACCAGGATCTGATGATGGATCCCCGAGGAATCTAGGGAAACCTTCGAAAATCGTAGGGGCGACCCCACATACATCAGGCACCGACTCCAAAATTAACAGATTATTATTGTATATTGTTATTTTAAAATTATTTTATTATAAGCAAATTTTGATATTATTTTGAACTTTTTAGTGTAGTAGATTTTTGAAGGCGGTTTTTATTTTTTGTTTAAAATTAATTAAACTTTGTGCACAACAAAATAAAATTTACAGGGGCGGACTTAATACCAAAGGCATTTTCTACCAGTCAACCCTAGAGTCTTGCACAGATAATGTAGCGTGTGTATTAAAAGATTTTTAGAACATTTGTCTATGCAATTCCAAAATAAATTTAATTTTTCTTTCTTAATAAAAATACAAGGTAAACTGTAACAGTTGAATGAGTTCGGTTCGAACACGCAATCCTTCGATCCACCGTCCAACTGCTAGTGTTTTAGGTCGATGTATTGATGAGGAAAAGTCAAGGGTAGCAAGAGTACGTACCTAATGTAATGTTGGAATAGGTTAGGGGTCAAAAAACTCTATTTGGGCAACTAACTACTGATTATATAACATTATTTTAGTATATATCTGCCTAGCCTTTTCTCAATTACGTTGGGGCCGGCTTCCAGTCAAACTGGATGCATCTTAATACCGGTATTTTACATGGAGCGACTGCCTATCTGACCTCTACAACCCAGTTACTTGGTAACACGATATCTCGTGGTATGACTGGTTGTCAGAATTTCAGGCCTCTGACTACCCGTAACGGCTGTCATCGATCTTAATTTGACAACCGGGATTGACGGCTTAACGTGCTCTCCGAGGCACGGCGGGGTCTCGGTATGAAATGATGGTCACCCATCCACAAAATGTCCGCGGCAAGCGCAGCTTAACCTCGATCGATCAATCTGTTTGGCTGTTACTTAGCCACGAGCCCGAGCCGAGTTAGTATTTTAGTATATAGGTACTAAACCTAAAAGTAGTTTGTTCAGAATCAGTAACAAAATCGATTGATATGTTTTTAACCCATGTTATATTTTGCCTAAATAATATTTAAACCTACTACGCGTTGGACACAGTACGTGGGCTCCCAGCTGCGCGTAACTTTGTGAGTTTCCATTAAACATTTTTAATTTTTTGTATTCTAAATCTTTATATATGAGAGTTTTTTACCGGTGTCTTGGGTTTCGTATATACTTTATATAATGTTGTATGATTGATCACTTAATGAGCCTTAAGATCATTCCACTCATTTATTAAAGCAAAATTTAAAGATGTAAATTCATGATCGACATGAAAAAGATAATTATCTGCAAAGCTTCCAAAAACCGGCCGGATTTTCTACTCAACATTTTGCACAATCAGATGATCCACTTTAATATGCAAGTGTCAGGACATACAGAACATAATATAATATGACGCCTTACATCGTTTGGAATGAGTGAAAGGCGGTCTTCCGCAGAATTATGATGATGACGACCAATTCAATGAATTCCACCTACAGTACGTTGTCCTTGACTCGTAGTTTGCAGACGAGATCACAGGAGGAGCTGCAGGTAGCACTTTTGTATATATACCTCTTCTTGTTTGCCGTACTCTTACCGACTATAAACCACACGATCCTACCTTTACCGAGGTCATGGGTTCGCAGCAGTATTCACCGCGACCTCTGCAGGCTATGCCACGTTGAAGGGCGTCAACAGACACTCCAGGATTTGTGCAGTCTGGCCAGTTAGCCTATACAAACACTTCAGTGTGGCACATGTACTGAAGCGTGGTCCGCGGCCGTCTCGGATGATTTTGTGGTTCGCAGTCTCACGGTGGCCGGAGATCGTTAGCGCGCCTTCTGTGGCAGGAGTGGGCGGGGTTCGCCTCTCTCTCCACTACCGCCGCAACCTTCGCGAACATCACCTCCTCACAAAAGGTGGCTACGGCTCCCCACGCGTTCTCACTCCCGACCATGTATCTAAACAGATTGAATCGAGAGTTTATATGACCCTTAATGAACAAAACACATTTCCTAAGACCACATAGAACTTAATCCTCTCGTGTTGTAAGACAATAACTTTATATTTCTTCAAGTTTTAATTTCCAAATTAATAGTTTACAGGCAAACATACTTATGTCATTAAAAGTTAAACCTGAAAGTGTTCTTGCGTGCTTCGTACGGAGGTCGCGTGCGCCGTACAATGTATTTAATCGACTCTTATTGGACACACCAACTTTATCGCACTCCTCGACAATGGAGGGTATTAAGAAGTTTTGTGAAGGCTATTGCGGTTTTTATTAGCGTCATAGGATGTGGAAACGGGCTCCGATATAGGTTTCAGATAAGGGGAAGGTGACTTTGCGATACTTATAATGTATCCCAAAACTAGGAGTTTCTTAGAGATTCTTTATCATGGGTGCGTTTGTGCACAGTTTCACACGCACACATCCAGACCCGGAACAATAAATCGGTAGACCATAAACGCACAAAATGGTTTTGTGCGAGATGGGAAGACTAGTATTTTACCAGATATGATTGAAAATAGTGATAGTGTGTGTTTAATGTAAGAAATCGGGTGTATATTTGTATACGCTGAATGACCTACCTCTGTGCCAGATTTCTTTCTAGTCACCTGAAAGTGGTCTAAGATTTCTGTGAGTGAATTTTTTGCATGACTGCCCTAGAAAAGGGTTATGTTTTTAAGGTTCATGTATGTAGGTACCTATGTAAGTAGGTATGTATGTGAGATTTTTTTTTCGACCATAGCTTCTATACGCCTGAACCGATTTAGGAGTATGGGGTATCGTTAGAATCCTTACATTATACCAGGTAAGATAAGCAAGGCACAGGCAGATTTAAAAATATATTAATATACTGGCTATATTTATACGGTACACAAAAAAGTCTGAATGAAATAAAAATATATTTTATAATTCACACATTCACATTGTTTGTTTATTAATTTCATCTTATTTCTGTCTCGTTGTGGTCACTTGTCGGCAGCTGCTGAGCGTGAGGTCGTGGGTTGGATTACCGAGTCTGGCAAAGTTTTATTGACTTTAAGGCAGGAAATTCCTACCTCAAAAGGTCGTATCATGGGTCGTTTACTGATACAAATAGAACATGTACACACTCAGAATCGCATTATGTGTCTGTTCGATCGTCTATCGACAGATCTTTCGGCAACTGTGCCACCTGTACGTCAAGACTTTGACTCCATAACCTCGAAAGCAAGTTTGTTCTTTAGTGTTTACAACAACAACCATTTGGAAATAAGTTTTGGTGTTTTTTTTTTTCTATTCTTATTTTATTCAGACCTTGTAAGCTTTGTCAGCCTCGTCGTACCCTGTCGTGCATATAATATCTTATTCACTTTAAGTTATTACATATACATAAATGAAAATGAGGCGTCAATGCCACGTGGTAGTCATTTATAATAAGATTTAAGCATTCACAATATATAAACAATAGTTCAAAATTAATGAATTACCTATATTAATATAAAAATTACGGATGCATTATATCCGAAGCACGGCTTATTCTCAAACACTTTGAATCATTCTATATTACTGTGTAAAGACTAAGTAATTATTTTGTTGAAGTATTTCAAAAATAATATTGCCTGTTGATTGATATTTACCTGAATAAACTAATAAAATAACGTTTTGTTTTTCTATACCCAGACATGTTTAAAATTGCGCGGGTGATATCGAACAATATCAAAGAAGCTCATAATAGTGAAACGACGTTGGTAGAGTTACTGCTCGATCATATCTATTACAACACTAGCTGTGCCCCGCGGTTTCACCCGCATATATTATATTATAATTAGCCTAAGTGACTCTTTATATAGTCTCTTCTATAGCTAACTATCAGTAAAATTTTATCAGAATCAGTCCAGTCGTTTCGAAGATTAGCCGGAACAAACAGACAGACAGACAGACGGATAGACAAACGGAGAGACAGACGGACGGGCAGGAAGATGGACAGACAGAAAAAACTGATTTTTAGGCATAGGTGTCGTGCAAATAACTATATGAGCTTAAAAAAAACCTATTATTTTGACACTACAAACAGATACTTCAATTTTATTTATTTGTGTTGATGACATACATTATTAAGGTTGTGAGTTTGAGGAGGTTACCGATGCAGCAACCATTTTAACCACAATCATTTTCCTCTCACATTATTCTTATTAATTTTGAGGTCCTGGGTGGATAACTCTCTCTCTCTCTCTCTGATTCTTCTCACATTCCATTAACAAATGATGCGTATCATTACAGACATCACAATTTGTCATGTCTGATATGTGCAAACTTACTAGACAGAAAGTGCCCAGAACGCAGTCTACGGGCCATTTTTTTTAAATTAACTAATATCATCCCACTGCAGGGCAAAAGACTCCCTACCCTTCTTCAACTCCTCTTGGTCTAAATTTTTTTGCGGCCAATCCATTCAGTAGGTGTCAAGCTTATCCCGCACTCTCCTTCTATGTATCTGCCTAACCATTTTCGAATTACATTGGGGTCGGCTGCCAGTCAAACTGAATGCAGATTAATACCAGTATTTTACATGGAGCGACTGCCTATCTGACCGTCATGTCCGTCACGAGATATCGTGTTACCCAGTAACTATACTATACTATACAGTAACTATAGTATAGTTACTGGGTAACACGATATCTCGTGGTATGACTCGTTGTCAGACTTTCAGGCCTCTGTATTACCGGTAACGGCTATCATAGATTTTAATTTAACAAACGGGACCGACGCCTTAACATTTTCTCCGAGGCACGGAGGGGTCTCGGTATGAAAGGATGTACACCCATCCGAAGACCGACCGTGGCAAGCGCAGCATAACCTCGATCGATCGATCTGTGCGGCTGTTACTTAGCCACGAGCCCCTGCTTCTATGTGCCATTACAATATATTTATTTCTATATCACTTTTTGTGTGTATAATCGTTTGTTTAATTACTTTCGTGAGATAATAATTATTGTTCAACGGTTATTACTCACGTGCATTCTTCGGAATTGCCCGACTAGTGTCAAAAGAAGCCCCGTGGCGCACTTTGACTTGGGACATCGCCACGGGCTCAGCACAAGACTACGGTCTCCGTTCGAGTTCGTTACCAGTCGGGAAAACCCGAAGAATGCACATAAGTAATAACCGTTGAACAATAATTAATTACAATATGTGTTCAGCTGAAAATATTGGTAAAACTTAATAGTAGGAAACTATTAATAGCTCCATCATCAATCTTTCCCCATTTTTCCTGCACCCTGCACTGCAACAATTTCTCATAGGCAACTTAATTGAGTTCCTGCTTTCGACGAATGAGTAAGAACATAAATCATTTTTAGCAAATCAACCCCAGTTTGCTTCAATGATCAAATATATTCCGGCAATTTTCACAACGCTTGCTAATTAAGGGCAATCAAGAGGTAATTAACTGTTTAGTGAAGTGTGTAAGGTTGGTTAAGGTAGCAAAGACCATGATCTGCTCCTTAATAGGGTGTTTGATATTTTGGCAATCCTGAAACAATAATTTTAACGAGTATACTTAAGCCTTAATATTATACCCGTGATGCTATATGGATCTGATTGCTGGAGGATAAGGAAGTAAGGTTAGGTGTGTACAACAGTACTTCTTTGTCTATCCCTCAGGGGGAATATAGGCGTGATTCTGTGTTATGTGGAAGCAATCATAGACACACAATAATATTCTCAATTGTACAGCTTCAGATGTTGGTTCAGATAATGTAACATAACCAGCCCATAACTTTCCCACTCAAGGAAAAGTCCACTTCTCATACGGAGAAGGCACGGGCTTAGATCACCATTCTAACGGGTTGGAGATTTCAGACCATCAAGTCTAGGTTTCCTCAAGATATTTTCCTTCAACGTATGTCTGTGATGTCTTTGATTAACTAAGAAAGTACATATGACATTTAAAGTATCACATTGGTTGCCAGATTTGAACCCACAACCTGTCGTTCAAGAGGCGGGCCCGTGACCACTCGGTAAACACATTTCAGATAGATAACAATGCTTTAAAAACAACTTCGAATACACATTTATTGTCTAACTTTGGCCCTATTAACAAAAACATAATTTTAGTAACTTGTTTCACAGTACTTTTGTTACTTTTAGTCCCAAATAAACAAAAAACAAAAACAAAATCAATTTCTAAATACGAATAAACAACCAGTGGGGTTACCTACTCTTGAAACTAATACCAATTCCAATCCAATTGCAATATTAAATAGACGCCTTAAAACAACGCGTAATTTTAAAATAAATTTACCTACATTACAGTTGCCTCAATTTTAAAGCACGTTGTCTTCATATTATCCCAAATCTAATTATTTTAAGACATTTTGGCATTTAAAAGTACGAACTGCATTTCCAATGTCAATCGAGTGGAATTATTTTCAAGAGTACAGAAACCATTCCACAGAACTTTGAGTACCGCATACCTAAAACGTAAATGTTGGCGTAAAACCTGACGCGTACCTACCATACATGAAAGAAGGAATTTTACTAGAATTTAATTCGGGAAATTATGCGTTATTTACCTCTATATTAGAGCGGGTTTAGAATGACGGAGACATAATGGAAGAGGAACCTTTGCGTTGGTTTGTCACGGTGACGTGTTGAGAGCTAAAATGTTAAGTGGAATACCGGCTGCTTTTTCACAGCAACGAAAGATAATATTTTAAAGTGTTTTGTACATAAACATAGCATCACGTCTGTATTCCCTAAAAGGGTAGGCAGAGGTGTACATACCCACATTTAACCAATCCTGTTATTAATTCCAAAATAATAGGTGGTGAGCCTATTGCCATCTACCGGGTTGATCTAGTTGTTCGAAACGCGAGTGCTGAGCATGAGGTCTGGGTTCGATTCCTAGGTTGGGCAGTGTTATTGGGTTTTTCTGTTAGGACAGACAGTTTTGTGCCCGGTAGATGGCAACAGGCTCACCACATGGGACTTAATATCAGCATTGATGAAATGTGGGTGTGTAAACCTCTGCCTACCCCTTCAGGGAATACAGACGTGATGCTATGTTATGTTATGAGAACATCTCACAAGCGTTTCTTTATAAAATAGAACATCAAAAACCTGTTAGGCTGCTATGTGATAGATAGCATATTGAATTTTCTTAAATAATGTATTTTCAATAATTACACAACCATTATTACATTAAAGACGTGTCTTGATGAATATAAAATATAAAAAAAACTTTATTGTGCCAAGAATATTGCGATAAAACGAAAAACTACCTTTACATATAGTAAGATAGACATTTGTAGACAATTAAATTAAACAATATAACTAACCGACAGGTGACTGAACTGACCGACTGAATAGATTGCAATGACGTCGCCAAAAGACGTGTTAAAATATGGATGAAGAATTCGCGGTGGTGAGCAGAGGTCGAGATGGCTTAGTGGTCAGACAGCCTGGAGTAAGTACTTCATTGCACGATGCACATTGACGATTCACGACAATCCTGCTCACGACCGTATTCTTTTTCATTTAATATATAGTAATTAATAAATATTTAATAGTTATATATAATAACTTAGAGTTCGCTGAGCATGCGTTAATGCTTTTCAAATATTTATCTTTAATTGTTAAGGTACGAGTAATTGCATCTTTACGACATTGTATTAACTGCAAAGTTAGTCGTGTCGGTTCGGTCACCTGTATAGGGACTCAATAGATAGCAATGACGTCACCAAAAGACGTGTTAAAATATGGATGAAGAATTCGCGGTGGTGAGCAGAGGTCGAGATGGCTTAGTGGTCAGAGCGCCTGGAGTATTTATCCGGGAGGCACAGGTTTGAATCCTGCTCACGACCGTATTCTTTTTCCATTTAATATAATAACAATATAACTTATGTTCTTTTTACAGACAAAACATGCAATAATTGAATAATTAACAGTCAAATAAGACTGGCGTTTCTAATCTCAATATGACAAAATGACAGTATTGAACATTCAGAAACAATATTGAATATATCAATTATTGTTCACCGATTACTACTCACGTGCATTTTTCGGGAATTGCCCAACTAGTTTCGAACTCTAAGGGAGCCCTTAGTCATGAACTGAGCCCGCGGCGAGCCGAGTTTGACTCGCGAAGTCGGGCAATTCCCGATAAATGCACGTGAGTAGTAACCGGTGAACAAAAATTGATATGAATATGTCTCACGAAAGTTATTATACAAAATATTGAATATAGTAAATAACAACAAAGTAGACTTACCTAAATAAATTGCCTTGACCAATAAATAAAATCTATCTTATTTATTTATTCAGAATATATGCTATAGGAGTTCAATAAACAACTCCTCCCCCATATAATAAAGATTGCGCGTGAGCGCCTGATCTCTGAATATGAGGAGATAATATTCTAAGTTAGAAAACTAATAACAATGTCTCAAACAGATGTTCACTATGTTTACTCCGGCAACTAGGTCAGAAATTAAGCCAATTCTTGATTTTGACACAGCTCAAGTTACTCAAATTTATCGATTCATTCGATCGTGCTATTCCACATTTTGCATCAATTCATCAACAACTCATTTTGTTCACGTTTGCTTCATATAGAATCCTGGGGTTTGCAACATCCGACGCACCTACTAAACAGTTTCCATAATGGGATTATCTTAAAACGTATTTTATGCAAAAATATTGACAAACCAAGACTTCAGCACATTTACAATATATGCTGATATGAGTCTGTCTATACTCCAAAATCCCAACGAATCGATAACAGATTACTACTTTAACACGTTCCCTGTCCACGAAGCTGACAACAGTTAAACAATCGCCGTGTACCACATGTGGGTCATTGGAAAGTCAAAGGGTCTACTATTATAGCAGCAGAATATTAGAAAAATTTACAAGAGAAGTAAACGACATTTTATAGAAGGTCGTAAAGCTAATACCGATGCAACTGAACCATGATAACAAACAACGTATTTACATTACAAAATAGATAGTTATGTTACACGTACATCCTTTTAAACAATTACGTGCAACAGTCAACTTTACGATTCAAGAAGAAAAAAATCGGAACAAGAATGCTGCCAGACAACAACTTCATAAGAACGTTGCAACTTCTCCCAATACCGAACCACACAGACCAGTCGTAAATCAAACTCAAGTCCACCAGCCAAATTCTTCCCAAAATTACTGCCAAAATTTTACAATTATTGTAACAATGTAGGTTATGAAATATTAGTTTTTTTTTATCATAAATGGATAGACGTTTGGCCACTAACTCGCCTGATGGTAAACGACGGGGTGGCCGAGGATGGAGCACGTATGTCCAGAATAAATCTATTCACTCTTAAGTAGAGTGGATAGATTTTGGGAGAACCATAGTTGGGGAGTCTATGCAACTGCCCAGACTCGTCTCCCAGAACGGTTGCACCCGACTACATCCCGAAACACGACTAGGTCGCTTCACGGCATGGCTTCGTCCGGTGGGTGGTAACCAGCCGCGGCCGAAGCCTCCCACCAGAGTTGTGTTGCCTGTTTTGCACCACCCAGGGGTAATGTAGGGAATCTATTTTAAACATTTAGGAAAAGCGTAATATTACCAGTCGTTCTAAAATTATAAATACATATGCATCGCGCCAATTCCAAACTCTTTTCCAAGACCTTCTTCTGCCTGCCCTAGTCCCAAGTTATTTGGGGTAGTCACAATATTATATAATACGCTTCCATTCTCTTCTTTGTTAATAATTTAAATTCACAAACGGCCAAAAAGCTAGGTCACTTTTTAGGCCGTTTGTGAATTTAAATTATTCGGTAACTGCTTTAGTCCATTTCTCGACTGTCCCCAAACAGATGTTCAGTTCTCCAAATCATTTTCGGGAACTGAACTAAAGAACCTATAACTAGAATGGTAGGATCTCCAAGCCTGTATCACCTTGTAGGAAACTAAGTGATGGCATGTTGAATTCACTACATCGAGGACCAACAGCGGCTACACAACCTCAAAAGTTGAGTGCGATTGTTCTCTCCAGATTAAACCAATGTATTGGAGACACTACTACGACGTCAGTACTCAAATAGATGGCCAAAGCAAGCCTAATTCTACCAACTCAGCCAAAATCCTAAATCTACTAATTCATTGCTAAATCCTATAAATCTTGCCAAATCTACCAATACATTACTTACTAACTTGCTTCTAACTCCCGAAGTGCTATAATGTCCAAATAAAGAATAATGCAGGCCCTTTCCTTGGTGACAAAGTCATGTTGGTAATTCCGACACCAAAGACGGATGCCAAATGCAACGGCCCTTACGAAGTTGATTGTGTAGTATTTAACAAAAATTATTTGATACAAAAAGAGGGCAAAAGTCAATCAATGCAGTTAATCTAATCGTTAACATCCCAAATTTCAACCAATAGATTACACCCAAGTTTAATCTATTACGTATCAAAGTTATAATATGCTTAATTCTTTACAAATTTCACACTCTCATATATAACTAAAATTCCAAACAAAAGCATTTCTTCTATTGTAGGACAACAATAGGGCCTTGACTATTTAAATATTTCCCAACTCCTAACCTCACATTCTGGGATTTACAATAAAGAAAAAGGAAAAATATTTATTTCCGAAGATTCTTAGAAACTCGTAAAGAATTAAAACCACTTTTTATTTTCATATCAATTTCCAATTCAACTGAATATTTCCTTAATACAAACTTTCGTAAAATTGCAAGAAGACTTTCAGAACTAAAAAGGTATTTAGATAAAATATCGCGTTCAAAAAGAGAATTACTAGAGCCGACAGTCCCGACATGCCTGGTTGGTGCACCCGATGTATTAGACGCAAAAATTACAACGAATGCTTTGGCAAACATGAGAAAGGAATAACTTGATTTAACTGTTCGTCTGAAGTAAAAACAAATACAACCAAGCCATCAAAAAATATCCATCCATCTTGTTTATTTATTATGAAGATATGTATGTTACAGAGGTACAATATTATAAATCCGCTAATCAGGCAAAAGGATTTAAACACTTTAAATGCTCATTAATAAAACATGAAGAGTTAAAACCCACATCTGGTCCCCGTCTAGGATTGCCAGGTGTCCATTAAATTCCCATAATCTCGGGAATTTTTGAAAAGATTGTTTCCATGACGGAATAAAATCTTAGATTATTGAAAACAAATGTAGTATAAGATCTTACTGCAACTGTTGAAAACAAACCCGCATTTTTGACATTTGAAATATGTCACAATTCGCACTTTAAAATGCCAAAATGTCTTAAAAATTATTATAATACGGACTGATAGCGAAGAGTCTCGACCAACACCTTAAGAGGCTCTCGTTAGACGGCTGGGTCAAGGGCCTGATACAGAAAGTGGTACTTCTTGACACGGCACGCATTGTGAGGAAGTTCCTCTTGCTGGGGCCCTAACCACCGGTAGCTTGGACCCTGTTCCCGATGCCGGTGGCCTGCAATTTTTTTATATTCTTAAATGTATATTGTTTTTTTTTTAATTGATATAATAATTAAAAATATAATTTATATGCAAAGTTAAGGAATAAACGACATTGTAATATAATAATGAAAAATAATTTCCAGAGTAACCCAACAGGTACCTTACGGGCATACATACATAAACTCACACTTCTTCCCCATGGGGGTAGGCAGAAACTACAGAACATTACTTGCTATCTACTCCTTTTAATTCGTCCACGTTCCTACATCTGGTCATACACGCAAGTCGGTTGCAAGTATAACGCCAATAAGACATATTCGCTTTGAGGCATTTTTTCGTAAATGTCCGGGCAATTAAAATACATTTTCAGGCATTTTTGGTTTAATGAAACCTGCCAACCCTATCCCCCCACTGAAAGGCGTCAGTGGAATCAATTTGAGAGATCCTACTAATATGTATTATAAACGCGAAAGTTTGTATGTATGGATGTTTGTTACTCTTTCACGCACCAACTACTGATCGGATTTGGATGAAATTTAGCACACAGATAGATTATAATACTTTTTATCCCGGCAGGATCTAATTCTGAGTCCACGCAGACGAAGTCGCGGATAGAAGCTAATCTATTATAACGCTACTATATAAGGTCCTCATTTATTAGGTAATGTCCTTTGAAAGGGGTAATATATAAGTCAAATAAATTCACTTAAGCTAAGAATTAAATGGATATAACAACTGTTTTCTAATTAACATAGTACCTACTAGCAAGACGAAAACTGCTCCTTGAACGGTTAACATTAACCTTTCGGCTCAGTAACGTACAGATCTGTACGTTGTAACAATAAAAATCTATTGTGTCTGCTAATGACTGACGCAACAGCTTAAGAAAAAAATAAAATTGTTGTAATTATTAGAATTATCGCTTAAATGAATTCGTATCACTTACACATTGACCTCGTAAAAGGAAATTACCTAATAAATTAGGACCTTATATATTTGACCCGTGACAATTTTCAATGTTAATATACCGAGAGTACTCCGCTTTTTGATACTTTTTAATTTATCTAAGACTAAGACATCGAGGAAATACCGTGAGAATAAGACCATTAAATCTAGAATAGATCTAATGGTCTACAATCACTAACTAACTTAAACAAATAATAAAGCCATTTTATAAATGTTGCTAGCCCATATTACCCAGATTAATATAAGGAATCTAACGATACCCCATACATCGAAATCGGTTCAGGTATTAAGAAGTTATAGCGGAATAAATAAAGTCACAAACATACATACATACAGACTTACATACATGAACCCTACAAACATAAAACTCCTTTTTTTGGGTAGTCGTGTAAAAAGAAGCCCTTGCCCTGCAATGAGACGGTTACGGGCTGTTTCTTTTTTGACCTTTCATGTATTTGTATATTTCGGGATACTAAATGTATATCATTACGTATGTTATTACACCATATACTTTTAGTATCACTTTTCCAATTTTTATCCGGATTAGTCTACATAATTATTATGTTAAATAAATTTTAAAAGTAAAGTAAAAACTTGTGAATGCCAAAATCAATAGTAAAGTGTGTTTGTGGCCGTAGTTTTAATTCTTAACACAAAATTGTACAACAATATAAAGATCATTTTTATTATTTTACAAATTGTTCTCAAAGAAAGCGTACATGCATAGTAGGTAGGTATATCCCACTCTCCAGCCTCTCTTACTCTACTTTGTCCTAAAACTAGGACAAACAAACACACTTTCGCATTAATAATATTAGTAAAGATTCCACTTAATAAGTGGTGTGGTCGTTTTTCCTTGTAGAAAGAATAAAATGTTTGCCTTCCATTAGGGTACCGCTTTGCCGGTAATGTCTTGTTTTAGAGCGCGAGGAGACGTGGAAATTAATCATTGCATACGGTTTTATTGTGGCTGTGTCTAATGGATTTTTGTATATGCTGCATTTATTTATTTTACTAAAGTAAAGCCACATCACATACATGGTAATTATTACTATATATATTAAGTATAGTTAGAAAGGAGTCTGATATATATGACAATAACGGCGTACATAACACTTATAATTAGTTGACTAAGTGACTAAAAACAGTAAACATGGTAAAGAAAGTAAAGGAACAATTATGAACACAAGTGTAAGAGGATATCTACAATTTAAAAGAACTCAACCAAGTACAAACCACAGCACTTGTTAATCTATGCTAGATGAGCTCTCAAGCTGCAAACTTTTGAACATTTTTTTTTAAACTTGGCAATTCGTCGTGGTGTCCAAATCAGGGATAACTACTAAGGTATGGTTTTCGTTGATGATTCTAGGAAAGGTGACTGAAGACCTAGGTTTGTTTTCACTACTGGGGCATTGAGGGGCAGTGGGTTGATATGAAAGGAGATTGAAGAAATATATTGGATACATTTTAAGTGTTGAGGATGGGGATTTCTTAGAGATAGGGATGGAAAAAAAATGGTTTTTTTTTTCAGTCGATATTATTACGTCGTATATTTTGGGCAGTCGTGTAAAAAAGGCGTGTTATGTTTTAAAGGTACACGTATGTGTATGGATGGATGAATGTATGTTTGTGAGTTACTTTATTCCACCAAAACTTCTAAACACCTGAATCGATTTAGACGTATGGGGTATCGATAGAATCCTTATATTGTCCAGGGTAAGATAGGCCAGTAAGATTTAAAAAAAAACGTGGCTATGGTGCACCGTAAGGTGTGAAATAAAAAAAATACACATAGAAGAAATTAATAAAAATATATTTTTTTATTAATTTCATCTTGTTTAAATAAATGATGACTGAGGAAAACATCATCGTGTCTAGTCGTGTCGGTTCTGTCACTACACAGAGGCTAAATAGATGTGAGTTATAGTGTGAACTAATTTTTATAAAAAAAAAATAGTTTGTAAACTAAAAAGTAAAGTCTGTGCATGTTATTTTTTTTCCAAAAGCACTCAATCAATTTCGATAATAATTATATGGAACCACCTCTGAAGTAAGACCTACCAAAACAAAAAATATATCAAAATCCATTCGTAATTTGCGAATAATCGCGTAACAAACATACAAAAACAACATACGGTCGAATTGAAAACCTCCTTCTTTTTGAAGTCGGTTAAAAACATATCGTGCGTTCATAACACTGATTAATAGGATCCTTCATAAGAATCACTTCATTTTAGGACAATAAATACACAATGTTTCCCATTGGGGTGGGCAGAGATTATCGATTTCCACTTGCTACGATTCTGACACACCTCTTCGGTTTTCTAATAATGAACACGACTATCGCTATCGATAATCAACTATAGATTGGCATCACTATCAATAGTTAAGATAAAGTGCATTGAACTCTATTGTAAAGTCATGTAAGTAAAGAAATAAAGAAAAATATTTATTTTAGTCTCGAAGCAGATAATACCGTTAACATAAAAAAAAAACTTATAATTACTTAAAGGTGTGCACCTGCAAGAGACCAAAAAAGGCCCCTACCTCAGTATACGCGCATACCACAATACAAATGTGGCCGCGCTGATATTCAGATAGGTTCCAAAATAGTGATGTCACGGCACGCCTACGCAATATGCAAACTATACAGGGAAATAGTAAAGGTACCAAATTAAAAAGAACGATTACTAAAATGGCACCTCCGCGACAACCGTCGTAGAATATTTCTACTTTACATGACGTGTAACAAATAACACAAAATAAAATCAATATAAAATAACATCCATGAAAAACTAATACTAAAATGGCACTTCCGCCTCCGCGACAATAGGCGTGATGACTGATTTTGAAATCTCCTTTTATAATGTCACACATCTGCTATTTTCGAAAAACATTATTTCAGCAATAAACTAAGTTTTGACGCAGATTATTGCATTTTAATCTATCTAATTTGAATTAAGCGCGAAAACGCTCATGGGTGTCATGGCGCCGCTTATGATGGGCCGTGACGTCACGCTTCGATAACATTGGACAAAAATCCAAGCAACACGTACGACGGTGATTGACATTTACGAGGGCTTGACGTCATTCGCTTTAATTGGCGTTTCAGTCAACATGGCCGATTGCAGTATTTTATACTTTTATTTTATTGAAAATCTTATTAATCTTAATGTTTATATTAAAACTAGATCTTTTTTTATCGTCCTGTGTATATATATGTTGCCCTAAAACCATTTATTCTTTGATGCTTTAATACTGTCATCATGCCTATTGTTTATGACATGACAATCGAATTGGTATCCCACGAACCAACGCCAATAAGTAGTCTGTCTTTAGAACCCAAGGCACGCACCACTGACCTTTCAAGACAGCGTTCATTATTAGAAAACCGAAACAGTGCAGAACTATATCGTGAGGAAACCAGCACATCTGAAATATACTTTCCATGGTGTGTAAAGCTATTTTAGAGGCCTTGATACTAGGTTCTTTCGTCAACCATACGATAAGTAACACATATTAATGTCAATTGTATTGTCCAGCGTGATAAGGGAACGTTGTGTAGTGAAAGAGGATGTAGTGACGAGGATTTAGTTGAAATTGAATGTTTTGGCAAGTAGAACCAAATCAATCAATCGCCTGGATAAAACTAGAGGCGAGAGAGTGGATGCAAAACCGAAACGATAGGATCGATAGTACAGTACGCGGATATACTATCGTCGCAAGCATTACTATCGATAGTAAACTAGGGTACTCGTTTGTATCGACTCACTTTAACAAAAAGAGTCACTCGCACAATAAATTTTAATGTGCTACCTCAGCACACTCCAACATTGCACTTCATAAAACGAGTGACAGAGTTGCGAGTGAAAATGGAGTGAATGAGAAACTATAGTATTGAGCTGACACTTCCCTAGATCGTGGCAATGACTTAATTGTGCGTGTATTGTATTAATGTGCGCCAGCGGGTTCGGCGAACACCACACGCACACTTCTGCCTCCAGACTTAGGATAGCACCGTACTCGCGGCGGCCTCCCCTCAACTGTGCTACCTGAAAAAGTGTACCTCGCACAATCCTCATTGAAAATGTGTGTGCTACCAATGACTAATCGATAGTATTGGTCACTAATAGTGATTATACTATAAATAGTAATGTGAAGATACCGGAAGGGTAGAGTAGACGAATACTAAACTTTTACACGCCCACATTAAGACGATACAGTAATTATTAGTTTTAAGATCCCATGTAACAGGTGGTGAGTTTATTGCCATCGCATATCATAGCATCACGCCTGTATTCCCCAAAGGGTTCGGTAGGGGTGTACAGAGTTGTACACCCACATTTCACTATGTTTCTGTTATTTAGTCCCATATAATAGATACTGAGCCTATTTCAATCAACCGAGACAAATGCAAACACCGGGCTGCTACTGAGAATTTTCTTACAGAAAACCCCATTAAAATTGCCCGACCTGGTTATCGAACCCAGGACCTCCTGCTCGGCAGTCTCCCTTGCGACCACTAGTCTGATGAAGCAGGCACTATTGACATCAACCGCACAATTCCATACTCCAGACCTATACTGAAAATTTCCTAACAAAAACCTCCAACAAAATAAACCTTCCTAACCCAGGACCTCATCCTCAGCAGCCGTGGTGGCCACTAGCCCAACGAGCCTGCGATAATGAAATTTCTAATATAGGTTTTACTCATTCAGTATTGTCCACAATGACCCATCTCCATACATCACCCTGTTTATCGAGTGGGTACACCGTCAGCTGCTCACCCTCCCACGCAAATCGCAGTTAACTAGGTAAACGGTTCAAATGGTAGGTAGGTGTAGTATTACCGTCATTTTGATGGCCCATTATCATTGAAGCAATTGAAGACATGAATGGATGAAGGTGATAGGTAACATATTATTATTGTATGTTACAAATTAAGTTGGTATGTCTATAATTGGATTTTAAGCATTCGCAATTTGTTCACATTTTAGAATACCAAGGTGCAATTCGGTTGAAACGTCAGGAAACGGTACACGACAAGCCTTTTTATAGTAATACTAGCAGTCCGTCCCGGCTTCGCACGGGTGAACATTTACACCTTGGGTTACATTATTGAAGTTTTAGTAAGGATCCCTAATATTTTCTAGTAATAAATATAGCTTATGTTACTCAGGGATAATGTAGCATTCTAATGATGGAAGAATTTTTGAAATCGGCTTCTAGTTTTGAGTTTATTCGTTACATACAAAAATACAAATCTTTCCTCTTTGTAATATTACTTTAAGTGTATTTTTGAGTTTATTCTTTACATACCTAGATATAATTATTTCTATATAAATTCAATTTTAGATTTGTATAGAATCTATAAATAATTTTGATACAGACAGACGTGTTGCTGGGAAGTTTGTTGCGCCGCTTCTTCTTTCCAGCTAAAACACTAGGAAGCGGTGAAGGGTGGGCCTTTTTGGGGGCTGTCTTAATGTTTGACGTTCAAAAAGCGCTAATTTTTAGCCTAATTTGAATAAAGAAATTTTGATTTTGATTTTGATTTGATACAAAAATATAAAAATAAAAGTCTTTCCTCTTTATAATATTAAAGTAGATTAGTGTAGATAACGCGATCTAGGTCCGATTTAATATTGTTCTAAAATAGTATGCCTATACACGTATATTGTCCTTCCAAACCTACCTAGGTCTAAGTAAATAAGCCTAGAAATTAAAATAATAAGCGTATAGAAAGAAACATTAGACCAGCACAAAACCACACGTAGCTACATAGAAACACACAATCAAGAAAAGAATACAAATTTACACATATAAGATTTTAAATTATAAACAAGACAAAAAAAAACAAAAGTACTACCTAATTTGGGTGTACACAGTATGAAGGTGTTATGTTCAGAAGGTACAAAGTCAAACATACTCTTCAATAATAAATAAATAAAAACACTACATTATATCTACCAAATAAAATAATAACTACAACAATATTATTTGTATAATAACTTTCGTGAGGCATATTCATATTAATTTTACGAGTCAGACGCGACATCGCCGCGGACTCAGCTCATGACTAAGGGCTCCGTTCGAGCTCGAAACTAGTCGGGCGAACCCGGAGAATGCACGTGAGTAGTAACCAGTAAACATTAATCTAAAGTAATACATTTTTGTGGAAAGATAAATACGTTTGTGAGTAGGATTCGAACCTGCGCTTACCGGATAACTACTCCAGGCCTGACCACTAAGCAATCACGACCTCTGCTCGCTACCACGAACTCTTCTTCCACATTTTAATACGTGGTTTGGTGATGTCACCTGTAAACGGACTGAATAGATGGCGCAGGTTCGAATCTTGCCCATGATCGTATTTTTCATTTCCACATAAATTTATAAATTTCGGGGCGATGGTGTTTTTAACATAAAGATTTACAATAGAAGCACATGGAATTTAGTCGCAATTAAAGACACTAGTTGTGGAAGGTGATATGTCACTACTTTTTAATTTTACATTGATATGAATATGTCTCACGAAAGTTTTTATACAATAATATTACTTTAGAGTTCACTTTGCATGGGTTAATATGTTTGAAATTGTCTTGCCTTCTCCTTCTGGGAATATATGCGTGATGCAATGTTATGTATCCTCATGGTCAGCAGTCACGTTGTGTATCAGTAGACCAACGAGGCACGACCTTATTACATTACAATTCTTTGTCCTCACTAAAGTTTAATTTACGACAATCGATGAGTGGTTTTCAATTCGTCCTCTAATCTCCAATTCTGTGCCACAATGACAAATGACACCCGATTCGACAAATGAACTGAAAGATTGATAGTTTCCACTGAAACTGAAAATGTGTGACATTTTCTATCATTTGGACACAGAATTCCTTACTGGATATTTTAACCGATTTCTATATAAAATAATTTTTAACAAAAAAAAGAACCGACTCCAAAAATCTTTCTGTGTAAAATTGCACTAAAAAGTTATAAAATAATTGCATTATTTACTTACTACAATTTATATAAATATTTTTTTTAATTTTAGAGTATTCTGAATAAAGTCAATTTATTAGGACAATAATATACAATTATTATTATTTTTGGAGTCGGTGCCAGTAAAGGATAATAAACGTGTAAGTACATTCATGAAGTAGCGTATTACGTTCGCTTTAGGCAGTTGTTGTGTTCATTTGTAAATAGGTTCAATTAGGTATAATATATTATCATAAAAATAATGATGGATAATGTACCTTTAAATATACTTTGCAAATTTTAGGAAACTTCCTCAATATTTTTAAAGTACACTCCAGCTGCTTTTCTTGCTGTTTACTTTGGAGGCGGTTTCTTTTTAACGGAAGAAATTTCTTTTAATTTTTTTTTCTTTATAGTTTTCTCCGAATAACAATAACACAAAAAATTTAAATCTGTTAATTACCACTTACTTATAACAATGAACAAAAACATAGTAACGGGACCAGCACACCTGAAAGATTTATTCAAATTTATTAGGTCGGGGAAAAAATATATTCGTATTTTATATGCCGATACAAGACCTTTTTTTTGTTTCAATGTTTAATTACATTTAATTATAATATACTAGCTGACCCAGCGAACTACGTATCGCATATTTTTTTTCCTTTTATGCAGACCTTGCCCTGACAATAACGAACACAAAAAAATGAATTATCCAATTTGGTGCAGTCGTTCGGAAGTTATGCGCGTACAAACATTTCGGCGATTCATTTTTATATAATTATATGATGATGATATGTGCCCTTTTGTTCGATAACTTGTTGCCGTCGTGTAGGTAGTGACATGCTGCAGAAATCTAGGGATTTTTAATAAGAAAAAATGCAAAAACTGTAGCGAAAAAATGTCTTGAAATTTTTCCCCTAATATTTCAAATTCTAATATATCAAAAGATTTGCCTTAAAATCAAAACTGAGCAACTGCTGTCTGCTTATCCTTATGCAATACATCCGTGAAGGTAGGACGTCTCATCTCTTCAAGTCCCAAAAGTAATCAAAGTCCAGCCAGCAACATTGGCCTCTGAGATTAAACTGTCGTTTGACGATATCGATGCCGTCCTGTTTATAGTAAAGGAACACGGCAGAAGCTCTACTAAGAATCAAATAGAGAGTAACTTGAAGACAGTACTAATAAACATTATTTAAATGACTGCTATCGATATTTTATTTAACAAGGTACATCCCTAGACACTTAAAAACTGTAGGTTCTGATCGTGGAATAGAATATTAATATTTTTATCAAGTCCTCGAACCGCAACAGTCGAGGTGATGTAAGTGGAAAAAGAAGATAAAATTAATTTAAAAAAAATGCACGCCCTCCTTATGTGAATTATATTTTATTTCACACTTTTTTGTGTACCATAGCCACTATAATACTTTTTTTAAATATTTCCAGCCTATGTTTCACGGGACAATATAAGAATTCCAACGGTACCTTAAACATCTAAATCGGTTCAGGCGTTTACCAGTTATGGTGGAATAAAGAAACCCACAAACATACATACTCCTTTTTTTGGCCAGCCGTGTAAGAAAGGTGCGGTTCAATCGGTGCTGTTCAAATCGGTGCGCTAAGTGGAATACTTTTTTTGTTTTATTTTGTTATTTCGATATCATAATTATACAAATAAAAAACAAAAGCATGCACCAAACTAATGTGAAAGCAGAATTCGATGTGAGCCAAGGTCGGGATAGTTTCGTTGGGAGATCGCCTGGAATATTTATCCGCGGGGTGTGAGTATAAATCCTACTCAGTCATACCTATCAGATTTTTATAGATTGTACCCTAGCAAGTGTACTGAACAAATACTTGAGCTCATAATGCCTTCACCTTCACACCGCGATTCGATATATAAAAAAAAAGAAAAATATGTATTTATATATTAAATATAAAGCTACATCAGCGTCTCTTTTGTGAGTTATTTGTCGCTTAGTTTACGCAGCATTCCATTTCATATTTACATACAACTCATTTTACGTCATCATAAGGCTCGAACCGTATAGATTAAGTAAAATTTTCAATAGCTGTAGTGATTTAGTTGATATAAACCAGGACAGTATTAATAAAATTATTAAAATAATTGTTAATAATTCACTCTGAAAACCTTGTATCATAGTAATAAATTCAAATTTCATCAATTTAATGTTATTCATTTTATTATACCAAACAGATTAATTAATTTACCAATTAATTTAATTTATGTATCTACTGTAATTAAAATATTGTTTTATATTTCTTTATTTCAATATGATGATATTAATTAATGTTTATTCTTTAATTTTTAAATTTACCTACATTTTATTATTCGGGAATTAATTTTATTAATTTTATGATTGCATTCTCATATTATTATATTTTTAGAGGTTCGAATGTTATAACTAACTTAATCTTAAGTAGAAAACTAACCTAAATATTAGCAAAAATAATTAATTTCGTATATTTTACCCGTTTACTGTTCATGCGGTGTTAACCTATAAGTGATTGTTACACTTGCAAATGTATATCTGTCAATCGCAATGTAATTTCTATGTGTAAACAATTGTTTGCTAACCTAATAAAAAATTAATAAATAACCGATCTTTTTGTATCGAACCCAATCTCACAACTCAAAAAATTACATTCGTTTTATTTCACCCTAATTTTCTATAAAAAACGTAAAACCATAATATTCCTGGCTATAAAACCAACATAGTACTCTGCAAGCCAATTATTTTTTATCTAACCTCTAACTTATAAAATCGATTTCTACACCGCAGTCCAACTTCAGGGTTGCCCGATAAGGATCCTTGCTATATCCGCCGGCATCCGGGAATTTTAACCGACTCTACGTATTGACCTATATTTTCGAATATTCTGCGGCTTTCTATTCTATTCTATTCTGCGCAGCTGGTTTAGCGTCCTTACGTTGTGCGGCAATCTTGTGGATCGCAAGATTGAGGAAATTATATGCAAGAATTGATATGCACAGAAAATTGGAAATTGCCTACAAAAATTGCATTTAATTTGTTTAAGTTTATTTTATTCATGATTTATGCTACTATTACTCTACATTAAAAGGTTGCGGACTTCAAAAAAAAGATAATTTTGATAGTTTTTTTATTGTGAAATCTAATTTTTGATATTTTGATCTGTTGTCATTCTCTGAAATGTGATAAAAACGAAAGGTAAGTACTTCTTTTCGCATACCAAAGCGATGCTTCATGGCTCAACAATAATCATTATTTTCTAAACTAAAGCAATAATCATTATTTTCTAAACTAAAGCAATAATCATTATTTTCTAAACAGCTTCTCCCGACCGTATTTCGGGTCACTGCGGCATATCCCCGTCGAAATTAGCCAAGTACGCAGGACATATTATAGTGCAAGAGTGTATGCGCAAACACAGGTGCACTCCTTCCTTCACTCTCATAGAACGATGGGACTTCAATCTGACACGACCGGAAAGAGATCATACGCAGGACCGACGGCTTTACGTGCTCTCCGAAGCACTTCCGAACTCCAGACTGCTACTGAAAATTTCCTAACAGAAAAACCCAATAACACTTTGCCCAACCTCGGAATCGAACCCAAGACCTCGCGCTCAGCAACTGCACTTGCGAACACTAAACCAATAAAGCAGTTTTATTAATATGATTATATATATTTCAATTAATTAAGCATATTTACTCCGTGTTGTGGGATTTTATGAGTGACAAATGAAAAAAATTAAAAACACCATTAAATTTGATTTATTATTAAACCAGTACAATTATTTCTATACAACTAACCTATTAAATAAACTTAATATGGAAGATAGCGATGCGCAACAATACTTTAACGCCCGAGCTTTTTTTTTTGTGTATGTATCTAATAAAATAGTTAAAAAAAATTGTATGTTGTATTAAGTAGTAAAATATATTTAAGATGAGTCAAAAATAATTATCATTTGCCTTCTTAAAAAACCTCCAGTTATTTACTTCTCCGTGTCCATTTTACCTTCAACAGCAAAACAAAATGCTATGCTCGAAAACTTTCTCGTAGTAATTATGCGTTCATGGGAAAGGGTCGCCATGTTGTCAACACCACGGAGTAGAAATGCTAATCGTTATAGTTATATACCACATAGTTTGTTCAAATTGCTGCAGTGTTTAACCAAAATGGCGCATGTATTTAGCAAAAACAAAGGTTTTGAGTGAAGTAATAGAGTTTGGGGGCTGAGTTGTCCGCGTCCGTAGTACACACTTAAAATGGAATCCCTACACGTGGCCCATGGGTGGTGCAAAACAGGCAACACCGCTTTAGTGGGAGGCTTAGGCCGCGGCTGGTTACCACCCACCGGACGAAGCCATGCCGTGAAGCGACTTAGTCGTGTTTTGGGATGTAGTCCGGTGTCACCGTTATGGGAGACGGGTCTGGGCAGTCCAAATCTATCCACTCTACTTGGAGTGAATAGATTTCTTCTGGATCTACGTGCTCCATTCTCGGCCACACAATTGCTTACCATCAAGCGAGTTGGTGGCCAAATATAGATCAATTCTTAATAAAAAAGTAAAAAAAAGTTCTGCAGTTAGTTTTTGCAAAGGATAATGTATTTTGTGAAACCTAATTTTTTTGCGTTATGTCTATTTATTTTATGATTTTTTATGATTATAGACAACTAAATTTAACTTACTATTAAAACACGTTTAAACATTTAATGAACTCCTTAACAATTATATTTTAACTTTTAATTAACCGGTTGATTTATTTAACTTTTAACTTTTAATGAAAAAATATTTTACGTTTAATCACATTACTACTGCGATCTTCTATTGCACATTGTATATTTATTAGGTAATTACATTTAATTATTAAAAAAATATTTTTTGTCGTAGCCTTTTGCAGTTAAACCGTAGGGATTTGATCTGCGTTACCGAACCATACCTTTGGCGAGACAATTTGATGCCTCCAGCCAGAGCATATTTTATAATACTACAAACTAAGCAACACAGCACTAAGGGCGTCCCCTGCGGGACACGAACCTCGGCTTGGGGCGTTGCTGGGGGGACAACTCTAGCTGGATCAGATCAGTTTCCTTATTATTAAGGGACGAATTTAAAGCTACCGGCGCGGCGCGGGCTGGCTCGAGCAAGGGTCGGGGCGGAAATTAAAATATTAATCCTAAATCTAGAAATAATACCTAAAACTAAATTCCTTCTAAATTACTAAATAATTACACACATGATACATAATCAATTCCATATTCTACCTCTATTTTGATCATCTGATTAATAAATTTCAGTCTGGTAATTTCTTTCATAATATCTACCAAAGACAAAACAATGGCGGCCATGTTGCTATCTCGTTTCCGTTTCCGGTGGCCGATGGACCGTTGGCGTCGTTCCGGTAGTATTCTTCCTTCAGCTAATTGTCTATGATTTCCTAGCGTTATAATTTACGGAATGGTGAGTGATATTTTTGTTTCTGGTCAATTATTCTTTTGTTTGTTAATTTGTATTTGAACTCGTTAGTCTAATAGTCGCAAGAGAGAACAAAAAACGGACCCAAAACTAGGATCTGGGTTCGTTTCTCAGGTTGGACAAAGTGTTATTAGGTTATACATAAAACTTTGAAAAGCATTAACGCATGCTAAGCGAACTCTAAAGTTATAATATTAAATGTATTATTATGTCCTGGAGTATTTATCCGAAAGGCGCAGGTTCGAATCCTGCTCGCGACCGTATTCTTTTCCATTTAATGTTATTAGGTTTTTCTAGCAGGGAATTCTCAGTAACAGTCCGGAGTTTGGAATTGTGTCCTACAGATGGCAATAGGCTCACCACCTAAGTATTACATACTCTCGATAACAAGGTTGGTGAAATGTGGGTGTAAAGCAGTACTACCCTTCTGGTTTCTCCATTGAGGATACCGGCGTGATGCTATGGTGATGTTTTATTTGAGGGGCTCGTGTCTAAGTAACGACCGCAGAGTTCGATCGATTGAGATTAAGTTGCGGTGTGTTGCGGTTAGAACGAGAATGGACCATAATTACATATGGGAACCCATCCGTGCTTTGGACAGTATGTTAAAACCTCGGTACCGATTGTCATGCAAATATTTATTGTATTTACTAACGCTCCATCCCGGCGTCGTACGAATGCAACGTATTAATGAAGAATTGGTGATTTTAATTGAAATTTTCAATACTTAAACACAATATTAAATTGTCCAACGATTATTATTCACGTGCATTCTTCGGGATTGCCTGACTAGTTTCGAATTCAAACGGAGCCCCTAGTCGTGAGTAATAACCGTTGAACAATAATTAATATGAATAAGTCTCACGAAAACTTTTATACTTAAAATGCTTCCCTAAAACCCATGTTCACGAAGCTTATATGCTGATCGCCATGATGACAGATCTACAAACCGAATCCCATCTATCATTGAGTGGTTGGTCACGGTCCGCGGTTCTATTTTATGACGATCGCAGGCGCCGCGCCTGGCCTATACGTTTTATTACTAGAGGTGGATCCTTAGTGACAGCGTTGGCAAGAAAATAAATACTATTTTATTCCGATTTTTTGTGTGTGGAAGAGTATTTATTTTAAAATATATTGAATGCCAAAAGTTATTCTGTAAAAATTAAGGATTCCAACTAAAAAAAAACTATTCCAAATTTTCTAAAAATCAAATTTTTTGTACAAATCTCGTCGTGTTCCTTCGAAAGACCTCCGGGTGGATTAAACAAATCTATTTCTAATTAAGCTTCTAACAAGAGTGTTTGAAATGTGGTACTCAGATATCTACGTCGTTGGGTTGTCACAGGAGGAGAACAGGCATAAATGAATCCACTTTATTTAAATTATAATAAATACGTGTGTTTCTGTAGAGTACAGAATTTAAATGATTTAATTCAACAAGTAAACGCAACAAATTAAAAAATAAAAAAAACTCACGAGCGAATGAGGGAAAAAAATCATCCACGAATAAGTATTATTTGTCGACGACGCTGATTCGACGATGACGGACTTGAAAAAAAAAACATGTTTTAAACAACTGTTAACCGGTTCGTGGTCACAGGAACGCTGCAAAGTTTTCGAAACGGCAGGAAAAACAAAAACCAATAATACACGCGATTAATCCGGTTAAAAGTTGTTTTATTATAATGTGTAGTGATCGCGAAAACCTAAGAGATTACTATATATATATATATTACGTAAATAAATGTGCTGGAGCGTCTCGCACTTGTCCACAACGCAATCGCGACTGTTGTGCACCGAAGTTTACCGAGATTATCACGTGCACCGTTTCGGCTGGTTTGTATAAAGTAATAGGTACTGTTAATTTACTATTATACTGTACTTGACCGTAGGAGTGGTGTGACGTGCTATCTTCCGATCCATTCGTATCTCGTATTAGTACGTTTTATTGCGTATAGATGGCGGAAACAAAGATTCCCGCTTACAAAGAGACCCCACAGACAGTCCACGAAGCGTATCCTTCCCGCTGTTTTTATTAACTATTCACTGTCCAGCGGTCGAGCATTCGATACCAGCACATCACGTCAGCCATTACCTTAATAAAATGAAAGCTAGATTTTATTTACGCAGTTGCTATGTACATACGTCATGATTCTTTTTTTTAGGGTTGGCCTACTGTACAGATAACAACATGACTCGGTTGATATTTTAAAAGTTTTGGAAGAAGTTGTTATTGAAAACTTTTTTTGTACAGAAAAATACGATGATATAGGCGGTGTTCAAACCTGCACCTTCCGGATTGATACTTCAAGTGCTCTACAAACTCGGATATCGAGACAGCCAATAAAAAAAAACACATTAAAGTTCATATCAATTATTATTTACGGAATCGACTCACGTGCATTTTTCTGGATTGACTAACTAGTTTCGAATTCGAAAAGAATCCTTAATCATGACTCTTAACCCAACTGACTGATTAAAGAGCTAATTGGGCATCTCTAATGAAAAAAAAAAATACACGTGAGTAATATCCTTTATTAACATTTTTTAAGAATATATTATAAGAAAGTTATTGGCATTCAACGTGCCAATGCTGCCAGCCTTTTGAGTACGCTGCCGGCGCGATGCGGATGACTTTTTCGATGCGATCTTACAATTTTCTTTTATTTTTATTATAATAGCTTTTGTAGTTATTAATTATACTTTAAAGGTTCAGGCGTAGCATACGCCTGAACCTTTAAAGTACCTAATAATACGTTTTATTTATTTTGTACACGAATCTACGTTTGCCCACCATCTCACCTGATGGTAAACGACGGCGTGGCCGAGGACGGAACACGTAGATTCCTTTCTGTGAACAAGAAAAGTAAAAACATTATTGATAGAATAGTGAACTTTTTATCTCCGGGCATTTTCAACCGACGACGATAATAAATGAATAAAAAAATAAGGTTTCTAACGATACCTCAAACATCTAAATCGGTTCAGTCATTTATAAGTTATGGTAGAATATTAAATGGAAAAAGAATACGGTCGCGAACAGGATTCGCGGTGGTGAGCAGAGGTCGAGATGGCTTAGTGGTCAGAGCGCCTGGAGTATTCATCCGGGAGGCGGAGGCTCGAATCCTGTTCGCGACCGTATTCTTTTTCCATTTAATATAATAACTTTAGAGTTCGCTAAGCATGCGTTAATGCTTTTCAAAGATTTATCTTGAATTATAGTGGAATTTCTGAAACACACAAACGTACATAAATACTTACATACATACATACATGAACCCTGAAAACATAACACTTCTTTTTTGGGCAGTCGTGGCAGTTTCTGAAGTCGACGCGTATATCTCTCACTTTAAACGAGCAATTCTTTTATATATATAATCTGAATCTCGGAAACGGCTCCTACGATTTTCGTGAAATTTTGTATACAGAGGTATAGCTAGGTTTCATTTTTAGAAAACGTCGTCGGTCACCCGGGTGCTATATATTTATATGACCACGCATAACTTTTAATATTGTTGGATCGTTATAAGTTTTATTACAAGTAACAAATGCGTTTGAGAATTTTATTAATATAATTTAAAACGAGCCCGACACCGTTGACCGTGTCGAAGGCTACGCAGATTTTTACTATGAAAACTGTATCATCAAATTATTCATGCACATTTTACTGTCCCACCAAAGGTTTATGATAAGCCCTGTCTTCACATAGGAATTGTACTTATCTGAAAAGCCTGGGATCTTTACTGACAGTTTTGATGATAGAACCTCGACTACTGTCCCCTATATAGATCTTTGTCGACTTTCTCTTTGAGCCCGTTTTTGACAGCTGAGTTAAAAACTGAGAATATTGTTATGTAACTTGTAAATTATAACTGCCTCGTTGGTCGAGCGGTCCCAAGCGCGACTGCTGAGCACGAGGTCTTTGGTTCGATTCCCGGGTCGATCAGAGTATGATTTTGAAATTTAGACAGCATTGGTCAAAGGTGGGTGTACAACTGTGTAAACCTCTGCCTACCATTCGGGAAATACAGGTGTGATGCTATGTTTAAAACACAATTTCCGTGAAACACATAATTATAAAAACAAAGCACCTAATTTACCTAAACGTAAACCGTATTTAATATGAAACAAAATGCAAAATCATTATAAAAAAAAAATATAACACTTGTTCAACGTGTAAAAATTAAAAAGAAATTATGCATGCACAAAAAAATCACACGTCCGCTATATATACACAATTATGTCGCATATCGTATAATTACTGGCCATTACTTTCGACTTTACTCGTAAAAAGAATTATTATTATATACTTCGCGCCTTGTCCTCAAGATTAGATTTTTTTTTCTTCGGACTGTTTGCTTCGTATAATTATGATAGAACTTCACTTACAGTGGGGTTACTCTTGAAACTAATACCAATTCCAATCCAATTCCAATATTAAATAGACGCCTTCAAACAACGCGTAATTTTAAAATAAATTTACCTACATTACAGTTGCCTCAATTTTAAAGTATGTTGTCATCATAACCCGAATCTTTAATAATTTTTTAGACATTTTGGCATTTAAAAGTACGATCTGACATATTTCCAATGTCAATCGCGCGGAATTATTTTCAAGAGTAAGCCCACTGGTAAGTTCGTTTAATCATTAAATTTCAAACGGCATCGTTGGTGTAGTGGTCAAAAGCGCGACTGCTGAACATGAGGTCTCGGGTTCGATTCCCGGGTCGTGAAAAGCGTTATTGAGTTTTTCTTACATAAAACAAGCAATCTAACAACATAATACATAAAACAAGTTTTTGTGTTTGAAATATAAACCTATGCTTAAATCCTTGTTACATGGTTGATGAAAGATCTAATGTAAGAGTTTTAACCACCCGTAGCCCCTGACATGACTTTGCACACCATCGAGAACATATCTCAGGTGTTTTAGTTTCCTCACGATGCTTGCCGTCACCATTTTAGACAAATGACAATTAATCTATACTAATATTATCAAGTGGAAGAGGTTTTTGTTACATTATTTTTTTATACCTGTTAAAGCCTTGTAATGCCTATATTAATTACAATTTTTCAAGGAAACATTGTAAAATAATAGACAAGAATGGGGCTTGAACCCGCGACCCTTGACATTCCGTGTCGAAGGTTAAGTTTATACCTCACAACTTAAAGCCTCTGTCAGGGCTTTATAACAGACTACTTTAAAAAAAATACCAGACAAACATTTCTTAGACAAAAACCAATAATCATCATGCGACGACAGCTTGGAAAAGGTTTGTGAAAAAAGACCAGGAAGTACCATTCAAATATTCTACATTTCCTGGTCGAAAATCAATGAAAAACCTCACACCGTAAGCGTATTTTGTAAAAACGACATATTCAGAAAAATATCACCATATTCATTTCCCTATCGAAAACCGGTAAAATCCGCACCGATTTCCATGCAAGCCGACCAACTATAATAAAATCAACACTTTGTTAACCCGCTTACAACGGCACCTACACAATAAAATTGACAAATAAATTACGAACACACCCAATGCGTTTACATAAATATATATCAACTTATTCTTATAGCCGTTCGGGGTTATTCAGAAAAAACTCGCTAAGGATTCGAAGTACAAATTTTACTACGTTTCGACAAACCCCAAATCCTCGCGAAAGAAAACCGATATATACCGAGAATGCTCCGCGAGGCTATTGAAATTAAAAAACACCCAAATTTCAATAGAGAAGATGTTTGGCAATTACCACCTGTTTGGAACCCTGTACTAAAAATAATCAAGTCCCAAACAAAGTCAAGTCACAAGAAAAATCAAGATACTGTGAGCGATTACTGCGTGCATCGGAACACCTTTTAGTTTATAATTCGATAAAATTGTAAAATTGTATCTCTAAATTTAAAACCACTGTGACCCCTGAGTTTGTTTCGGTATTTCTTCTCAGGGATAGTCTTAGGAAATACCGTCGCGATTTAGTTTTAAACGTGTATCAGAGACAAAAATAATTTTATGAATTTATCAATTATATGTACGGTAGACTGAAATAATTTTAAATAAACTGTTGAGACACCTGACACCTTAGTCCTCCTGCGACCACCAACGCTGCAAAATGTTCAAAACGTCAGGAAAAACAAAAAACCAATAATACACGCGATTAATCCGGTTAAAAGTTGTTTTATTATAACAAATTTTACTATTATATAACCGTAGTATTTGTAATTTTACATATAAATATTTGCTTAGCCTTTTCCCAATTACTTTGGGGTCGGCTTGCAGTCAAACCGGATTAAGCTTAATACCAGTATTTTACATGGAGCGACTGCCTATCTGACCTCCACAACCCAGTAACTGGGTAACACGATATCTCGTGGTATGACTGGTTGTCAGACTTTCAGGCCTCTGACTACCCGTAACGGCTGTCATAGATCTTAATTTGACAACCGGGCCCGACGGCTTGACGTGCTCTCCGAGCCACGGCGGAATCTCAATATGAAATGACGGTCACCCATCCACAGACCGACCGCGACAAGCACAGCTTAACCTCGATCGATCGATTTGTGCGACTGCTACTTAGCCACGAGCCCCACCAACTTGTACATCTTTATTTCAGAATAATACTTACAAATTAATATAGGAACGCTATAGAACATTACAACATGCGTGCGCTCAAGCAATAAGGAATAAAATATAAGTGAACATAATGTTGCTTCAGTCCGTAGTGTACCAACAAAATAGACATTAAAAATATTTATTTGTATTGTAACGGAACATGCTAGTGTTACTTTATTAAGCTACTTGTGCTTAGATGAAATTGTAAGCTGTCAGGAAATAATTGGTATAGACGCCTCCAAGCCCGTCATAATGCACAAATAACATAAAATACAATAAAAAATATAATTTCCCTTTTAATATACTAACACATACTTAATAATTATTTATAACTTATAACTACTGCACAAGAAGTGTTGGCGTCGTGTGTCGCTGACTGGTGTCGCGTAGCCGGCTGCAAAAACGTCGGTAAACAACACCATTCGGCCAAATTTTTTCTTTGAGGAAAGTCCAAAAATATTGGGTTGGAACCTGCACCACATAAATGACTCTTTATGTGGTCTAGTCTTCACTCGAATATACTCCACGACCTCATCATCCTCCACGATTTTCACCACCAATTCCATAAGACTTAATAACAGCATTGAACGAAATTATTTATTAATGCATTTATGAAATGTGGGTGTTCAATTGTGTGTACGCGTGATTCAAGGTTATGTTTAAAAAAAAACAATTATCAACAAGAACACACGAAAACAATACAATAATTATTCGCCTCACAAATTGTAAAGCATTATGTGCGACCAGAGTTGTGGTCCAACATGTGCGTATAAAATGTGGAACACCAAACACCACACGCCAAATGTAACACCCTTTTTAACACGAGCCTTTGTTTTACCGGCTTCAACAGGGGAATTAAAAATGTATAAATCTTTTAGGGTTAAAATATTTTCATTGTGTTTGACATCGTATTGTTATTTGTTGTTTAGAAGTACAGGTGAGTATTATTAATGGGTGTTTGTAAATATGAGCATATAAAGAATAAATAAACCAGCCCTTAACTGTCCCACTGCAGGGCAAGGGCCTCTTCTCATACAGCTTAATCACCACGCTAGGTCACTGCGGGTTGGCGATTTCAGACTAACAATTCCAGGTTTCCTCACGATGTTTTCCTTCACCGTATGTTAGTGATGTCTGAGATTAACTAAGAAAGTACATATGACATTGAAAAAGTCACATTTTAAATGAGGTTTTAGGTACGATTCCCAGGTTGGGCAAAGTGTTATTGAATTTTTCTATTAGGAATGCTCAGTAGCAGCCCGAAGTTTGGCATTGTGCCTGGCAGATAGCAATGGCTCCCCGACTATTACATGGAACTTAAATAACAATATTGGTGAAATGTGTGTGTACAACTATGTACACCTCTGCCTACCCGTTCGGGGAATACCGAGGTGATGCTATGTTATGTTATGCTCTGTAATAAGTGGTGAGCTTATTGCCATCTCCGGGCACAATTCCAAACTCCGTGCTATTACTGAGAATAGCAGAAAACCCAATAAAACCCGACCTGAGAATCAAACCCTAAACTTCAGGTTCAGCAGCCGCGCTTCGGACTACTACACTAATGAGGCAGTCATCTCATAACATCATCATCATCATCATCCACAGCCTGATTTCACCACCCTCAAGGCACAGGTCTCTCTCTACTTGTGCCAATCTCCACGCATCATCCTCCTATCTTACCGCCGCGCAACCAACACTTCTACATCCTGGACACCACTCGGTCACAACTTTGCTCCACCTGTCAACATTAGAAAGAAAGAAATGACGAAAAAGCATTACTCCTTGCAATAACAATGCCGTCTTAATTAATAGTTTGTCACATCTACGCGGTTTCATTACCCCTTCGCAAAGTCGTGAAGACATACAAACGTGACACGACCCGCTGCTCTACTGCATTAAATATCTGCCTACCCACATATGTAGTACAGTTGAAGTTTATGTTATCGTAAGTTAACCATCCCCCGTTGCTCGTAGAAGTTCTGAAAATTCGTACACAACGATTTGGATCCACGTTCATGATACGTACTGCTCGTGAATGGAACTCCCTGCCGTCTTCCGTGTTTCCTGAGAAATACTATCTATGCATATTCAAGGCTAGAGTAAATAGATTTCGTATAATAGATAGACCGTCGCTTACCATCAGGCAAGTTGTTAGCCAACGGATGGATCTACCATTTCTGATAAAAAAGTACGTATTTACAGGATTGACTTTACAGGGTTCGAGAAATGCTAAGGTTTTCAGTTATTTGTTAGCATTGATATTGCAAAGTGAACACCTTTAGATGTAGATAGGTTTTGATATGAAAACGTCTTTTGAGTGGTTTTTTAATGTCATAGATCTACAAACAAGCGGGCAGCCTATCCAATGGTAAGAAGCCCGCGACAACTTGCTCAATTAAAATCCATTTATACCAACACTATAAGCCGCCTCTACAGAATTCCTTCATTTTCCAATAATATTAAGATTTTCATAACTATAATAAAACAACTTTTAACCGGATTAATCGCGTGTATTATTGATTTTTTGTTAGGACAGTCCTCCTGCGACCACGAACGCTGCGAAGTGTTCGAAACGTCAGGAAAAACAAGAAACCAATAATACATGCGATTAATCCGGTTAAAAGTTGTTTTATTATGTTTAGTGATCGCGCAAATCTAAGATATTACTATTTTCATAACTATCATACATTTTTAGTTCGGCGTTACAAATTTTAGTGGCCTTCTAAAACTGTGCCATGTACAAATGTTCGGAAATTTGGTTTGTACTACCTAAATTTGAAATTGACGTCACTAATTCACGCCATCTCGCTCTTATTGTAACTGTCAGTAAGAGACAGCAATGTTCTAATTTTATTTTAGTATAGTTTCACCAGATTTAATGCTATTGTCAACGATCACGTACATAGCGTAAAATACTGCTATTTTGCCACCTAAAACATTATTTTGTCCCTTTTTACGACACCCTTGACAAAAAGAGGCCTATTTTGACTCACGACAACCTCTCTGTTATAATTTAATCCTCCAGACATCACGGGAATGCCTTCCCATAACTTTCAGCTACAAAATAACAAAATGGCGGCGGGCACGGCTGTTTGTCATGGCCACCATTAGGCGTTAATGCGGCAAAACATTTTCATAATGGGCTACGTAGTCTAATAAAGAAATAACAGACTATTCCTGCATTTTAGGTGACAGTTTAAGGTCATAGATGTTTTCGATTTAAGCCAAGCATATTTTCTTAACTTGAATAAACACTCACTTAAAAAAAACATAATTTGAATCGATTACGTGGAATACGATATGGCTGGAAAGGGAGAGACTACTAAAATGACACTTAAAAGGGATCTACGGAAGACAAAAACGTAACACGTAGCCCTTAAAAAATTGTTATAAGGTGGCCTCATCATCAGTCATTATCCTCCTGGATGAAGAACAATGAAAGTTGCTTTAATTAAAGAAGGTACATCGGCCACTTCGCCTAATCCAATTAAGCGAATCGACCGATGCACCGATGACATCATAAAGGTCGTAGAAAGACGGTGCATAGAGTTGGCTCGTGACCGTCCGAATAAGAAATCTATGAGGCCTATATCCAGAAATAAACGTCTACTGGCTGATATGATGATGATGAAGTGAGCGAGTTTATTCGAGTCTGGATTCTGTAACGCATTGTTTCCAAAACTTAACCGCTCACTCACGTACCCCCTATAAAAACATACCTACAACCACAGCTAATAAAATCGAATCGAGAAATTAACGGTCCAGGAAAAGTAATGGGTTGCCGTGCGATTAAACTGTTATTGCAACCATATATGGTTCTTCGCACCTTGTCAGAGAAATAAGCAATACAATATCAGTTTTCAAAACACTTCTGAGGTTGTAATAGAGTTCAAATCTCAAGCAAGAGTAAACTTAGAATAGTGAACGGTTCATTTGGCTGAAAGTGCTTACCGCTGCTTCTGCAGGGAGGTATTTAAAGGAATTTATAGTTTAATACCGTGGGACCCTCAAATACATACCACTTGTAGGATTTGTGGACTGTATGAAGTATTTTTTGTTGGTAGATAGTGGGCGGAGGCTTGCTGACGATTCAAAGGTCCTTTTGCTTTTACAAACTATTTATTTTTGAGCACAACATAGAAACACGTCTGCCTTGACGTCAATCCAAAATTCCAGAGAGAGAATTGTAACAATGAATGAGTGAGATGTATGGTATATAGAGTGAATGAACAACATTCAAATTGATACCATATAAGAATTAAAATTACCATCTATTACATATAATGTTTTGTTGGTGTTGCCAACACCACTAAATACATTCGGAAACACAAGTCGATGGACTTTTCTTAATTTTCAAATGAATTATTTCATCAGGCATACCAAGGCATATCATTGCATTTTATTTAGTCCAACTGCATTCACTAGACTGGCATGTTCGTGTTATAGAACAAAATCCCCTTAAATAATTAAGATAATCAGTTTCCAAACAAAAAAAAGTTATCATAATCGGTCCATTCCTTTTAGAGCTACGATGACACAGACAGACACACAGACACTTATAACACCCCTCTTTTTGGGTCGGGGATTAAAAATAAACTTCACTCACTAGTAATGTCCAACTAAGAATATTCACCAGAATATTTACTTTTTAGAGCAAAAACCACTTTTCTTTTGGCAGTTGAGTAAAAATCCCTTAACTTCCCCATATAAACGGGCAAGCATTTGTTATTGGAAGCACGTAGTGCAATAACGTATTGGTTTTAAACGTCTTAATAGCGTTTAAACATCTTAAGTGACAGTTTGAGTGAGTAGAACCTTATCTTCCCGTTTCGAGAGCTCGAGTAATGGCTCGCAATATTGTTGGAGATTCGTCGGTTTAAGGAGGGAGTGTATGGTTGCAGTGGGAAAGATAGCATTGTGGAGTTTCTTGCCCGTTCTTCCCCATAGGAATCTACACTTTGGAACGTGGCAACTAACTTCTGACAATTCAAAAGTGCCTGTAAATGGTTTATTTGAAAATAAATGATTTTGTTTTTTTGATTTTGAAAAAAAGGTTTGGCTTTGATATTAGGAATGTTATCTCATTTACGTTGTATTTGAACTTTTAAAAAAGTTTCGATAGCTCGAGTTATGCAATCGATGGATAATATATGAGTAAAAGTATGTTATTATTCTACTTTGTATACTACATTACTTAGATTTAAATTAGCTTTACTTGTATTTTCAATGACGTATTTTTTTTTATCAAAAATGGATCTATGTTTTGTCACCGACTCTCCTGATAGTAAACGACGGTGCGGCCGAGGATGGAGCACGTAGATCCAGAAGAAATCTATTTACTCTAAGTAGAGTGGATAGATTCGGGGAGAACGATAGTTGGGGAGTTGATGCAACTGCCCAGACTCGTCTCCCACAACGGTTGCACCGGACTACATATCGAAACATGACTAACGATACGGGATCCTTCTATCTAGCTATGTCATACCATCTGCCGAGCCTTTTCCCAATTACTTTGGCGTCGGCTTCCAGTCAAACCGGATACAGCTTAAAAGAACATTAACATTAGAACACTGGTCAATAAGGAGCGACTGCCTATCTGACCTCCACAACCCCGTTACTGGGCAACACGATATGTCGTGGTAAGACTGGTGTCAGACTTTCAGGCCTCTGACTACCCTTAACGGCTGTCATCTTAAATTGACAACCGGGACCGATGGCTTAACGTGCTCTTCCAGGCACGGAAGGGTCTTGGTGTAAAATGATGGTCACCCATCCACAGACCGACCGCGGTAAGCGCAGCTTAACCTCAATCACTTGATCTGTGCGGCTGTTACTCAGCCACCACCTAATGGGACATTATAATAGAATTACTGGAATGGGTGTATAACTGTGTACACCTATTTGGCGACGTCATTGCTATCAAATTTAGAGTTCGCTAAGCATGTGTTAATGCTTTTCAAAGATTTATCTTGAATTATTAAGGTAATTGCATTATTTACGACATTGTATTAACTGCAAAGTTAGTCGTATCGGTTCGGTCACCTGTATAGGTACTGAATTGATAGCAATGACATCGCCAAAAAGACGTGTTAAAAATATGGATGTAGAATTCGCGGTGGTGAGCAGAGGTCGAGATGGCTTAGTGATCAGAGCGCCTGGAGTATTCATCCGGGAGGCGCAGGTTCGAATCCTGTTCGCGACCGTATTCTTTTTTCCATTTAATATTGTAACGTTTTTTTGTGTACACCTCTGCTTACCCCTTCGGGGAATACATGCTATGTTATGTCAAGATAAGTGATTCCCCACCCTCCCCATCTACGTTTCTAAACCACAGACCATCATTGTTCATAAAGTTAAAATTTGACAAAACAGAAATACCTCTATGAGTTAGTAGCGCAAACAACTCTAGACAATCTGGCTGGGATCCAAAACCATGTTCCAACATGTCTTTGCTTAGATACCAATATCGTCCTGCTTACATCAGTATCTCTATGTCAACGTGCTTAGGTCCAATTTTCCTTGGTTGAAGTGTAAGAGTAAGTTTTGAGGGGTGATTTATGAACGTGCTGTATTTCGTAGTCGATGAGGCGTTGAATGAAAGAAGTGTTCTTGCTATTTTTAAAGTAAAGTAAAGTAAATTAATCTTTATTGTTTTTGATTGAGCAGTTAATAGTTACTTCCATATATTTAATATCTTACGAACATGATATTGACTTATTTTGTACCAAGACAAGCACTGCAAGAATACTTTTAGCCAAATCATTTTTCGTGAATGAAGCACAAACTGGTGGTACTCAAACTCATGTAGCAAAATAATGTATTAAATATATCTACATAATCTAAACTTACCTTTGTACACATATTATGTAACTTGAACTTGTAGGCTATAGTTAATCGTTATGTTATATATCTGTGGAGGCTTGTTATTAGCAAGTTGACCATTTATTGTTGTTACCTATTATTATAATTAGTCTGTAAGCCTCCTTAAAAAAAAAAAAAGAAAAAAAAAAAAAAAAAATATGATAATGTTAGAGACATCACTAAAACCATTTTGGGCATACAATATTTTTTATCATAAATGGATCTACGTTTGGCCACCAACTTGTCTGATGGTGGGGACGGTGTGGCCGAGGATGGAGCACGTAGATCCAGAATAAATCTATTCACTCGTTAAGTAGAGTGGATAGATTTGGTTAGAACGATAGTTGGGGAATTGATGGAACTGCCCAGACCCATCTCCCACAACGGTTGCACTGGACTACATCCCGAAACACGAGTAGGTCGCTTCACGGCATGCCTTCGTCCGGTGGGTGTTAACCGGAGGAAATACTATATTGTATAAAAAAAAAACTATTAGACAAATTATTTATTTAAATGGAGTTTTAGTAGAGATAAGTTGATTGAGAAATTTGGTTATTGTCAGGTAGACTTCTAAGGATTATCGAACTTGGGACGTCACTCTCAACAGCCGCGCTTGTGAACACTAGACCAATGAGGAAGTCGACCAGAAAGAATATAAATTATTTTGTATCAAAATTAATAAGATCTCAACAAATTTTCTTCTCAATATTTATTTTTCAAACGCACTATCGTATGAGGGGCTCGTGGTTAAATAACAACCGCACAGATCGATCGAGGTTAAGCTGCGCTTGCCGCGGTCGGTCTATGGATGGGTGACCAGCATTTCATACCGAGACCCCTCCGTGCCAAGGGGGGCACGTTAAGCCGTGGGTCCCGGTTGTCAAATTACGTTACGGGTAGTCAGAGGCCTGAAAGTCTGACGACCAGTCATAACACGAGATATCGTGTTACCCAGTTACTGGGTTGTGGAGGTCAGATAAGCTCCATGTAAAATATTGATATTAAGCTGTATCCGGTTTGACTGGAAGCCGACCCCAATGTTATTGGGAAAAGGCTAGGCAGATATACATACTCTCGTATGCGTGGTTTATACTTTGAGTCATCTGGGGTGTAGTCCAAAAACTGCGCACGAAAGTTCCCCAGAAAAGGCAAAAATAACGATCAAAAATACTAAAGTACTCCAAGGGGTTACCCATCTATGAACTGACCTCGCAAAGCGTTGCTTAACCTCAGCTATAGATTACCAACCTGAGTTTGCATCGAACAATAAGTAACATATATAACATAACCAGCCTATTACTGTCCCACTGCTGGGTAAGAGCCTCTTCTCATACAGAGAAGGCACGAGCATTGATCACCACGCTAGCTCACTTCGGGTTGGTGATTTCAGGCTATTAAGTCCAGGTTTCCTCAATGTTTTCCTTCACCGTATATCTGTGATGTCTTGGATTATCCAAGAAAGTACATATGACATTTTAAAAGTCACATTGGTACATGCTAGGTTTAAACCCACAACCTGTGGTTCAAAAGGCAGGCCCGTAGCTACTCGGCCTCACTTTGAGATATGAATAAAACAGCAATAAGACATAAAAATCAAGTACTTACTACAAAAAGATATGGTAATTTTGCAAGCTTTTTTGTTAAAAATAAGCCCATCTTATCCGCCTGAAGGTGTTGGGCTCAAAACCGGCACATTCCCTGGGCGCCGCTCTGATTAGCGCACCCTATTACCTTATCTGGCCTTGTAAACAAGTGCGGGCTCCGAGAGAAGCGAGTGTGGTTGGAGCGGGAACCACTTAGGTACCTTTAAGTATGGATGAGAAGTAATGTAAACCATCCTTTCAGTTACCACAAACTCAAAATAATACTTCTGTAAATAGATCTTTACAAATCTCTTTTAATTAAATTTAAATTATTTATTTCAGACAACAAGTCTTGTATGTGAATACATATACTTATACTATGTTAGTACATTTTTTAAATTTTATATTATTTTGCTACTTCCACAATATTGACGGTAGTCATGCATTACCTGTGCACCGCCCTCCCGCCCGCAAACATATGCACATATGCAAGGGGTGAAAATTGCGACAACCACCAACTACTCTACACTCAGGAGCTGTTAGACCGTGCAGTGTCCGCCACCGTGTTATCTAGAAGGCGTCTATTTCATAACTGAGTATCTCTGAGAAGGAATGCCGAAAGAAACTCAGAAGTCAAGGTCTGTTTTTAAAGGCCAGACATGACTGTATAAGATTATGTGAGCGTAATCATGTAAGGCATCTGTAATGGACTTTTGAAGAAAGAGCCAGAGCAATTTCGATTTAACCTGTCCTAACTGAAGGCACACATGCATCAGTCGTCCTGTAGCTCAAACCATAGTTTAGGTAGCTCAACGACCTGTGGCTAGGCGATACCAGATCAGCAGGACATCTAAAACATGGATCAGAATGGTATTCTCTACAGCTCTTTTAGAATACGAAGTACTCATAAACACAAAAAACGGTTTTCAATGGAAAATTCCTCGAAAGGGTAGACAGGTGCACATACACAATTGTACACCCACATTTCCCCCATATTATTAAGTCCCATGTAATAGATGGTGAGCTTATTGCCATCTACCGGGCACAATTACAAGCTACAAGCTGCTACTGAGAATTTTCCAGAAAAACTCAATAACCCAGGAACAAAACAAGATAACCACATACCCGAATAGAAGATTATTGGAAAACCCAGAAACTAACTTTATTTCTAGGAGGAACTCAGATCTGAAACATACATGCTAACATTTGGCAAACTTCATGTCCGAAGACTCGCAGTACATGAGTTCCCTCGACGCTTACTTCCTGGCCCCACCCTTACTCCACGAGCGGGCACAACGTGAACAAAATACAAAGGGGTGCTACCGCAAAATATACGCCGATATTGCAGACATCTTGGCGTTTTATCTAACAAAACATTAGATGGTTTAATGGTGCCTTGGGAGAGTAAGTTTTATTCCCGTTATTTACCTAAAAATATTTTGTACGTCGGCTGGTTACCCTTGATGCTGTCCAACCTTGTGAAACTGATTTTGATAATCAGAAGTAGAGTTGGGTGTATCATACAACACCAGCCTAGTAATTACTTATATGTGACAGAGTCCATTTCGCGTTTTTTTTTATATTTATTTATTCATGTAATTTACAGCCATTACCAGTAATCAATATTCAAATAATACAATAATATAAATATATAGTATTCAAATAAAATTTTACATTAAAATCAAAGTCCTGTTTCTGGTATTGGTACAGCGATGCCCAGCTATGCAATCTTATTAAAGGGCCCACATTGTCTTGTCACATAGTCAACGATTCAAACTTAAAGGAATTTGGTAATTAGTATAATGATATTTCATCATCCCGTTTCCTTTGCAAGATAAGGTACATTTAGCAATATAATTATGATCTGTCTTGATATAAAATTGAAGACATTATGGTATTCAAAAAAAAACTTACATGCTTCGACACACACTAGCATTATGTTCTAAGACATTTTAGTTTTTGTACAGAACTATTGCACCTTCTAAAGGTCCATAATATGAATAATGAGTTTTGAACACAGTTTCGTTGAACCTGACCTAAAATCCGCACCTGCTGTCCACAAAGTTTGTCCGATAAATCGAAAAGTCGGTAAACCATCCCAAACAAAACTGGCCCGTACCTACATAAATTCCATTTTATTCCCGATGTAATACCAAATTCACGGCTCCGTTTTGCATTTTATATTTTTTTGCGACCGGTCCCGATGGCTTTTGCAAGTTCCTATTTTTTTATCTGGTAACCCGAAAAAAATCCGTTCACAGCGTACGCTTTCAAATGATTGCTTATCTGCGAAATATGGGAATGGGGTACAATGAAAATTTTTGCAAATTTCTCATTTTTTCGTACACATAAGTTGCTGATATATGTTAGGTGAATAGGTAGCGTCATCAGGCTCGAAAAAATCCACAACTAGTATGTGCTATCAAGTAGCAAAATACGCGATATAGCCAACAAAGTCTGCAATGGTGTGGCCACGCGATGACATAGACGCATGGAAGCCTTATATAATATAGCATTTCCTCCTCTCTCAAATATCCAGCGATAAACCCAAGACAAGATAGGAAGTTATAGTGTGAAAGGACATGAGTAAGTGTTAGGCTTATTAAATACGAGATATTCTTTTGAAGTTCTCATATTGATGATCATAACTTAATTTTTAATGAGGAACAACGTGTTAACGTGTTGAACAACTCAAAAATTTTGGAACAACGTGTGACCCACGGATGCCACTCAAGTTAAAGGGCAAAATCTACAAATCCGTTATAAGACCTGTCGTCCTGTATGGATCGGAATGCTGGGCCATGAAGAAAACGGATGAAAGAAGACTACATGTAGCGGAGATGAGAATGTTGAGATGGATGTGTGGAGTGACAAGAATGGATAAGGTAAGAAATGAGTATATTAGAGGAAGTTTGAAAATAGCGCCAGTGACAGAAAAGTTAAGAGGAAACCGTTTATCTTGGTACGGACACGTGATGAGGAGGGATGAGACACATGTGACTAAGAGAGTAATGAATATGAATGTTGATGGATGGAGGGGGAGAGGTAGACCAAAGAAAAGATGGATGGATTGTGTGATCGATGACATGAATGAAAAGGGGGTGAACGATATAGGGACGGCTAACAGGGAAGAATGGAAGAGACAAACATATTGCGCCGACCCCAAATAGCTTGGGACCAGGGCAGGAAGAAGAAGAAGAAGAACTTAATTTTTTATGAACATCGAATTTATCTTGATAATTGACTAATATTTATACTATTAAACTTAAACTTAAGGGGAATAATCTATAAAACAATTATTAGATCTGCTGTCTTGTATGGTTCAGAATGTTGGCCCACGAAGGGAATGAATGAAAGACAACTACATGCAGCTGATATGAGAATACTAAGAGGGATGTGTGGTGTGACGCGGATGGATAGAATTAGAAATGAATATGTAAGATGCCTCTGATAGGGGCACATGTGACTGAAAAGTTGTGTAGAAATCGTTTAGCATGGTATAGGCATGTGATGCGGAGGGATGAGGGTCATGTGATACAGAAAGTTTTGAGTATGAATGTAGATGGCTATAAGAGGAGAGGAAGACCGAGGAAGCGATGGATGGATTGTGTTAAAGATGATATGGCTAGAAAAGGAGTGACTGACGATATGACTGCTAATAGAGATGTATGGAATAAGAATACATGCTGTTGCCACCCCAAATAAATTTGGATAAGGGCAGGGGGATGATGATGTTTAATACTTTTTAAAATGATTCTTAATATCAATGAATGTTCACCGGTTAAAGTACTCACGTGAATTTTTCGGGATTGACCGACTAGTTTCGGACTCGAACGGAGCCCTTAGTTATGAGCTGAGACTCAGAGCTCATGACTAAGGGCTCCGTGAGTAGTAACCGGTGAACATTAATTGATATGAATATGTCTCATGAAAGTTTTTATACGAAAAATATTCTTAATACGTCACAAGTCAAGTCAAAAGGTTTTTATTTCAAATAGGCAAATTACATGAACTTAAGAAACGTCAAATGATTCTAGTTGCTCAATTACAAATACAGATTAATATAATGTATAAAAATAATCATTTATGTTTGTAACAAATTATCAATTTCCTATAAAAAATAAATAAATATATATATATATATTCCGATTGTTATGTTATTAAAAATAAATTTAAATTATAATAAATTAATCTGCCATAAATTTATAAGCATGTGCCAGAAGTAAATAAATTTTTTATTATGAAATGTGATTACCTATTTATTATTGTAAAGTTTTAATAAGAAATAAATTTCTTTAAACCGAATACCATTTTAAAAGAAGCCCTTTTTGCACAAATGTAATTCTCTAGTTTCTTTTTACTCAGAAAACTAGTTTCTCCTTCAATTTATCCGCAATAAATCGAGTAATATTCCCTAGTTATATTCTGTAACTGTCTTGGCTGGAACCAATATTTTTATCGGCCATTATTAACCGTCGTTATCCACCAAAACGCTATTATGTTACTGCTTTCGCGGTTCATAAATTTGTTATTCAAAATGTCGTTACATATTTCGCTGGAATATAATATATTGTATTCGAAGAGAATTTAACATAGTGGTTGCGGGATTTACAACAAATTGTGCATAATAACTGTGATTTAGGACAGTTGTTGTTCAATGACGTATTTATATTTAGCTATATCATCATCATCATCACACTCCCTTATCCCAATTTATTTGGGGTCCGGCTAAAGAAAAAAACTAATGGTAGTTTTAAATTCCAAGCCAGTCAATCAGAAAACGCTTTCGCTTAATGCAGCTATACCAAAAGGCCGTGGACACTATAACATAAATACATACAATGGATGCAAATAATCACAATATCTAGCTACTTCCACAATATAGAGGGACTTTTGTCGGTGGCGGACACTGCACGGTCTAACAGCTCCTGGGGATGCCCCGTGGAGGGGTGAAACACGTGTAGGGTGGTAGTCGCAATTTTCACCGCTTGCGTATGTGTATATATTTGGGGGCGGGCAGGCGGTGCACAGGTAATGCATGACTACCCTCAATATTGTGGAAGTAGCTAGATATTGTACTTATCTGCATCCATTGTAATTGACTTCCGCAACGCTTGAATTTATTCAATAAAACATACGTTAACTAGTTTTCCTATCAATCTACGCAAGACTCATATCCAAGAATTAGGTAGGAATATATGAGTTTTCGAACTGACCTATTCCAGTACCGTGACTAGTACCCGAGGACCGGGGGCGATACATCAAAACTTTTGATTGAGTACCGACCGCCATTATTGTGCTGTAGTTTTGTGACCACTAGGGATGTCCTAAGAAAATATTACTATCCTTATTGATGTCAAAGCCTTATTTTATTCGTAATTTAACTCTTTCAGGGACACGCGTCTCGTATATATTATAATATGTCATAATATAATAACGCTTTTAATGTGTCTCGTCGTGTTTTCTGTAATATGTTTCAGTTTGACTCGTGACATCGCCGCGGGCTCGTCTCATGAGTAAGGGCTCCGTTCGAGTTCGAAACTAGTCGGGCAATCCCGAAGAATGCAAGTGAGTAATAACCGTTGAACAATAATTAATATGTTAAAATATTTTTTGTACATAATATTTTACAAAATATTCCGTTATTCTGCACGTACACAAAAAAATATAAAAAGCCATAAACACATTCACAATCCTTACAAATGTTTGTCAATCAAATCAGTAATTTTTGATAAAATCGCGAATACAAAGATACATACGGGTCGAATATAAAACCTCCTTTTTTGAAGTCGATTAATAATATCGGGCCGGACAGAAACAGAAACTATTAAATGCAAAAATCTCTTTATTTCTTTGACTGAATTACCTAGCACTTTCCTCAATAAAAATAAAAGAAATTGCAATTCATTTTTCAAATACTCTTTAGTCGATAAAAAATCCTGATTCCAATTTTAAACCTACCATCATCATTACGCGGGAACTCGTGTATTCTACTTATCGATATTAAAAGACAAAGTTTTATGACATATCGATGAATCTACATTAGATTTAAGTTTGTTGTGAATTGTGATAAACTAGAGGAAGTGCGGTAGCGTAGTGTAGTTAGCAAGTAAAATCGATAGTGGGGCACAACGCACCGACGTTCTCTATGTGAGCTACGTAAATCCTTGTTCAACTATACAATGTATGGCTTAGGAGATAAGGTAGCGGATTTATATAGAAAAGCAGCTCTGCATATTTTTTTATTGTTTTAGAGGGGGAAGTTCTAACTATTTATTAAATTATCTTTATGGATAGGGAAAACTAGTGCTGCCAACAACAACTTTGCGGAAAATCGGCGCTAAATAACATTGCCAAAGTCATAATTAACTTTGACTTTGTCATTTGATGATTAAGAGCCTATATTTTACAGAAACTCGTAGGAAAATAACAAAGAGGTACTTTTTCGTCTAATGACAAAGTCAAAGTTAACTGTGACTTTGACTTTGTCCTTAGGAAAAGGGCCTCTACCCTGGAGAAAATCGTAGCTAAATAACACTGGTCTTATTGAGTGCTGTATTCCTAATGGTAAGAAATCTTTATGGAAAGAAAAATACGGTCGTAAGCAGGATTCGAACCTGCGCCTCCCGGAGAAATACTCCAGGCGGTCTGACCAGCCATCTCGATCTCTGCTCACTACTCCGAATTCTTCTTCCACATTTGAATACGTCTTTTGGTGATGTCATTGCTATCTATTGAGTCCCTATACAGGTAACTTATTTATAACCTTAGAATTCTCGTCAATGCGTTTGCAAAACTTTAGCAGCATGCCAGATATATGCTGCGCCGACCCCAAATATATTGGGCAGTCGTGTAAAGAAGTTAGTTTGCACCTCTTTGATCCGTACTAATGGGTTAGGTTCCACGTTGGGTAGTATTATATTGCTTGGCCTCGTTCTCAATAGTAGCCGATGTTTGGAATTGCTCTCGGCGCACCACCTTTTTGCGGGCGGAGAGAATGGAAAAACAGTGTATGTGGGAATCCCACCCACTAAACTTCGTGTTCCACCTCATCAACATGGACTGGGGTGACGGCTCCAGCTAACCCACAGCTGACTTACCACATGAGACTACATAACAGTATCAGTGACATATAGATGCTCAACACTATATAACATAGCATCAGGCCTGTATTAGAGGTGTACACAAGCTGTACACCCACAAACGCTCTTTTTTTGCTATGTAATATGTGGTGAGCCTATTGCCATCTACCGGTCCCATTTCCAATTCCGGGTTATACTGAGAATTTCCTAACAGAAAACCCAATAACACTTTTCTCGACCTGTTAATCGAACCCAAGTCCTCAAGCACAGCAGTCGCGCTTGGGACCACTAGACAAACGAGGCAGTTAATACCAATCAACACTTCCTCTCTCCTTAATCGAAATACAGGCATGATGCTGTTTCCATTTTCAAAGTCAAAGTCAAAGTCAAATCATTTATTTCAATTAGACCCTTTACAGGCACTTTTGAATTGTCAGAAGCTAGTTGCCACGTTCCAAAGTGTAGATTCCTATGGAGAAGAACGGGCAAGAAACTCCATGGTTACTCTTTTTATAAAATAGGTTTACACAATAGCAGGTATTGGTTACACTGACTCTGTTGCAAAAAAAATATAATTTAAATATGTGAGAACAATGTAAGATAATACTAAAAGAGTGTAGTTTAACAATTCAAATTTCCTGTCATGACAGTCCAGAGATGACCAGTCCCAACTGACGGCGCCCGTTCACGAACATGACCCAACTCAACCATGTTGTAGGGAATCGAATGTCCTTTCTTCATACAAGTGACGTGTTAACAATGTTCCTGGGCTCTCCTATCTGCCTGGCAACCCGCCAACTAAGCCATGTCACACATAACTTCGAACATCTGATTATATCGCAGTAGTGCGCTGTCTCGCGAACCGTCTGAAGTTGAACTTACGAACGATTCGATCTGAACTTACGGACATCCCTAGGTAAACTATCTACTCTTCAAGAGGCAGGCGGGCCCGTAACCACGAGCCCACCACGACTAGGTATAATAACTTTTTTTTACAGTTTGAGGCTAAGAGATAGAATGCGAGAAACGCATAACTAGAACGGCGGCGTTACTCATAGAGAAATGGTTTTATTTAAATGAAAAAAAAGACCTTAAAAGAATTATTTTAACTAAGGCGTTAAAAGATACTGCATTGTTTTTTTTACAAAGTATCTTTACTATAGTCCCATTTCTATAAATTTTTCGGAGTATTTATGCAAGACCTCATACCCATTTTTACAGAAAATAGCTAAGTACGCAGAAAATATCATAGTGCACAAGTGTATGTAACACAAACACAGGTGCAATCCCTCTCCATTGATTCTCATAGTCCAATGGGACGGCAGTCCGACTCAACCGGAGAGAAATTAGGCGCAGGACCGACGGCTTACCGTGCTCTCCGAGGCGCGGAGGTGTCTCGATATGAAATAATGGTCACCCATCCACAGACCAACGATTTTTCCCTATTGTTCCAAAAAAACCTACAATGTTAATTACTCTCTTAGTTACATGTGTTTCATCTCACCTCGTCACGTGTCCATACCAGGAAAAACGATTTCCTTTAAATTTTTCTGTCACTGGCGCTACGTTCAGGCTAAAATGTAACCTACCTAAAATAATGAAAAAGAACATTTTAACTGATTTTATTATCAATAATAAAGCATTCCATACTCCAGATCATACTCAAGAACTTTTGGATCTTCTTTTTCTTCTCTTTTATATTTTTCTGGTTTTACTTCTTTGACGTCATCCAGCTGTAAATCCATGCGCCTAGCCTTAAAGATTTTAGCCAATTCTGGATGTGCTCGCAGCAGTTTCATCAGCTTAGCCTTATTAACAGTACCATTCACAATTATGTCTCTGAATGTGTCGTTGCCCATAAAAGCTTCGTTTACATCCTTGATTTGATCCAATCTCTTTTGCAAATTCTCGTCTATCTTTATCATTTCAAACTCGTGAACATTAACAACAGACTTGCGATCTTTCCTGTACTGTTTTTTCATCATTTCTATGAATTTCTTCAACTCTTTGGTCTTCTTCTTTCTTTCAGCGGTTCCGTTCCTGAAGGCTCTGTTCAATATCTTTCTGATTTCTGTTATTATCCTCCTGATGCTCTTCTTGATACGGCGTTTGCGCCTGTCTCTCTCGTTTTTGCGTTTATTTGTTTCGGCTTTGCGTTTCTTAATTAAGTCTTCCTTAGAGCCGCGATCGTTTTTCTCATTGGAGTCTGTTGAGAAACTGCTTCCTTCAAATGAGATATCCAGCCCTTGGTACATGTCGTAGTTAGTCAGTAGGAGAGCGCAGCAAATATACATAGTTCTGCCACAGAAGTAATCACCACGGTAGATTCTGTACTCTGCGTCACATTCTGCGGGAAGCATGCAGGTACCCCAAGGCATATCATGCTGATTTGGATCTCCGCAAGGAACTCCCCACGGCCCTTAAACAATAATGTATAATGAAATTTATATATTGAGTGGCATGAACTATACATGAACATGCGATTACAGCAATTGCGAGCAATTTGCTGTAATTCGTTGAAGTCAGATTCGAATTCGAATCGTTAGATCTTTACAAAATTTAAATGAGATTACCTCGAGGGACTACTTTTTCAAACAAAAAAGGTTCAGTGAAATCGGTTCACAAATGGCGAAGATATCGACGGACATAAAAAAGAACAGACGAATTGAGAACCTCCTCCTTTCTGAAGTCGGTTAAAAAAAGGTCCATCTGGATTTTTCCTTCCTATCACTTAGACATCGATACATACTTTCAGTTGATTGCTAATTCAGCATGGAGATGTTAGGGGCTGGATTTCTCTTATTTAGGGGCCATCCATTAATCACGTGATGTTTTTATAGCATTTTTTTAGGATAAAGGCAGGGGATGATGGTCATGATGATGATTATGTATTTAGTCTGTAGCCTGCAGGACTCCTTACATTTTGCACTAGTAAACTGATCATGCCTTAGAGGTTGCTTGCAGGAATATTGTAGTTTGCTATTGCGAACCCAATGGGGGTACAAAGACAAGCCAAGAAGAGAAACTATTCAATCAAGGAGTTTTGGTACAGAAGTGTTTCGCTCTCTAAGATAACGTAGGTTTCTAGTTTCCTTACAATATGATCTTCCATACATAAACTCGTACTTTTACCTGATGAGATCTTTACATACCTACTTCGCTGCAATAGAGGATGGACTAAATGATAAGCAAGATCTACTATTTCGCTACAATGTGAATCGGACTTGAATAGGATGAGGAACTGCACTAGATGTCGTTAACAACTTTATATTGTGTTATCCCAGGGCCTATACCTAACAAATAGTCCCTTAAAATACCCCTAAAAATATAAAGCCCCTAAAAAAACCATCACCCCTATTTACCCCCTAAATTTAGGGGGGAAACCCCTAAGTTGGTAACCCTGTTTTAGGGCGTCCCCTCCCAGCGTTTTCACTTATTCGTCTCGTAGATACTATTTGTTAATAGCCTTTCGTGCATGCTCTCAGTATGATGAAACCATTAGATGGTATACGATATTTTGCACTTCATACAAATTTTTGACACCACATCTTTTACACCACAACGTTGTCTTATCACATTATTCATTCCATTCAGTCATTAAACAAACTATAACAGACGTTAGGTGACAGCACACCATTGTGGACAACCATTCTAGCCTTTTAAGAATAGACCTTTTCGCCACCGTAACCTAAATAAATTGCAATGTTGTCGGAAAAGCAAGTCTTCTGATAATTTTCGTGAGACATATTCATATCAATTAATGTTCACCGGTTACTACTCCCGTGCATTTTTCGGGATTGCCCAACTAGTTTCGAACTCGACCTGAGCCCTTAGTCATGAGCTGAGCCCGCGGCGATTCATAAATCCCGAAAAATGCACGTGAGTAGTACCCGGTGAACATTAATTGATATAATCTGATAATGTTTCTAATAGGCCTTCTCTGTATGAGAACAAGCCCTTGCTCTATAGTAGAACAATTATGGGTTAGATACGTTTAAATACTTACATCCGATGATGCAAGTAAGTACTCTTGCAAGAAAAGGACAGCGTTAATGCCACTTCGGCATTAAAAAAGGACGAAGATCATTAGACGTCGTACAGTGAAATTCTAACTTTAGTGTATACTCACTAGCAGCTACCATGTTAACCACATCTCCCCGCGGTTGAGTCGAGTTAAGCGCTTCAAATTTCTTCTGCATCCAGTGTTCATCCCATTCGTCCAGCCAGAACTTTGTCTCCATGTCTGAACTTTGAGAATCCGCAGTCGACCCTGAGTTCTGTCTTCTAAACTTCTTGAATCTACGCCTACGTAACTCATTTAATACCGGATCCATGTGGAAATATTCTCGTCCTATCCTCTTATCAGGGGTATCAGTCAGTTTTGACGAAGGCATGTCACGTCCAATGTTTAAGTCCTCTTCGTGCGTCCTTACTTTTTTCAAAACGGTGGCTTTGTTTTGAGCTGATTTCTTGTCTCTTGCATCGTCCTGCCTTTTATTTTCGAAGTGCCTCAATAAACCTTGGTTTGTTCGTGGGATAGCATCGTCATCGTCGTCGGCACGAGCTCTGTCTAATATTGAAAGCACATTTTTCTTAAGACTTGAATATATTGAAGCCTGTATAGCGTTGAGAGATAAAATCAATAACGTGATGTAGAAATATCTCATTTTATTTTACATGTCTGACATGTTTTCCTTTAGAAATTTTCCTTTCAAAAGCGATCGACCGTAAAATCTTTATCGTGAGGTTTTCAAATAAATATTGAATCCATTAAATATATTTTATGAGTGCAGTCAATGTTAATGTATTTTATATTAGATTCCTGACAAAGTCAGCTTACGCTATACCGAATGTACTACAACAGGTTAGAAAATGTAGTCTATCCAGGCCCTAAATGTTTATGCATATTGAAGTTTTTTTATTTAGTTAACTATAATTTATGTACATATCTGAATTCTACTAGTAATAATATTACTAAAATAATGATTTAGACTGTTATAGTAGGCAATATTTTTCACGTTTTGATGTAGAAATTATAAAGAACGAAAAAGATCTTTGATTAACTTATATCAAGATTCCTTAATCGCCGCATGCGACGAGCCATACATTTATGTCTCTTTAAAATACAAACTCTTTACACTCATATCAGTATTATTGGTGTGACTGATAGTCAATGGCCAAGTTACCTTTGGGCCTCAGCAGACATGCTACTTTCAGCATCCAGGCTGCATCAAGTTTTGGCGACTCTGCGTCCAGCCAATCCTGCAGTGTTACCATCGACCTTCGGATATCGAAGCGAACAAATCGCTGTTAACCTATACAAAAACTAGTAGCTCTTTAAAAAAATGGAGAGGGTCTAGTACTGTAGTAAGATTTGTATAAAGCTCAGACCTGGGATGCTGGGTGTGTCTGGCTGATGGTACTCTATGGTAGTGGAGCGTGGACCTAAAACCCAAAAAAGCCTTGACGCCGTCGAAGTGTAGTGATACCGTATGATACTCTGAATCAGCTGGACCCAAAAAGTTTCCAACATAATAATTCTTCAATGTGTGAACTGTAAATTGTACCAAACCATTGAGAAGAAAAAACTCACCTGGTTCAACTGATAATAATGGAAAAACTAGTAAGCAAATGACACGTCTGAAGAAGAAGGAATCCCTGGTTGCTGTTGCTGGTAAGTAGGTCTTTTAAAAACTCTTTTACATGTCATTATAATCTAGTAGTCCAGACATCATTAAAAAACAAAAAAAAACCATAGACACTCTTTCCAAATTATGTGTTATTTACAATTATCATTGATATAATATATAATGTGAGAATAATACAGGTTAAAGTACCTAATAGAAAATATATTTTTTTAAATAATTTATTCACCGTCCTTGGCCACACCATCGCTTATCATAAACCGAGTTGGGGGCCAAACGTAGATCTATTTTTGATAACAACAAAACATAATGATAACCAAAGCAATTACGAGCTAACCAGTCGATAGACAGCACCCGTTCACGAGTATGACGTGTGCATCAGCATCGCGAAACTCAACCATTGTGAAGGGAACTCAACGACCCAACACACAACGCATATCGCGAGACATTTTAGTGAGCACTAGCTGATGCCCACGGCTTCACCCGCGTGGATATCGGTTATCGCGACCAAAATTAATCATGAAATTCTGATCCCGTTCCGCTTTATAATTGCCTATTTCTTATAGTATTGTATGGATAGAGTATTTTATCCTTAAGAGATAGAAATATGCCATTGCGGACTTTTCTGTGGACCTATTTAAGATACATAATTCCACCATACATCATTTTGTTATATATCAAAGGGTAAAGGCAGCGTTTTCGTTGAAAGCTCCCAGACGGCTTATTTTTTCCGACACCTCCAACAAATATCATTATATTTTAACCAATGTATACAAAAACTTGACAAATTATATTCTAAGACCTTCCTCTTGAATCACAATATCTATTAAAAAGAACCGCATCAAAATCCGTTGCGTCGTTTTCAAGATCTAAGCATACATAGGGACAGACAGCGGGAAGCGACTTTGTTTTATACTATGTAGTGATGACAAACTCGTAATGCCTGGCCATAGGCAGCTATATATGTGTGTGTGTTTATTTAATGTAAAGTTTAGCACTAATCACCACAATAACGAGCATCGAACAAGTCCTTCGATTAGTTTAGAATAGAGGCTGTTCATGTATTACGTAAGACGATTTGAGCCACTTTTTGACACCCTCGTCCCCCTATGTAAGAAAATATAAGAATTGGTTTAGCCAGTTTTGTTTCTATACCACAGATCGCTGACTTTTAACCAAAGACAGGATTTTAAGAGCTACAAGACATGCTGTTAGTGCTATATTAGTTGTCCTGTCAAATAGTGTACTGTGGAGACCACAACCCGGATATGCCTAGATATGTAGTCTCGGTACCACACTATATTCTTAAAGAAAAGAAACAATAGTTGATTTCGCTCTCGGTTTTTCCTGTACTTGACGAATAGAAAATATAGCTTCCTACTCCTAGACGAGAACCAAATTGAGTCTCCAGCAAAAGCTTTTACGAAGTTTTTAGAATACGGTTAAGAGAGTAGGGACACACTACCATAGGAGTTACAGTCTGATGTATCATCCTTAGTTTTATATAGGTAATGGGGGACACAGGAGATCCTAAATCGGGATAGACCTTATTCTTCACGCATCACGCTATATCAGAACGAAATACTTCCACAACATGTGTTCAGTGCGTAGCCTCCTAGTACTGTTCGGGAGCAGTTCACCAGGTATGCTATCTATACCAGGAATAGACGTACCACCGCAATGCAAGATCGACTTTAACAAATTACAAGCGAGAAGACTACCAACCTAACGTTACGACAAGACAACGGTTCTGAAGTGACAGTCGAATCACCACGTCCTTGCAAGCGATCACACCGTGTGGAGATAACTGCATGACGTAAACCTTCAGCTCGTACGTACACTTCGGACTCCAGCACTACGACAAGGCATGCGCGGACGCAGTCTACAATGAGCAAACAAACCTTTAGCTTAGAACGATCGCCAATGGAATTTCAAATAAATCCCGGTATGACTTCGATTCACATTGACGAAAACCTGAACGTGAGAGCCCTAAGGTATAAAATCCCTAGAAAGTCTATCTATATCAAAGTGGAATAATCAAGGTATAGGCTGGAAATACGCTTTGGCTTCAGAATTGACTTCGTTACACGGCAAAGAACTGCTGTAAAATATCATGGTGAGGTCTTGGTACCTACAATCCAACCACACCAGCTGTAAATGCATTTAAACGTTGTGCCTACCTGATAAAGGCCGGGCCTCACGAGGCGCGTGGTCGTCATTCCTTGTATTTACTTTTCAATAAATTTTAAAGTAATACATCCCCAGATTGTGTTACGGTTAATGATTCATCATCATCATCCCCCTGCCCTTATCCCAATTTATTTGGGGTCGGCGCAGCATACCTATATCTGGCATGCTGCTAAAGTTTTGGCTATGTTTTAAGACGGGCGGTCTGCCTGACGTCAACCCTCTTTGGTAATGCTGTTGTTGGTGGTAACCGCCACCGATACGGTCTCCTTCTATCTAGCTATGTCACACCAAATGTTACGGTTAATGATTGTAATAAGAAAAAGAAATTCGTGTAAATTACAGAAAAAAACTGAATTCCTTTTGTTTAATTAAAGTTAATATTTTGCCCTTACAATACACTTACTATCATTTTTATTCTTACGTAAGAACTATCGCGACCCCCTCCCACCCTATTTAAGAAAAAAATAAGACTTGCTCAGGGCTCCTCCCCCTCTAAATCGTCTTACGAAATATATGAACAGCCCCAAATACCATCGGAAATAGACTAAAAATGAATAAAAAGATATAAGTATTCATAATCACTTTAATAATTCTTGCTAATATTTCAAGATGTTAAAAAAAATCTAAAAATTTATTAAGAAAAATATTGGGCTCGCTCAGTAGCCGAATATTTTACTGTTGCACAACACACAGCTTGAAAATCCTACCTACACGAGGTTTTTCAAGCTGCAGTACATTAGACTTATACTTCAAGCTGACTTTGTGAGGAATTTAATATAAAATACCTACATTAAAATTGGCTGCACTCATAAAATATATTTAATGGATTCAATGTTTATTTGAAAACCTGACGATAAAGATTTTACGGTCGATCGCTTTTGAAGGGAAAATTTCTACAGGTAAACATGTTAGACATGTAAAATAAAATGAGATATTTCTACATCACGTTATTGATTTTATCTCTCAACGCTATACAGGCTTCAATATATTCAAGTCTTAAGAAAAATGTGCTATCCATATTAGACAGAGGTCGTGCCGATGACGATGACGATGCTATCCCACGAACAAACCAAGGTTTATTGAGGCACTTCGAAAATAAAGGAAAGGAAGATGTGAGAGACAAGAAATCAGCTCAAAACAAAGCCACGTTTTTGAAAAAAGTAAGAACGCACGAAAAGGAGTCTAAAATTGAACGTGACATGCCTTCGTCAAAATTAACCGAAAGCCTTAATAAGAAAATAGGACGAGAATATTTCCACATGGATCCGGTATTAAATGAGTTACGTCGGCGTAGATTCCAGAAGTTTAGGAGACAGAACTCAGGGTCAGATGAAGGGTCTAATTCTGGTAGCTCAGATATGGAGACAAAGTTCTGGATGGACGAATGGGATGAACACTGGATGCAGAAGAAATTTGAAGCGCTTAACTCAACCCAACCGCGGGGTGATGTGGTTAATATGGTAGCTGCTAGTGAGTATACACAATTACTTATCTCCGTCCATTCTTATTACGAAGTGACATCAACGGCGTCCTTAAAACTGATAATATAAGTACTTGCTACTTAATTTATAGACAATAAAAATAAAAAGTAAAAGTGAAAATCGGCTCATTGATATCCATGAGCAAAGTTTTAGCTACTTATAAAATAAGAAAAAGGCCAAAATCCTACTTCCATTTGTAACTAATTTCAACTACGAGTATTTCTGAGCCAGGACTTCTTGATTGAATAGCGTTTACTTCTTTGCCGTCTCCTCCTGCTGAGGACCATAATTTCCTCGAAATTGCCTCGATATCGTAAATAATTAAAGTACTCGTACGGTATATTAAGACTCCCACATACTGCAGACTAAACTATTACACAACAATTCTAAATTTATTGAGAAATCTTGTCTAATAAATTTCTACCTTATATTTTCCCCGGTAGATCCAATGGAGAGTAACCAAAGTCAACTTAAGATTTTTTAGGTTTATTAATATTTGTTGTTTTAAGGGCCATGGGGAGTTCCTTGCGGAGATCCAAATCAGCATGATATGCCTTGGGGTACCTGCATGCTTCCCGCAGAATGTGACGCAGAGTACAGAATCTACCGAGGTGACTACTTCTGTGGCAGAACTATGTATATTTGCTGCGCTCTCCTACTGACTAACTACGACATGTACCAAGGGCTGGATATCTCATTTGAAGGAAGCAGTTTCTCAACAGACTCCAACGAGAAAAACCAACGCGGCTCCAAAGAAGACTTAATTAAGAAACGCAAAGCCGAAACAAATAAACGCAAAAACGAGAGAGACAGGCGCAAACGCCGTATCAAGAAGAGTATCAGGAGGATAATAACAGAAATCAGAAAGATATTGAACAGAGCCTTCAGGAACGGAACCGCTGAAAGAAAGAAGAAGACGAAAGAGTTGAAGAAATTCATAGAAATGATGAAAAAACAGTACAGGAAGGATCGCAAGTCTGTTGTTAATGTTCACGAATTTGAAATGATAAAGATAGACGAGAATTTGCAAAAGAGATTGGATCAAATCAAGGATGTAAACGAAGCTTTTATGGGCAACGACACATTCAGAGACATAATCGTGAATGGTACTGTTAATAAGGCTAAGCTGATGAAACTGCTGCGAGCACATCCAGAATTGGCTAAAATCTTTAAGGCTAGGCGCATGGATTTACAGCTGGATAACGTCAAAGAAGTAAAACCAGAAAAATATAAAAGAGAAGAAAAAGAAGATCCAAAAGTTCTTGAGTATGATCTGGAGTATGGAATGCTTTATTATTGATAATAAAATCAGTTAAAATGTTCTTTTTCATTATTTTAGGTAGGTTACATTTTAGCCTGAACGTAGCGCCAGTGACAGAAAAATTTAAAGGAAATCGTTTTTCCTGGTATGGACGCGTGACGAGGTGAGATGAAACACATGTAACTAAGAGAGTAATTAACATTGTATGTTTTTTTAGAACAATAGGGAAAAATCGTTGGTTCGAGCGAATAGCCAACTCGGCGGAAGTGACTGTATTTTTATATTACTGAGGGTGTTCGGTACAAAAATGTTTACCTTATAGGTTTTAGAAATACCCGAAAACTAGCATGCTAGCATGGAACCTCATTTCACTGCTGTCCTCTCACCTCCCTTCACTAGCGCTCATGAGAAAGTGAAGCAAAGTAAATATGGTTTTACAGCGGCTGCACTGCCTCCCTCTAAAAGTGCACGTCGGCAACATCTGAAGTCTGGACACTAGTCCACCATCACCTCGACACTGATAAACCATCACTCTTGTTTCTCTCGGAAACGCAAATCAGATGTCTGCCAGTTATGTCCTACCTGTCTTACCCAGGGCATACTCTGAAGCACAACTTTAAACCACGTGCGGAGTCAATTCGAGCTGACTCCAACTTTCCGGGACGCATCCTTACCAATGACGGAGCACCTTAAGCTTCTTGGTGTGTCACTAACATCCACCCTCAAAAGTTACGGACAAATACTCTACCGGATAAATACTCCTGGAGTATTTATCCGGGAGGCGCTTTTTCCATTTAATATAATAACTTTAGAGTTCGCTAAGCATGTGTTAATGCTTTTTTTTTCAAAGATTTATCTTGGATCCACCCTCAACTTCGGATCATACATCGAGGCCAAAGCTCAACTTGCTACAAAAAGTTAGACATCCTCTCTGTAACATGGCAGTACAATACAGCTGCTCAACTTGTACCAATCAGAAGTTCGGTGGTGTATGAAGAACTGCTCTAATCTTTGAGATAATTCGGTTAAATACCAGCTTGCAGCCCTCGAGTTGATTGAGAGGCGTGCCAAGAGGATCCCTGGATCGACACCAAACTAAACAGTTTTGAGCAACGGCGCAGAGCTGTTGGTCTATCAGTCTTTTATCGTGAATTTCGGCGAGTGTGCGTTAAAATTACATAATCGAATTCCCCCAAGCCCGTTAGATCATCCGACAAACAGATGCACGCACGGGAATGCCTATAATATCTCATATAAAATAACGTATCTCAACAGTCTACGATTTCGCACGAAGTGTTTCGCTAGTACTTTTATTATATGCACCTCTAAGGAATGGAATTCCTTGCCGAAGTCTGTGTTTCCGGATAGATATAATCTGGTGGTCTTCAAGGCTCGGGTGAACAGGTTTTTGCTGAGCAACCGTGATTTATCATGGACTGCACCATCGTTTAATATTAGGTGAAGTGGGCTTAAAAAATCGAATCATTGACCTACTACTCGATTCGCCGGATAAATGAAAATTAGCGTTAAATTCGATGCCTTTTTAAATGTTAATAGAAGCTGCTAGACTAGAGGATGTCATATAATAATCTCCTCCTGACCGTATTTCGGTCACGGCGTCCTATCTCTACGGAGATCAGCCAAGTACGCAGGAGATATTATAGTGCAAAAGTGTATGCGCAAACACAGGTGCTCCCTCTTCCTTCACTGTCATAGTCCGATGGTACGGCAATCCGACAGGACCGGAGAGAGATCAGACGCAGGACCAATGGCTTTACGTGCTCTCCGAAGCACGGGGGTGTCAGACCACCATCTTCCGAACTCCGGGCTACTACTGAGAATTTCCTAATAGAAAAACCCAATAACACTTTCCCCGACCCGGGAATCGAACCCAGGACTTCACGCTCAACAGCCGCGCTTGCGACCACTACACCACCGAGGAAGTCAAATAGGCCCAGTTCGAATCCCGCTTTATCAAATGGTAATAATGTTATTGCAAGATCTACCAGAATATTTAGGGTTTGGCCTCTGACTAAGGAAACTCCATCGGATTCCACTCAGGAAACTCCATCACATGGATAGATGTTTTTTACTCTTTCACACAATTACTGAAACCTAAACGGATTTGCCTGAAATTTGGCACACAGGTAGTTTATAACCTTTTTTTTTTTTTTCTTTTTTTATGTGGAGAAATGCCCTCGCATACCGCTCTGACACGGGGGGACAGAGCGGTTATGTGGGACTCAAACCCACTAAAACTCCACAGTGTACCTCCACAGCCGCTTGGGGGCGGGACGCGGGAACGCTCTCGCAAACAACCGCGAACCCGCCCGCGGCTGTCCGTTGCCGGACTCCCGCATGGGATTGGGTATTACACCCCCCCGCTACGGCACATCAGACACATGGCATGCCGCAACCACCTCGGAGACCATGTGCAATGGGCGCCAGACGACCCCGTGTCTGGACGCCCTAGGTCCCCTGCGACGGGTCAGGTCTGTGGCCCCGCCGCCTGCCACTACGGCCGCAGAGGATAGGGAGAGCGGCGCCTCGCAATACCGGCACTCCTCCTCCCCTGCGGCCCCACCGCGTCCGCCATCCAACGGTGGCGGCCCCGTCAAGGCCGCGGAAGGTAGGGAGAGCGGCGCTTCGATATACCGGTACTCCTCTCCCGCCGCGGCCCCTATCCTTCAGCTGCCGTGCCGCCCATACGACACCGCAGCCCACCTCAGTTGCGACACCCCCCATAAGGCCCGCAACCTACGCCGGCGCCGCTCCAACATAGGCTTGAAGGCAAAGCCTAGAGGAGCGGCCCTCCTCGGGTTCCGTTAGCTTCACCGTGGGTGACCAAGCCACGGCTACTAGAGCCCCCCCACCACGACAAGGTGGAACCCCTGGGGGGGAGGTAGTTTATAACCTGGATTAACACAGAGGATCCTTTTTATCGCAGCTGGACCTAATTCTGAAATCCATTCTACGACTTCTATAAATCTTATCAAGCATAATTAATGCAATGGTCATTACGTTTTGTTTTCGTCACCTATCCCGTCACCACAGATACATGATGACGTCACCACAAGACATATCAAATAAGGTGGAAGAATCAGCACAGCGAGCGGTAACCACGAAAGCTACCTACGTAAACAAGAAAAAAACGCTGCATTATATAATTAATCTTTTAATCACAAGAACTATTATTATTACATTAACTCAATTACTTCTACAACAGCCTCTGGCTTTTCCAACCATACTCTATGGTCTTTATTCTTATTGGCGGGAAAATCTCTGTTGGCGCCACAAGTTTGACATGTCCACTGTATTATTTTTAATTTCTTTTCTTTTCTAACATGCATGTTTGCTGTAACTTTATGTATCATCATGCATCGGCACTTTTTGCAGACTTGCCTTTTTATATCAGGATGTCTGAAATGTTATGAAAAAAAGTTTAATTTGATAGTGGTTTCTAGTTAGATAAAAATCACAGAAATTTGAAATTAATTTGGTAGGTACTGGGTTTTTTGTAAATTATAATTACAGTTTAAATGAATAAGCCACAAAAAATTAAAACTATTCGGTCACCTGTATAGGGACTGAATAGATAGCAATGACGTCACCAAAAGACGTGTTAAAATGTGGAAGAAGAATTCAAGTTAGTGAGCAGAAGTTTCGAATCCTACTCACGACCGTATTCTTTTTCCATTTAATATTATAACTTTAGAGTTTGCTAAGCATTAAATTAAAACCACTAAGATAAATTTAAAACGTTGACTGAGAATCCCTCAACTAACATTATCTGACAAAAAATCCAAACACATAAAACTATTTATATTAACTAGTCATAGACTGGACTATTTTCTCACATACCTATTATTATTTTGCAATCTCTACAAACAATACCTGCTTTTGCAAAAATCTATTTCATTAATAAGAGCAACCATGGAGTTTTTTGCCCATTCTTCTCCATAGGAATCTACTCTTTGGTATGTGGCAACTAGCTTCTGTCAATTTCAAAACTTAAATAAATGATTTCTCTTTGACTTTAACACCAAATATGAGTCTACTACAAAGTACATATTAAGCGGTTTGCTTTGCTGCCGTCTCAACATGACACTGGCCGACTAGTCAGACATTGGGAACTGACAATTGCCAAAAAAAAAATACAAATATAAATATTAACTATACTGATAAATTGTTGAAAAGCATTAACGCATGCTTAGCATAACTCTAAACTTATAATTTTAAATAAAATATTACCCACTTACATTTTCAAAACATTTTTCTTGGCAACATTTATCATCAGATTTCCATAATAAGAAGACAAAGTAGGGTTTTTATCAGCTATATGTTTACTGATCTGAAAAGAAAACAGAAATATAACATCAAATGAATATGCTAGATGTGAGTGAGTACTAGTGCCTATAGTATCACTAATAATAATAATAATATATGTCGATATGTGGGATGTTGACTCAGCAATCATTGTGCCGATAGTTGTCTCAGCCAATGGGTTAATACACAAGAGCCTCGACAAACATCTTAGGAGACTCTCGTTAGGCAGCTGGGTCAAGAGCTTGATGCAGAAAGCAGTACTCCTTGACACGGCACGAATTGTCAGGAGGTTTCTCTCAATGGAGCCCTAACCACCGGTGGCTTAAACCCTGTTCCCGACACCGGTGGCATACTGCTATTTATATTTTTAAATATATTTTGTATTTTTTATTTATTTATTATGTATTTAAAATTATATTGAATATGTATTTTGAGATAAATAACGAGGTAATAATAATGCATTTATTGCCATATAAAATACACTTTGGAAAAACACAAACAGTAGACAGTAGACTTGTTGCTAAAATATTATTGAACACTGGTACACAAATTAAGATTTAACTTGTGGTGTGGGTACCAGAGCCCTCGCTCTTATTATTATAATAATAATAACAGCCTTTTATTCAGACTTAATACAATACATTTACATTAATACAATTTATATTTAGGTACATTCATTTTTCCTACAAAATATTAGTTTTTTTTTTTCTAAATTATCGCTGTTTGACACCTGTCTGCATGCCTTTTGTTGGCAAAGGCTCTCTTATTACTATAATTAATTACAACATTTGCTCATAAGTGTTCGCATGAATGAAATGTTTTAGATAAGTGTTTAAGATGATGGCAAAATTAGCAAATAACAATAAAAATTATGTTACGGGAAAAGATAGGTATTTGTATATATGTAGTGTGTGTTGTATGTGTGTGTGTGTGAGAGCGTGTGTGTGTTTGTCACTGATCTTATGCAGGCTGTTGTTGTAGGCTGCATGCTGTTACTTATGCTATGGTATGAGTGACCCCATGAGGCCAGCATAGTCTATTAAATACTGCAGAGTGTATTGAAGGATATTCAAAAATAATATTAAAAAAAAAACTTTATACTTGAAGGGGTAGGTAACAGTATCCACATTTCACCAACATAGCCTGTATTCCCCGAAGGGGTAGGCAGAGGTGTACACAGTTGTATACCCACATTTCACCAATGCTGTTATTAAGTCCCATTTAATAGGTGGTGAGCATATTGCAATATTGCCATCAACCAGGCACAATTCTAAACTCCATGGTGCTACTAAGAATTTCCTAACAGAATAACTCAATAACACTTTGCCGGACCCGGGAATCGAACCCGAGACCTCATGCTCAGCATTTGCGCTTGGTGGTCGCTAGCGCGAATGCTGAGCATGAGGTCTTGGGTAGACCAACAAGGCAGTGATTCTACTAATGTTATATAAATATTCTCGGCAGTAAGACTAATGGTTCAGAGGAGTTCCTAACAGAAAAACCCAATAACACTTCACCAATCCCGGTTATCGAACCCAGAACCTCACGCTTAGCAGCCGCTCTTGCGCCCGTAGACCAATGAGACAGTTCAACAAACAGATAATTGAAATAATATGGTTCAAAGCCATTATGGAGTACGCCGCCTTAATTAAATACACTACAACTGACGGTACATACGAACCGAACACAGCTTTGTCGTCAAAATCAAAGCAATTATTTCTTATAGCAAACAAATGTCGACAGTAAACTCACTTGATACAAGTAATTCATTCGCTGAAACGAATCGTTTCCTTGAACTTTTTTCATTTTAATTATGTTTTTAATTTTATTTTTTATTTCGTCTAGAGATTTCATCTGTTATGAGTTAAATGAAAATAATATCAACAAAACTTTATTCTCTTTGAGCAAAATCAGAACAGACAACATCAAAAACAGCTGATCGCAGCTGATTGATAATAAAGACATTGAAGTATACGTTCTTGAACGTTAAAGTTATGCACTCGTCACATCCCACATCGCCAATCAATTAATTTAAAGTTATATGCATAAATGACAAGCGGATTCACTTGTGTTTGTACTATAATCATGATTTTTTTAAATATCAATTATTATAAAATTATTTCGATACTGAGATAACTGAGAACGTTTTCGCAATGGCCAGTAATATAAAGACTAATTATATTTCGGAACGAATCTTATCGTTCCAGGTACTAAAAAGAGGTGACGAACGTTGTGTAAACAAGTATAAGGGAGACAGCATATACGCGGTAATGTTCGGTATGTCATTATTAGCATTAATGCACATACTTAAGTTTTGACTTTGAAAACCTTCTGTTGTAGTAAATTTCATTTCATTTACAAATTATTATAAAATCATATTCTTTTGATTCTATTCCACTCTCTTGCGCTAAGTATTGCCCATATTATTTGCTGCTTCGTATAAACAACAAGAGAAACTATACATTTGGTCTGTCGTAATGTTCTAAACGTCCTTTTCTGACCCTTACTAAAAGTAGAAATTTTACACAATGTTATCTAAAAAACGGTTGATTTTATCAAGAATTAAGGCCAAAGGAAGCCTTGCTAGATGTTTTGCATCTCAAACAAGCGTTGGAGAATTAGATATTTCGTTTTCTAATGGGTAAGTTTGAGGTTATAATTTAGAAGGTTATGTTCCAAAATATTAGACTTGGCCTCAACAAGTCTCATTCACCCCTTATACGATATTGTGATATTTATAGCACAGCTATGAACATAAATGTCTATAAACCGGTAAATATTGCAGTAAATACTAGTATACTTTTTCAGTTTGATATCATATAAAAGTTAAAGAGATTAAATCCCGTTTGAATTCAATAATTGAAGAGTTCGAATCGCGAAAGTTTAAAAAGTACAATCATATAAAAGGTTGCTAAGTGTGGTTTAGTTAATACAGTTATCAACAAGAAGCTCTCACTCATAACTGTTATAATACAATTTAAATAGGAATTCCATTATAAACAAACCTTGCCTCATAATTTTACATTTGTGTAAAATTTATGTAGTTTTTAAAAATCTTTTTTTCTGACTCCACAGGACCTCATTAAACCTATCGACGGGCCGCTATGCCAGATTTGCAGATGGCGCCTGTGTGGCTTGTCTAGGCAATACCGCTATCCTTTCAACGGTAGTGTCTAAAGCAAAACAGAGTACTTCATCGTTTCTGCCGCTTGTGGTTGACTATAGACAGAAGGCAGCGGCTGCCGGACGGATACCTACAAATTTTTTAAGGAGAGAATTGGGTAAGATCATTTAGAAATAAACATTTACTTCATTACAAGATCCTTAAATCACACAAAGTGTTTCCAAGTGCAACTGCTGAGCATGGGGTCCTGAGTTTGATAACCGGGTCAGGCAATGTTATTGAGTTTTTCTGTTAAAATATCTCCTGAAGATAGGAATTTGTCCAGTAGATGGCAATAGGTGCCAACTACATATTATGTGGGACTAAATAACAGCTTTGGTGAAATGTGGGTGTGCAACAGATTACACCTCTACCTACCCCTTCTAGGAATAAAAGTGTGATGCTATGTTATGTTTTTTTTAAATTATGTTTATCTTTACCTATACATGTGTACAATCATACCTGTTTCCCACAGAGGTGACAGAGACTATTAAATTCCATTTGTTAACATTCTCACACATCTCTTTCACTTGCATCTGTGACCAGTAGCTACTTCATGCATGCTTATGTCCTGTTGGTCTAGTGGTTAGTAGCCCTGACTGCTAGGCCGGAGGTCGTGGGTTCGATTCCCACCCAGGACAAATGTTTGTGTGATGAGCACGATCATTTGTTCTGTGTCTGGGTGTAATTTATCTATAACATGTATGCATTTAGAAATATATAAGTATGTTTATCAGTTGTCTAGTACTCATAACACAAGCTCTGCTTAGCTTGAGACTAGACGGCGTTGTGTGATAGTTGTGGAATATTTATTTATTTATTATTATTTATTTATAGAAAGAAAGAAAGAAAGTTTAGGTTGCTCTTGACCTCATGTGGTGTAATTGAGTTTTTCTGTTAGGCCATTCTCAGTAGCAGCCCAGAGTTAGGAACTGTGCCCGATAGATGGTAATAGGCTCACCATGTATTACAAATGACTTGGTAACTCAACTCTTGAATTGTATGTGTATAACTGTGTACTTTTTGGGCTGGGTTGCCCCCATCCGTAGGAGTGCACCCTTAGAATGGAATCCCCACACGTGGCCCCTGGGTGGTGCAAAACAGGCAACACAACTCTAGTGGGAGGCTTAGGCCGCGACTGGTTACCACCCACCGGACGAAGCCATGCCGTGAAACGACCTAGTCGTGTTTCGGGATGTAGGCCGGTGCAACCGTTGTGGGAGACAGATCTGGGTAGTTGCATCAACTCCCCAACTATCGTTCTCCCCAAATCATTTACTCTACTTATAGTGAATAGATTTATTCTGGATCTATATGCTCTATCCTCGGCTACACTGTCGTTTAACATCAGGCGAGTTGGTGGCCAAACATTGATACAATATGGTTAAAAAAGAAAATAAACACCTCTGTCTACCCTTTCGTGCATTACAGGCGTTACAAAAATCTTCTCATCGTGTTGTTGATGAACAACCATGATACAATGCATACTATGCTCTTAACACCCATGACAATCGCCGAACTGTACCGATACTCTAATCAACTGAGCTATCATTATATAAAAATTGTATAAAAATTTTCATTTAAATACCTGCTTATACTGTATTTTAAATATGTATTTAAATTCGTAGCCCATAAAACATGCTGTAAATGTGAGCTCAATGTAGAGATTAGTGACTCATGTGACATAACTAGTTATTTGTATTCGTAGCATTATTTATTAGATAATATTACATCTCGCACATTAACCTCCATTGTTCTTGCACCTACAAACTTTGTAACTATGCAAAGATCTTGCATCTTTATTGTATTATTTTATTTTAAAAGAGTGTCTATGGAGTTTGTTCTTCTCCATAAGACCAACTTTTTGGAACCGTGCAACTAAAATCAATTGACGTTTCATAAGTGCATGTAATTTTGCCTATTTGAAATAAAAACCTTTGACTTTTACATTATGTTGTCTGCACTAACCTGATCTTCTTTATTATTCTTTTCTTCCTCAGGCCCAACGGAACGTGAGATCCTAACATCCCGACTCATTGACCGTTCGCTTCGGCCGCTGTTCCCAAACAACTACTTCTTTGACACTCAGATAGTGTGCAACATGTTGGCGGTTGATTCTACAAACCCTCCGGAGACTGTTGCCATCAATGCTGCTAGTGCGGCTCTAGCATTGTCTGATGTACCCTGGAATGGACCTGTTGGCGCTGTAAGGTATGGAAATAGGTCAAAATAATTATACTGATAAGACAGAAATGTTTTGATGTTTTAGGAGCTTTTCTAACCAAACCAAATATTATGAATCACAAAAATGAGTATACAATGGAGAAATGTCATTCAGTGTCGGTCAGGTCCCAATAAGACTTGAAACTGCCTATGTTCTCTGGCACACACAAAGTACGAACTTTGATCTGCTGGCGTATCTCTAGATTGGCATAGTGCAAAAAGATTACAAAATATACAACACTAGTGGGCCCGGCAATTGGTGTAATGTGCTGAACCCGATTGCCCCACCACTTACTGGGGCCAATTATGAATCTAAACCGTCCAGGTCCCTGCTTAAACACATACAAAAAAATTCATCATAATTTGTCTAGCCTTTCGAGTTTTTACGAGACTAATTCACAGTAACTGATTACTATATTATGTAATTATTGAATTCAAACGAGTAGCCTACTCGTGACCATGATCAATGCAACTTGATCGAAACGTTGAGGTAAATAAATATTATGCGCTTAGCGCGATTAAATCCCGTTTGAATTCAATAATTATGTGTTCGAATCGCGAAAGTTTAAAAAGTACTATTACTATATTATGTACAGATATGTATTACAAAGTGGTTATATTTCTAATATCAACCAAGAAAGTGTATTATGCCTAAAAATCAGGTTGTATTTAGCCAGTTATTCTTAGCTAATGAAGCATATGAAATAATCATATTTTTCAATACAGGTTAGGTCAAATTGACAATGAAGTTATCATCAATCCAACTCGTAAAGACCTGGAGAAGTCGGTACTGAATATGGTGGTAGCTGCCACCAGCCGGAACCTCGTCGTTATGATGGAAGGGAGTGCACAGGATATACTGCAGCAGGACCTGCTCAAGGCCATCAAATTAGGTATGAATGTAAGTCCAAAAATATATTTTTGTTGATAAATAATTATTAGTACCCAAAAGTCAAAACATTTATTCCAAATAGACCATATTAAGGTACATTGGGAAGTCAAGAAATGCCACGTTCCAAAATGTAGATTCCTATGGAGAAGAATGGGCAAGAAACTCCATGGTTACTCATTTAAAATGTTGTGTTACAATAATTTAGGTACATTTATTGATAAAAAGACATAATGTTCTAACAATGCAGATATAGTTGTACAATAGAAGATACATAATTGTAATAATAGTTACAAGTCTTGGTAGTATTGAGCTGACCAGTCCCAACTTGTGGCACCCGTTCACGAGTATCATGCATATATCAGCATCGCTCAGCTCAACCATATTTTTGGGAACAGAACGAGCCAACACATACGCCACCACAGTAAGACATTTATGTGATAATGAGATCTCAAACTACCAGACCTCAAGTCACGTTAATAGAATAATTTTAATAGCTACATGGTGTTCACATTTACAACATAGAACTATTTATTATACAAGGTGTAAAAATACTCTTTCCGACCGTATTTCGATCACGGCGGCCTATCTCCACGGAGATAAGCCCAGTACGCAAGAGGTATTATAGTGCACAAGTGTATGCGCAAACACAATTGCACTCCGTCTTCCTTCACTCTCATATTCCGATGGGACGGAAATCCGACACGACTAGAGAGAGATCAGGCGCAGGACCGACGGCTTTACGTGCTCTCCGAAGCACGGGGGTGTCACACCACCTACTTCCTGACTCCGGGCTGCTACTGAGAATTTCCTAAGAGAAAATTAAATAACACTTTGCCCGACCTGGGAATCGAGCCCAGGAACTCACGCTCAGCAGCCGCGCTTGCGACCAATAGACCAACGAGGCAGTCATACAAGGTGTACCAGAACTCTGTAGTCATACTTTAGGGGGTCACTGTACCCACTGTACGAACAACTTTTACTATTAAACCATATTCAAAAGCGCGAAAAAATAATCAGTTACTCTATAGAAATGTTCATACCTCCCCGATCAAAATGTGTGGAACAGCTGCTTTTTATGCTTTTTCGAACTTGATATTTTAATAAACGTTGTTCGTATCCCGCTGTCGTCCTACAGAAACTGTTATAGCTACCGATTTTCTATTTAAGTTTGTATTAAGTCCAAAACGCGTATCTAAAAGTTAATATAGACCAATCTTTTAAACGCATGCGTAGCGAACTCTTAAATTAAAAATGTTTTCTTATAACCGTAATTTATTTCTACAAAAAAATTATAACTTTATTTTGACGTCAAATATCTTTCGCAGGCACCAAAGAGGCTCAGCACATAGTGAGAGGAATTGAAAAGCTTCAGAAGGAACACGGCAGAACTAAACGAGAGTATGAAGCGCAGGCGCCGGTGCCGCAAGAGATCGCCGACTCCATCAACACATTGTCCTCTATGAAAATCAGAGAAATACTTAGGTAAGGAACATCTTTTGATCTCTGCCTACCCTTTCCCGCTTATACTATCATTAGTTGTTGCCGCGACTTTGTCTGCGTGGACTTAAGAATTGGGTCCAGTTTGGATAAAAAGTATTAATATTAAATGGAAAAAGAATACGGTCGTGAGCAGGATTCGAACCTGCGCCTGGTCGCGAGAAAAATTCGAACCTCCCTTCGCGCCTCCCTGATAAATACTCCAGCCGCTCTGACTACTAAGCCATCTCGACCTCTGCTCACTACCGCGAATTCTTCTTCCACATTTTAACACGTCTTTTGGCGACGTCATTGCTATCTATTCAGTCCCTATACGACAAAAGACGTGTTAAAATGTGGAAGCATTCGCGGTAGTTCGAATCCTTCTCGCGACCGTATTCTTTTTCCATTTAATATTATAACTTTAGAGTTCGCTAAGCATGCTTTTCGAAGATTTATCTTTAACAAAAAGTATTCTATGTAAAGTTATACATTTTTCTGAAATAAAGTACGGTTGTAACCAGGATTCGAACCTGCGCCTCCGAGATGCCATCTCGACATTTTAATACGTCTTGGTGACGTCTTCGCTATCTATTCAGTCCCTATATACGTAACAGAACTGACATGACTTAAGTATCCTATGTAAAAAAATCCATATTATAAAAAGTGGACAAAAATTATGAATAATCTCCATGTTCTGTTAGTAAACAAGTGCTACCACTCTATAAGAGACTATCAGACAAATCACTGCTCCAATATAGTCCTCCTCAGTCATGATGCGTTCAGTGGCCCACTGATGTTGTACCTTAATTCGTTCCGTTTTAACTAATAACTTGACAAAATTATTCAAACCGATTTAACATTTACACAAATCAAAAATATTAGCCAACGTAGTTCTCGTCGCGCTAGCTTCTTAGTTCTGCCAAGAATTAGAACTAATTATGGAAAAAGAATGCTGACGTTTGAAGGGGCACAACTTTATAATAAAATACCATCACGCATAACAAATGTAAACTCATTCAATGTATTCAAAACTCAATTGGCTCAATTTGTAACTGTGATTAATAAGTCTCCTAATACATGAATACATTGGATGTGTACTAAAGCAATGACGATTTATAATTATTTTTTAATTTAACCTGTTGTTCTCAAATAAGTGAAATTGTATTTTTTTTTTCTTGAGAATAAAGCTAATCTAAATATTTTATGTGAAATCTTAATTATTAATTTGTAACAATTATATAAATTTAATTTGCATGTTACTATTGTATGCCCTAAGGGCGGGACGTAGCTGAGATCACATTTTAATTACTCAAGAACTGTATTATATATCTACCTAAGATCCACAATAAAGATATTGAATTGAATAAATGATAAATGATGTTTATTTCTGTAAATACATCTGTTATAGACACTTTTACAAGTCATAATATAGCTCTGAGAAGAAATGCCGAAAAAAACTCACTCTATGAATGAAGCTATGATTTGAATTGAATTTCATCTTAATCCGTTATTATTATTTTCATAGGACTGTCTTGTCTGCTCTTTTATCACAAACTTCATGTTTCAGTGACTTCTCCCACGACAAGATGTCTCGAGACAATGCGATTTCGGAACTCCGTCAGACGGTTTTAAACCAGTTCCGGGACACGGCAGCCGATGTCACACAGTTACAGGACTGCTTCAACAATAACTTGCGGCAGATCTTCAGGGATATGATCTTTGAGACCGACGTACGGTGCGACGGACGGTATCTTGATGAGCTTCGGAAGATTACTTGTGAGGTGAGCAGATAAAATGTTTTCAACACACTGCACTAGTTTGGTGTGTTACGAGTTGGTACCCGCGCAGCTGGTGCACTAACTAAACCATAACTTTCGCGCCATATTATCACTATCACTACATATTATAAAACAAAGTCCTCCACCGCATCTGTCTGCCTGTCCGTTCGCGATAAACTCAAAAATTACTGCACCGATTTTCATGTTGTTTTCACCAATGGATAGAGTGGTTTTTGAAGAAGGTTTTAGTATATAATTTGTCAAGTTTTTGTATACATTGGCTAAATATAATGATATTTGTATTGTCGGAAAAAAATAAGCTGCCTGGGAGCTTTCAACGGAAGCGCTGCCTAAACCCTTTGAGATATAACAAAATGATGTATGGTGGAATTGTGTATCTTATATAGGTCTACAGAAAAGTCCGCGATGACATATGTCTATCTCTTAAGGATACTATATCCATTTTAATACTTAAAAATGGGCAATTATAAAGCGGTAAAGTATATATATAATAATTATATTATAAAATAATAAGAAACGGGATCAAAATTTCATGATTACTTATGGTCGCGATAACCGATATCCACGCGGGCGAAGCCGCGAGCATCGGCTAGTTATCAAGATAAATTTTCAAAAACCACATTACCATACTCGTCTACGGCTTGGGCTGCAATCCAGCTGCGTGTGCAATGACTACTCAGCTCACTTGTATCATTATGTACTATCATATCCTATTAATTAAGTCCCACAGTTTCACGCCTTATAGATTGTATGATTGTTGTTAACCTATACAGATAAATCTTTGAAAAGCATTAACGCATGCTTAGAGCTCTAAAGTTATAAATTTTTGTGGAAAAAGAATACGGAATACTGCGCCTCCCGAATAAATACTCTAGGTCCTGGAGTATTTATCCTGGAGGCGCAGGTTCGAATCCTGCTCACGACCGTATTCTTTTTCCACAAAAATTTATAACTTTGTTATTAACCTATCCCTCAGAAATTTACATACCCCCTTTGGCTGAAGAGGGCAAAGTTATGGGCCTTTTCCGCAACCCCTATGCTATGGAACTTGTACAAGTCTCGCTTCTGTCAACAGGTTTCCCTGTATGAGCCACTTCACGGCAGCGCAATATTCCAGCGTGGACAGACACAAGTACTATGTACTGTCGCGTTTGATTCACCTGATAGTGCGCTCAAAATGGACACCCTTACTATGCTCACTAGGTAAGTAAATAATAATAGTTATCTTAGGTTTACACAATCACTACAATAATAAAACTACTTTTAACCGTTTGTGATCACAGGATGAGATTTAAGCGGATTAATCATCTTTATTATTAAATTTTATTTTTCCTGACGTTTCGGACACTGCAAAGTTCGTAGTCGCAGGATGAGATTAAACCGGATTAATCTTGTGTATTAGATATTGTTTTTCCTGACGTTTCAAACACTGCAATGTTCGTGGTCTCAGGATGAGATTTAAGCGGATTTATGAGGTGTATTATTAGATTTTGTTTTCCTGACATCTCGGATACTTTGTAACGTTCGTGGTCGTAGGATGACATTTAACCGGATTAAGCATCTGTATTATTCGATTTTGTTTTTACTGACGTTTCGAACATTTTGCAGCATTCGTGGTGAAGTGTCCGGTTAAAAGATCTTTTAATATAATATTTTATTAATAGTGACAAAAAATATAACATGCCCGTAATTGTAAAGCATTATGTTATATAAGAAAAAAACTCCCGATGAACAGCTTTTTTTTTCTGTGTTTATTGTCAGGCCGAAATTATTAAAATTATTAAATATATATCAAAAGAGATAAACATATAGTTCATTAGAGCCCAAATTATTAACGTAATTTTCTCACCAACAGCGGTATAAAAGCTAAAAGTTTCTTCCTACACTACGAGTTCCCGTCTTACGCGACTGGCGAGGTAGGCAGGGGTGGAGGCCCGGGCCGGCGTGAGGCGGGACATGGAGCCCTAGCCGAGCGTGGACTCGAACCCGTCGTACCACACCACCCCTACACTGTCAGGCTTAGTGCTGAGGTGCTCGAGTCTAATGGTAAGTGGGGGGAAGGGGGCGACTATATGAGCATGATTATGGTTTAAATTACAGCGCAGTTTATAATATAAAAGCAGCACACCCTTGAATCGTGTCCTATAATCGAAAAATCGATTGATAGCGTCTTCGAGATCCAACACCTCAGAAATGCGACGCTTTAGGATGCTAGTCTATATACGAGTATATCTGCCTAGCCTTTTCCCAATAACATTGGGGTCGGCTTCCAGTCAAACCGGATGAAGTTTAATACCAGTATTTTACATGGAGCGACTGCCTATCTGACCTCCACAATCCAGTAACTAGGTAACACGATATCTCGTGGTATGACTGGTTGTCAGACTTTAAGGCCTCTGACTACCCGTAGCGGCTGTCATAGATCTTAATTTGACAACCGGGACCAACGGCTTAACGTGCTCTCCGAATCACGGAGAGGTCTCGGTATGAAATGATGGTCACCCATCCACAAACCGACCGCGGCAATTGCTGCTTAACCTCGATCGATCGATCTATGCGGCTGTTACTTAGCCACAAGCTTTAGGATGCTAGTGTATTTAAGTAAAAATATATGCAGATATTTTTTAATTGAAAAATATATGTTAATTTTCGGACTTGTAGGTGTACCCCAAAAGTGACTCAAAAAAAACATCAATTATGCTAATATACTACCGTTTTTATTACCGAATGGGTTCGCTCTTGATGTTGATCTGATATGGAATAGATGGATAAGGTCTATGATGGAACAAGCATACCCAGCAGATGCCAATTAATTCTCCTTCTGCTGTAATTTCCGGATTATACAAAGGTAGTAGGGAACTCGGTTAAAAATATTAAAAAATCTGGTACCTTACTCTTTTTACACAACTGCCCGAAAAATGAGTGTTATGTTTTCGGGTTCATATTTGTAAGTATGTATGTATGTTTGTGAGTTTCTTTTTTCTGTTTACCACCACAAATTTTGGACGCCTCAACCGATTTAGATGTATTATGGGGTATCGTTAGAATCCTTACATTGTCCCGGGTAGCATAGGCTGAGAAACACACAGGGCAGGTGTGCTTTTTCATAATTTTTTAAATTAATTTCATCTAATTATGTCCATAAGCGTCTACCATGTTTTGTCACTGCAACACGCTTTATTTTTTAAGTGCAGAAATGCCCTCGCTTACCGCTCTGACACGGGGAGACAGAGCGGTTATGTGGGACTCGAACCCACTAATACTCCACAGTGTACCCAATCAGCTGCTTGAGGGCGGGACGCTATCGTACGACGCAGCAGCCTTATGGGGGGTGCCGCAATTGAGGTGAATTGTGGCACCCCCCATGAGGCCCGCAACCTACCGCCGCTCCAACATGGACTTGGAGGCAAAGCCCAGAGGAGCGGCCCTCCTCAGTCCTCTAGCTTCACCGTGGGTGACCAAGCCACGGCTGCTAGAGCCACCCACCACGATAAGGCGGAACCCCTGGGTCTCTGCATCACCCTAAAGGTTGTCGGGCAGAAAATTCTTTTACCAATATGCATAAAGTATAAATGTATAAGTAACATACACCAGGCATAGTATACCACATTTGAACAGTGTGGATTATAAGGGCTTAGGAGAAGCGCTGAATACGTCTTTTCCTTCCAGGGTCTAGTTCCATGGCCTCGGTTTGTGGCGGGTCCCTCGCACTATTAGACGCGGGTGTGGCCCTATCCGCTCCGGCCGCAGGAGTGGCCATCGGCCTGGTGTCCCGGCCCGATGCGCAGGGGCAGATCGCAGACTACAGGATCCTCACTGATTTGTTAGTGAGTCCATGACTTTCATGTTAACTTTTAGTGAAGATAATATCTATATAATTCTTATATTCTTTTTGGAAAGAAAAATATGTTTCTGGATTCGAAACTTTGCACACCCGGATAAATATTAAGGCGCTCTAACCACTAAGCCATATGGGAGGCGCAGGGTCCAATCCTGCTCACAACCGTATCTTTCTTTCCATAAACAATTATAACTTGAAAGTTCGCCATGCAGACGTTAATTTATTTGAAAAAAAAAACTGTTATACTGCCCTCTTATGAGAGAATTATGAAAATTTATGTAAAATAGATTTCGGGTAAACATATCAATAACAACTGCCTCGTTGGTCTTGTGGTACCAAACGGGTTCTCGGGTTCGATTCCCGAGTCGGGCAAATTGCGATTGAGTTTTTCTGTTAGGTAATTCTCAGTAGCAGCTCCTACTCGTAGTTTAGAGTTTTACCCGTTAAATGGCAATAGGCTCCCCGTTCATTAAATGGGAATTAATAAAAACATTGTTGAAACGTGGGTGTACAACGGTGTACCTAGTACCTACACCTCTACCCACCTCTTAGGGGAATACAGGCGTGATGCAATATTACCAATGTTGCCACACGTCATTACTTAAATTTGTCATTACAACATTTTCCTCAGGGGATAGAAGATTACATGGGCGACATGGACTTCAAAGTGGCCGGTACTAAGAAGGGCATCACGGCACTTCAAGCTGACGTGAAGGTGTCCGGTCTTCCGCTCAAGGTGATCATGGAATCTATACAGAAGGCCTGTGACGCGAAGAGCAAGATTATCGATATTATGAACCAGTGTATTGATAAGCCGAGGTAACTATGAAATATTATCCTAAAGCGATTTTTTACACAACTGTCCAAAAATAATTATGTTCTTCTGGTTAATGTATGTTTGTGTAACTTCTAAACAGCTGAACTGATTTAGATGTATGGGGTAAAGTTAAATTCTTTGCATTTTCCCGGGTAACAGGTGCGTAAGATTTAGAAAGAAATTGATGAGAAATGTGGTGATAGGCGTCCATTGCACATGGTCTTCGAGATGGTCGCGGCACGCCATGCGTCTGGTGTGCCGTAGAGGGGGGTGGGGGGGTGCAATACCCAACCCCATGAGAGGGAGTCAAGCAAAGGACGGACAGGTCACGTGCGAGAGCGTCCCGCGTCCCACCCTCAAGCAGCTGTGGAGGATACTGGAGTTTTATTGGGTTCGAGTCCCACATAACTGCTCTGTCGCCCCGCTTCAGAACGGTATGAGAGGGCATTTCTCCACACAAAAAATGGACTGTCCGTCCGTCGTCTGACACAGGGCGATACCTTTTTAACTGTGATAGGTGGCCAGTTAATTTTTTAATATTACACGCTTTATATTAGCTTCACTTGTATGTATGTTTGTAACCGACTCCTTAGGTCGCTATTTTGACCCATTTTAATTTATGCTCTCCCGCGATATGGGTATCAAATGAAAGGGTTTGCTGAGAAGAATACGAAAAATAAAATGACGTCACCCTAAATCCAACATGGCGGACTTCCAAAGATGGCGGACTAGGCATATTTATGCACTCCCGCGATATGTCACACTAAATTCAATATGGTGGACGCTCCAAAATGGCGAGCAAAATCTTATTATTCAGATAAATTTTCGAAAAGCATTAGACTAAAAAAGCAAAAATAAATAATAATATCCTGTGCATATTTAGGACCTGATAACAATTTTCTTGGGTATATATTAGGTTATAATAACACATTTCAGTTTCACCACTTAATCCTCTCTCTGCCTAGCCTTTTCCCAATCACATTGGAGTCGGCTTCCAGTCAAACCGGATGCAGCTTAATATCAGTATTTTATATAGAGCGACGGCATATCTGACCACCACAACACAGTTACTGGGTAACACGATATCACGATTCACGACAACCGCGACAGACAAGTTAACGTGCTCTCCGAGGCACGGAGGGGTCTCGGTATGAAATGATTGTCACCCATCTACAGAGCGACCGCAGCTTAACCTCGATTGAACGATTTGTGCAGCTGATATTTAGCCACGAGCCCTCGTGCCCCTTGTTTCACTACTGAATCCTATTCATATATAAGGTCCTAATTTATTAGGTAATTTCCTTTTAAGGGGTCAATGTGTAAGTGATAAGGAGTCATAGGCCATATTTTTTTTTTCTTAATGTTCGCCGTTCAAGGAGCAGTTTTCGTCTTGCTAGTACTGTGTAAATTGCAAATAATTTGTTATATCCATTTAATTCTTAGCTTAAGTGAATGTATTTGACTTATATATTAACCCTTTCAAAGGAAATTACCTAATAAATTAGGACCTCATATATTTAAATTAATAAATAATACAATTTCAGACAAGGTCACAAGGACAACATGCCAGTGATTGAGGAGTTGGAAGTAGAAGCCCATAAAAGGTCCAAACTGATTGGGCTGGGTGGAGCAAACCTCAAGAAACTATATGTGGAGACCGGTGTTCAGGTAAATTTTCTATTTCAATAGCCCTTTTAACCTGAACCTCCTTAATATAACACGCCAGCATCACGCTAAGAGGTTTACACACTTCAACACCCACAGCATTTCACCAATGCAGTTATTAAGTCCCATGTAATGCGTGGTGGTGAGCCTCTTGCCATCTACCAGGCACAAATCCGGGGCAATTTCCTAACAGAAAAACCCAAGAGTTCGCTACGTGTGCGTTCAAAATATATATCTGTATTTATTTTCTTTTATTTATATCATTTTCTTGTATAAAAACTTCGAGAGGCACAGGTTTAAATCCCACTCACGACTGTCCCCCCCCCCACTAAAACATAACTAGTATTCGCTACACATGCGTTTTTAGATTTAAAAGATTGATCTGTATTTATTTTTTCAGATTACGCCAATAGACGATATAAAATACAGCGTTTTCGCGCCATCCCAAGCTGCTATGGACGAAGCTAAAATCCGGATCGACACGTGGTTGACCAGCGAGAAGACACCTGAGCTGGAGTTCGGCGCCATATACAAGGCACGGGTCGTAGAGGTCAAGGACATTGGTGTGCTGGTCACATTGTTCTCGGGAATGACTCCTGCACTTGTACATAATACGCAGCTAGATCATAGGAAGGTACTTGAAAGAACTGTAATTAACAATATTAGTTTTAAGATTTATATGTGTGCTTTCAGATAAGTTTTTTTTTATATATAAAGTGCAATGAGCTGCCCCACACTAGGATTTTTTTCTGTATCGATACATGACCCAAATATTTGTCTCGTTTGGAAATCGAATCCGCCACACGCGGCGAAGCAGCCGGCTTCTCAACCATAGCGCCAACCGGGATGTCACCGAATTTATAACGATTATCATCGATAAAATAATCTTCCATTCACTTTATCGATTTCACTGTCCCATGAGAATGCTATTTAGAATCTAAGTATATTTTTCGCAGATAATGCACCCATCAGTCCTCGGCCTAGACATAGGCTCAGAGATCCAAGTGAAGTACTTCGGTCGCGACCCAGTATCCGGCCAAGTTCGACTCTCGCGCAAAGTGCTGACGTCACCACCACCAGGCATCGTGAAGAAACTCGACAAGAGCTAGTTACTGTGATAGTTAGTTTATATTATTAATCAATATTTTTTGTACACCACAAACGTTTTTGTAGCTTATTCTGAGTTTATGGCGGATTCGGAAATTTTTTAAAGTATTTTTGTTAATTCTTCTAACTACAGAAGGAAACTCGATGCTTTAACTAGCAGAAAGTAATGTTCAAGAGAATGATTCCCTACCTTCTCTTATTATAACTATGCATGTATGAAATAGTAAATCGGCAGGACGCATGCGCGATCTGGGGGTCTAAAAATTCCACTTTGGCTGAATTACTTGGCCGATTTGTGATTGATCATATTAGGATCCTATATCCTAATATAATATATTCATTTCACAAATCGTAAAATGGTCACTTCATGGACAAATCATAATATGATTTGCGTGCAATACATAAACAGTGATTCTTCTATTTGACAGTTTTTAATGGAGATTCGTAAAATGGCTCACAAAATATGAATTTCTAATGTGTCAAATAACAGAATCTTAAGAAGTTACGCGATTCATTTTTAGGAGAAACGTGGTAACAGCGTGCTGTGTCCCTCACCCCCATACATTCCGTCAATACGTCTGTCTCACTCGCTCAAACGCCGAGAACAGTCGGTGCCGTAAACGTTTCGCGGTCTTTTTAATTATTTTAGCATGTTAACGCTTTTCTATACAACTGTAAATTGATCCTATGTCAAAATTAAGCATAATAATTATGCTGTATTAGATTTTTGACATAATTATATTATTTGTTAATTTTTATGATGTCATCATAAGATGATATGACCAGAAACCTATTCCTGGAACGCCACGAAATGACTGAAATACGAACAAGCTATAAAGTAATTGTAAAGGAAATTGTAAGAGAAGATATTTCAAAATACATATTACAATCACGCCAGTTCCTCATTGTGGTGGGCAGACTAAATTTCCACCTGCTACGATTTCATAATCATACAAACAATATCATTTTTTGTTTTTATTAACCGTGGTTTTGTCTCAAATTGACGACGCCAGCGCAAAACTTGTCATGTATAAATTACTTACTAGGATCACTTGTCATGTATAGGTGACAATGACGTTCAGAATATTACAATTATTTTGTTTTTAGAGGCTTGGTTCGGCAACGCTCTGCAGCTCTATAAGTTCCTGCAAAAACTTTGCTAACTCCAAATTATCCGCTGGATATTCTTAAGGACCTTATTAAATTTTGCTCCAAATCAAATAAAACCTCATAAGTTACGAGTTTATATTTCTCACTCATATTAGTTCATAACGGAGAAGAATTGATGATGATTGCATAATGTGTCTCCTATATTGTGTATTGTAGAATCAACAATGAGCGGCTGTATTTGCTCTTTTAAACAATGTCCTAATTTATTAGGTAATTGCTTTTCTTTGCCATTAGTTTTCGTCTCGATAGTACTTTGGTAATGACAAAATAATTTGTTATTTCCAATGAATACTTGCCTTACATTCGTGTATTTCACGTATATATTAACCTCCTTCAAAGGTTACTTGTTATATATTATCATGTGAAAATCCTTTGACGGCGACGTATATGTCGGATTCCTACCAACAATGACCGCATGGCCATCTCAGCACATAGGCATAGTTAGCTCGAGTAGATCGAACCAGGCGTCCGAGCACGATTTTTGTCGTATCGATAGTTTAAATGTATTGAATTTTATTTTCGTTTTATCACCAACTTGGTGTCGAATTTGACGTTTAAAATCGACAAATGTGTCGACAAAAAGAAACGTGCTGACACCGTAGTGCCCCTTCAGTGCTATGCTTTTGTGACATCCCGAGGGAAGTAACACGGTTTCTCCGAAAACCCTCACAGTGTATGACTGCATGTGTGCACGTACACTTCGGGGTCACGAGGACAGAAAGCGACCCGAAAGATACCTAATAAATTAGGACCTTCTTTATTTGTAAGTCATTAGGATATTATTTTATTGTCTGTTTAGAAATAAAAACGTCTTTCAAAGGCCACATATATATGGTACCATATTAAATTCAACATTTTGCTTTGCAGTATTACAGCTTACAGAATGTTTTTTTTTTTTCAAATGTAATGAAGAAGTGTATGTTTGCGTACAGAACAGGTTATGTTTGACATAATAAATATATATCTTTAGTTTACTTACTGCCAAAAAGTTAGAAATAAATTCCAGTTAATGCGATAATGTTTTATTAATATTCCGCATTATTCCCATTCGTTCATTTCATTCCAGTTTTCAGTTCAGTTCATTCGTCATTCCATTTTGTTTCTGTACAAAATGTTCTGAACTCTAAAACCTCGTGTAAAATAGTGGGTACTATACAAAAATATACAAGAGGTTGTAAAAAATAAAACCAAAATAATTTCTTTAATTGTATATTGAAAGAAATAATCTGTACATTCTATGAAAATATTGTATCACAAAAGGACGTTTCATCGAAGGCACTACATCGCGACCCAAGCCGGCGGGCCGTCGCCACTCGGGCCCCCAACATACGGGGCCCGGCTAAATATTAAACAACGGATTTATATACCTGTACATATCAACAGCCCGCCAACACTTACACACTACAACAAAGTGTCAAAAAATAAAGGAATAACAGTAGATACTTCTTACACAATAAACGATTAAATACGTAAAAAATATCGATACAAAAACGTAAACAATTAACATGTCAAGTTTCACATATTTATTTTTTAATACTTGCAGTCTTTGATTTCGTTGTGACTACCAGCATTAAATTAACATTAATTAAATAATATATTCATTAATTACACATTTTCAAACTATTTACAAATATTCGATGAAAATATAAATATTAATTTTTTACTCTAATTCGATTAGGAATGCTCTGCGCAGAGCGAATAACAGTAACTAGAGATACCTAACACCGTGCACATAGACAAAGAGGTGGCAATAGGTTTTAATATCATAGGTTTTAGGGTTGTAGTTCATTTTGACGATCATACACACAGGCAAGACGATTTCAATTCTGTCAATCGACGTGAGCGAGAGTTCTGTACAAAACCTTCATCATACATTGAACTGGGATGTAAAAAAAAAAAACTAGACTTCTATAAAGTTTTCTTTTTCTCTCGGTCGCATCTCGTGACAAGAACTATGCAATTCATCTAAATTATTCTAGACACAAATGCATACAAGAAAAATATACTTAGTGTTTGACGATAAAATATATTTAAAAGTCTAAATAAATCGCCCATACTACGATTACGTACAAGTGTTAGTATCAAACAATGTTTACATTTAATAACTTACTAGTTTAATTAATTACAACTAATAATATCGCAAAAAAGAACTGCAACCCGAAAAAAAAATGGCCGACAAACGCATCGAGCTCTTTTCTAACGACACTTGCAACTGCTATTGGATAAATAAAATCAAAATAAATTCAAACACAGTTTATATTTGAGATCAGTCTGACTAACACCTAATTGCCACCAAATTTTAAAGGCGTGTGCATACATAAGCCCAATTCATAGTCAAAAAACTTAATTATAAGGTCTTCGTGTATTATGCAAATACCAAGTACATAAAAATGGCAATAATTTAGACTTGGCGCGTTTCAGGTACGCTTTTGTAACTTGCGTAGCGTTTGTTTTTTATTATTATGATAATTATTTTTATTGTAGGCACATTGGAATATACTAGACTGGCTGAATAACATAAAATAAATTATTGTAAATGCCCCTCAATAAATCCTAAACTAAAGACATATTTATCCTAATTTGAGAGTTATTATAAATAATATAACATTTTTAAAATACTGAAATTTTTAGTCAAACTTACTTCTTGGATCATAAATTACAAAGAATTATGATTAATCACATTTTAAATAGCTGCTTTAGGACTTACCAACTCCTAGCCGATACTAGGAATAATTTCCATTTCCAAATAAATAATATGTGCCAGTCAAGTATATTCAAATATCCCAACTTATCTCCCAAAACTTGTAACACTTCGGCAAACCTAATATTTAGAGAGGCAACATTTAATGTTAATAATTACCTTAACTGAAGGCAAGATTTCATCGAATGTATTAGTATTGAATTATGACACATCCTTGCGACTTTTTAACGCGATAAAAATCTACGTTGAAATAATTTTGTCGCAACAAATGTCTAGCCTCATTTTGCCTCAAACTCGCTTTCATTATTAACAAAATAAGTCGTTCCTTGTCATTAACGAAATGCACTTTTACAGTGATCATGAGTATTTTCAATTTTCGAGTTTAATTGTTAGTAATAATATAATTAATTATCTTCGATATAAAATTATGAATTATTCGGATGACGTTCGAAGAAACCGTACGGGCAGGGCTGGTCATCAAGTCTGAATATTTATTATATAAATTATCTTTGAAAATTACTGGGTATAACAGATGATGACAAAGCCCTAAATACTAATACCTGTCAGACCAATATTTGATACATTGTAATCATATCAAGGCACTGCGTAGGCGCATAAGGCACTAATCATCGATTCATAAATATTATTTGCTAGGAAACCCCCCTTACTTATTTTCTAACGATACTATTATGCATTCAATTATTATGACAAAAATGTGGATAAATTTTTTATTCTCAACTAGATGTCCTTGATCATCAATATCTTATAATTGCAGCAAAATCAAAAACAAAATGGCTTATTTAAAGTTGTACCAACTTAAAAGAGGATCATGGCAAGATATGAACAAAAAAACTAAGATTTTTAGAAATGTTGGAATAGTTTTAATATTAATCCTTGATCTCCAAGGAATGACTTTGAGCATTTAAAATATTTGAAAATGTAATATTCTTAAGAAAATTGCAATTTGAGATGATAGTGGCTTCATTATGTTATTTATCAATGACTCAACTTCTGAACGTGTCATACAAACAACTGACAAGAGAAATATATATTTTTCTGCGGGCTTTCAGAAATATTTTTGAACCTAAATCATTTCTTTAGACATCAAAGATAAAAAAGACGCCTAATCTTCTCTAAAATTTCTTGTACAAATCTATGTTTCGGACTCGCCATGATTATTTTTCCTAAAAAGGCATTATCCATGTAAAAGTTCCGGCCTTGTATGTTTCACAACCTAAAATATTCTTCTAAAATACCTGATCTTAGTAAGGGGGCATTACCATCTCGCTCACTGGCTGAGTCCAAAGATCTTGAGGGCGTTGAATGCGGTGGCAAGGGCGACGTCCTCCGGCTTTTGACCCAGGAAGCCTGCGATCAGCTCCACGATAGCTGGCAAGGCACACGGCTCGTTGCGTTGGAACGTGCAGTAGCGGTTCACGAAGTTCATGGATCTGCGGAGAACAGGTAAGATATATAAGGTCCTAATTTATTAGGTAATTTCCTTTTAAGGGGTCAATTTGTAAGTGATAAGGATTCATTTAAGCCATAATTCAAATTTTTACAATAATGTTATTTTTTTCTTAATGTTCGCCGTTCAAGGAGCAGTTTTCGTCTTGCTAGTACTGTGTTAATTAAGAATAATTTGTTATATCCATTTAATTCTTAGCTTAACTGAATGTATTTGACTTACATATTAACCCTTTCAAAGGAAATTACCTAATAAATTAGGACCTTATATATTTCTATCCTTTTTTAAATATTTCCATTTAATTTAAGGGCGCACGTTGAACCATGGCACGCATTTATCGTAACCATGTGCGTATTATAAATGAATGATCACTTGCTCAAAACGGTGAAGAAAAACATTGCGAGGAAACCAGTACGTACGCCTGAAAGATGTTCTCGATGGTACGTAAGCGATTTCTGAGACCCACGGGTGGTTTAAACTTCGACATTAGATTGTTCCGTTTTTCGTCAACCATAAGAAGTATGAACGGAAGTATGACAATAATATGCAAGAATAAAGGCATGTTTATATGGGATTGGGCAGTTCAGTATCCTTAGAGTCGTCTACAGACTAAAGTATTATACGATATTGGCCGCAATATGAAGTTATAAATTTTTGTGGAAAGATACAACCGTATTTGTATAAATTTCGCCAGGCATCTCCTTAAGGCGAATACAAGGATACTTCAATAGATTCGGACAACGACAAGTTAGCTTAGTTGGGGGAGTGATGTCACGGAATGTCAAGGGTCGCGGGTTCAAGCCCCGTTCTTGTCTATTATTTTTCAATGTTTCCTTAGAAAATATTAAAATAAGCACTACATGGCCTCAACATGTATAAAAAAAAATATCATATAACTTTACAGTTCGCTACGCATGCGCCTTTGAAATATTTACCTGTATTTCGCCGTATTATGTTTATGTGAAAAATTTTGCCTACGAATGTTCGCACTTCTCGTCTCCATACCTAATAACCTAACATCCGACTAAAATACATAGACAGGGGTTAAAGTATCAATTACACGATTTCGAACTTTGAAATCGATTAAGGAAATCATCAATAATAAATGCACAAGTCAATGAAAAATTTTACTGTGTTAAGTGGTACGATTTATTATTTTAATTATTGTATTCAACTAGCAACTATACTCATTTTGAAATAAGATTAATTAAAAAAAAACTTTTCTACTGTCCTTTCAACCGATTTTGATTTCTATTCCCTACGCATAAGAATGGCATTAAAAGCAAGAAAGTGTTTACAGTACCAACTGTTTACTGCAGCTGCCATTTGTCATGCCACCAACGCAATAGAAGTCAAAATCAGTTGAACGAACTGTAAAAAAGGTTTATTTAAAGGTCTAGTCTTTAAAGTTTTAATATTTTGTTATAATTTAAGATGGCCGACTATAATTTTAAAATTCTGCACGTACCTTGTTTTCAATTTATAATTCTTAAAATTATTTTTTATTTCATATTTTTTTGTGTACCGCACCTATTATATTTAATTTTTTCTAATTGTACTAGCCTATGTTGCCCGGGAAAATGAAAAGGTTCTAACAATACATCTAAATCGGTTTAAAAGGTTCTAACAATACATCTAAATCGGTTTAAAAGGTTCTAACAATACATCTAAATCGGTTTAAAAGGTTCTAACAATACATCTAAATCGGTTTAAAAGGTTCTAACAATACATCTAAATCGGTTTAAAAGGTTCTAACAATACATCTAAATCGGTTTAAAAGGTTCTAACAATACATCTAAATCGGTTTAAAAGGTTCTAACAATACATCTAAATCGGTTTAAAAGGTTCTAACAATACATCTAAATCGGTTTAAAAGTTATGGCGGTATAAAGAAATTCACAATCTTACATACGTTCTGTAGTTTCTGCCTACCCCCATGGGAGAATGGCGTGAGTTTATGAGTTTACATGCATACATAACTCCTAAAAACATAATACTCCTATTTGGTTGGTCGTGTAAATATTTCTCAAGTTCCTGCAGTGCGTACGTCAAACATAAAAACAATAATTTATTCATTTATTTTCTCTACACAAACTTACAAAATAACATAGCATCACGCCTGTATTCCCCGAAGGGGTAGGTAGAGGTGTACACAGTATTCACCCACATTTCACCAATGCTGTTATGAAGTCCCATATAATAGGTGGTGAGCCTAAAGCCATCAACCGGGCACATTTCCAAACCCCAGGTATAATTTTTGGAAAATATTTTTTGTGTACTCAGAGTCATATTCTACGGTCGACGTTCGTTTCATCCTAGATGCCTCCGAATAAATGTGACCGACGGCTTCACGTGCTCTCCGAAGCACGGGGGAGTCACACCGCCAACTTCCTGACACCGGGCTGCTTCTGAGAATTTCCTAACAGAAAAACTCAATAACACTTTGCCCGACCCGGGAATCGAACCCGAGACTTAGACTCCTGCTTAGCAGTCGAACAAAACAAATTAGTATTAATAACTAAATTACATGCAAATAACTAAATTTGTGAGAGACTGGTGCCTGAGATGGGTATAGCAATACCTGTATTACAGGTCACCAGGTCCCCGCTCATTGGTATTAAGTACTAGTATTTTATCTGACATTAATATATTCCATGAAAATAAATTAATAACTCACACTCATGACGTTAAATTTCTTGGATTAACAATTGACCAAAAACTTAACTGGAAACAGCATATTCATAACTTGACCAAAAGGATAAGCAGCTCTGCATATGCACTTTATAAATTGGCATCTGTTATCAATACTGATTCTATCATTATAGCATATCACGGGATGGTAGCATCGTTGTTGAGATATGGAATCATATTTTAGGCTAACTCACCTGACTTCCAACATGTTTTCAAAGCACAGAAAAGGTGTTTAAGAACAATGTTCCGACTTTATACAACAGACAGCTGCAAACCATATTTTTTACAACATAGAATTCTAACACTACCGTCAATATATATACTAGAGGTAGCACTATTTGTTAGAAATCATCCTCTATTATTCCCACGACTATCTGACACAGTATCTAGGAACCGCCGAGATAACAATAGGTTGAGACTACATGCGGCGAAGACAGAGATTATGAGAAAGAGTATTTTTTGCATTTTTCCTAAAATATTTAATAAATTGCCAACAGAACTCAAAACTTTAAATATATTCAAGATATGTCTTTGAAAAAGCATTAACGCATGCTTAGCGAACTCTAAAGTTACAATATTAAATGGAAAAAGAATACGGTCGCGAACAGGATTCGAACCTGCGCCTCCCGGATAGATACTCCTAGATCCGGAAGGCGCACGTTCGAATCCTGTTCGCGACCGTATTCTTTTTCCATTTAATATTGTAACTTTAAATATATTGTTGTTCAAAAAAAGACTAAAAAGCATTCTAGTTAATAAATGTTATTATAATTTAAAAGACTTCATGGATGACTCATTCTAGACTTATTGACCTTATATTGACCTATGCAAGATGATGTATTTTTATTCTTGACATTTTAATTATTATTCTTTTTATTTATTTTTTAATTGCTTTTATTATTTTTATTATTAATGGAGATAACTCATTTGTACACCTTTACAGGTAAAACATGTTGGACTATATAATTATTCATTGAACATCAAAAATACTTTGTAACATTGTATTATCACCCATGTTTGACATAAATAAAAATGATTATTTTATGTAATACTTATAGGATTTAGCATTAATTACTGAATGAATTGTAAAATACTTAAGTGTGAAAAGAAAATAAGCATGCATCATGTGTGAGTGTACGTGTCTGTTAATAACAATACAAAGATAATAATTCAATCTCATATTAAAATAGAGCATTGTGCGATTACGTCTATTATGTTTTCATGTTATTTTAATCCTGTTATCGTTGCTCAAGTTATATCTTGGTATCTTATCACTATAATAGTGTCCCAATAACTCAGATTAGCGCCATACAATATCATACGGTAGCATTATCTCAATATTATTGACTCCTCTCTGGGTATATAATTTTTATGAGTTGATACCGATAGAAGTATTCTGCGGTCATTTATAGTGAAAATAATTCTCACATGCATTATAACACTGTTTTTTTTTTTATTGATTCCTGTTCTGTAGTTATCAACGGATTAGCTTACATGTGACAAAGATCAACAGCTTGTATTTTGTGGTTAGAAAATTATGCGCGGTGGCCAGTACTCCGTAGGGACTTAATAGGTGAGATTGAGGTTACTTTAAGATTTATTAAAAGTTTGTAGAGATCGCGATGGATTAGTTGGAACAGCACTTGGGAGTAGCAACCGAGGCCTTAGGGCCGATTCTCGGTATATTATGTATTGGTATATTATTAATTTTTGTTAAGTAATTCTTAGTAGCACTCCGGGGTTTGGTATTGTGCCCTGCTGTAGGCACAAATCTGTCTACCCCTTTGGGGTTACAGGCGTGATTCTATGTTATATTTAATAACCAAATTTTTAAGAAAAAAATGGAAGCCGACCTTAATCAAGTATAGAATAATAAAAATTAAAACTCACCTCTCAGTCAAAGAATCCTTTACATGCAACGGCAGTTTCGAAGCCCTCATATTCGGATACATGAACGGCGAATCAGTTTCCACCAGCAGCTTATCAAGAGGCAGCAATCTTTCTGACAACAACCTCCTAATACCGCCATCAGACTTGTCCTTACAAATATACCCAGTGATTCCTAAATAGAATCCTTTTTCGATATATTTGAGGCCTTGTTCTACTGATCCAGTGAAGGAGTGAATCACAACTGCTGGAAGACGATTCGTAAATTCATCTAGGATTTTTATTAAATCATCTTGGGCTTCTTTTTCGTGGACGAATAGGGGCTTCCTCAGTTCGCATGCCATTTCAACCTGTAACAATAAAAAGGAAAAATTGGGAAGTGTTCTTGTCATTTTTGTAATACAAATAAATATAATTGAAGTGTCTGTTTGTAATTCCAATTTAATTGGTTTTTTTTTTTAAGCTCATACAATTATTTGCGCGATACCTATGCCTAAATATCAGTTTTACCCTTGTCTAAACCATACCCCCTTTGTAGACATTACATTATCTCGATCTCAATGTCTAGTGGACTTTATAACCATCCTATCGCATTGTCCAGTGATGATACATAGACTGAACCAATATTTCTATAGTAAACGTATTTAAAAGAAACAGATGTATCAACATCCTTTCACCTCGTGCAGCTGAGAAGAGTCAATACACTGGCTCTATTCACACACGTTCTTTTATACTCGATGTAACTGTTATATTAAATAAAAGGGACATAAATGCAAAATGCATAGCGGACTCATCCTACTAATAATGTAAACGCGAAAGTTTGTATGGATGGATGTTTTTTACTCTTTCAAGCAATAAATACTGTACGGATTTGTATGAAATTTGGCACACAGATAGTTTATAACCTGGATTAACACATTGGGCATTGGTTTTTACCCGGGCTGGACCTAATGCTGAGTCCACGCAGACGAAGTCGCGGGCAGTTTAGTAGAAAATACTAACACATAAGTATAAAAAAAATCTAAATACGACATAATGGGGATGAAAATATGGATAGATTGTGTGAGGGGTGACATGATCGAAAAGGTGAATGAACGATATAGTGAGGGCTGTCAGGGAAGAATGGAACAGAAAAACGTATTGCGCCGAACCCAAATAACTTTGGACCAGGGCAGGAAGACAATAAATTCTGAAACGGCAATCAATAATAGGTGCAAAATCATATTGCAGTGTCAGATGTTCTACCAAAACATGTTCTTAAAAAGAAGGAGTCTATTAAGAGAGTTATTTGTTAATTTAATATCTTAAAAATGACACTGGCGCTCGAGTATGTCCAAATCACAGAGACCAAAACTCAACGCAAGAGTATACAAGATAGCGTTTTGTAGTTTCTGCTTATTCTTATGGAAAAAGCATGAATTTATTTATGCATGTATGCAAATAAAACGTTCGCTTGCTGTTTTCTTACTGCATTTTCCTAGTACACTATAAATACATTTCTGAAAAATGTCTTCGGCGCTACAAAGTTGGTATGCCATTCGTTTCCAACGTTTAACGCCATCTAAATTTATATGGACGAGAGCTGACAGCGTCTGGAAGAGTCCAAAAATAACTAACGCTAGTAAACTATGTCCTTTGATCGTGTGAGCTCGGACGTTTCCGTGGTCACATCAGTGTTTAAAATTCTGTAGCCGTTTAGATGAAAATCATTTTATGTAGTTACAAATTTATGTGGAAAGAAAGGTAAGATCGTGATCCGAATTTGAACCTGTGCAACTCGGATGAAGAGCGCGGAATACTCAGTATGAAAAATAAAATAAAAAAAAAACTACACAAAACATTTTAGATAGATTCATATGCACCTTCATCTTTAAAGCTTAGCATCACGCCTTTATTCCCCGAGGGGTAGGCAGTGGTGGACACACCAGTAGTTATACGCCCACATATCACCAATAATTTTATTATGTTCATTGTAATAAGTGGTGAGCCCATCGCCAAACTCCAAGCTACTGAGAATTTCCTAACAGAACAAAACCCAATAACACTTTGCCCTTCTCAGGAATATAACCCAAGGCGTCATGGTCGGTATATAAATTCCCTAATTACCCGATCACATGATGTTTTGCTACAAAATTACAATTTAACTACAAATTGTCAGCGGCTTATCAATTCGTAAATACTTATTCATTGAAATCAATAGAGTTTTATTACTTGTGAAGGTACAAAAGAATAAAATTAACAACTTGCACAATAAAAAAGAACCTTCTATAAAAGTATTCGAGGTTTCTATCCTCTTATCGTGTGGTTAATGAACAACCTAGTGTCAGAGTTTAAATCACCCGTAGGTCTCTGACATGACTTTACACACCATTAAGAACATCTGTCAGGTATGCTGGTTTCCTCACGAAGTTTTCCTTCACCGTTTTAAGCAAGTAATAATTAATTTATAATACACACAAGACGCGACATTGGTGCATGTCTTAGATTCTGAATTGCGACCTTTGACTAGCCAGTACTGCTAAACTACAATAATTATGGTTGTAATTACGATAATTATGGGACAATTATGGCCTGCTTATGCTATGAGGTACTACCTTAACGCCATGACTCTTGATACAAAATACAAGAGGCTAGATTTTCCCATTCTCACACGAGACAAAACATGCTTGTTGGTATATTTTCCTCAATCGATACTCAAAAAATTTGCAGTATACAAACATCCGATTTTGTTATTCTTTGCAACCAGATCAGCAAATGACGTAATGCGTTGCTGTAATTGACAAATTATTGATACCAGAGTGACTCATAATTCTTTATCGATTCATTTGTTGTTATTTGAGCAATATTTGGTTTAAAACTTAAGCTTTTAAGCTAGCGAACTGTTAAGTCGCGGCACAGGATCGCGATAGATGGGAGGAATAGAATGGCCTGTGCCTAGCAAAGGCACAGAATAGGCTCATAATAATAATTTTACATTAATCACATAGGACACAGACAACATCACTTCCACACGTTAACGTTACGATTATTCTGAAGTTATAATTTTCTTGTGGTAAGTATTTTATTCTGTATAATAACTTTCGTGAGACATATTCATATTAATTATTATTGTTCAACGGTTACTACTCACGTGCATTCGTCGGGCGCAGGTAAGCCTAAAGGCTCCGTTCGAGTTCGAAACTAGTCTGGCAATCCCGAAGAATGCGCGTGAGTAATAACCTAATAACGGTTGAACAATAATACATTTTTAATTCTAATTTTCCTTTCAACAAAAAGAAATAATAATTTTAAAATTCACTCATGCATTAATGTGTCAAATATATATCAATACCATTCAGATCTGTCTTCACAAATAGACGAAAAATTCCAAGGTGACTTTAATTACCTACCCGCCATATCAAGAATATATCAAGGCCTCTCTATCAATACATTAACTTCGAGCTAATTAACTGGTATCTACTATAAGTGTTCTAAAACAGGTCATGACTGCAAGCGTGACTCAGAACTTGAGCGTTGCAAAATGGGACCAGCTCCCGAATTAGAACGATGCCAATGTACAAGATTAAAGATTTAAGTGTTGTTTGAGGTTATCAAGGTTATTGTAACCAAAGGTGACCTTAATCTTGGACTCTGTTTAGCTACCTTGATGGCTAGTGTTGTCAGATGTCCCGGTTTTTGTGGGACATCCCGTTTTCAGGCCTATCGGAGCGCATCCCGGTACCTCGAGCGGGACGCCCAAAATTCAGCTTTTTCATGTGCGAGCGAGCCAAAAAATAATCAGTGAAATTTATTGATCACATTGTATTATGATTAAAATTGATTTACAAAGACAGAGTTATATAACTGTTAGTTTAATAAGTGCCTTTTTTCTGAGTCTCAAGATTATCATGCCAGTCTTGCTTTTTTCCACTTGAGTCCCGACATTTAAAGAAACAGATCTAGCAACGGCATTCTCGGTGTAATTCAGACTTATATTTCCTTCATACATTCAAATGGGGTGATTAGGAATTTAGGGGTGAATAAGAAAAGAGGAAGGGTACGTGTCAAGCCTCACAGCAGCTCAGGAGAGCGGTGATACGGATTGTCAAAGGTCGCTCAGGTTCGAATCCCAGTTAATGAACGGCTTACCCCAATTGAAGCAACATCTTGTGGGTCGGTGATCACACATTGAAACATTACGTTGGCTTGTGGTCAATGTTTCCTTAGGAATATGTATTGATGATGATTGACTGATAAATATTACATTTATTCGCTTTGATTTAACGTTGGCGTCGATATTGTAACAAAAAGAATAAACGAGAAATTAGTTTTAAGTTCCGTCTCTATTCACCCCTAGATCCCTATTCACCCCATTTGACGGTGCCGTCGTACGTCTAAATGTATGACGACCAAACGTGTTACATTTTGTGTGCCTTCATTAAATTCAAAATAACAATAAATAGTCTCGATTTACTCGGCTTTTGACTTTTGGCAGACAGATTATACAGTTAATTGTGGAGAATTTTAGCTATTTCTGATGGAAACTGTGGATAGTAGACTGATCTTAGCAGTGTAATAACTGGGTGCCGCGGGTTTTGATATGCAGTACCCATGAAACAAATAATTGCATAATCTACAGATAATTGTTTTGGGTATTGGTGTGTGTGTATGTGAGATTTGTGTCTGTAAACGCACCCACGAGAGAGGAGAAATTCCTTGTGCTATTCCATTTTTTTTAAATCATAACCAGTCTGCCCCTACGACATTAAAATTTCATCATCAGAACTTCCCTAAATCAACATCATAATACGTGAAATAATTGCATTTTGAAATAACTGTTCAATGTTCCACTACTGTATCTGCCTTACATAGTAACAAAGTCATGCGTAGGCGCATGCACTAAACAAATTTAACACGAGCGGATCAAATTGGTGATAATGATATATTCACCAGTTAGAAACGCTTACTTAAATGTAAATTATCATGTGAATAGGGTTCCCACAACCAAACTACATTAATAAGTAGTATTTTGCAAAAACTTGGTCATTATCTATATAGAAAAAAACTAAAAAAATACAAAACACTTTTTCTAAATGCTATTGAAATAAAGATTTATTTATAAATAATGTGAAAAAAGAAATTTACGCGTCGTGGGAGTCATAAATTACTAAATAAAAAAGTAGCCTTATGAAAGTGGATGCTGTCTAAAAATTAAACAGATTCTTTTTTTTTTCTAAGTAACTGGTAATCAGACATTTTTCAAATATCGTACACCGTATTCCTTTTTTTTTTTTATATTAGAACAAGGGGAGTCTCTTTCTTCGCCTGATTACTCTATCTTTCCCTCCCTTTTTTTCTGGCTACCCATTGTTCTTATAATATAGGTAATATTGTCAATAGTACAGGAACGTCGAGTACAACCTAAGAGAGGCCTAAACCTAGCAGTGGGTGAACTGGGGCTATGAATGATGGTAATGTTGTGTCAACAAGCGCCAACCCTGTTTAACTGTGATGAGCGGTGATCATTTAACGTTCATACGTGTTGGTAATTCGATACTCCATTTAATTACAACTATTTTCAAGACTAGTGGGTCGGTTGATTGCTATTTAGTCTCAATTACATCGGAGTACTTTGTTAAATACTTCATAGGAAACTGTAACGAGTTTGTGAGCGAATGCTACATAATAATGTGTATGCAATGATGGATTTAAAGGTATAGATGTAAAATTGAGCTGTGGAGGGAAAATGCTTGACTTTTTTTTTTCACTCGACAAGGGGACTATGCCCTGGGGTACGTAGAGGCTAAAATAATAAGCTAGTATGAACATTAATGTAGTTTCACAATCACAACTGACGCAATTACCGTGCAGTAAACAAAGGCATGAGACATGGCCACACATACATATGTAGTTTGATCCTGAAAATAGAACTTAGAACAAAAGACTGGAATGTGTTACAGGAACTGACGCCTTACCACGTGTCGTACAGATCGGTGTGAAAGAGCGTGATGGAGCTACAAACACTGAATAGCACTATCTCTTTCTTGCAACCTAACTACGGAGTATATTAAACTTAGCGCAAAATGCAGCGGCTGTTTTTGTGAATGGCATCTAGCAAGTCAACCTAGAAGGTTGTCGGCTACTTAAACGGGCTTTCTTGTGGTTGCCTTAATAAAGAACCCCCAGCTAATGCAAAAACTTATAAACCAAGGGTACGAGCCTAGGCTTAGGACATAACTGGACAGAAAGGGATCGGCGGAGGGCATAATGTGCTAGGGGCTGGATCGGATAAAAAATGATTGCCCCCGCTTGAGGCCGCAGCACATAACATTGCAAAATTGCGCCATAGCACATTAGGAGACGCGGCTCGCCTTTAGTATGCGAGTATGCGTGATAGTATATAAAATTTACGAAATCGATGTAGGAGGATTTTGTTTATAGCGGCCTACTTGCGTGCGCCGTCGATTCCAAATAGGTCACTGCAATTTATGCACGAGCGCTAGGTGTACTTTATTGAAGCATGCTGGTGGTGGACAATTGTCTGGCCAAAATTGGCACCATTTTCTCAGCCGAATTTCAAACTCAAACTCAAACTCAAAGTCTTTATTTGCATGTTAAGGTATTACAGGTCTAAATTTAAATATCATGTACTTTTCGTAAGTTTAGTGTTATTCTGATATATTTTTAATCGCTTAGAACTATCGTGGGGATCTCGTAAATTTATAATACGACCGTGAGCAGGATTCGCACTTGCGCTCTGATGATGTCACCACGAGACGTTCTGATGTGGAAGAGGAATTCGGAATAGTAGGCAGAGCCCGGCAAGCCTGACAAAGCGCCTGGACTATTTTTCTTTTACTTTTTAATGCATTAGCGGTATCACCGTCAGCCTATCAGTCCACAGCTAGATTCTCTACCACTGAGCTCGGTCCTCGGTTTTTCCCATCCAACCAATGCCAGCCACCTTGAGCAGATCATCACTCCATTTATCCTGAAGGCGTCCTTACAACTACATTTTCCGATTTGCGGACTCAAGAACACTATTTCAAAATTCTAGTCCTGTGGGCTATGCCGATGACTGCCGATAAACTTATTTTTCCAAAGGTTGTCTGGAAGAGATCGATTTTTTGAGAGCCGGGTTGCCCGCGCTTAAAATGGATACCCTACACGTGAACCCTGGGTGGTGTAAAACAGGCAACACAACACTGGTGGAAGGCTTCGGCCGAGACCACAGGACGAAGTAATGCCGTGAAGCAACCTAGTCGTGTTTCGGGATGTAGTCCGGTGCAACCGTTGTGGGAGACGAGTCTGGGCAGTTGCATCAACTCCCCAACTATCGTTCTCCCCAAATCTATACACTCCACTTAGAGTGAATAGATTTTTTCTGGATCTACGATCCTCGGCCACACCGTCGCTTACAATGAGGTGAGTTGGTGGCCAAACGTGGATCCAATTTTGATAGGTAAAATAGACAAGACCTTCCTTTGGAATTTCTCTTAAAGTTAATGTTTTTGTTTTTTTATGTACAATAAACAATGTTGCATTGTATAACTTTCGTTCTCAATCGGATCTCCTAATTCCTTTTTATCGTAATTCTTGATATTAGCCGTAACATTAACACTATCTGAACAAAAGACTGCACTGTTTTATAAGAACTGCACTTGGCACATAGCCACTAAACCTATTGATGCATAGACTTGTTGATAGATACCGATTGGAGAATTTATAGCTTCGTGTGAAGTTTCGTTTGAAATCGTGTAAACCGTACATTACGTATGAATGGATTTTATTGCCCCAGTAATTAATATTAATACCGTCATGTTTATAGATGTAGCGAGGAATTCCAACAGTATTTGAGAACATTTACAACTGTCTCATTTATGTATTGTAGTAATTTTAATGTTCATATATGGTGTTTATGATATTCATAACAATTTTTCACGGCGGCCTATCTCCACGGAAATTAGCCAAGTACGCAGGGGATATTATAATGCACAAGTGTATGCGCAAACACAGGGAACACGCTCTCTTCTTTCACTCTCATAATCCGATTGGACGGAAATCCGACACGACCGGAGAGAGATCAGGCGAATGACCGCCGGCTCTCCGAAGCACGGGGGTATCACACCACCAACTTCCAAACAAAAACCCAGTAACATTTTGCCCGACCTGGGAATCAAACCCAGGACCTCACGCTCAGCAGCCGCGCTTGCGATCACTAGACCAACGAGGCAGTCAATACATATATTAACTCGCAAAACATATCACGCCTGCTATATCCGAAAGGTTATACACAGATATATATCAAACATCCACAGATAAGTTGAAGGGCTTGGAGTATTCATCCGGGTGGTGCAGAATATTGCCTTCCTATTGTATTGACACGTGTCCTAACATAAAACAGTGACGAATATAAAACGTTCATTATGTATTAAACACTAGCTGATGCCCGCGGCTTCGCTCGCGTGTATGTCGGTTATCGTGACCAAAAGTAATCATGAATTTTTGATCTCGTTCCCGCTTTCCAACATTTTTTTTTTTTAATTAAAATGGATATAGTATGTTATGCTTAAGAGATAGACATATGCCATCGCTGACTTTTCTGTAGACCTATATAAGATACACAATTCCACCATACATCATTTTGTTATATGTCAGATGGTTTCGGCAGCGTTTTCGTTGAAAGCTCCCAGACGGCAAATTTTTTGCCGACACCAACAATTATATTTTAGCCAATGTATACAAACACTTGACAAATTATATACTAAAACCTTCCTCGAGAACCACTCTATCCATTGGTGAAAACAGCATGAAAATCGGTGCCGTCATTTTTGAGTTTATCGCGAACAGACAGATTGACAGACGCGGCGGAGGACTTTGTTTTATAATACGTAGTGAAGCTATTAACTGGGAACGTTCGCCTGCATCTCGTTCACAGCTGATAAGTCTCCATTTAACGGATTAAGTGCCTCTTGAACAGATCGCTCTTAAAGTGACGATACAAAGGACATGAGGGGTGACGTCACCAGTAAAAGAGGATGAATACAGTTGATTGTATTGAATTTGTACGGATGTACGGATACCCACATGGTTTGTTAAATTATGTATTTCTTACTGTTGGACTCGGCAGTAGTTGGTTACTGTGTATTATCTAGTAAAAATAACCGTTGAGTTTCAAGTCAAAGCTCGCATGTTTTCTACTACTTATCGTGTGGTTGATGAACAACCTAGTGTCAGAGTTCAAACAACCCGTTGGGACCCGTTGTCAGGTGTGCCAGTTTCCTCACGATGTTTTCTTTCGCCCTTTTTAAACGAGTGATAATTACTAACTTTTAAACTATCGCGTTGCATGATATTATTATATGTATAACTAACAGGAATTAACGCGCAATAAATGTAAATGTAAAAAACCGTCAGACTAGCAAATCAGCGATTGCCGAACACATACTTCAATCAGGCAGTAATCACTGGATTGAATTTCAGCACACAAAAGTCCTCTCAACTGATCGCCACTTTTATTCAAGAGCAGTGCGTGAAGCTATTGAAATCCAAAAACACAAGACTTTCAATCGGGAGGACGGTTTTAAATTATCAGCAACGTGGAATCCAGTGATTAAAATATCTAAACCTCGCTATTTTAAGTCGGTTAAAAATACGGACACAGTGAGTGTAGTGTGTCGCGGCCTTAATAACAATTGTGAAAACATGGAGGTAGATGAAGAAAAATCTGCCGCACCCATGACGGAGTAAACTCGCTGCATCAGTCTGCTTGTGACCACTATCAGTGCAACCTAGTCGAAACGTCGAGTGATAATTAGTTTATAATACGCTTCCTTTGAAAAGACAGTGGTGCGTGGCTTGGATTCGAACTTGTGACCTTAGACTTGTCAGTCCAACGGTCATACCAATAGGCCTTCACTGCTATATTTGTACTAGCTGTCGCTGCTAAGGGATGGTCATGGTCAAGGTCATGCCCGCGGCGATGTCGCGAGTCAAACTTATAGTCAGTTTGACTCGCGACATCACCGTGGGCTCAGCTAATGATTAAGGGGCCCGTTCGAGTTCGAAACAAGTCGGGCAATCCCGAAGAATGCAAGTGAGTAATGTTAATAACCGTTGAACAATCATTAAGATGTCGTTGATGGTGTGTAAAGCCATTTCAGAGGCTTATGGGTAATTTGAACTCTGACACTAGGTTGTTCTTTAGTTCGGAATATATACGCTTCGACCCGATATTAGGATAATTGTTCCGCCTCGCCTGTAAGGACTTACCTGTCGTTTGAACACGTCGCGCTGCACATGGGGCTCGGAGAAGTCTTTGCTGTAGTTGAGGCCACACTCGCCGACCGCCACGCACTCCGGCGCAGCAGCTATCTCGTGCAGGTCTCCCCACATATCTTCCTCTATCATCGACTTCGCATCGTGCGGGTGGACACCTGCGAAATGTGCTTGCTTGAATTTATGGTTAGGATTGGGAGAATGGTATTTAGAATGTTGTGTTGTGATGAAATGCAAAGCACCCTACCGCATCTCTCTGTCTGTGCACGATTTGAAGTATTATAGGTATAGTATAGACGTCAATAAAGTTGCCACAAAATATCAGCCTTTTTTACATCAGCATTAGGCTGAGTGGCGACCATTTTTCGTCCAGTTGCATTCCAGGGATTTAAAATACCATTGTATATGTAATTATTTCATTAGCTGTTTCATTGTACATATACCCTTACAGCTATGTGTAAATTTTTTTTCTTCCATTTTTGATTTTCTCTATAATTTTTTTTAATATGATTTCAGGTTTAACTAATATATATTGTATCAAGAGGAGGGTATTGTTGGCTCCGTGAAGGTTGGCCATTTTTCGAGTAGATTAGAAACTTAAAAAAAAACTGTTTACAAAGATCACCATGCCAAGCCGGGACGGGTAAAGTCCCCCCCGTATATATTACGTATACATAAATAGCACATAATTGTTCCACAGCAGGGCATGGGCCTCTTCTCTTACAAAGAAGGTGCGAGCAGAGCATTGACCACTAGCCACGCTAGTTCACTGCGGGTTGACGATTTCAGACCATCAAGGTTTCCTCACGATGTTTTCCTTCACCGTACGTCTGTGACGCCTTAGATATATTACGTATATCACAGATAAAATCTTTAACGGCCACAAAGATAAACCACATGCATTTATAAAAAAGAGAGAGTTACAAAATTTATAATTATACTTCGTGTAAAAGTAGGCCAATTAGCCGCTTTGCGTACATTTAATTAAATATTTGAATGTTAATTCCGCTCAATAAGGAAGTAGTTATTTTTTCTGTTTGCCTGCACATGTTTTTCTAGAGAACTGCTGCGCCATTTCGGTAGAACTTATAACAGTATGCTATGAAAAACATACTTTTATTCTCTTTGCTAATTTTAAAGAGTTAAGCAGAAAAATTTATAAATGCTAATTTATGCATCTTGTATAAATATCTCTCACAAGCACAGCACTATTAGTGTCTATATTTATTGAAATAACCAATGACTGATAAGATTAATTGGGTGCTAATATTGATTAATAATAAGGTGTTATATGTTTGTATGAAACTGGAATAGTTTGCTTAATCATTTACATAATTATTAAAGAGTAAAACTTCCTATCTCATAAAAGATCTTATCAAGATGATTTATGCTAAACTTATCTTTAGAATTAACATCAGCATTTTAACTGCAGCATTATAACTTGAAGACATCATTATAATTTATTTATTTTGTATTTTATCTATTTCTTTCGTTTGAAATGCAACATTGTTTAATTGTTCACTTAATATTATATATTTGCATACTTTATAAGGTTATATTGAAGAGTAACTTAGAAAATTTTCTGAAACCTCCCTTCAACAGTTTGATGCAAATATCTTTTTTTTGTCAGGTACATCTAAACTTTTATGGTGTGAGGTAAAAGTTCGGCTGCTGTGTCACTTGTCGCCAGCTCGATTATTACACTGAACAACTAGTGGTATGATCTACAATTCTAAATATTAGATCATTATTCTGGATGTGTGCGCGAGATACATGTGTCCATACACACAATACTGGAGAAGTTTCTAAGTAGGGTGGGGAAACTAAGCAATGGCAAGCAAACTAGACTACCTAACAAAAAAAATTAAAGGACTATAATAGTAATCATAAGGTCCATTGGAGTTTATTTCTTTCGTTTTACCTTTCTACGCTAGTCTTATAGACCAGCAGTCTCAGTAAATCTATAATAAGTAAAAGGTACGCACTGAACACTAGCGTTGATAAGTGCGTGATTATAATCAGTTCACACTGGCAACATTTGCCGAGTCCGACCCTATTACCATTCATCCAGGGAAAAATATTGATGTACATCTTATAGTTTATTCATCTTTATGTTTTTTGCAATAAATAATCTTTTATCTTATCTAATAACATTATAGGATAATTTAATTGCCTATCAATTCTAACAATTTGTGCAATAAAAGCTTGTAATAAATAATGTATTTCAACTCACCGGCCGTAGAGTATATAGTGCTGGGATAGAGGCGAGTCAGTCTGAGGGCTTCCTTACTGTTCCGCACGGACGTACCCGTGACCATTATCTTTTGGACACCTGCACAAATAATGACATGTAGCTTAACATAACTGTGGTTAAAAATAAAATTAATGTTAACCATATATTTTTAAAACGTTTTATATAGAAACTAGCTGTGCCCCGCAAACATTGTTCTGCCATATAAATATTCTGGATAGAGCCACCCTTATCACCTAGCTAGGGGTATAAAAAATGGCCTACGACCTATTCACAGACCTACTAAATATACAAAAAAAAAACATAAAATTCGGTCAAGCCGTTTCGGAGGAGTTCGATAACAAACACGAGATTTTTATATATTAGATTTAACAATAATATTCATTAGAGGTAAGCTTATTTAAGTATGACGAAGACGCTAGGTACATTCCATTCCAAACATTCTCATTTCGATTTTGGAGCGAGAACATACTATAAGGCTTTCAGTGCGTTATTTTCACTGCACAATAGGTAAGGTCTGAAATGAATCCACGTATTATTTTTTTTACTTTGCGCGTGCCTCCTCTGTGAATTCATAATTCACAAATATTGCGAATAAAACTGCATGAAATCTCCGCAGTTACCTCCATCAACTGTGTATACCATTATACCAGGCAGATCATCATTATAAACATTTATTGTTTATGTTCATCAAGAGACGACTGGGAGCCGGCTTTGTCAACGGTACCCAGAGTACTTATATCTCTTCAGAAAGATGGAAGAGCTGTGTGTTTAAAACAGCTTGCTGATGAAGTAAATCGAATTGATCAATAAATGACGAGCAATTTGTCCAACCCAAAAATTTATGATTTTGGTATCATAATAACTTTCGTGAGGCATATTCATATCAATTATTGTTCTCCGTGTTCCGTACTACTCGCGTGCATTTTTCGGGATAGCCCGACTGGTTTCGAACTCGAACGGAGAACTTGAAACAAGTCGGTTAACCGGTGAACAATAATTCATAATTATAAAATAAATATGATGTCAGTATCGGCAAATATGTCATTGTCAACCCAACAATAACAACAAACGTGAGTACATTTGACGTAAGAGTTTACGTCATAGGCCACGCCAAACAAATAATTATATCAACAACAAAAACAATTGATATCAATAAACAAACAGGTGATTCATGAAGACGGGTCATTGTGGACATATCCGAAACTTTGAGATGGAAAAAGGATAATGACGATGGTATTATATAATGTACCAAAAAATTCAAGATTTTTTAAAAAGTTGGAGTAGTTTAGTTTGGTCCCTAAAGAATGACTACTCAGCATAAAAAAATAAAAATATTATTTATTTTATGATTCCTAAGTTTCCTATCAATAAAATATTCCTTTCCTGTGAAAAACTTTTGGGGATTATGGATCACAGCTATACAAACTTTTCTAAAAATCATCTCATAATTTTTCTTAGAACTTATCTAAGTATGGGCCTCGCCATGATTCTTTGTTCCAAGGAATCATGTCTTCAATTTTACTGCAGATTCGTATGTATCTAAATATCACATGTGTCTGGAGCCATGTGTTCAATTTTACTGCAGATTTGGCAGTCACTATAATTATAATGTAAATACAACTATTGATTCAGTCACTAAATGTTGATAGATAACTAACTACAAAATCAATTGAATAGGATGTGGCTTCTATGAATCCCAAAACCTTTTAAGGTGGAAAGATTGCATAGATAGACTTGACATTTTATTACATTTAATGTTTTTGGTGGGATTTATATGTCTCTAACTAAATTATGTTAGGCATAGCAAATAGGGCTGGCTCTGTAACAAATAATTTGAACAATATCTGTGGTCTATGAAAGACCTCTTATTTTATGGCTGAATAGACCAATCTACATGATAAAATACATGATAAATTCTTATATGTTTTATTTAGCAAAATTAATTCTCAGGTATTTTATTTAGAACAATTAACCTTTCGGCTCAGTAACGTACAGATCTGTACGTTGTAACAATAAAAATCTATGGTGTCTGCTAATGACTGACGCAACAGCTTAAACTGCCTCATTGGTCTAGTGGTCCCAAGTGCAATTACTGAGCAGAAGGTCTTGGGTTCGATTCCCGGGTCAGTCAAAGTGCTATTGAGTTTTTCTGTTAGGAAATTCTCAGTAGAAGCCCGGAGTTTGGAATTGTGCCCGGTTGATGGCAATGGGCTCACCACCTATTACATGGGACTTAATAAGAACATTGGTGAAATGTGGGTGTACAACTGTGTACATCTCTGCCCCAAAATTAGTCTTTGTCTGAATAAATCAATTTTATAATGTACTAGCTTGTTTGTTGTCTCCCATTTCTGAGCAACAAAAGGCCTATGTCCTTCTTCAAGGTCCAATCTCTCTGGTCAAATGTTTTTGCATGATTAAGCTGTTGCATCAGTCATTAGCAGACACAATAGATTTTTATTGTTACAACGTACAGATCTGTATGTTACTGAGCCGAAAGGTTAAATAACAAACATACAAAGTCAATAGTAGAATTTGAAGCATTATTTATTAATAGATCTTTGGATTTCAATTAATGTACAATGTGTAAGATGATTCACTTTTGTTATAAGTAGTATAACTTCATTTCAACCACAAATTATCATTTTGTTTTCTATAATAAATAATTATATGATTTTCTAAAATGGAAATTAAAAAATTGAGACTCTCTCACTAGAAACTGCTACAAAATAATTAGAAAATGATGAGCATAAAGCTATGATAATTATATTTTAAACTACCCTGGTATTTAAAGACAAAATATGATGATGTTACCGTAACAGTAAAAATGTGGAAGAAAAATTTGGAGTGAGAAGTGAGCAGAGGTTCAGATGGCTTAGTGGTCAGAACGCCTGGAGTTTTTATCCTGGATTCAAATCTGAGGTTCAAATACTACTTATAACCATATTTTTCTTTCCATAAATTCTTTATACGATTTTTCTTAAATTTTAATAAAAAAAAATTGTAGCAGATCTTATTTATTTAACCGACTTCTTTTTCTTTTTACTCAATAAAACAATAATTTTATAAATTTTTGACTATATAAGGAGTCTGTATTACAGTTTTCATAATATAATAAAACTATTCTTGGCCTACCATCAAGAGGGCAACATACTGGCCAACTGTATTAGTCACCTGTTATATTTAAAAATTATACTGTTTCCTATCACATGTCCAGTAAACAATACATATTTTATCTTTGGAAGCTTGTACAAAGTAATGACTAAAGACCAACTTTCTTCGTTAAAACTAAAGTGCTAGATCATATTTCATTGCACACAAAAAATACATAACATTCCAGCATACAAAAAAACATAGCATGACAATAACCCAGTAACTCGCAAGGAATTCAATGTGCAATCATACTAAATGAATAAATTACTTTAAACGCGAGTGTCGGCATTGTAACACCAAATCATTGCACACACGCAATCAACACAATATGTTTTTTTTAATCTTTTTCAGTAACTAACCTGCATCTTTTGCCCTTTGCACGACAGAATCGAGATCACGGCCGTATTTCTTGTTCGTCAAGTTCGCGCCAATGTCGATTACAATAAGATTCTCGTAGCATCCCTTCAGTTCTTCGGATACTTGGGTTTCTTCAGACGTCATCCTCGGTTTTGTATGAAGCTTATTATACGGTGTTTACCTAAAAGATTACGCTAATATCACAATTTCTTCACGAGATTTAAGTTTAATTTGAGCTGGAGGTGTACTTACAAATTGTTTCAAACACTCCTGCTAAATAAGCTTCTGTAATTTTTAATGACTAGTCGAAAGGTTCACCTCTTCACTGAGCTGCCACCATGTTTTAGTGGCACGTTTTTCTTGTTAAGTACTCCAATTGGATGTGACAAGTGGATATTTATGTGCTTTGTGATTGGCTGAATGGTATATTGGTCGTATGTTTCATAGGCTGTTCTCTAAACATGATAAAATTGAGGTAAACGTACTTTGCGTTTCGTTTTGTTTTTATAAAAAACTTGTATTTGTATTCTCAATATAAAATTGCACGAAAGCCAGAAGAGACTGTAGAACTAAGAACTTGGTTACAAAATGATTTTACGTAAGATGACAAGTTTCTGTAGTCCCTTTTATTTTATATAATATGAAAGGTACTTCGATCTAATATAACGAAACGTGTTAGATGCGTTCGAAAACTTAATAAATAAATAAAACTATGAGGATTTTATGAATATCGCATTGCTTTAGCATTATATAAAAATGTTAAATATATTAATTTCGAGTTGAAAAAACAGACAAGCCAATATTATTTTTATATAGTTTTGTACTGATACTTATAATATGAATTATAGAATTAGAATAAGAAATTGTCAAGTCAAGAATAAGAAGGTATATGAAAAGTCCGGAAATCTGTCAATACTCTTTGTCTGTCAGGAGTTTAGGCGGGAAAATGTAAAGTGCACGTTGTCGATTTTATATTGTTTTCCAAAACTTGTGTTTCTCCGAAGTATAATGTGTAATTATGGTGGATAATTAACCATTATGTGTTCATGAAGGTGTGCAAGTGTGGGCAAATTGTATACAATTGAAAATCATGACTTTTTGTGTTCACTCCTAAACTCCATCGAAGACTCAGTAAAATTTCCACCGTTTTACTGGGGCAATAACTGCAATAACTTTTTATACTTGATTAATACAAGAAGGAAGTAACTGAAGACGAGGCTTTGGCCTTACTTTTATTCAAGAACACTGAAGACGAGGCGGTATGGTCTAAGACCTTAGCCTGCCCGATTAGGGCGAAAGAAAAAAAAAAAAAAAATTTGTCTGTCAGTCTGTTACAATCAATGTCAGTCAGTCAGCTGACTGAGAAACTGACATAAGCATTGACATTTGTGTTTTATTTACATTACACGACGTAATTAAATATTCCATTTCGACGAACAACTTTATGACGAAAACTACCTCTACTATCTGAAGTCATTTTAGAATATATAAAAAGTTGTCAATTGTCATTTCCATTTCAATTTTTATACGCAAAAATCGAAAACAAATTCTAAATTCGACAAAATGAAGGTGCGTCGATTCGTTTCAAAAAACTTAGTGGCTTTGGTAATGGTGCCCCTTGTCGTGGGCGCTCATTACGGATGGTACAAGCTACAAGCAGTCGAAGAGCTGGTTTCACCTGAAGAAAGAAATAACCTACCGATTACGAAAGTAATTTCTAAATTATCTTCTTAGTTTTGTCAAAGGAAACCATATTTTGGACTACATGTGGTGCAAATGTGTGTATATTTTCTAAATTAAACTTAGTGGTGTTTTTGTACGTATTGGTTTCACTCAAAACCCGTCAATCGTAATCATTGTATAAATATCCTACCATGGCTATTTTTAGGATGTTTCTATTACTGTTGAAATTAAAAAAAATGTACTAATAATAACTTTTATATGCACATTGTTTGCCAAATAACCATGCACAAACCTCATTCTTATGCATACACTTCTGCAAGCTTATTATTTTAGCAAGTGTATCTTGGTTACCATGGATTGGATGGTCAATATATTTATATTGCATCATATTATGTTACAGCTTGTCTGTTATGAGTAAAAATAATAATCCTCAATACGGCATGCATTGTGAGGAGGTTTCTTTCTCTGGAGCCCTAACCACCGGTAGTTTGGACCCTGTTGACTATACTTACTATCTTTTATATTTTTAAATATTGTATATACTTATTTAAAAAAAGATGTAAATTATATGTTAATAAATGATACAGGAAATAATAATAAAAATTTGACTGTAACTAAGATAGCCTATATATGAAACTGAAATTGGGTTCAATTCCCAGGTTAGGCTGCATGTAAAGCTTTAGCATGTGCACTGAAGTAACTGTGCAGGTTAACTGTGGCCAGCCTACACAAACCCTGGAATCTGTTGATGCCCTTCAACAAACCATAACATAACGGGGGTAGCATTGGCTGCAACAAACCTGAGACTGGGAAAATCGAAAGTCGGTAGGAGACTGACACAGCATCCATGATGGACCATGTGACTATGTTACCACACTGAAAAAAAGGGCAGGCTGTATTATTATTTTCTATTATTTAAATTCTCAGTAGCAGCCCAGAGTTGTGCCTAATTGATGACAATAGGCTTACTTGGGACTTAATAAATGCATTGGCGAATGTGGGTATAAAACAGTATTTCTCTGTCTGACTCTTCAGGGATACAGGTGTGATGCTATGGTATATTATGCTGCTTAGGAGAACTTGGTAGTAACCTGTTCTAGATCTAACAATAGCTAACCTTTTGACCACCACATGTAAAAACGTAGTGTGCTAAAAAAAATGTAGCTGGGCACTAAGCTAAATTTTTTTTTTAAATTCAATTATGACAAAACCTTAATTAGGTTAGAATGTGATTTATCAATTAACTTGATAAATCACATAGGAAATTGACTTATATTTTTTTGTACTGGTGGGTGTATTTTTCTTACAGCTAGGACTATCAGTAGACTATAAAATAGCATGATTTTTGCTAGCTTGACCAGTTAAAAGATCATTTACAATTACTTCATTTGATCACTACTTAGTCTTTTTTTTTTCAGATTCTGAAAAGCTTCAGTTTGACCAGAGACTGATAGCTTTTTCGGACTACCTTGTAAATATGTTGCCTAATGTAAGCAGATAGAAGTGGACTCAGTTTAAAATACCCTACATAATTAACTAGATAAAAATATTTTTTTGAATAAAAAATGTTTAATTAATTCTTTCATTTTTATTTACATCAATGTATTAGTGCGTGATGATTTGATGAAGTTGCTTTCACAATGAAGATTTATACAATGCATTAATATTATATGATTATAAAACAGTTATTATAGCCAAGTTTTGGGCATTGACCCTATGCAGGAGCCCGACCTTTGGGGGTGGCGAGTATGGCATCCGCCCGGGGCCTCACACTTGCAGGCGCGACGCGCACGCGCGCAAGTACCCAAGTAGAAAAATATTAGGTACTAATGTTTATTTGAATTCAAAATTAATTAATTTATAACTTTAAATTTATTTTATTTCTAGGAAATCGTTTTTTATTAACTTTGCTTTTCTCGTCAAACGTCATCATTTAAACTAATTCCACAAAGACAAAGGTCTCGCAAAGATCTACCCACCCGGGCGATGGCTAAGGCTGCCTGCCCCATATAAACTTATTAACCATTATCCTCTGTGACTACCCTACCTACATAAGATGCATTTAGGAGACAGCTAACAGCCAGAATTTGGCAACTAAGAATACTTTACACAAGGATGTCATCAGCAAATAAAGGCGGTCTAAAATTCTAAATTTATGTAGATTCACAATGAGGGTCACAGATATACATAGATTGAACTAGATACCGCAAGTGTACCTACTTTCCTGCCGGGGTTGCAGTAAATGCTACTGCGAACTTGGGACCTCGGTAAAGTTTAGAGAAGGACCATGTGGTTTTTAGTCGGTAGGAGTCCGGCACAAGGTCAATGGTGGTTAAGGAGATAAGTATACCTACTTTGCATGCCATTATTAAGTTTAACTTTTATGCTGTTAGGATCAGGCTGCTGTACAGTTTCAATTGAAGATATCGGAACAAAGATCAAATTAATAAAAAAATTAAAACGCCCGCTTGGCATGTTTTTTTTTGTTCAAACATTTTGGGTACCACAGCTAAGTAATAATTCTAACAATACCCTATACATCTAAAGCGGTTCAGGCGTAGGTACATACATGAAACATACACTCCTTTTCTGGGCAGTTGGAGTACTATGCTCTTGCGGCATCTAGTTGAAAATAAATCTTTGACGAGATTTTTACCCCGGGAGACAGCAGTGACGTCATAGCCTCTCTCTTCTATCTCTACCTAGTGACAAGTGTTCAAGCCATCAGAGGACTTCTGTAGGTACATAAATTAGTATTTATGACAAATAAAACGCGCTCTGAATATGAAGAACCATTTTAATCACAACGAGGGTTATAGCCGCGTGCGCGGCGCTAGTCATATGGTAGGCAGGTGACTCCGGGAGTCCAGCTCTGACTTCTTGTTCTTGATGGGCTGGCTCCTCTCTGTCACTATCAGTTGGGGCAGCAGGGGTGATGATTGCACCTGTGGAAGATGACTGAGTTTTAGTTGGAAAGTTCTATGTTATCTGACCTCGATTCGGATAATATGAGGGATCGGGTAGGTGAATAAGGGATGGTCGGTGTCATCCTGATGTTTTGAGATTTCTAGGCGCACAGATTAGTAATTTGTGTAAGTATATGCCAGGGCATTGGTTGGTTGGTAAACTTGGAGGTGGGGCCATAGTGACGTAAAATTATTAATGAAATATAATCTATTAATCCACGATGACAAAGACGCTCTCTCTTAGTGAACTCGCGCTCTTTATTTTATGGGAGAAAAGTCTTGTAACTGAAAACTGCCTCGTTAGTCTAGTGATCTTTCCAGAGAATCGGGAAAATGTATGATCTGGGAGATATCGATACAGTTAGGGATATCTATTTGATTACCTACAATAAGCCATTAGTGTAATTAAAACTGTCTCGTTGGTCTAGTGGTCCCAAGCGCGACTGCTGAGCATGAGGTCTCGGGTTCGATTCCCGGGTCGTGCAAAGTGTTATTGAGATTTTCTGTTAGAAAATTCTCAGTAGCAGCCCGGAGTTTGGAATTGTGCCTGGTAGATGGCAATATGGCTCACCACCTATTACATGGGACTTAATAACAGCATTGGTGAAATGTGAGTGTACTGCTATGCCTACCGCTTTGAGGAATACAGGCGTGATGCTATGTTATGTTATGTAAAGTCTTGTAACAAAGACTCCTAATAAGGAGGCTACTACAGTATGTATGTATGTACTACTAGGTACAGTAAGTATGTACCTACCTAATGATGATGACCATCTATTTACATAATTACAAACTAATGATAACACTTACTTAGGTAATTAAATACACATTTTGAAACTACAGATTTGATTTTTACTACAGGGTCATCATTCAAAATTACATACAGAATCATTCTAAGTTTATGAAGTACCTACGGTAACCTACCAACTTATATATCAATAATTAGGTAGGTACACCTACTTTCTTATTTTATTCTTACACGAAATAGTACTTAAACATAAACATACATAGCATCACGCCTGTATTCCCCGAAGGGGTAGGCAGAGGTGTACACAATTGTACACCCACATTTCACCAATGCCGTTATTAAGTCCCATGTAATAGGTGGTGAGCCTATTGCCATCTACCGGGCACAATTCCAAACTCCGGGCTGCTACTGAGAATTTTCTATCAGAAAAACTCAATAACACTTTGCCCGACCCGGGAATCGAACCCGAGACCTCATACTCAGCAGTCGCGCTTGGGACCACTAGACCAACGAGGCAGTTTTCAGTTACAAGACTTTTCTCGCATAAAATAAATAGCGTAAGTTCACGAAGAGAGAACGTCCATGTCATCGTGGATTTTACGTCACTACGAAATAGTACTTACCTACTAATTATATCGTTAACTACCTACTAGTACATATAACAATCTGCAATACTTTAAAACTATTACTTACTCTATGAAACTAACAATTTACCTACACGAACGTATTTAATCCAACGTGTATAACACAGGTCGAGTTTAAATACTGAACTATGTATTCATAATACTACAATCCTATAATTCTTCCGATTTCACCTCAAGACACTGCTACACCACACGAGCGATACTATACAGCGCCATGAGAAGCGATCATTTCTTCTTTTTGCCGCCCTTTTTACTTTTGGGGACAGACACAGAGACGCTCTCAATAGGCGATTGCTCAGGAATCTCTTCGGGTATTGCGAAACGTTCCGCAAACTCCCGCTGCAGAAATATGATGATAAATGGTCAACATACCTAAAGGTATTTACAGAAAACTGGTGCCTAATATATGTCACTTAGGTATTGCATCCACCTTGAGCGCAGCCAGGGAAGGTAAGATATGTCTTGCCCCTTTGGTCTTCCAGTGTTCAAAAGCAAATTTTGTCTCGGAAGCTTAACTTAGAAAGGGAGAGGTTGGAAAAAAGATGGGCTGGGTATAAACTGTCTTATGGGCAGGGTAATAATGATAAAGCCAAACTTAAAAACACTGCTAAATTCCCAAATTACCAAACCGTGGAATTAATCCTCCCTCGATGAGTTAGAGGACACCTGTTATCTCCTCTTAATGTAACAATAAACTATCTAAGGTATTTTATCTGTTTGATGGGCAGCATAAACCATGCACCTTTACTTAAACCCTTTTTGGAGGTTAAAACGAAATAGTTCTAACCTGTGCTCTTCTAGCTTTCTCATACTCCTCGTGGTCTGAATGTGGAACTGTAAACAGGAAATTCTCGAAGATGGGGTGCCTCAGCAACTGCTCGCACGTCCACCTCATCATAGGGTCTTTGTCTAGGCATTTCTGTAACAGAGGACATACATAACAAAATATGAACATTGGTTTCTAAAATGGGGAATAGGAATACAAGACCTATCCTGAGCTTAAAGTTTTGATTGTTGACGATACGCCCCCGCACAATAAACATGCCAGTGAAAACGCATATTGGATGAATGCACGCTCTCGCATCTTATAGTTTTGGAAAATCTATCCTGAATACAATTGGATTTCTCACCTAAGACTGTTTAGGCATTGATCTACGCTTTCCGGGCACAGGTGTGTTTCTCTGGGAGCTTTCATACCCTATCTGCACTTGTGCTAACTGCATACTGATTAAGAATGAAAGCCGGAGTTTACTGATTAAAAATGCTAACTTAGTCAAGCCTTAGAGGTAATTTTTATATCGAAAATAGATCTACGTTTAGCCACCAACTCCCCTAAGCGATGGTGTGGCCAAGGATAAAGGTCTGGTACAGATTAATGGTCCCTCTCTCATCATGTGGTTGATGATCAAACTCTGTCAGAGTTTAAACCACGCGTAGACCTCTGACACGGCTTTACATACCATTGAGAACATCTCTCACGTGTGCTGATTTCCTAACGATGTTTTCCTTCACCGTTATAAGCAAGTGATAATTAGGTAATTTCTAATACGCACATGAGTCGAAAAGTTGTCATGAGTGCCTTGGATATTGATAGTTGCATCCTACAAAGGAAAAGCTAATGAAGTACCTACTCACATTTAAAAAGTCTAACACCAGCTCATTGCAGGAGTACCGTTGCGGGATCTTCTTCTCCAGCGGCTCGAGTGTGGTGGGCTCCGGTAGCGCCATGCCCTGCAAGTATTGCTTTATCACTTTATTCTTTTAAACTGCTACGCTTGTTCCTAAAATTGTTAAAACTGTCGAGTGATTGGAAGGTTCTCGAAAAAACATTTGGAATTTAAAACCCCAATGCGATGTTTATGACAAACTGTACATACGTATCAACCTGTAATTGCCCAACTCACAAAAATCTTATTAGATTTCCTCATACAGAGGGAACGAGAATCAATACATAGTAACCACGGATCTGAAAAAAATACGGATGTAACCTTGCCTTTTCATAAGCGAAACATAGATTACGCCCACACACACGCAGCGTACTGGCGCCTAGGATGAGTTTTAAGTATTTGTATGCGTTTAGCTCGTATATGACAAGCGAAATTGGATGACTAGGCATGTCGAAAGCAACGCTCCTTCCGTATTTTTTTAAGGCCCGTGTTAGTAACTTTGTCCACCAGTACCAACTTTTTATCAAAGGATTTGTTGCCATAAATCATTGATGTTCTTAATTTAAAAAGTACAAAAAATAAATCTGGATTTGTGAAGTTTTACTACAGAGTTATATTTTTCTAAACATTATCGTTGCGAGGGTCAAAGTCCACATGAAAAAATATTCGTTCCAATTAAATAAAAGAAAAACAAATCTATAAAAAAATACAAGATAAATCTTTGAAAAGCATTAACGCATGCTTAGCGAACTCTAAAGTTATTATATTAAATGGAAAAAGAATACGGTCGCGAACAGGATTCGAACCTGCGCCTCCCGGATGAATACTCCAGGCGCTCTGACCACTAAGCCATCTCGACCTCTGCTAAGAGTTCGCTAAGCATGCGTTAATGCTTTTCAAAGATTTATCTTGAATTATTAAGGTAATTGCATTCTTTACGACATTGTATTAACTGCAAAGTTAATCGTGTCGGTTCGGTCACCCGTATAGGGACTGAATTGATAGCAATAACGTCGCCATAAGACGTGTTAAAATATGGAAGAAGAATTCGCGGTGGTGAGCAGAGGTCGAGATAGCTTAGTCGTCAGAGCGCCTGGAGTATTCATCCGGGAGGCGCAGGTTCGAGTCCTGTTCGTGACCGTATTGTTTTTCCATTTAATATAATAACTTTATAAAAAAATATTTACGTTGGAGACTTAGATCAACCTCCGAATTTCCATAAAAAGAGTGCTAGCTAAACATTATCAAATACGAACCGTAACAATATCCTGAATCATTTAAGAACTTGGTGCTAACACAGTAACACTGCTTACATACCTGAAAGAAGGTATTCTGTGAGAATATAGTCATGTGCCTGGGCAGAAGGTCCCCTAGGGTCTTCCGTATTAGGTACAACTGGTCAAGGTCGCTCTTGCCAGGCCATAACGCCTCGCCAGATAGGAGCTCCGCAAACACACAACCTGGAAACACGTTAAACGCCTGATAAAATTATAGTTACTTGTAGATAGATGTATGCGTGCTTAAATAATTGTGGTAGGCGCTTGAAATGACAATTCCCTTATTATCGTTTTAGCCCACAGAAATACGAAATTTTCAGCCGTTTTTGCGTGATGAGTAACAAACATATGAACACAAAACTTTCGCATTTATAATATTATTACCAATTATCCTGCTAAGTGATTAACTCAACTTATCGCAGTCCACTGCTGGACATGGGCCTCTGTTTTGTCCAGCATTCGATATCCTATTAATATTACAATATTATTAACTAATAATGAGTAAAGTATCTGCCTATAAATCGTTAACAAAGGTTTATAAAAATATTAATAATAATAGGTACTCCTTCCAACCATATTTCGGTCACCGCGGCCTATCTCCACGGAGATTAGCCAAGTACGCAGGAGATATAATAGTGCACAAGTGTACACTCAAACATAGGTGCACTCCCTCTTCCTTCACTCTCATATTCCGATGGGACGCAGGACCAACGGCTTTATGTTCTCCGAAGCACGGGGGTGTCACACCACCAACTTCCTAACTCTGGGCTCTTACTGAGAATTTCCTAACAGAAAAACCCAATAACACGTTGCCCGACCTGGGAATAGAACCCAGGACCTCATGCTCAGCAGTCGCGCTTGCGACCGCTGAACCAAAGAGGAGGTAGTCATAAAAATAAAAATATTATTGGGTCCATTTTTTCTTTTAGTAACTTTTACTGCCTCTTTAAATATATTCAGATACTGTCCATTTATTAAATGGAGTTTTACGTTCTAGTATTTTATGAATGCAATGTATTTTTATGCTATGCATATTAACTTATTTATGCATTGTCTGGGACCCAGCGGCGAACCCCAACAAGGATGAAAATCTTCAATGCATATTTGATTCTGCACGCAAGCCAATAAAATACTTTAACCGTCGGAAGGACCAGATATTTTTTGGCCAAAACTGGCTTTTTTACACGACTGCCCAAAAAAGGAGTGTTATGGTTTTAGGGTTCATGTGTGTATGTACATATGTATGTATGTTTGTTTGTGAGTTTCTTTATTCCACCATAACTTCTAAACGCCTGAACCGTTTTAAATGTATGGAGTATGATTAGAATTCATACCTTGTCCCGGGTAACACAAGTTAGTAATAAAAAATATTGTAAAATATTGGCTATGGTTCACAAAAAAATATGATATAAATAAATGGCAGGCGTACTTTTCTTGATATTTAATTAATTTCAACTTGTTGGAATTGTGTTGAATCGTACATTAACATTAAATTAAATCCAGAACAACTTCTCTAAATTAAATCGGAATATTAGATAGTGTATTGTAACGGATCCCTTAGTCATGAGATGAGCCACGGGATACACACGTGCTCGAGTTTGACGAGTTCGAAATTAGTCGGGAAAACCCGAAAAATGCAAGTGAGTAGTAACCGGTGAACATTAACTGATAATAGTATTAATGTAATCTTCTTCCACTTTTTAGAAGAGAGGCTCCTGGCTAAGCAACAGCCGCACATTTCGATCGATCGAGTTAAACTCTCCCTTTTCCTTTACTCTCATAGTCTCACGGGATGGTAATCTGACAGCGATCCTGCGCGGAGAATGGGTGCAGGACCGACGGCTTTACGTAATCTCCGAAGCACGGGGGAATCACACCGCTAACTTCCTAACTCCGGGCTGCTATTGAGAATTTCCTAACAAAAACTCAGGACGTCACCGTTAGATCGATGAGACAGTTAGACAAGATAGGTGATGATAGTAGTAGGTAATACATACCAATAGCCCACACGTCGACGGGCGTACTGTACATGGTGTCTCCCACCAATAGTTCAGGCGCACGGTACCACCGCGTCGCCACGTAATCTGTGTAGCTCTCTCCGGGGCCTGGACATGTGTAGCAGAAAAATACTGTTAGTTACTGCTTTATTTACCGCAGCCCAAGGATTTTATATAAAAAAATTGTGTAAGCATTCATGATATTTTATCATGAACCTAAAAAAATACGGCTTCTAGATGGTCGCAAATAATATCCTACAACGTTTTTGTATTACTTTAAATATTGTGTTGTTTGCTTCATATGTAGTTTGGTACAGTCAACAAAAGAGATAAGTATCCAGGGTCGTCAGATATAGTTGAAACTTTCTTAGCAAACGATGGATGTTTTGAAATGTAATTTAATTTAAAAAGTAGAAAATAAGCAGTTCATTAATTGAATTGAGTTTCAATCCATGACATACATCGGTTTCTAAGAAAACTTCAACTATATCTGACGACCCTGCATACCTATCTCTTTTGTCGACTGTACATATTACATAATATTTAAATACTAGCTGTGCCCCGCAAACGTTGTTCTGCCATATAATTTTTTTGGGTAGAGCCATCCTTATCACTTAGGGGTAAAAAAATTGCCTACAACCTATTCTCAGACCTACCAAATATACACAAAAAATTGGTCAAGCTGTTTCGGAGGAGTTCGATAACAAACACTGTGACACGAGATTTTTATACATTAGATATATCTTTTATGTATTCAAATATTAGTTGGTACACCACTGCCTACTCAAATTATATTTCTCCTTAATTTCTTGTCCATCCCAAGGTTTTCTACCAGAGATCGCCATTAGCGATAAGACCGTCCATTGTACCTATATTGATTTTATACAAATTGACCTTTTTTTGTATTGTTGTACAATAAAGAATATTTGTATTGTATTGTATGCCTCGAATTACAAACAATAGTACTTAACACAATACAATTTGTTATGTACGGGAGCATATAAAACTGAACTCTTAAAAAATAGTACTATTTGTATGGCATCTGCTGTGTATAATAAAATACCTAAAAAAATTAAAGACAATTTAAAAAAGTTCTAACTAAATTACTACAAGAAAAATGTTATTATTGTATTACCGACTTTATAGTTGATAGACATCTATGATTATTGTTCTAATTATTACATACTTATTACAAATTTTTACATACATACATACATACAATCACGCCTGTATCCCATTGGGGTAGGCAGAGACTATCTATTTCCATTTGCTACGATTCTGACACACCTCTTTCGCTTCATCTATGTTTCTTAACTTCTCCATACATGCTCGCCGATTTAGGTTGCTCCTGAGCCGTCCTTTATTGAGAACGTCCGCAATTTGATTGCGGTACGTTCGTCGAGGTCGACCTGCCCTGACTCTTCCATCCATGATTTTATTGCAGAATGTACATGGATTCTTAAAAATCTTTGTTACATCTTACTGTACCTACTTACTACCTACATTATTTGCAAATAAAACTTTCTATTCTAACACGAAATAACAACATCTTGGGCTAAAATTATATACTCAGCACTACCAGTTGGTAGGTAGCTTACAAGATTTCTTAGTATACATAGCTTACATTACAAAAGTATACATAGCTTACATTACAAAAGAGTTTTCTTGAAAGGCCAAAGGTAAAGGTGATCCGAGAATAGAAAGGTCTTTGTACAGTCAGTAAAATGAAGAGGATACACAATTCTTTTCTTGTGGTAGAAGAATTCGGTGTGGGCAGAGGTCGAGATGGAATAGTGCTCAGAATGCCAGGAGTATATCTTCGAAAGGCACAGGTTCGGATCCTGCTCACGACCGTATTTTACTTTCCTTAAAAATAAATAACTTTATGCGTTAATGCGGTGGAAAAATCATTTGTATTTGTTAAGATAATCGCATCTCTACGAAATTGTTATAGCTGCAAAGTTAGTCGTGTCGGTTCAGTCACCTGTACACGGACTGAATAGATAGCGCTGACGTCATCAAAAGAAGTATTAAAAAGTGGAAGAATAATTTATAGATTTCATAATAAAAAGCATAAACACAATAAATAAATTAAATATAATGTTAATCTATTGGTATTGCTAACTGTACATAGTTTGATTAATGGCTAAGGAACCCCGCATCGGATTTTATCACGGAACCTATTGACGTATTCAGACCTTGAGGTTATTTATAAGTTTTAACGTTCCGTAGGGAAGCGTGTCTTAGAGGACTTGCATAAACAAAACGCAAAACGCATTTCTCAGTCAATGATAGTTTTGGAAAACGATAGAACTATCTTCTTCTTCTTATCGTATGGTTGATGAACAACCTAGTGTCAGAGTTTAATCCACCCGCAGGTCTCTGACATGGCTTTACACACCTTCGAGAACAACTCTCAGGTGTGCTGGTTTCTTCACCGTTTTGAGCAAGTGATAATTCATAGAAAATACGCAATGACTACGTAAAGATAGTGGTGCGTGTCTTTCGATTCGAAACTGTGTTATTTTGGGGTTCATGAAGATATGTATGATGTATGGGGTATTTGTTAGAATCCTTGCATAGTCGGACTATGAAGCGGGCTTGAAGGAATTGGTACTGGAGTAGTTTTACTGGGCGTACCCAATTTTTTATTTGTGTTTAGTTTTTTTTAAGTATTTTAATACTGTTAATGTAATGACGAGAGCTATTTTCGCTTTAGTACGAGTTGTTTTGTTCTTGTGTATTACCTCACCCCCCGCCGAAAGAGGCGAACAAATTCGTTCGATATTTAGTCAGAAGGCGTCTCGCGCAGGGTCCTCTAAGGTCCCGGGTAAAATAGGCAATTAAGATTTAAAAAAATAGTAATATTGTAGCTCTAGTACACAGAAAGGTGTGACAGTAACAAAATATAATATACACATGGCCGGCGCGCTTTTTCATTAATTTCATCTGGTTTTTATCTTAACAATTTGCAGCGTTCGTGGTTGAAATTTCAGGGAAAACAAAAACCACTAATACACACGATTAATCCGGTCAAATTTGAGCGTCGAATTCTTCGGCCCGTGCCTCCGCATGTTTATCTATGTACATACTCGTAGATATACATACATCTATATTATGTTTTTGCCATCATATCTTGTGTGTACCTTTCCGTGTGTGCGTATTCTCTCTCGTGTGTGTTTAATCAAATTAGGTAGTACTTATGTTATTATAATTTTTTGTCTTGTTTTTATGTTAAGATCCTTCGTGTGTACATTTTTTATTATTTTCTTTTTATTTTGTGTTTCTATGTTGTACTTACGTGTGGGTTTCTGGTCTTATAAATGCTCATTTCTTTCTTTCTTTCTTAAACAATACCATTCCGTAATAGTCGCGCGGCAAGGAAAAATTAAATGGCTCTTCGGATACGAACACAAGTAGGGCGAGCGGCTTACTGTTACTACTCGTGCCGTGCAACAAATTGTAGCAAAGTAGTTAAAAAACTTGCTTATACACATATAGGCTCAGTTGCACCAACTTAACTTTAATAGCTCAACGTTGTCAGCTTTTATAGGAGTAGCTCTGGTAGGAGGCTTCGGCCGCGGCTGGTTATTACCCAACGGACGAAGCCATGCCATGGAGCAACCTAATCGTGTTTCGGGATGTAGTCCGGCGCAACCATTGTGGGAGACGGATCTGCGCAGTTGGATCACCTCCCCAACTATCGTTCTCCCAAAATCTATCCACTCTACTTAAGAGTGAATAGATTTCTTCTCGATCTACGTGCTCCATCCTCGCCTACATCGTCGCTTCACATCAGACGAGTTGATGGCCAAACGTAGATCCATTTTAAAATAACTCAGTAACATGTTGGTTACCTGTTAAAGTTGGTGCATTTGAGCCTTAATATTCTAACCAATAGACATGAGTCCGATATATCAAATCGTAACTAAAAACGGATATACACATAGGTATATTATAACGTATCGATATGCCACACACATAAAACCGTTTTTACAATACCGATCAAATCATATCGAGCTAAACGAAAAACTAACTATCCATATCTGTTTACGTAGCTTACTCAACTTCTCATATTCATATCTATCCCGTGGTTAGATATTCGCCGTACCTCTGTCCAACTGATGACGTTACCGGGTGTCAAAACGAGACGAAGCGTTTGCTGTAGATATCTAAAAACGGTTTTTCATATCGATATGAAAACGGGATATGTAACCATTAACAGAAAATACCAAAAACGCCCATGTCTACTAACCAATGATCGATAAGATCATCTATCCTTTCAGTACAGATCTGTACGTGACCTGAGCGCAAGGGTTTAATATTCAATTAATAATTTTACCTTCAAACGTTGTAAAATTACATTTAAACTGACACACCTACTTAGCTAACCCTATAATCAAATAAAGACTATGACTAGAGGCAAGAACACTAATTTTAACTGGTTTAAATAACGGTCTGTAATAACAGTTTATTTAACCTCGACCTTGGCAGTGGTTTAATGTTAAGGTCGATGCGGTTTTCTATGGGATGCATTGCGGTTTCGTTATGGGTTTACGTAATAGAGTGATTTAGATCTGTGCTGTTCTTGTCATGTGTCATAACAAAGGGACATCAATTCACGATTTTATTTTTATTGACTTCTTCATATTGCATGCTGTTTGTATTCCTTAGCTTAAGGTCATGCGTTCGATGCCCGGGTCGGGTAAAGTGTTTTAAGAAATTATTAGAATGTCAGTTCAAGGCCTAAAAAACAATGCGAAATATTGAAATATCATCATCACTTTCATGTCAATTTTGACGCAAGCTTTCGTAGCAGAATCGTGGACCGTTAATAATTTTTTGATAGTTAAATCTATTTGTACGAATATACCTAAATTAAAATTAATTGCCGCATACTTGAGAATGGCTCGACCAATTTGGTGGTTTCTTATTGTGTTCGTAGTTTTCAGGACAATGCTTGTATTAAAGTTTTTTTTTTGGAAATACCACCGTTTAAAATTAAATTATACCGGGTAAATTGGATGCTATTTCTACACGACTGCCCAAAAAAAGAGTGTTATGTGTTTAGGGTTCATGTATATAAGGTCCTAATTTATTAGGTAATTTCCTTTTAAGGGGTCAATGTGTAAGTGATGAGGATTCATTTAAGCCATAATTAAAATTTGTACAACTATTTTATATTTTTCAAAATGTTCGCCGTTCAAGGAGCAGTTTTCGTCTTGCTAGTATAAGCCATAATTAAAATTTGTACAACAATTTTATATTTTTCAAAATGTTCGCCGTTCAAGGAGCAGTTTTCGTCTTGCTAGTAATGTTAAAATGACAAATAATTTGTTATATCCATTTAGTTCTTAGCTTATGTGAATGTATTTGACTTATATATTACCCCTTTCAAAGGAAATTACCTAATAAATTAGGACCTGTAAGTACCATGTATGTAACTGCCTCGTTGGTCTAGTGGTCCTAAGCGCGACTGCTGAGCAGGAGTTCTCGGGTTCGATTCACGGGTCGGGCGGGTTATTTGAGTTTTTCTGTTAGAAAATTCTCAGTACCAGCCCGGAGTTTAGAATTGTCCCGGTTGATGGCAATAGGCTGACCACGTCCACATGCGACTTAATAACAGCATTGGTGAAATGTGGGTGTACAACTGTGTATGTACACTTCTGCCTACCCCTTCGGGGAATATAGGCGTGATGCTATGTTATGTTATGTATGTACCTATGTATGTATGTAAGTGTGTGTTTGTCAGTTTTTTTATTCCACCATAATTAATTTATAAACGCCTGAAGCAATTTAGATGTCTGGGGTATCGATAGAACGAACGAAAGATAGAAGGTAAGTAACATAAAATTAAAAAAAAATGTTATGTGTTTGCTATGGTACATAAAAAGGTGTGTATGGATTTGAACTCATTTATGAAGACTGTACAAGATGCCGATATTTATAATGACTCAAAAACTAACTTTAAATCCAAGATTTTGAAGTCCTTAAGTTTCAGACATTAATTTAACAGTGTTAACATGAAGCACGTTTATAAAGTAGTTTATTAATTAAGCTAAGTAGCTATTCCGATTGTAATTGTTTAAAAATATTTAGTACTTAAGTAACCATTAGACGTCTCGTTTGGCCAATGTTGTGTTATCCCGTAATTGGCATATATATTAGAACTGTGCTCTGTAATTTATTAATTTGTGTGCTTTTTATATATATATGCTGTGGGAGGACCTTTAATAAATAAATAAATATTTAAATAAATAAAAAAAACACACGTAGCAGACTTCCTATTTTTTTTAAAATTAATTTTCTTTTAGTAATTGCACCCGAGCGAAGCCGGGGCGATCGCTAGTTAATATAAAAGTCAAAATACAATTGAAATGTTAATTGATAACATGTTTTATCTCAAGACCACAACCAATATTGTGTAAGTATTCCGCTTAGACTATGCGCAAGAGTGCATTGCGAAAAGTTTTGACATTAAATTCTTGCAACTATGCCAGGGTCGTCATGAATTTCGCGATTGATTTTTGGATTGTTTATGTGTATCGATTATTTTTAATAGGTTTGATATCGATGCCTGTTAGTCTAGTAGTCTCAAGCGCGATTGCTGAGTATGAGGTCTCGATTTAGACTCCCGGTTCGAGCGAGTTATTGAGTCATTTTATTAGGAAATCCTCAGTTTGGAATTGTGACTGGTAGATGGCAATAGGCTCACCACCTATTACATGGGACTTAATAACAGTATTAACATATGAAATGTTAGTGGAAAACTGTGTACATCTCTGCCTACCCCTACGGTAAATACAGGCATGATGCTATGTTACGTTTCTACAATCTGTTGTCATCTCAAGATATGTCTTTGAAAAAGCATTAACGCATGCTTAGCGAACTCTAAAGTTACAATATTAAATGGAAAAAGAATACGGTCGCGAACAGGATTCGAACCTGCGCCTCCCGGATAGATACTCCAGGCGCTCTGACCAACTAAGCCATCTCGACCTCTGCTCACCACCGCGAATTCTTCTTCCATATTTTAACACGTCTTATGGCGACGTCATTGCAATCAATTCAGTACTTACAAGTGACCGAACCGACACGACTAACTTTGCAGTTAATACAATGTCGTAAAGAATGCAATTACCTTAATAATTCAAGATATGTCTTTGAAAAAGCATTAACGCATGCTTAGCGAACTCTAAAGTTACAATATTAAATGGAAAAAGAATACGGTCGCGAACAGGATTCGAACCTGCGCCTCCCGGATAGATACTCCAGGCGCTCTGACCAACTAAGCCATCTCGACCTCTGCTCACCACCGCGAATTCTTCTTCCATATTTTAACACGTCTTATGGCGACGTCATTGCAATCAATTCAGTACTTACAAGTGACCGAACCGACACGACTAACTTTGCAGTTAATACAATGTCGTAAAGAATGCAATTACCTTAATAATTCAAGATATGTCTTTGAAAAAGCATTAACGCATGCTTAGCGAACTCTAAAGTTACAATATTAAATGGAAAAAGAATACGGTCGCGAACAGGATTCGAACCTGCGCCTCCCGGATAGATACTCCAGGCGCTCTGACCAACTAAGCCATCTCGACCTCTGCTCACCACCGCGAATTCTTCTTCCATATTTTAACACGTCTTATGGCGACGTCATTGCAATCAATTCAGTACTTACAAGTGACCGAACCGACACGACTAACTTTGCAGTTAATACAATGTCGTAAAGAATGCAATTACCTTAATAATTCAAGATATGTCTTTGAAAAAGCATTAACGCATGCTTAGCGAACTCTAAAGTTACAATATTAAATGGAAAAAGAATACGGTCGCGAACAGGATTCGAACCTGCGCCTCCCGGATAGATACTCCAGGCGCTCTGACCAACTAAGCCATCTCGACCTCTGCTCACCACCGCGAATTCTTCTTCCATATTTTAACACGTCTTATGTTATATTTTTTCCATTTAATATTGTAACTTTAGAGTTCGCTAAGCATGCGTTAATGCTTTTTCAAAGACATATCTTGAATTATTAAGGTAATTGCATTCTTTACGACATTGTATTAACTGCAAAGTTAGTCGTGTCGGTTCGGTCACTTGTAAGTACTGAATTGATTGCAATGACGTCGCCATAAGACGTGTTAAAATATGGAAGAAGAATTCGCGGTGGTGAGCAGAGGTCGAGATGGCTTAGTTGGTCAGAGCGCCTGGAGTATCTATCCGGGAGGCGCAGGTTCGAATCCTGTTCGCGACCGTATTCTTTTTTCCATTTAATATTGTAACTTTAGAGTTCGCTAAGCATGCGTTAATGCTTTTTCAAAGACATATCTTGAATTATTAAGGTAATTGCATTCTTTACGACATTGTATTAACTGCAAAGTTAGTCGTGTCGGTTCGGTCACTTGTAAGTACTGAATTGATTGCAATGACGTCGCCATAAGACGTGTTAAAATATGGAAGAAGAATTCGCGGTGGTGAGCAGAGGTCGAGATGGCTTAGTTGGTCAGAGCGCCTGGAGTATCTATCCGGGAGGCGCAGGTTCGAATCCTGTTCGCGACCGTATTCTTTTTCCATTTAATATTGTAACTTTAGAGTTCGCTAAGCATGCGTTAATGCTTTTTCAAAGACATATCTTGAATTATTAAGGTAATTGCATTCTTTACGACATTGTATTAACTGCAAAGTTAGTCGTGTCGGTTCGGTCACTTGTAAGTACTGAATTGATTGCAATGACGTCGCCATAAGACGTGTTAAAATATGGAAGAAGAATTCGCGGTGGTGAGCAGAGGTCGAGATGGCTTAGTTGGTCAGAGCGCCTGGAGTATCTATCCGGGAGGCGCAGGTTCGAATCCTGTTCGCGACCGTATTCTTTTTCCATTTAATGTTGTCATCTCTTTCCATTGATATTCAAGTGACAGAGATAGGTATTCTACTAATATTAAAAATGGGCAAGTTTGTAAGGATGGATGAATGTTTATGACTCTTTCACGCAATAACTACTAAACGGATATGAATGTTTTTATTTTATTTGAGATGGGTTTGCTCTTGACTCTAGTCTAGGTCAGGGGTGACGGAGTCAAAGTCGACGATGGAGTGAGCTTACCCAGAAGAAGCCTGTTCACTCTAACTTTGAAGAGATTAGGGTTGAATGCGTTCGGAGACAGACAATTAGACACAAATATGTTTATAACATTATTTTTATTTATTTTTTCTGTGTGAAATATTCATCATGGACGTTGTGCCAGCCTCCTGCTGATTAAAAACCCCACGGTCCTTAGCTAACCTTTACCGGGATCTTGCAATCGTAGCTGTATTCACTCCGACATAGGTATAGTTTTCCCTTGGATTAACACATAGGGTAAGTGTAGTGAAACACACGTAGGTTGGTTAGATACTGATTTATTTGTAATATACCTTCATGTTCAATTATTACAAATGGTTTTAGACATACCGTCAACATTAATATACATATTACAGTAAGTAATTATCCCACAGACGCAGACGAAGTCACGGGCAGAAGCTAGTATAAATTCAGAAGCGTATTTATAATGATAAGCTCATAGCTAATAGATAAGCTTGAAAAAATGGGAATAAGAGATCTACCACTGAAACTCTACTCAGACTACCTCAGCAATAGGTTGCAGTGTGTGAAGGTTGGAGAGTGGATAAGTCGCGATCTTCCCATTACCTATGGAGTTCCACAAGGGAGTATACTCGGACCTACTCTGTTCCTCATTTATCTCAATGACCTTTGTGACTTTAAGCTCCAAAATAGGAAAATCGTAGCATTTGCGGACGACACGGCCCTAATTTTCACGGGCAACTCGTGGAACAAAACTTTTCAACACGCTCAGAGTGGTTTTAATGCTGTCAACCACTGGCTTAGAAGTAACCTCTTAACACGACAAAACAAAGTTTGTTTCGTTTACTCTCCGGGCCGTTCCAACAAACGAATATTCTATTAAAGCATATTCCACTAAATGTAATGAACTATCACCGTGTAGCTGCCCTTCTCTTGTACAAACTAAAACCATTAAGTATCTTGGCATCATAATCGACAGCTGACTCAATTTTGCACCACACGTAGACCTCGTTTCTTCTAGAGTTAGTAAGCTTATATATATTTTTAGAAATCTCAGGCATATAGCAGATTCAAAAGTACTCAATATTATTTACTCTGCTTTATGTCAGTCACTGTTAGTTTATTGTATAACATCTTGGGGCGGAGCGAGTAAAACAATAATGTTGAAACTGGAACGGGCTCAGAGAGCTCTGCTTAAAGTTAGTACATTCTTGCCCTTTTTTCATCCCACGACACATCTTTACCAAACCTGTGAGGTACTAACAGTGAGGCAACTTTACGTACTTTACACTGTCCTCAAAATGCATGGACTCCTTACCTATGAACCTAAAGCTCTTCTATATAAGCGTAGGAAACATGCAGTGTGTGTACCAAAGGCTTGCCATACTCAGTTTGCTCAGAGATTCTTTACTTTCAGGGGTGGCTATATATACAACAAAATTAATCAAGTCCTAAAAATATATCCTCTAACTAAGCAAAAATGCAGAAAGATTGTCACACAATGGCTCTTAAACCTAGACTACTGTGATACGGAAAATATCTTAAATATCCCTAACTAGAATTTATACCGGACCCACGCTCACACGACTAAATTCATGCCCATTTAGACTCCCACACTCATTCTTACTCTCAGATACATTCACATTCACTCACATACGTTCACATTCAGCCATACACGTGCACTTATACACATTCACACCTTTTACACACCTACATAAACTTATACACACTACCAGATAACGACATCAGTCAATCTAGTTACACTCACAGTCTCAAAATATTATCTTTTAAGGTTTTCAAACTGTTTTATTTTTGTTTTATTTGTACCATCACGGCATTCATAGCCTGAATGTATTAATTAATGCTGAAAGTCACTTTATTTTGATGTGTAAGCTTTTCCATTTACAATGTCCACGGAAGGGCCCTGATTTGCAAGATACAGGTTTTTTTACCTAGTTTGCAAGTCAGGCGTTCATATAGTTTTAAGCCTACTTTATCTAGTTCCTAGTAGTATAATACTGTATTAGGCTTTTTCTAGTTGGTCCAAATAAACGTTATGATTATGATTATGAATGAACGTTTATCAAAATTTGGATGTTTTATTTTAATTGCTAAAGCAATTTAAAATTTACTTATTTTTTAACAATTTAAACTTGCATACAACGTTGATGTGTTAAACAATTGAAACGCAGAGTAATTGACCTTAGTGTTTTTGAAGCCATGAACCGATAACGCATTAGGTTCTTACATTGCGATAGATCCCACTCAACATAGGTAGCCCGATACCGACGCCCACGCGCACTGTAAATGTCACTGCTTCACAGAACTTCGAAATGTCTTAATAATTACTACAAGCGGTGATAGCCTAGTGGCTTGTCCGCTGGACTGGCAATTTAAAGTTCCCAAGTTCGAAACTCGAGGTAACCACTGACTTTTCGTACTCATATTATAGCTGATGCGCGCGTCTTCGCCAGCGTGGATGTCGGATATCGCGACCAAAAGTAGGTAATCATGAAATTCTGATCCCCGTCCCGCTTTCCAATTACTGGTTCATAATTGCCCATTTTTTTAAGTATTAAAATGGATGTAGTATGTTATCTTTAAGAGATAGACATATGCCATCGCGGACTTTTCTGTAGATCTATATAAGATACACAATTCCACCTTACATCGTTTTGTTATATCTCAAAGGGTTTAGGCAGCGCACGCCAGAATAGCTCGCAGATGGTAGATTTTTTCCTACTTGACACTTATCGTCATATTTTGGACAATTCACACAATATCTTTATAAATTGTAGCCTAAGTGTTATTCTGCTGTATAAGCTATATTATAGTAAAGTTTCATTAAAATCCATTCAGTAGTTTTTACGTGAAAGAGTAACAAACATCCATCCATCCATATCTATACTTACAAACTTTCGCGTTTATAATATTAGTAGGAATAAGAATCAATTGTAACATTAACGAAAAACCGCGTGAGGAAACTAGCACAACAGAGAGATGTTCTCGATGGTGTGTAAAAGTCATGACAGCCACCTAGGTGTGGTTTAAACTTAAGAAGAAGAATAATAAAATACATTTTTTTTAAATATTTGTAGAAAGAGAATATGGTCGTTCGTAGAATTTGAACCTACGTCTCCCGGATAAGGAGACCAGCAGCTGCGTCGCGTGTTTGATTGACCAACGTTTTAAATAATAAAAAAACGTAATAACCTAAAAACGTTAATGAACATAAATAAAACGAAAGAGAGGTGTGTCAAAATCGTAGCTGGTGGAAATCAATAGCCTCCGTCTACTCCAACGAGGAAATAGACTCTTAGCCGTTGGCTCGCTAATTAGTACACACAATAGATTTTTATTGTTATAAAGTATAATTCTGTAAGTGGCTGAGCCGAAGCTACAAATTTTCCTCTGGTCACTATACGTAAAGGTGGCCAACTGGCCATCTCTAACAAGGCTGCCAAGAAGTTGGAATACCCGGATTTTGGAGATTTAAATCCGGAGTATCCCGGATATCAACAGTGTATTTTTAAAGTTACTCTTATATCTCTTATATCTAATATTAATTGTTTAATCAAATTTTTTATTTATTTTAATAAAATTTCAATCTAAGTAATAAAGTTCTAACAAACAATAAGTCTTGCATTTTAGACGTAATTTCGGCCGCGTATTTTCAGTAGATAGATGTGTCAGCAAACTCAAACCCGGACTTCAAATGAAACCCCGCCCGGACGCTCTCCGGACACCCTCTAGCATAGCTTCACGCCTGTATTCCCCGAAGGGGTAGGTAGAAGTGTACGTAGTTGTACACCCACATTTCACCAATGCTGTTATTGAGTCCCATGTAATAGCTGGTGAGTCTATTGCCAACAACTAGGCACAGTTCCAAACTCCGGGCTGCTACTGAGAATTTCCTAACAGAAAAACTCAATAACACTTTTCCCGACCCGGGAATCGAACCCGAGACCTCCTGTTCAGCAGTCGCGCTTGGGAACACTAGACCAACGAGGCACTTAGAGGACGCCCTCTAAACGACATCAAACAAATCCAGGGAAACCCGGACGGATGGCAATCCTACATAAAGGTAATATTTTGCCGGATTACACGCTTTCTAGGTACCCAGTTTCATAGTTAATACGGTTTTCTATCAATAAATAAAAAGCATGACTATCATGTAAATTGAATTTAGATAAGCATATAAAAATGTTTATTACTAGTGGTTATAATGCATATACTATTAATCGAATTAATAGATCGGTATCATATAGATGATTTATATCGATAAACCACAGACCCAACATGGTGGCGTGATGTGATTTATGTTCGAATGATGTGTAGGCACTTTTGATTGCGTCCATAGGTTAGTACGTAAATAAACTTGCAAGTAGGTATCGGGAAACGCAAACCATTCAAATAGGTCTATCCCTTCAGCAACCGTATGTGCTGGTTACCCTTTTTCTTAACGTATAGTTGATGAACAATTTAGTGGCATATTAATTATTGTTCACCGGTTACTACTCTCTGATTCGCGACATAGCCGCGGACTCAGCTCATGACTAAGGGCTCCGTTCGAGCTCGAAACTAGTCGGGCAAACCCGAAGAATGCACGTGAGTAGTAACCGTTGAACAATAATTATTATGTATATGCCTCACGAAAGTTATTATACAAAAGTGTCAGAGTGTAAACCACGTAGGTCTCTTGGCTTTACACACCAAGAAATCATCTCCGTGGTTGCCCCGTTAGTGATTCTATCATTCTTAAACCTATAATAATACACCCACTTCATGTCTGCCTCGTTGCGTTCGATCTCCGAGTCGGGTAGTGTTATAGGGTTAGGAAATTCTAGTGTGCTCGGCTGATGGAAATAGACCGCCTATTACATGGGACTTTATAACAGCATTGCTGACATGTGGGTGTACTGTGTACACCTTTGCCTACCTCTTCGGGGAATACAAACGAGATGCTATGTTATTTATGCTATGTGAGTTATTTTATATCAGAAATTGAAAATGTCAAGTCATGTCAGAGCGACATACAGGACGCATTATTTTATTTTTTCTGGGCTAAGGACACACTCATATTATGGAATTGATTTATTCATATACGGGCCAATGCAATAAAAGCTGATGACGAATCACATTGTTACATGGGACTTGATAACAGCATTGGTGAAAGTGAAATGCGGGTGTACAACTGCGTACACCTCTGCCTACCACTTCGGGAAATACAGGTGTTATGTCACATTGTTTCAGTTTGTATTTACCGCCTACAAATTCCAAGTAAGTAATTACCTAGTACCCTTAAAAAGCGACCAAATTAGGTTTAAATTAATTTAAATAAAGTTAAAGTTAGTAAGTTTAAGTTTAAGTTTTTAGTTATTTTAATTAGGTTTGAATTACCTATTTCATTTAACTTCAAACAAATAATTAAATATATACTTTTTATAAACAGAATAATAATCTAATTGATCGATAGTACCGATCCCGTCTTAATATCTCGGATATAGTTATAGGTATGTAAATATTCCGTAACTGAGAAGCTTTTTCAAACAATTTTTATTTTATTTACCCGTTCAAATACAAGCGAAAGAAAAATCACAATCAGTGGACTAAGAGCTGAAATCGATAAAGGCTTTTCATGCTCACGTGCTCAACAAATAGGCTGAGTCATGCGACGTATGTACCGTATGGGTCGACCGTAAATAACGTAAATATTTAAACACAACCCATTACGGAATGTCAAAGATATTTGAAGGTAAACGGTGGAGTATTTCGGCTAGGCATTCTACCCAATTTTTAAACGCTTTCAAATACATTAAAACAAGAACGAAAAAATCTGGGAAATATATGTATATGTGATATCTTTGCTCTTCAATCGTGTTCGTTTATTTTTAACCGACTTCCAAAAAGAAGGAGCTTATCAATTCGGTTGTATATTTTATGTTTGTTACCTCAGAATTCCGTCATTTAACAACCGATTTGGAATTTTACGCTACTTCATGAATGTACTTATGGATACACGTTTGTTATCCTTTGCTGGCACCGACTCCAAAAATAATAATAATTGTAAATATATTAACGTTCAAATAATTTGAATTTATTCAAATGCCTCTCAATTAAAAAAATATATTTGTATGTAAATTGAAGTAAGTAAATAATGCAATTAGTTTTTACTTTTTACTTAGAAATAATTTTGGAGTCAGTTCCTTTTTTTGTTAAAATTGTTTTTCTTTTTCATTTAATTTATTAGAATGGGTAAAAAAAAAACTGTTTGCGTTGTATTTAAAAGAAATTTAAAACAATTTGTAAAAAAACTACTACAATTGTATCACATACATTTTTTCTTCCTCGTTTTAATGTACCTAGTTAAAAGAGTTAGAAAATACGTGAAATGCCCATAAACAGTTATGGATTATTTCGAAAGAAAATAACGTTTATTCAAACTTTTGCTAATTTTAGCATCGGCGATCAAGTAATTCCGTGACTGCATCAATGTAACAAACAAACGAACAAAGACAGTTTATAATATTAGTATGGATGGATAACATTTAACATTCAAAAAACAATCGTCTTTCTGGTACAGTCGAGTAAACAGTAAATAAATACACATATGATATTGATGTGTTTCGAAATCATTAATATTCCATTCAAAAGAACATACATTAACAAAGAATTATGCAGAGCCTCGTTACCATTACTAGTCCCAAACAAAACAAAAAATTTAAATTCAAACGAAGTACCCTACTTTTCAAGCAATCAGGAATTCAATAACATTATGCACATGGAAAAAAAAAATTCATAAATGAGTAGGTACGGATACTTTCTAACCACCCTTATACACGTCTTACCATCGACAATATTCCGCCTATCTGCCGGTAAAATCGACCAATGAGGCCGATTGCCGATAAGCCTGAGTCAGGAAAATGGTCTACATTGTTTATCTTTCACCTAGATCGAGACTGGCTGGCGGGGAAATATGCATAGGCCACGAACTAAAGTAGAAAATATTATAGTAAATTGACACAAGCCGATAGGTTATTTATTGTCCTGCTGGCTGTGCCCCGCGGTTTGACCCGCCCAGTTAAAAACTTTTCCATAAGATTAAAAAAAAAACTGATGTAGAAACCTTGTCCTGATAATGACGAATACAACAAAAAAAAAATTATCCAATTTGGTGCAGTCGTTCTCAAGTTATGGCGTGACCAAGGAAAATAGTGATTTATTTTTATTTAGATAGATAGATAGATGTAACTTGCTTTGAAGGTTAATAAGAGTCAAATGCATTGACGTAAGCCAAGAATTAAATGGAAATAACACATTATTTGTAATTACTATTCTAATTACCCTAGGTAGTACCAGCAAGACGAATACTGATCCACTGTCTGCAAACATCTACTCGTAGATACAAATAAATAGAAAATTGACAATCGCAATACCGCGTGCGGAGCGAATTCTAAAGTTATACCCTACATTTTGGTGTAGAGATATAAGCAGTGATAGCCTAGTGGCAAGGAAAACTTCGTGAGGAAACCAGCACACCTGAGAGATATTCTCGATGTGTGTAAAGCTATGTCAGGGACCTACGGGTGGTTTAAACTCTGACTCTAGGATGTTCATCAATCACACAATAAGAAGAAGGTTGTGAGCAAAAAAGATCCGACTACAAAAATCTTTCTGTTAAGTAAAAATGCACAAAAACATAAAAAAAAAATTGCATTATTTTATTACTTACTTCAATTTACATACAAATATTTTTTTTAAATTTGAGGATTCTGTATAAAATCAATTTATTAGGACAATAATAACAATTATTATTATTTTTGAAGTCAATCAAAGAAAATAAATAAATACATTTACGAAGGGTTAGCCAGAGACAGGGTTAGGCACTATTAATCCCCGTGTGATTTTAAAGTCGTTAGAATAAGTCGAAGAACAATTTCCGCACTCCCAAGAAAAAAGCATCAAAGTAAACAGGTACGACCTACTTAATCATGCAAGTATATTGAAAATAAATTGTATTTATTCAGAACTTGTTCCAATTATTCATATATTTAAATACCAAATAGGTACCTACTTACTTGACGTTGCATTAATTAAATTAACCTTTTAAATAAGTTCGGAAATATTATAATTGATTTGAATGTTTTTCATTTAAGTAAAATGGGTGAGGGTAATGATCTTTTGATCTGGAGATGAGGGCAAAGTCCTATAAATTATGCAGGGACGCTTTAGTACTAATTTTAATAAGCCTTATTGGTGTAGTGGCCGCAAGCGCAGCTGCTGAGCGTGAGGTCCTGGATTCGAAACCCGCGTCGGGCAAAGTGTTGGGTTCTTCTGTTAGGAAAGTTCTCAGTACCTAGCAGCCCGGAGCTAGGAAGTTGGCGATGAGACACGTATACTCGCACTTGATCTCTCTCCGGTCGTGTCGGATTGCCGCCCCATCGGCCTATAAAAGTGAAGAAAGGAGTGCACCTGTGTTTGCGCATACACTTACATAACATAACATAGCATCACGCCTGTATTCCCCGAAGGGGTAGGCAGAGGTGCATACAGTTGTACACCCACATTTCACCAATGCTGTTATTAAGTCCCATGTAATAGGTGGTGAGCCTATTGACATCTACCGGGCACAATTCCAAACTCCGGGCTACTACTGAGAATTTCCTAACAGAAAAACTCAATAACACTTTGCCCGACCCGGGAATCGAACCCGAGACCTCATGGTCAGCAGTCGCGCTTGGGACCACTAGACCAATGAGGCAGTTACACGCATACACTTGTACACTATAATATCTCCTGCGTATTTGGCTAATCACCGTGGAGAAAATTCGTGAGAGAAGTGTCGGGTGTATATTAATTAAATTAAAATAGTAATATCTTAGGTTTTCGCGGTTAACTACACATTATAATACAACAACGTTTAACCGAATTAATCGCGTGTATTGTTAAATTAAAATGTTATTTGAAGTATGTCTTTTTCTGCATTTTTTTATTCAATTATTATAATAATCTTCATTTTTTATTTCTTCCTGTATAGTGTATGAAAAACCTGTTTGCTTTAACCTGACATTGCTTTACACGCCATCGAAAACATCTCATAAGTGTGCACACTTAGAGAAACCTCAATATAATAGTCTGAAATCGCCAATCCGCAGTGACTTAGAGATCAATACTCGTGCCTTCTCTGTATGAGATATGACTTGCCCAGCAGTGAATCAGTTATGGTTGTGTAGTTAAATCTACACAACGAAATTGTACATCAAATAAACCACGTTCTTAATAATAATTATTATTCATTTTAATTATCCATTTGAATTAATTCATGTAGTAACGGTATTACTCTTAATGAATGATTTAACAACAGTTTTATATATGATAAAATCTACACCTAATATTCTGGTAAGTTGAACTCTCCGACACACCTACCCATTATTGATTTTTTTATAATATGTGTACAGTACGTTCATACATAGTCTAACGATACTCTATCTAACATTTAACGTAAAAATACGATGTCTCCTGTTTTAACTTAAGTCTTTCTAAAAGTACTTGTCTAATTTTACATTAAGTACTAACAACAATAATCGAACTACTTATATGTACAAGCAGTGACGTAGCAGATCTACCTGTTCTATGACCTTGGAGTTTATACACCCATTGAAATTTTTAACTTAAATCCTCTCATTACAATACAAGGTACTATCGCGGACACTTCCGCCTGACCACCACAAAATTTATTTACTCTTGCACAAAAAAAATAGAAGCACTCTGTAGCCCCGCCAAGGTCAAATTAGATCGTCCTTAAAGTTCACAAAAGTGATTACACGTGATGCGTCACTAAGCTGCGCAGTGCAGATTGCAACTAATTACGTTCTCACTTTCCTAATAGACGAATACTTTAAGGGGGCGTGACATGGCGCCGGCGCAAGATTTACACGAAAAATTTTTTAAGTTGGCTGGCGGAAAAGTCCCCGATAGTACGTTAAGTAAACCAGGGCTTCACAAATATATTTTGACGCCATTATACTGTGACGTCCTTGCGAAATTGCGTCGCCCCCAGTCTAGGCAAAATCTTCATCATCATGTTAGGCTATGTCGCTAAGGAGCTACATCATTGTATAAATCGGACGGTAAAAGTATCAAAATTAGATAGTTACTAGCTCTTCTCCGAACATCCACGCCGAAGGGGATCATGGTGTGGACGGAGTACTCCGACGAACAGCTGCCACCTGGTCAGGGATAGGATAGGATGTTAAGGTAGGATAGGAAAGGGTTTACAGTAAAAACAAATGTATGGATAACAACTTAGAGCAGGTCAAAAGGCTGAGAACGGCACATGGTTCAAATAGTAATATCTTAGATTTGCGCGATCACTACACATTATAATAAAACAACTTTTAACCGGATTAATCGCGTGTATTATTGGTTTTTTGTTTTTCCTGACGTTTCGAACACTTTGCAGCGTTCGTGGTTGCAGGAGGCCTGCCTCCGTCTGCTGTCCAAATAAAAAAAAAACAATAATAGGTACACGCGATTAATCCGGTTAAAAGTTGTTTTATTATAACTAAGTTCAAAGTTTGGCAGATTTTCAAGACAGGGCGACGACCCGTAGGATGTCCTAGATATTGCTAGAGCGATATAGCATACAGTTCGACCAGAAGTGCTGTACCGCTCTGTAGGAAGTTCCGCGGCAGAAGGTGGACGCAGTAGCCCGTTAGGATATGTTTACTTCCTGCTAAGACTGCCACAACGACTTCTTGTGTCTTTTCTAATGGACCATATAAGGCAACCGGTCAAGAGATAAACTTAACAACAGAAAACAGAGTGCAGTGAACGGCACAGCACTTGTGGTCAAGCTATAGCAGTAAAATTAAAATGCTCCTCATATTAGGGACATTCGTTTTTCTGGCAACACTTATTTTCACATCAAAAGGGGCGATAGTAGCCACCAGCTCAGCGGTAGCACTTTAACTAAGTCATTAATCAATTATACATGTTATAATATTCACAGACTATTTCTCCATACCATACTTCAAAAACTCAAGGCCTTATTTATACTTAAAATTGCAAATCACATCACATAGATTATAACTATACATACCCTACATACCATACCAACAATTTATTATCAACTATTAAAATTGTAGACATATAAATACTTGTCAAGTGTACGATAATAAGTATTTGCAAATGCAGTATTAGTACCCACATAAAACAGTTTAATAGCTATAATAAAGTGCACGAGCAACGACACACTTTTGTCCTCTCAGGTGTGAAAACGGACCATACAATTTGTCACCTTGCCCTTTTCACGTGCAATGTGGGACGCTCATCATTCATCTATAACTAACAATGAAACAGATATTAAAGAGCTAATGCATATTTATACGCAATTATCCCTGGACATTGTCACTTGACTCCTACCGATTAAAAACCACACGGTCCCACTCTAACCTCAGCAATCGCAGCGACCCTGGCAGGTTATGGTCCGTTGAATGACGGACACCCCAGGGTTTTTGCAGGCTGGCCAAAGTTAAACTACACATTTACTCGTGTAGTGCACGTGCAGAGCGCGGTGCGCTGCCGTCTTGGACCTGGCGCTGGTCGGGCGGCAAACCAACCACGCCCTCCGCCAGCAGTCCACGGCTCACGGAGGCCGGAGATTGTTGGGCGCCCTCCGGCACAATTATCACCACCCCCTGCCCTTATCCCAATTTATTTGGAGTCGGCGAAGGATGTCTTATTCTTCTATACATCTCTGTCAGCCGTTATCTCGGTAATCACACCTTTTCTAGCCATATAATTATGCAGGAAAGGATGTATAGATTATACATCCTTTCCTCGGCCTTCCTCTACTCGTGTATTGATTCCACATTCATGCTCAAAACATTCCTCGTGACATGATCCCCTCATTCCTCTGCATCTCATATCCATAATATGAGCCCATAACAAACGATTTCCACACAACTAGGTCACCTGCATAACTTTTATACGCAAATTGGGACCAATTTGTAATTAAATTTGATGATGATTAATTAATGGTTATAATATAAATAATTTATTTTAGATTAATCACGTGCATTTTTTTTCATAATATTTCCCGACTTCCTCCGAACTCTGACGTAAATAATAACCGATGATCAATATTATTACTTGTGTAAACGAAAGTTATTATAGAAAAATAGTGGCTATAAATACTATATTCGTCTTAATTAATATCGATAGAAATTATACGTGTGAAGAACCAAAGGGTTCTTCTTGATTAGAATGAAACCGCTTAAGGATTTGCCTATCATGCAAGTTTTTATTGCAAAACGTGACGATACAGAATTATAATAGTATTGGTCCAATTATTGGAGATACAAAGTAAGCTAAATAAATAGCGTGTTCCTCGTACATACATTAGATTTAATTTTACAAAACAGCCTATAGTCACTAACTGACTATCTTCAACACAACATGCAATGCAACGTACAAAGCAACATTTTAATTGAAATATAAGTATTACAATCACGCCTAAACTCTACCTACGCGCATTCATGGCGCGCGCAATACTTCCCGCTACTACCGCATTAACTCTGGAATATTTATAAAACAAAAACGAACAGCATGACTATCTATAATACGTGAAGCTAAAACTTTATACGAGGGGTATAAAGTGCTTACTTTACGAACTTTATACGCGGACGAAGGAGTACGAAATTTGGCACAGTTAAAGTTAAATATTTTTAAATAATATACTTAAGACAATATTCAATAGAGAAAAAAATCATTATACACACTACCATGCGTTTGACACACCCACACATATATCTTTTATGACAAATATGCCGTTCAAATTTCAACGAATTATGGCGAATTTCGGCCAGTAGTATTTCGAAAGTAGGAGTAAAATCACAAAGCAATACGCACTGATCATCCTCGCGAAGCCAAAGTCGCATAGTTTGACGACCCCCTCACTGGTGAGCAGGATGTTTTCCGGCTTCACATCCCGGTGTATGCAGTTGTGGCGGTGGCAGTATGCTACTCCTTGCACCGTCTGCCAGATTATCTGCTTCGACAGGAGCTCTGGACAGCCCTGAAAGAGGAGGACCTGGGTAAGATGGGTGGATAAGCGCAAATGCTAGGCAATTTGAGGCTGTCACGAAAACCTTTCTTTCACGACTGCTCAAAAAAAGGAGTGTTATGTTTTTAGGGTTCATGTATGCATTTATGTATCCACCATAACTTCTTGAAGCCTGAACCGATTTGGATGTATCGTTAGAATCCTTACATTATTCCGGGTACCATAGGCTGACAAGATTAAAAAAATAGCAGGCGTGTTTTTATATTTTTTTAATTAACTTCATTTTGTTTGGTAAATTATATAGCTGTTTGTATATTGAGGTTTGTTTCTGGAAACACGTACAATTTCAGGAGGAATTCAAGTTTGTAGTACGTGGCGAATGGCATCCCAAAAATGTTTCTCAAACAAGAAGTACTTATACCCACCAGGGCACGGTAGGCAAGCTTGTCACTGAAGGTTAAGGTCTTTCATAATGAGAATCACTGTTGCCTTATTAATTGTCGGGAAACGTAACCCTATTGCCTGACCGTCCTAATACGGGTAGGAGGTATCAGAGAAAATAGGGAACGGGTAAATGCTATTTGTGGTTTGTCAGAGCGTTGTCCGTATGACTGACATCGATAAGGAAACCAGCACACCTGATAGAAGACAGATTTTCTTGATGGTGTGTAAAGCCATGTTAGAGGCCTAAGGGTGGTTAAACTTTAACAATATGTTGTTTATCTAGCACACGACAGGAAGAAGTGGCGTAATCCATTGCATATAATTAGACAACCAGTCATTGCGTCATGCATAGAATCACGAATGCATTCCTCGAGGGTTTGAACAGAAGTGTTAGTAAGTGTAGTATGTTACATTTCACTGATGCCGTAATGAAGTCTAGTGAACGCTTCGTTGGTCTAGTGGTCTCAAGCTGCTGCGAATGCTGAGCAGGATGTCTTTGTTTCGATTTGCTGGTTGGAGAAAATATTATTGGGTTTATTCTGTTAGAAAATTCTCAGTAGCGGTCAGGTAGTTTAGAATTGTGCCCGATAGAAGGCAATAGGCCCACATCCTATCACATGGGACTTAATAACAGCATTGGTGAAATGTAGTCGTAGTAGTATTTACAACTGTGTACATCTCTGGCTACCCCTTTGAGGAATATATGCGTGATGCTATGTTATTAAGTCCTAAGGTGGACATTGACAATGCAATGGCAAGTATTCTAGAAATGGTATGGAACATCATCCAATACACGTGTTCTGTTGTGTCGTTCTTCGAGAACTATATAAATAGTTTTATTTATTTTAATGGCAAAATTTCACACTTTCCTATATTATATACTAAACAATTTTTCAATCAATACTGTAGAATTCCAGTAGCTTGCATTATTGCGATAACATGGAATATTGCTTAATTATGTCATAATCCAATTCGTTTCATCGTTGAAGTGTGTCTTCACGATTAATTTGATGGGAATGCAATAAATACGAGTATAGCTAACGATAGTTATTTTTATTATTATATCTAATAATATTAATGTCGCAGATGGATAGTAGAATCCGCTGTTTTACAAAACTGCTAGCTGATTTACAAAACAGTACTGTTTTATAAAACAGCTAAACAATGTTCAGCTGGATTGCCATTGCGATACGTTTAACAAAACTGCTACCCACGTTTAGACGTAATGCAGAATGACATATCTACAGTGGGACAGGTTTGTTTATTGTATAGATATATTAAATGGATCGTCACCATTCAAGTAAAAAAAAGATACTGTATTCTTATTAATCTTTCCGTGGCTGAGAAGTCGGAGCCCCGCGGGGCTCCTCTTTTTGTGTCTGTAGATCAGAAAAAACCTAAACACAAAGAGAATGATGGGGGTCGTCATCCTCTTTGTGTTTAGGTTTGTCGTTTTGGCGACGTCATTGCTTATAGGGACTGAATAGATACCATTTATCCATTGAATATAATAACTTTAAACATATTTTATTATGTTTCCTAACAATATACTATATATATAAATATATTATGTAAGTGATATATTTTAATAAACTAATGAATACGAAAATAATAATTATAGTAAATGTTGAGTTGCACAATGGACATTTCTAGTGACGAACAAGTTAATAAAGAATAGGTCTATTCATAATAGGTTTCATAAAAACCAAACTTATGAGTTCCACAATAATGATACTAGTAGGTAATGCATGGAGAGTAATGTAAGTCGCCTACCCATGCGAAGAGGTCTTCGCCCGGCATTCAGCCAAGAGTTCCGGATTAATATTTTATTATAAAAGGCTTTTACGGTTACTCATTTTCGAAATATATAAATCGGGTCTAAATTGCACCGGTAACGGGTACCGAATTACACCGGCAACGGGTACCGAATTACACCGGCAACGGGTACCGAATTACACCGGCAACGGGTACCGAATTGCACCGGCGACGGGTACCGAATTGCACCGGCCGCGGTCACGGGCAGACTCGCAGCGACAGAACCAGCCACGGCCGGTACAATTCGATCGAAACGTCGGGAAACCAAAAAGGTACCGTAAAGGCCTTTTATAGTAAAATATCGCGACCTAGACCCGATTAATATATTTCTAAAATGTGTACAAATCCCGAAACTTTAAAATCAATTAATATTTTATTATTCAAAACGATTCATACATGGACAGACGTCATTAACACTTTTTTCCGTTTGTATATTTATTATTAATAAAACAATTTCATATTAATATGACTTATTAAGGTCATAGGCGGTAAAAGTTTATTCGCTCTGGCATGTACTACTAAGTTAGTATTTGATTATTTCTAGTTTAATTGGTGGCAAGTTCGATCAAATTTTTACCTACTTTTTGTACGCAAAAATCAACATATACGCAGTAGATTTTTAAACTACGCTATACGTGGATAAGTAAATACCTTATATTTTGTTGGCTTATCAAAATACCTACTCTTATTCAAATTAAGATGTATCCGTATAAACATAAATCATTTGTTTACGGTAACGACGCAATATGCAGCGAGCGTGTGCTACGTGTAGTGTACTACGCGCAATTGTGCTACTTGTTTGCTACGCGCTACGTGCTACGCGCAAATTGCTACGAGGATGTGCTACATGCATATGTCGCAGATGGATTGTAGATTCCGCTGTTTTACAAAATCTCTAGCTGCTTTACAAAACAGTACTGTTTTATAAAACAGCTGAACAACGTTCAGCTGGATTGCCATTGCGATACGTTTAACAAAACTGGTACCCACCTTTACCCACCTATATCTATAGTGGGACAGGTTTGTTTATTGTATAGGTATATTAAATGGATAGTCACCATTCAAGTGAAAAAACGATACTGTATTCTGATTTGACTTTCCGTGACTGGGTCGACGGAGCCCCGCTTTGTGGGGCAACTATCTTTGTGTCTGTAAGGTTAGAAAAAACCTAAACACGAAGAGGATGACGGGGATCAGTGAGCGAGCGTAGCGCGCGAACAGCCCCCGTCATCCTAACCTGTCCGTGTCGGGATACACGAAACTCCCGAGCTCGCTTCTCTACATATATATATGTGTCGCAGATGGATTGTAGAATAAGCTGTTTTACAAAACTGCTAGCTGATTTACAAAACAGTACTGTTATGAAAAACAGCTGAACGACGTTCATCTGGATTGCCATTGCGATACGTTTAACGAAACAGCTACCCACCTTTAGACGTAATGCAGAATGACATATCTACTGCGGGACAGGTTTGTTTATTGTATAGGTATATTATATGGATAGTCACCACTTAAGTAAAAAAAAGATACTGTATTCTGATTTGACTTTCCGTCGGGGCTCCTATTTTTGTGTCATTAAGATTAGGAAAAACCTAAACACGAAAAGGATAACGGGGGTAGTTCGCTCGCTACGCTCGCTCACTGGCCCCCTTCATCCTCTTCGAACCTAACCTGTCCGTGTCGGCATATACACAACTCCCGAGCTCGCATCGCTCGCTCATGGATCAATTTCGTTTATTTTCTTTCATAATCCCAATATATTGTCGACTATTATAGTGGTTAAGTATTTACGTCATTAAACATTTTCATTTTTTTGCTATTGACAAGTAAATTAAAGTTAGGTTATTATTGTTAAGACATACAGAGCCATATGCGACAAAATTTCGAACTAAAATCAACAATCTGACAGTTCATTTCACACTGTTTTACATAATCTCTGATCGTTAACCCGCTGCATTGATAAACGCAAAACGTTAATTCAATTCTGTGTGTTATAGTTCAGTAATTATGTAAAACCGCTAAACGTCATTCAGCTGTTTTTCATAACAGTACTGTTTTGTAAATCAGCTAGTAGTTTTGTAAAACAACTGATTCTACAATCCATCTGCGACATATATAGCTTAATATATATTACTAGCTGAAGCCCACGGCTTCGCCCACGTGGATGTCGGTTATCGCGACCAAACGTAATCATGAAATTTTGATCCCGTTCCCGTTTTCCAATTACAGCTTTATAATTGCCCATTTTTTAAAGAATTTAAATAAAGTATTATAATATACAGTATGTTATCCTTAAGAGATAGATATATGCCATCGCGGGCTTTTCTGTAGATCTATATAATTCCACACTATATCATTTTGTTATATCTCAAAGGGTTTAGGCAGCGTTTTCGTTGAAAGTTCCCAGACGGCTTATTAAAATATCATTATATTTTAGCCAATGTATACAAAAACTTGACAAATTATATACTAAAACCTTTCTCAAGTACCACTCTATCCATTGGTGATGACAGCATGAAAATCGGTACAGTAATTTTTGAGTTTATCGCGAACGACAGACAGAGAGACGCGGCGGAGGACTTTGTCTTATAATATGTGTAGTGGTTATGCAATGTCACTTCTGTTTAATGTGGCTGTTAAAGCCGAGTTATTTATGAGTACCATAATAAATTATAATAAATAATTTATTTATTCCACACCTAATAACCTATCTACAGTTACACATGACGTACGTAATTACTTAAACTTAAAATATTCCGCTAATCAAACAAATTTAAGGATGACTTAGGACACATTAGATAACCTTCATAGGTACTTGTATTGTTTATTAAGAGAATGCACGAATAACGTAACATAATTTAAATTAGTGAATTAGGTAAATTCATGAATAACGTAACATAATTTAAATTAGTGAATTAGGTATACTGTTTTATTTTTAAATCCGCGGCGAACTCTAAACTTTGTGCAAGGTCATCCTTAAACATTATCACGATTTGTTATTTATATTATAGGAAAATGAAATGCTTATAATTATTAAGATGAGTTTTTTTTAGTTTCAATGTTCCCTATATTATAGGACGTAGAAAAGTACATACATCATACTAGTAATATAAAAACGAAAGCACACAGGTAGCTTATAACTGGATTATTAAAAATGGATTAACACATAGAACTTTTGTCTCGGCTGGACCCAAATCTGAAGCCTACGCAGATGTAGTCGCACGCCCTACTTATTTTATTACTTATTAAGCCTTGTGGAAAATCCAAAGATTGTAATTGCTTATAACCAATATACGCAGTATAAGAGAAGCTAGTGTATTTAAGTAAGTATTTATCCAGAAATTTTTCGTCTCCTCGCAGATGGATTGTAGAATCAGCTGTTTTACAAAACTGCTAGCTGATTTACAAAACAGTACTGTTATGTAAACCAGCTGAACGACGTTTAGCGTTTCTTCATAATTACTGAACTATAACACGCATAATTGTATGCCACGTTTTGCGTTTATCAATGCAGCGGGTCAACGATCAGATGATAAGTAAAACAGCGTGAAATGAAATGTCAGATTGTGGATTTTAGTTCTAAATTTTGTCGCTCACGGCTTTGTGTGTCTTAGTAAGTCAGTAAAAAAAAAGAGAATGACATAAAAATTTAGAATGACATAAATATGAAATCCCGATTTAGTATAGTAGACTAAATCGGGATTATGAAAGAAAATAAATTAAATTGACGTATAAGCAAGCGAAGCGAGCTCGGGAGTTCCGCGTACCCCGACACGGACAGGATAGGTAAGAAGAGGATGACGGGGGCAGCGAGCGAACTAACACCATCATCCCCTTCGTGTTTAGGTATTTTCTGACCTTACGGACACAAAAATAGACCCAGCCACGGAAAATACAGTATCTTTTCTTTTACTTGGGTGGTGATTGTCCATTTAATATACCTGTACAATAAATAAATCTGTCTGACCGTAGATATATTATTCTACATTACGGTTAAACGTTGGCAGCAGTATTGTTAAACGTAACCCAATGACAATTCAGTTGAACGCTGTTCAGCTGTTTTATAAAACGGATCCGTTTTGTAAAACAACTAGCAGTTTTGTAAAACAGCGGACTCTACAATCCATCGGCGACATATATACAATAGGTTGTCGAAATATAAAGCTAATTATTATACTCCTCCAGAGTATTTCCATCATGATTTGCCAGATAGGAGATATAATAATGCTCAAGTGTATGCGCAAACACAGGTGCACTCCCTTTTCCTTCACTCTCATAGGCCGATGCGACGGCAATACGACACGACTGGAGAGAGATCAGGTGCAGAACCGACGGCTTTACGTGCTCTCCGAAGCACAGGGGTTTCACGCCACCAACTTCCTAACTCCGGGCTGCTACTGAGTATTTCCTAACACAAAAACCCAATAACACTGCCCGAACTGGGAATCGAACCCAGGACCTGACGCTCAGCACTACTCAGCAGCTACAATTGCGGCCAGTGCACTAAAGAGGCAGTCAGACATTTCACCATCCTTATTCATTTCCAAAAAAATTACTTGCTCTAAGCATCCAACATACCCCCACTAATATTGCAAAAATCGACGTGTACGCTACACTGACGTCACAAATCGCGGGACAAAGCAACTACGACGTTCGTGTCCCGCTATCCCGTGTTCCCTCACGTGACAGACTTGTACCAACAACTTGACATTCCCTACCCTGTATTTCTATGTTAATTTTGTCGATACAGGGCTTACAAAAATACATATTTTTTGCGCCGCAAAGCAAACTGTAGTACTGTATTTATTTCAGAGTTCTCAAAATGATTTATTTAATTAACCGGTAGACTGGTAAGGCAAAAGTCGTAGGTTCGTACCCTAGGCACGCACCGCTCACTTCTCGTAGTCATGTGCGTACTATGAATCAGTTGCTGAAAACGGTGAAGGAAAACAGTGCGAGGAAGCAAAGCAGCATATATGAGAGATGATCTCGATGGTGTGTAAATTCTGACACTAGGTTGTAAATTTACCATACGTCTAGAATAAGTTTCTTTTGGCTTGAAGTCTTTGCCATTTACTATAGCGTACTAAACCCTTCAAGTGCCACGCTATACGTTTACAAGATAACTTCGTTGTGTCCGAGTTTGTTGTGTTAAATATATAATGTTAATAAAACAATTCTCATTGAGAATCTTGAGTTATGCAGTAGAAGCCCAAAGGCGTCGAATTTTCTTTTTTGTTATCCTTAATTTATAACACCATAACAGACTTTGTCAAAGCGATTTATCATATAACAAAACTAAACATAATACTTACTACATTACAGTATTACCCTTTTTCAACATACCACCTGTACTACTTCCATGAACTTAGACAAGCTAGAAAAAATATATCAACGTCCTCATCGGCTATAATTTTAGTTTTAGTAATCAAACGTGTGTCGCGTGACAAGGGAAACTTGGGGACATTAGTACTAATCGTGTCGTCGTGAATAATCATTCTTATTGAGAACCTAAGTGTGTTTTTTTTGTATAATAGACTTCGACTCGCGACATCACCGCGGTTTTAGCTCTTAAATAAGGGCTCCGTTCGAGTTCGAAACTAGTCAGGTAATCCCGAAGAATGCGCGTGAGTAATAACCGTTAAACAATTTTTTTTTTTTTTTTTTTTTAAGTATTATTCCTTTAAAAATGCTTACTATGTTGTCGGAGGATTTGAAAATAGTCAAAATAACATAAATAAAATAACCCTACGCTGTCTACCTGTTGGTATGTCCGCTGTCTGTCCATCGCGGGGCTGTATTTATGACCCGTTTATATTCTACGGTTTTTGTTCCTATTTTACCCTTAAAACAGTAATACATACAACCATAAAACTTCGTCTGATTGTAATACACCCACTTCTATAGTTAAGTAAAAAATAATAAATACAAGGAAAACTTTAATACAATTCGAAAAAAGCAAGACAAGCTATTCTAGTTTCCGTGGCACGGAAAACAAAGTCGCGACTCCGACTCGACTTTGCCGGTTTTGGGACAGGAAATATTGGAATCACGTCACCTACACATGATATAACAAACATTGTCATAAATCTAACCAGTCTAATAACCTATCGGATAACAGCTTAACTGTATAATTATTTTTATGAATGCGATATTTATTTATGTATGTACATAATATAATAAAAATGTAACGGATCGCTGTCTGTTCATGGTAGATATATGAGAAAAAATATAACTGGGACCTTTATCAACGCAAATAACACCCAAAACAATGATTATTTGAATTTTTGTCTGTTTGTCTGTACGTTTTTGCACGCTAATAACAGAAACGGCTTGTCTTATTTAGAAATGGTTTTCACTAATATAATTGGTAGTGGTAATCTTCACTTAACATTTAGTGTTTGTTTCATGTCAATCGGTTCATAAATAAAAAAGTTATGCCAATTTAAAGAATCACGTCGAACATTTGTTAATTTACGACATCCACGCGGACGGAGTCGCGCGCACAGCTAGTACTTAGTATAAATCTAAATTTGATATCACCCATTTTGTTTCCTAGTGTACTCGTAGGTTTAGTAAATCTATGTATAGATTTTATTATGGCAGGAAATTTGTACGAATATAAATTAAAATTTTAAGCTTCCTAGACTATCTACGTCGAATGGACCAACGTGTATTTAGATTAGTAGATGATTCTTTGTGTATATTTTATCAGGAAACAAAATATTGCTATATTGGCTTATTTGCCAAGGTTACTAAAGTTTATTGCTATCTGAGTTCCATACAAAGAGCTAAACTATAGTTAGATATATATGTGCTAGCATAGTTTAACAGTTTTAACTGTCGTCAAGCACGCTGTTGAGCGTCCTGGGTTTCCGCGTTTTTCTGTTAGGAAATTCTCAGTGTGCCCAGTTGAAGACAATGGGTATTATATTCGCCTATTACGTGGGACGTAACTGAAGCATCGGTGAAATGTAGGTTTTGATGAATAAACATCGTATTGCAAAGTTAGTCGTGTCGGTTCACCTGTGTAGGGACTGAATAGATAGCAATGACGTCACCAAAAGACGTATAATGTAGAAAAATAATTCAAGGTATCGAGCAGAGGTCGAGATAGCTTAGTGGTCAGAGCGCCTGGAGTATTTATTTGGGAGGCCCAGGTTCGAATCCTGCTCACGACCGTATTTTTGTTTCCATAAAAATAACAACTTTAGAGTTCGCCACGCATGCGTTAATGCGTTTGAATGATTTATCTATAGATGATAGATCTACATTATTATTTAACATTTCCAAACGTTTATTAGAATGCGTCTAAACACGTGACAGAGTGCTATAACGTGTGTGCTGGCCCGAATATTGAAACTAATGAATAAAACATAATGTTTATTAACATTTCAATAGCCAATGCTATAATTAGCTTTACATATTTGGAAATCTATACTAATATTATAAAGCTGAAGAGTTTGTTTGTTTGGTTGAACGCGCTAATCTCAGGAACTACTGGTTCGAATTGAAAAATTCTTATTGTGTTGGTTAGTCCATTCATCGAGGAAGGCTATGGGCTATATAACGTCACGCTACAACCAATAGGAGCGGAGCATGAATGAAAAATTTTGCATAAACGGGAAGAAAATATTCCTTTTAAGAGCTTCCGTTGCGAACGCTGCGTAAACGGTTAAAGTTACGCAAAAATCATGTATGACAGAATTGTTCCTTTTTAGAAGTTCAAAAAAGAGTCCGCGACAACATATCTCTATCTTTTGAGGTTGTAGTTTATATTAATGTGCATAAATATTTAGTAGCATATTCTTAGATCGCCATATTTTATCTGCATATCTCTTTGTTGTGTGTAATGTGTACCTAGTGGATACGTGTGAATGTATGGTTGGTTAAATATATGTATTTTATGTGTCATTTGAAGACTTTGAAATTAATATTTGTAAATGTTCACAATGCATGAACTCGCAATAGAAGTAGGTAGAACCCCCCCCTCCCTTGAAATCCTTTCCTGCTTACGGTCTTGCTCCTCGCTGTCACTCATCTACAGATTAACCGCTTTTCTTTAACCTTTCGGCTCAGTAACGTACAGATCTGTACGTTGTAACAATAAAAATCTATTGTGTCTGCTAATGACTGAGGCAACAGCTTAAAGCTCAACAACTTAACGACTACAATTTACGATTTCAATTGACTATTAACAAAGCCTGAAGACGAAGAATTCGTTCAAGACTTTGTGACATGACAAATGATAGCTGCAGTACCATGTAGTTTGGTAATGTAAAGATTGCCAATCTTATGCATTCGGAATAGAAATCAAAATCAGTTGAATGAACAGTGAAAGTCAAAGTTCAAAGGTCATTAATGTTAGAGGTACTAGCTTCTCCCAGACGCTGGTTATTTAACATTCAACAAACAACTTACATAAAGGTTTTCGTTTTATTTAAATAAACTATAACAAACAAATTGGTATAAAAGCAAAGAAAGTAGATAACTTTTTTGTCTTAGTACACCCATCATAAAATTCCGATGCCACAATTACGCTCTATAAAAAAACCAAAGCAAGGTCGCCATTTTGATTTTAAAACGTCATTAACCCTTCGTCTGCGATTGGAGGTCACGGTCTTGCTTCGTAATCTTATATTACAACGAAAAGAGATAGTTAGGCAAAGGGTTATTTGTCTTTTTGAAATTGAATATCTAAAAACCAAAAAATCAAGGGTGGCAATTCAATTGGAAATTAGAGAATACAGCTATTAAATACGGAAAGAGAAAACATTATAGTAGTTCTCTGTCCTCCTGAGCTGAATGTAACATTGTCTACGTAGTCATGAAACAAAACAGCTACCATGGATTAATAAAAACTCCAATGGCGTGTCTAGAGACCGGCTCCTGCGTCGCGTGTCGCAGGTTCAATTCCTGCACGTGGCAAATATTTGTATGATCTACAGATAATTGTTCCGGGACTAAGTGTGTGCGTGTATATGAGATTATGTCTCGATACAGAAAGAAAATTCCTAGTGTGGGAAACTTTGTATATCGTTTTGTGTTTTTTAATTTTTTTTACTTTAGCCTAACGAGACCCTTCTTACAATCAACGATAAACAGACTCTACCAGCAGTTGTTAGTTACAACTAAAAACTTGCCGCACACGCAACGCAACATCAAATTATGTACCGTAATAGGTAATAAGGGGAATTGTAAAAAAGTAAAAACGTAACATTTACTTTTGTCACCAATTTCTGTGCTGTCGACCTTTTTATAGTTCGTTAACATGTATCGTTCGATCGATGATTTATATAGGTAGGTATGTCTGTTTGAATCGCAGAATGTTTCAAGCTTGCTATAACTACATTGACGTAAATTCTAATGAAGCCTAATTAAACTAATTCGAGTGCATTACTAAAATTACTATAACAGCGAGACGGGACGAATTAAGAGACGTTAAATTCGAATTTAAACGCGACAAACTATATCTACAAACATTTTTAGTCTGTACTCTCTCCTAAAATTTTAGATACATAACCAGCGCATTACTGTCCTACTGCAGGGCAATGGCCCCTTCTTAAACAGAGTAGGTACCAGCATTCATCACCACGATAGGTCATTGCAGGTTGGCGATTTCAGATTATTAAGTGCAGGTTTCCTCACGATGTTTTTCTTCAACGTATGTATCATACTAAAATAGTATAATAATAAATTAATAATAACCAGCCCATAAGTGACCCACTTCAGGGGAAGGGCCTCTTCTCATACAGAGAAGGCACGAGCTTAATCACCACGCTAGATCACTGCGGGTTGGCGATTTAAGACTACCAAGTCCAGGTTTCCTCACGATGTTTTCCTTCACCGTATGCCCGTGATGTCTTAGATGAACTAAGAAAGTACACGACATTGAAAAAGTCACATTGGTACATGCCAGGTTTGTCAAAGTCAAAGTCAAAGCATTTATTTCAATTAGACCGTTTACAGGCACTTTTGAATTGTCAAAAAAATAAACTAGTTGCCACGTTCCAAAGTGTAGATTCCTGTGGAGAAGAACGGGCAAGAAACTCCACGGTTACTCTTTTCATCAAACAATTACAAAATTTTGGTTACATTGTATTTATAATATAGAAATCATATGTGAGAACAATGTAATATGAAGTCTATAGAGTCTAGTTACAATTCAAAACTTTGCCATGACAGTTTAGAGATGACCAGCCCCAACCAACGGCGCCCGTTCACGAACATGACGCCAGCGTCAGCATCACTAAACTCGACCATATTGTAGGGAATCTAATGACCCAACACAAACGCCACCGTCAGCGGGACACTTGAGTGAGTATGACAAACTCTAGCTGCCAGACAATAATCAAATATATATATTCATGTAGAATATGTAAATGATTACATGGTACTCACATTTACAGTATAATAAAAATGAAATGCTAAATTATTAGACAAACGTATTTTTAAATATTATTAGATTTAGGACTGAACAAGACAAAAAAATTGTCCATCAAAATTATATAACAATGTCAAAAAACAAAATAACTACATTCTAAGAGACAGTACGTCGAAGTGATGTTGTTTGTAACATTGATTTGTTAGTCATAGTGCTTGTGGAGCAGGACCAGCAGTAAGCCAAGCATTTTTGTCATCAATGTAATCTCCTAATGTATAGTATGCTTGCTTGCATAATGAGCGTTTTATATGAGTTTTTTTAGGTCGACTGTTAATTTACTCTGTCCTCCTCTTAGAGTAATTGTAAGTATAATACAGCAGTATTTTAGTTTTAGTTTAGTTTTGCTACCACAGAATGGACATCAATGTCAATCACTCGCTTTATTGATAAATAATAAAGCAAGTTCACACGCCGTTCGATGTCACTAAGAATGAGTCATGAGTTCATGGCAGTCGTTAACATTGGACTGTCGGAAACTAACAAAATGACTACCGTGTCAATATTAGGATACTGGTATTATAGAGGTTATATTATGGTGGTAACTGTGTGTAAAATCCTTAGCGGTATGTGAGTCACTGGCAGGGAAAGGGTTAATGATTTTATAGATAATTACGTACGGCTGGAGCTAACAACTTAATGTCGCATTTTTAAGGGCTCTTACATATGAGCAGCGCGACAATGTACCGCTCATATGTGCCTCGTGGCTGTGCTCGTGTGAGCCCTTATGCGATAATAACTCTGTATGTTTGTTTTTTATGACGTTTTCACGCCTAAACCGCTGAACAAATTTTGATGAATTTTGCTTAGTTTATAGGTAGATTGGACCTTGGAGAAGGACATAGGCTACCTTTTGTCACGCAGACGAGGTTGCTAGCACCGGCTAGTTATTTACAATACCTTATAAAAAATTACACTCAATCTTCCATTGTACAATGTTCTCGTGATGCCAACAACAGAAACCAGTGGAGACGCATTGCGCGAACCATTACTTGTAGTGGAAGTCATGAAACCACGACCACACTGTCAAGAATGAACGACTGAAGAAGAAGGAGTTAACAATACAAAGTCAGTACAAATTTAGTTTTTTGTCAAAAATAGATCTACGTTTGCCCACCAACTCGCCTGATGGTAAGCGACGGTGTGGCCGAGGATGGAGCACGTACATCCAGAATAAACTTATCCACTCTTTAGTAGAGTGGATAGATTTGGGGAGAACGATAGTTGGGGAGTTGATGCAACTGCCCAGACCCGTCTCCCATAACGGTTGCACCGGGCTACATCCCGAAACACGACTAGGTCGCTTTACGGCATGGCTTCGTCCAGTGGATGGTAACCAGCCGCGGCCGAAACCTCCCACCAGAGTTGTGTTGCTTATTTTGCACCACCCAGGGGCCACGTGTAGGGATTCCATTTTAAGGGTGCACTCCTACGAACGCGGGCAACTCAGCCCTCAAACTCTTAACTTAAACTTCTCATACTCACGGCAGGATACTTCTCCAGTTCATGAAGCACTGTGTGGTCGCAGTACTCGAACACGAGGTGCAGCTTGCGCTTGCGCCGGAACACCTCGATCAGGTTCACCAGGTTTGGATGCTTCAGGTTCTGTGATGAAGGAAATGTATTTTAAAGTTTAAAGTCTTAGTTAAGCAGTGATGTGACCGGTGGAACTGGCAAGTATAATAAAGGATAATATGGTGAGGAAACCAATATACTGCAAAGATGTTCTCGATGGTGTGTAAAGACTTGTCAGAAGCCTACGGGAGGTTTAAACTCTGACATTAGGCCGTTCAAAAACCATACGCTAGAATTTTAATTTTAATTTTCCTTAATATTACAGACTTTAATTATTACAGCCAACTTAATTCAATATAAAGCTTTCCATTCAAAAGATGCGTTAGCTTAGAATTTTCCAAATTTCAACTAAAGACTTTTATTTTAATCTATCTTCAAACAAAACTTTTACAAAGTCCTGAATTTGGAATCGTACCCATTACATGGGACGTAATAACAGCATTGGTGAAATGTGGATGTTCAACTGTGTACGATGCTGTGTTATGTTATATCGTCACATATCCATCCCATTACGGTCCCACTGCAGTAGAAGGGCCTGAAGGGCCTCTTCTCATACAGAGAAGGCACGAGGATTTATCACCACATTAGCTCACTGCTGGTTGGTAGTAGAAAGTAGTAGCAAAAGCAGTGATAGCCTAGTGGTATGACCGTTGGACTGCAAATCAAAGGTCGCAAGTTCGCATCCAAGGCTAACTTTTCGTAGTCATGTGCCTATTATAAATTAATTACCACTTGCTTAAAACGGTGAAGGAAAACATCGTGGGGAAACCTGCACACCTGAGAGATGTTCAAAGCATGTAAAGCCATGTCAGAGACCTACGGGAGTTTTAAACTCTGACACTAGGTTGTTCATCAACCATACCATAAAAAGAACTGCTGGTTGGGGATTTTCATTAATTCATAACTCGTCACCATTGTAATTAATTCAATAAGTCGATAGAAGAAGGCAACTATCGAATGTTAATATTTTCAATCACCCTTAATGTCTCCAATTTTCATTGAAAATAAATGGCCACAAATAACGAGGAACAAAGTACCATAAAAGTAACATTTCCATTACTATTATTCAAGGAAACATAAAAAAAAATATACACGAACGAGGCTTGAACCCGCGACCCTTGATATTCCGTGTCATCACTCTACCAACTGAGCTACCGTGTCGTTGTTCAAAACTATTGAATTTCAAGGTTCCTTGTATTCGTCTTAAGGAGATCCCTGGCGATATTTATTCAGCAATCATTTACAGATATACTAAGTTCGCGTCCGTATTTATCAATGTTTCCTTGTAAAATTTTAATTAATATGGGCATTACATAGCCTTACCATGTATAAAAAATATCATTATATCCGAGTAACATTTCCAATTCTCACTAAAGCTACATAATGCATGCAAAACCATGGCTTTTGACGCACTTATCAAAGAATTGAAAAGAACAGCAGAATTGAACGATTACGTGGTAATTTCATTTCATAGAAACTTAGAATCGATATAATGATATAACTAGCTTCTTGTTCTCGTGTTCATTGAGAATGCACAATCGATATTTCTGGGCACTTCACTCTTTATTAGTACTCACGACCTTGATATAAAACGATAAAACTTAAAGGTCGCGTCACGTCATTGCGAAGAGGAAAATAAATTTTACATTTCCTTTACCGATACTCGTCTTCGAAAAAAGAATTTGTTAAAGTTGAGGGTCAAATGTGACGTCAAACTAAATGTTATGGAGTACTCATAAATTTAAAGTAGTGGATATATTTCTTATTTTAAATAGACCAGTGGGATTACTCATGAAAATAATTCCGCTCTATTGACATTGGAAATAAGTCAGTTCGTACTTTTAAATGCCAAAATGTCTAAAAAATTATTAAAGATTCGGGATAGTATGAAGACAACATGCTTTAAAATTGAGGCAACTGTAGGTAAATTTATTTTAAAAATACGCGTTGTTTTAAGGCATCTATTTAATATTGGAATTGGTATTCGTTTCAAGAGTAACCTCACTGATTACAGGCACTTATGAAACGTCAAACCTCCGAAAAGTTGATTTTATAGAGAAGAACCGGCAAGAAACACCATAGACAATCTTTTTAAAATATATTTCTTATTTACAATTGTATATTGTTGTACCTAATGTTAGAATAATGTAAGAAAAAAACAAAAGCAAATAAAAATTGAAGCACCCATTTTCCTTTTTTAGCACCAAAGGAGTACTCCGGAGCCGCTATTTTTAGGCCAGTGTTGCGAATCCAAGATACTCGTACGTCACTAATCTAAGCGTATGAAAAATTGTGTGAACTCAGGGGGGGGGGGGGGGGGGCAAGGGTTTACCTTCAAGAATTTATTTTGGGGTTGGTTGCATTTTTTTTTTCACGTGTTGAACAAATGTCTTAAGAATAGAATAGTTTAACTTCTTGTGTTCGGTAGGGGGTATCTATCATGGACAATTTCAAATTTATCGTCCACGAGATGACCCGGTGTACTTCGTATCACCTCAAACGTCAAATGTTTTATCAGGAAACTAGATATAACAGTTTATATGGGCAAATTAAATTGTTGTTTTTACTATTTTTCTACATTTTCTCACCGTTTAAACCTTCCCTGGACTTCGACAAACATTTCAAAACCAAAATCAGCTAAATCGGCCGTTCTTGAGTTATAGCGAGACAAACGAACAGCAATTTAATTTTATATGTATATAGATATATAAAAATAAATTCACCACAACATGCAAAGTAACCCTGTTTGGCGTCGTTTTTTTCTAGTCAGGTATACTGGCTAGACGCTGAGAGGTATAGAGGCTAGTTACTCTTCATAGTTCAAAGCGATTTAATATGCATGGCCTATCCAGAATTGGTGGCGAAGCAAGAAATTTCACTTACTTATGTGACCTGGGACATTGTATCTAAATTTATTAGTAAAGATAGTCAATCCGACATCACCATATTATAAATGCGAGCTCAATGTAGTCATTAATGTTCTAAACTTAGAGTCACTGAAGAAATCGCTTTAACCTTAACCTGTGTTTCTGTCGCCGATGGTATATATATATAGTATCAGTTTGCTCAGTGTATATATATTTTTTATATTGTTTCACGCATTAACCTACATTGTATATATATTTTTTATATTGTTTCACGCATTAACCTACATTGCTCTCGGATATTTCTGATCAAAATGTAACAAAGCAAGACTATTATTTATATAAAAAGAGTGTCTATGGAGTTTCTTGCCGGCTCTTCTCCATATAATCATCTTTTTGGAACCGAGCAACTAGAATCATTTGACGATTCTTATGTGTATGTAATTTGCCTATTTGAAATAAAAACCTTTTGACTTTGACTTTGACCAGTTGAATGCGCATCTAGAACTATAATTCTGCTCTATGCCAAACAACAGTCAAAGTACCCCTTAACAGCTACGATAATGTGAACTTGTATAAGAAAGAAAAATAAAATCAAAATCTTACTTTAAGCATCCGTATCTCCCTCAGAGCGATCTTGCGTATGAGTGGGTCGTCTTCGTTCTCGACGAACTTCTTGACGGCGACTATCTCGCCGGTGTCGCGGTTGCGGCACTTGTACACGAGCCCGTACGAGCCCTCGCCGAGCTTGGCGAGCTTCTCGTAGCGCTCCATCGCGCGACTGCTCGCGCGTGACCTGCAGCAGAGGACAGGTTTAGAAAATAGTTTGAAAAAATCTGGTGATACCTGTGCCCGCCGCTTCCGCTCCCTGGGTAGAAAATAACCCAGTATAAGAGTTGGAGAAGCCGCATGTAGTTCATTAGAAACTTAGACTGGAATTCTAGGTAGTATTGATGAAGATTTGACTAAAGATAGAAAACGTACCGTCATTGGCGCATTCTGATGATTATCTATAGTACGTATTTGCCTGATCCTTCAAAAATAACAGTCGTAAAAAGTTAAATTAGCATCCTGGCTTCACTTTTCGCCTAAATAATAATCGGGAGCAAAAGCAAAGAACAGCTAAATTGTTATAAAAGCTTTCAGATACTTGGTAACAATTTGCGATGGAAATCAAGGCTTCTTCGGTGCATTTTTTTTAATGGTGTAGATTTTCACAGCAAGCTTGTGTTATTAATCAGAGTCCATAAGTTTCCACGAAAATTATGTTTAAACAGTGTATATATATTTATTTGTATTAAGTCCTGCTCAACGCGTTTTGCGCCAAGACATAACAAGGACCGGAGTGTGATCGGCAACTTCTTTTTAATACCAGGAAAACTTAAAAAATACTTTTCTTGTGGGCGGTGTTGCTGGTAACAATTAATTACCCACCTTACATAAAGTGCTAATTACCTGAAAGTGATCACTTCGGGCGATACGATAGCTCTATTTATCTCCCCTCTCATCTTCTGTCACTGTAATTTTTTGAACCCATAAATATACGAAATGTAAACTGTACAATTTGTTTTAGTTCTCCAACATAATTTTAAGACAGCAGAATATGTCTGTATGTTTATTTCGGTTTATTTTAGCATAACCTAGATTTCCAAACGTATCATGGAGACAGATGGAGACATTATCATATTTTGACGTTGATCGTTTTTCTTGTTTGTAGCTACCAACTTTTCACCAAAAAGAATATGCTTACGATTGGTCAAAACAAGTAGCTCTTTTACACGAAAATATGATTTTGTTTTGCACTAATTTATTGTTTCCTTTTCTTTTTTTAAACCGAGTGATCGCAGGCGCAGCTGGTGGACGTAAGGTCCTAAGTTTGGAAATCCTCTGTAGCAGCCCCTAACTTAGAATGATTTGATGGCACTAGACTCGGCACAAAGGTATGGGTATTTTTTTCTGAATGTTTCGGCTCTTGGCCTCGATGTCGCTTGATGGAATGCATGGATGGGTGCGTCATCTTAGGAGAATACTGATTACTGCATGACATCTACGATGGAACGAGCGTCCCAGTTTTTTTTTTCGGGTTTTATGTACCTAATAGGGAACACAGACGCTGTCAAGAATTTCCACATTTTCACAGTGTGTGTGTTACAACATGATACCTCTGCCTATGTCTAGCCCACACAGGTTGCTATGTTGTTTAGGTATAAGATAATTTCATTTTTATGAATAAGAAACTTTTTTTAGTTAATTTGATTTTTTTATTAACCTAAATGTCCGATAGAAACTTAAAATCACAAATGCCTACGAGCCTCTTTCTTACCAGTTTTAGTTTATCAAGCTCCATCGTGATAATGATGATTCTACCAATTCTTCTTATCGTGTGGTTGATGAACAACCTAGTGTCAGAGTTTAAACGACCCGTAGGTCTGTGAAGTGACTTTACACATCGAGAACATCTCTCAGGTGTGCTGGTTTCCTCACGATGGTTTCCTTCACCATTTTGAGCAAGTGATTATTAGATAATATACGCACATGACCGAAAAGTGTGATGCGTGCTTTGGATTCGAACTTCCATCTTTTGACTTGTCAGTCCAACGGGCATACCTCTAGGATATCACTGCTTATTCTACCAAAGTCAAGGGTTACATGCATCACGATATTATTATTAAAATTGTCCGGTGAGAAAGCAAACATATCGTTGTGTTGTCTTGTTTACGTCAGAAAAATAATAATTTATTTCTTTCCTAGCAACACACTTTGAAATAAAGCGTCGTCGACATGTCTGCCTGCACAATTATCATTTAGATAACCACCAATCTATCGGCCACGTTTTAATCAATATAATTACATAATAATACACAATAGTTATTCATCGCAATAATGTTGTAATCAGTTTATTATCTGACCATTGTTATACCTTTATTAATCATTTTAGTTGTAAGGTAAAGGTTAATTTTGTTATTGTCACGTACATTGTTTTTGGTATTGTTAAACAATGGTTATTTAGTGAAAAAAAAAAACTTAATATCCTTAGATGGTTTTATCATGTTGAACGGCTGATGAAAGAAAGACAATTAACAAAATAGATATCAACAATGCCGGTGAAAATTCCGGGAGCTGACGCCCTAAAAGTCTACGCTGATCTTATTGGTGATATCCTCAAATAAGATCAGGTGTGTTGTACTCACAATCGGCGATATGAATTTGGTCGAAGATAAAGAAATATGAAGCGATCGGGCAACACACATGCGACTGTATTGGCTGTCTAAAACTTCTGCCTATCCCCATGGAAAAAGGGGTGAGTTAAGAGTGCTTATATAATGAGAACCTTGTGGTACTCCAGATAAAGCGATGATATTTTTCAGATTAATCCTAACCAAGAAATAACACCTAATCTCCATTTTCCAGGTAGGGTAGGTAGGATGTACATTATTTCAGCATTACATCGCAAATTCCTTAATGAGTTTGCAACTTGCTAATATAAGCAGTTTGTGATCTACACGATCAAAGGCACTAGAAAAGTCTGTATAGATCGAATCAACATTTTAGTCTTAGTCTATTCTGTCTTTAATAGGCAATTTGTATGACATTAAATTAGGTAAAACAGTTCAAGATAAATCTTTGAAAAGCATGCGCATTAACGCATGCTTAGCGAACTTTTTCCATTTAATATAATAACTTTAGGTAAAACAGATTCATTCCACTGAAAACCTTTGCTGCCAATGATGATGATCAACCGTTAGGATAAAAGTTAGTTAAAATCTGGAAGTACATCACATACATGGTAATTATCATTAACATATATATTATAGTAAAAAAAAAAACAAGATAATCTACGTGTTTTTTTTTTGGGAAATTTATCGTGGTAGACGTCCAAATCAGGGTTAACTACAGCTAAGGTATGGTATTTGTTGATGATCCTATGGAAAGGTGACTGAATACCTGCGTTCGTTTTCACTGCTGGAGTACGAAATAGTTTTTTTTATTTTGCTTCGCGGATAGCTGTAAGGGATCTTTATAAGCAAAAAGTAGTTGATTTTGCAGATTGTGGCCATTCAAGACCTTGTGAAAGAAGCATAAATTCAACCGACGTCGTGTAAACGTCCTTTTTATGCTCTCAATTCGTTGTGAATGTACTGTGTAAAAAAGATTCCATACAACGCTAGCATACTCCAGGTGGCTTCATACTATCGTATTGTACTGTAAGATTTCGTAGATTTTGTTTCAAAAAAACCTAGCGTGCCTGCGGCTTTTAATACTATTTTATTTACATTTGGGGAAAACTTCAGTTTATTGTCAATTATCACACCCAGATCTTGGATTTCATTAACTTCTGCCAGTTATAAACCACCAACGCTCGTAACCCGTTACAAGTGGCTTGTTAAATAATACTTGCCTTATTGAAAACTGTGTTACCTTATATTTATTTGTGTATTAAAATTAGTTAATTATAAAAGCTTTACTACGCATAAGCAAACACCGAAAAAAATGGTTTATGGTAAGAAAAGATTCGAATTCGAACGACCAGATTAAGTCTAGACTAAGTACCTACGTCAGTCGCTCTTGCTAATTATGCCACCGCAAATCGATCATCTAAAACTTTGTGACGATGCTAACCAAAGATGATCTTGAAATAAATAGTTAGTCGAAGTTACCTGACATGTAAAGATAGAGTAACTACGTACAGTAACTACGTAACTAAGTACACTGTAAACTTAGAGCATAGACGGAGAAAATGTTTACTACCACAAAAGATAGTCCATTTGAAAATTGAATTGGTTTATTGGATATGCTCGTAGTTCGTACTCATTTTGTAATAACTGAGAACTTATTGTCTACTCGTCTAGTCAGGGGTGTTTTCAAGTTCAAGTTCCCTAATAATTTTAATAACTAGGGCAAACATTAACTTTGTCACCCCCTCGTGACTCCGTCTGTTCTATATCTTTTGTATCTCGTGATTGCCGTGTATTTTTTTATTTTATTATGTTATTTAGGTTTATAGAACAGTTACACGTAACAATATAGTGCATTTAAGTGAATGCCGATAACTTTAATATAACACATTACTCACTCATTCATGAATTAAAATATAATAAAAAAGAGCAAAGGCCAGACGGTTGCACATCCTTATGGTCCCACCATGTCATTAATAATAAAAATTATAATATTTTTTATGCCAACAAGTAAATCTAAAGTAAAATTATTATAACGTCTGGTAAACTCAAGACAAAGAGTCCAACACTGAAAGAGGCTGAATGAGACACTCTACGTGCTGATACGAAAACGCACACCCCAATTCTAATTAAATCTGAATTTATTATAGCAGGTTTCAAACAAAAAGCATAACTAATTCTCAAATTGTCATCATAATTGTGTTAGGTTCATTGTGTCTAGGCTCTAGAGCTTTCTATAATATCCCTACAAATACCTACACTTTCAACGGCAAACCCCAAAATGTTAATAAAAAATAAATATTATTCCCGATGTTCTTTGCTACAAACGTTGTTTTATTTTGTGATTATGCCAAATCGCGGTCGGCCATGAAGCCTTTGCAGCGTTGTTTTATAATATTTTTTTATCTGGTATTAGATTAAGCGTTGAAATTGTTTTTTTATTAGAAAATGTAAAACGTGATAAGCAATTCCTAAATTAAACCGTTTATGCTTTAACGAAGCATAAGGCTTCGATATTAAATACAACAATAGCTAATTGAATGATATAAAATAATCCACACAAAAGCAGTCAAGCGTAATTAGAGCTGTTTTTAATAAAAACGCCATTATTGATTCACATCAGAAAACAAGAGAAAAACGAATTGCATGGCAAGAGAACACGAAACATAGACACGACACGACTGCGATGTCTAGGGAAAATTCACACTAATATTTTCACAATACAGCAGTCTCGTCAAACCAGATTAAATATTATTAACACAAACCATACCTTCTTGGTAACAGCGGCAGGTTGTTGCCGAATAACCACAACCGTTTATCACCGAACCATTTCTCCATACAGGATGCCACGTTGTTCCACAGTTTGACTCGCGAACAGTCCCACACCACAAAATCCTTCATTCGCGTATCCTAACGTAAAAACCCGCGATCATTTCCCGCCAAAATCTATGTCAGAATTCGCGCCGCGTCCGCTAATTGACAGTGATGGCGGATTTTATTTTTTAATTGTGTACGAGTTGTCGTTACGAAAGCTGCCAGGCTTTTAGTTGTGGTTCTGTGGAATATCGATCGTTGTTTTGTTTACAGTTTGTGTCGGCCTGTGTACATGACAACCGCGGTGGTAGGGCGAAATGTAGGCTAGGGGATCGACAGTATTTTTTAAAGTACCGCATAAGTACGAGTACCTATTTTATAAACACCACAATGTTTTAACTATGTGTGTTATGAGTAAGAAAGTAACGGTTGTTAAACATATTTATGTAAAGTATTAGGCATGTAAAAAAGAAACTAAGTTTTATACCTAATTATACCTATCCAATGCTTCCATTTTCATCACAACCCTTAATTCTTTTCAATGACTTTCTCTGACATGTCCTTCTTTTTAATTAACTTGATCTTTCCGGTTTTATAAGGTAGCCTGAGCAACTAGCTTTATTTCTCTAGAGCGATAGTCTTAGAAGATTATGTTAAGCTTATAATTTAAAAGCTACCTTTTGTCTTCTACGCTTAATAGAAAAATACACGTCACTCTTTCATTTTATACTGCCTCGTTGGTCTAGTGATCCCATGCGCGAGCTTGAGGTATCGGGTTAGATTTCCGGGTCGAGCAAAGTGTTATTGAGTTTTTCTGTCAGGAAATTCTCAGTAGCAGCCCAGAGTTTAGAATTGTGCCCGGTAGATGGCTCTTCACCTATTACATGGGACTCAATAGCAGCATTGGTAAATTGTGGGTGTACAACTGTATACCTATACCACTGCCTACCCCTTCAGGGAATACAGGCGTGATCCTATATTTTTGTGTCTTTTATTTTATTTATTACAATGATAATATATTATAAAGAGTACGTAAAAAGACTGAAAAAAAATCTGTCTCTCGGACTAAGTCATTTTAATAAAACTTTCATGTATGGTGGTAGAGACCCCAATCGTAATTGATGTTAAATACATGTCATGTAGAATTGTAGACGACCCCTCATACGGCCATGTTTTTTTTACTTCACAGATACTTACATGGATTAAAATAAAACGACTAGATTCTGGTATGGCTTTTTAATTAAGGTAAGTCTTATAGTCGGAGAAGTACAATTTTTTACTTCATAACAATAAAAATCTATTGTGTCTGGTAATTAATAAGCCAACAGATTACGCATTTATTGCACGCAGTATTTGGTAAGCAGAGCCCTATGCCCAGTGGGTGAAGTCCGGCTGTGGATGATGATGAAGCGGTAAGGACTCTAATTTTGTTGCGACACTTGGCAGGAACCTTTATTTTTTAGCATTAGAATGGACTTATCTAATTGACTGTTGCATATCTTCTTCTCCAGCCAAGTAGGCTTACTCTTGAAAATATGCTTGAAAATAAATCCACTTGATTGACATTGGAAATATGTATGTCAGATCGAACAAATAATTAAAGAATCGGGATACTAGTAAGCCAAAATGCTTTAAAATTGAAATTACTATGATGTAAGTAAATTTAGGGAAACATCAACAAATAAAAGCTCAAATACTTTTTCAAAACAACTTTTAATCAAATTAATCGCGTGTATTTGCGGTTTTTTGTTTTTCCTGACGTTTCAAACACTTTGCAGCGTTTGTGGTCGGATGGTGGTGGTCGGATGGACGGCGGACCGCGAACGCTACAAAGTGTAAAAAGTAACACGCGATTAATCCGGTTAAAAGTTGTTTTTATTTGTTGATATTTCCGTTCCCGAATCAGCATTAAATACATTCAACCTAAATAAAGTTGTTACCTAAGATTTACTCTATTACATCGTACGATTTTTGATCAAACAAGAAATAGAGACTACCCCTTCGTGCTGACCAAACATATCGTTAAAATAAAATACTTGAGGTACCGTAAGTATGAACTAAATAAAAGTTTATTTTTAAAACAAGTCGGTACGCCCTCTCCTACCCAATTACAATACCCCCACGGTATTAAGTATAATTTGAATATTTCTCCGTAGTTTAGGGCATTGATACACGCAAAGTTTTTTTAACGGCTTTCGACTCAATACCGAAATATTGAGTAACGGGTTTATGACAAGCAGTGTAGAAAATAATGTCCGCAATTGGTTTTTATTAAGGTTTCGGAACGATTTTTTAATAAAAACCTATTAAACTGCTAAATTTACGAGCGTTATTTCCCACTTACTTTTGTTAATGGGTTAATATATTTGATGCAAATGCAACTTTTATGTGACTATTCAATCAAAAATTTCCACCTAACAATTCAGCCATTTTTTTTTATTATAACTACGAAGTATATTGACAGGGTATATCTTTGACAGGGAACTGTACAGGCTGGAAGGAAAAAACAAAAATTATTCTGAGGAAAAACTGTAGTAAAATAATAAAGATGGATTCCACTAAATAAAAATCTTAACTTGCGTTAAATACCTTTATTATGTGGAGGATTACAATGTTTTTTCTTCAACTGACCGTCCATGTAACTTGTGACACGATTGTTTAGTTTCAAGCTGTTGCCTCAGTCATTAGCAGACACAATAGATTTTTATTGTTACAACGTACAGATCTGTACGTTACTGAGCCGAAAGGATCCTAGTATACATCTTTAAAATATCTATTCTTTTCTTCGATGCGTAGTAGTAGGTACCTAAAGACCACAGGATACTTAAATCACGCGGGGATATGGGAATATCAAACATATATACCTAATTTTATTTACCCCCATTTGATAATGGTATGATAATGACTAGGACTGGGGCTGCGTACTTAAATGCCTTAAGTATTATGGAAATGGCAACTGAGAAACAGTCTACCAATACACACATCATAAGCATGATGCAAAATAATAGTCTCAAAAAATTAAACAATCAGATTTACTTATGTAACTACTTATTTACTAACACACGGACCTTAAAAAATACGGACGTAGCGTTGACATGTGAGAAGCATGCAATTTCGCTTGTCATACATCAGCTAAACGCATACAAATACTTAAAACTCATCCACTCGGCACCAGTACGCTGCGTTTGTGTGTGCGTAATCTATGCTTTGCTTATGACAAGGGAAGTTACATCCGTATTTTTTTCAGATCCACTACATAGGAGTTTCTGTGGTGTGGAACAAATGTTCATATTAGTAGTTTAGTTTTCTTAGGGCTAGTATTTATATTTCTAGATATACTAGCGGACTCGGTAGGCAGACTTTGAGACGTTTTCTGGATCTCGACTACAGCGGCACTTATCGGGTTCAACTATAGCTAAGAGCCATCCAGAATCCAAGAGTAAAAAAATGAATATTTAACGTTATTTCCAGATACTGTAATTTTTTTTATAATTCTATTTATTTTACAACACTAGAATATCATAACTAAAAACGTATATGAACAATTTACAGAGTAAAGATCTAAAACCAATAAAATAAAAAATAAATTGATTTGATTTGAACTAAAAACTAAATTAAAACTAGAGGAGGGCATCGAAAAATTCGTCCACGTCGCTGTCAATTCTATTGTTGTAAAATAAATTAATTTCGTTGCAAGTTAATTTTATTTTCAAAATATGGGTATTTAAAGAAGAATTTAAATATAATAAATAATAATAAAAATACTAAAAATATACACGAATATAACGACACTAATAATTTGAGTCAAATTACTGATGATTTTTCGTTACAGAAACTTCGGACAGTTGAGAACATAGAGGACCAGACTCCTTCAAGGTTGAGAAAAAGTGACCAGTAAAAAAAAAAACTTCTTCTAAAGTTGTTTAGGATAAGAAAAATTACGAACACGATAAAGAACACTATCTTTCAGGTTGTTTAAAATTATATTTATTTCTTAGTTTGAATGTAAGTATGAAATATTAGCTATAGTTTATAACAGGTGGGGCGAGGTGGACGAGGGACGGATTTATATATAAGGTCCTAATATAGTAGGTAATTTCCTTTTAAGAGGTCAATGTGTAAGTGATAAGGATTCATTTAAGCCATAATTCAATTTTTTACAACAATTTTATTTTTCCTTATGTTCGCCGTTCAAGGAGCAGTTTTCGTCTTGCTAGTACTATGTTAATTACAAATAATTTGTTATATCCATTTAATTCTTAGCTTAGCTCAATGTATTTAACTTATATATTACCCCTTTCAAAGGAAATTACCTAATAAATTAGGACCTTATATTAGAAAGAGTGGTGATATGAGAGAAAATTGTTAAAGTGCGTAAACATTAAAGTTATAAATGTTTGTGTAAATACAATACGGTCGCGAGCAGGATTGGAACCTGCGTCTCCCGGATAAATACTCAAGGCGCTCTGACCACTAAGCCATCTCGACCACATTTTAATACGTCTTTTGGTGACGTCATTGCTATCTATTAAGTCCTTATACAGGTGACCGAATCCTGCTCGCGACCGTATTCTTTTTCCACAAAAAATTATAATTTTATGTTCGCTCAGCATGATTTAACGCTTTTCAAAGATTTATATGTATTTACGTAAACATTTTTTTCAAGCTTAGATGCTTGGCACGGGAATCACATCCGAGACCCGCAGTTTAAAAGCTGAACACACAACCTCTCCGCTAATCATGCCGTAAAATTATCGTTCACACTATTATTATGTGAAACTACATAATTTATAACCCGTTTCCCTTTATTTACGATATAGAGTTTACACCCCCACTCGAATCAAAGGGTGCTCATGTCGTCATCGGCAATTTACATAATTTGTGTCGTGGAACAGAGGCATTTTCGAGTAAGTACAATGTACTGGATCAAGAGTATTATGTTCCTTGTACTGGATAGTTCACAAATTCAGTGTAACGACAGTAAATAACCATAATTAGGAATAGATTAGTAGATTAAATTAGTAAGTGCTTGTTTGACGTAAAAATCTACCTATCATTATCATCCCCCTACCCTAATCCCAGTTTATTTGGCGTCTGCGCAGCATGTATTCTAAATCTACCGATATGTAGATGTTAAAAAATAACCCACCTTTTGGGCCAGTAGGGTAAAAACTCGTCATTGGTCTAGCGCAAGAGCGGGTTCGATTGCCAGGTAGGGCATAGTGGATTTTCCTGTTACGATATTCTCACTAGCAGCCAGGAGTTTGGAATTGTGCTCAGTAGATGGCACATGGGTTTTGATAGCATTAATTACATTGGTGAAATGTGGATGTACAACTTTGTACACCTCTGCTCACCCGTTCGGGGATGCAGGCGTGATGCTATGTATTACGATGCTACGGTCATGGTGTAACATTTAGAACATAAAAAATATGCTGTACAAGTAACAGTAATGATGCTGACTTTCCTGTAATTTTTCTAATTTTCTATCGAGTTCACCTTCCCTGTATTGCCTGCCTAATTTGTTGTGGCGGAGGTGGGGGATTTCTCGCAAAACCCAATTAAATTATGTACTATCCTTACCTATCAGTGTTTTCCACAGTACTAACAATTTTGTCACTGTTTTTATGATTGTGCTCTATAAAAAAGTCACGTAAAATCAAGCGTTCTGCAAAAATTAAAATCTACAGGAATAACCAAGCTTTAAGAGAATTTACCAAATAAAAAAAAAAAAGAAATTTTCGAGCAAAAATTAAGGAACTTTTTTTTAATCTGTTTTGCTTTCGTTTGATAAGCTAATAAATAATTTGCTAGACACTACATAGACTACGAATATGTTTGAGATACCCCAACAATAATACAAAGCACGTGGGCTTTTTCCAGATACTGACACCTACGAGTATATACCACTATTCCCAACCTAGAACTAGGCTAGGCATTTCTCTATTCTATACATCTTCTATTGAATGTACCTACTGACATCTGGCTGATTACGTTCAGTAGACGTTTTTTTACGTGTGAAAATCTTTGTGATTTATTCGTGCACTTGTGTGTCGCTTATACGACATGCAATATCCGCCCATGAAATGCGAAGTGTTATATTGGACTCTACCTGACCAAAACCTGATGTTCTATCACTTTGCATCACAATTCCAGCAGATTTTGAGTCGCCTGTAAAATTAATGGGTTTTGTGTCTACGTGCAGAATTTTTGCTGTTCCAACAAATTCAAAAGCAAGGTGTCTCCAGTTACTTCTTGATGGTGGGGTAGATGCGATGCGGTTTTATCAAAAAGAGGGGTGCTACCGTAGGTTACGTGAAAATTTACCGTAAACAGAAGTCATACTTCGACACGTGGACACAGCCTAACACTCAATCGCTCATCGTCACACTCATTAGTGGCCTATCACACCACGATGATCGCGTTGTTACTATGTAGAACAAACTCTCTGAAAGTGTAGTTTCTGCTAAATCAGTGAACTAACGACTGTGTAACTTCGTATAAAACACAAAATTAATTATTGGACTAACTTCTTCTTCTTCTTATCGTATGATTGATGAACAACCTAGTGTCAGAGTTTAAGCCACCCGTAGGTCTCTGACAGGGCTTTACACACCATCGAGAAAATCTCTCAGGTGTGCTGGTTTCCTCACGATGTTTTCCTTCACCGTTTTAAGCGAGTGATAATTAGTTTATAATACGCACATGACTTCGAAAAGACAGTGGTGCGTGCCTTGGATTCGAACTTGTGACCTTTGACTTGTCAGTCCAACGGTCGTACCACTAGGCTATCACTACTCACATTGGACTAACACAAGTGATAAAACTTTGTTCCGGTATTATAATATGGACACACCAGCAAATCTGCTGCTCGTCCATAATTATATAACAACATAATACTGTCTATTCATCTACCGTTATTTCACCTACTAAGAAGAACATTGCAGAGTCCTTGGTTCATAACAAATAACTTCCATTACAAAGAGAAAGGTGTGACAACGCCGCACGTGTTAGAAAACAACAGCAATGTTTTGCTGAACAATAAACTTTTATTGAAATCAGATGCCAATTAATGAAGATTATCTTTCTTATTTGGAAAGTTCGGAGTAATGTATATGACCAAATCAGTGAGGTTACTCTTGAAACTAATACCAATTCCAATATTAAATAGACGCCATAAAATAACGCATAATTTTAAAATAAATTGACGTACATTACAGTTGCCTCAATTTTGCATGACGCATGACAACATGCTTTAAAAATTGAGGCAACTGTCAATCATAGTGTCCCGTATCTATAATTATTTTTTATACATTTTCGCATATAAAAGTACGAACTGACATATTTCCAATGTCAATCGAGCTGAATTATTTTCAAGAGTAAGCCCACAGTTGTTACCACTTTTTGCTAACAGTGTGTGGAAGGACAGTCTCTGGGCTGGTAGTTACGGGCGGGAAAATCTCAAATACATAATTTAATAGCAAAGCGTTTTGGCGTTCCCACCAGAATGCAGGAGATTTCCAAAGAGAAGGAAACATAATGATCATTCGTTGTAAAGGAGTTCGGTTTCGAAATACACATCTCTTAGGTACAGCTTCTGAGTGATATGATTCACTGCATCCACATTCAATATCCCTAAACTCCAATCACACACATTTTAATAAAACAACTTTTAACCGGATTAATCGAAAAATGTTTGTGGTCGCAGGAAGAGGAGTCCTCCTGAGACCACGAACGTTGCAGTGTTCAAAACGTCAGGAATAACAAAAACCAATAATACACGCGATTAATCCGGTTAAAAGTTGTTTTATTATAATCCCTAAACTCCTCTTAACAAATGTTAAATATACTAGCCATCAGTTTGTGTGCGAAGTCGATAAGTCGACACCCATTCACGGCAGGAAGAAAACAGACCTAGTGTTATTTAGTGTGTGATGTGACTATAAGCCTTGAAAAGTACCTAGGTAAAAAAAATTATAGGTACCGCAGAGAAACTAAAAGAAATATTCAGCCTGTGACAGATTCCCTCCTCCTACATTTTTTATTTTTGTTATGCCCGACAAGGCCCACAATGCTCCAAAACTATTGTATGTATATCCTTATGTACCTAACACCTAAGTTCACATTGTGGAATGCAATAAACGTATTGAGTATTGAGATTATTAACATTCCACCAATTGTAGATCTTGAATTGAACAGGTTTTGGCAAAGTTAAATTAACGGTTTTGGAAAGTTCAAAGATTTTTATATTATTATTCATAAATTCACATTTCACGTTCGATATCAATTATTTTATAGTTCGGAACAGGTTTGAAATTGTTCATTTATTTCATTTCATAAATATATATTCAAAATCTTTGAAAATTATTTACTTTGAAATTATCAAAGGAAATCAACTCATGAAATAAATAACGTATGCTAATTATTAATCTTTCTTTCACACAGAGTGTGATGATTGATCGAAATAGGTACTTTGATATTATTCAAAAATTCAAAGTGATGCATAATAGGTAATGGTTAATTCACAGGGTTAATTTCTAAAATGTATGGTTAAATTAAATTAATATAAAAAATAATATAAATCTAAACACCTATTGCTTACAAATGCTATAAAATTCGTAAAACTTAACCCTGAAACACGCGCAGTTAAACTTTTCACCATAGGAAAGCCAGCTGTTTTATGCATCTCACTCTAACGCCAGCAATGTTAATTTCCTATCTCGTTCGTAGAGCCACCGCGGACGTTTCGTGCGTTTAATCCTCCTCATTTATCGCTGAACTGCGCCTTTTGTCGCAATCAGGTTGGCTAGCTGTCATTCATTGCTGTCAAAAACTCGCGCAAGAGAACACGTTTCAATGTCTCATTTCTCGATCAATGATCATTGTTATTGTTTGTGAACAGTATAATGTAATGATAAAACGTCGTCGGTAGCGTCCGCTTGCACCGTCGATATTTTAATGTCTTTACGAAAAACATTGTTGTGCAATACACCCGGCGTACATTTTGCACTCTTATGAAATAAGCGAGGCAATACGTAGCTATATGGGTTTTGCAAATTGTATTTTGTAGCAAGGTCGTGACTGTTTGTGATAAATATCTGGGTTATATAGTGAACTGATGCGTACTCCTACCCTTTCTAGTTCTTTAATGTGTTGTAAATTAGTGTTGTGATAGTGTGGGGAAGACTGTGAAAATGGGGTCGACTGGGTTGACTCTGGCAGATTTGCCAAATATTTTTATTATGATTGGCGCTCTAGTGGCGCTGTTCGTGATGTTGGTCATTCTACTCAGGTAAGTTACAGTTTGTGATAAGAACTCACCTAATGTTATGATTTTATGATCATAAGAATGTGCTAGATCATTTCGTTTTGTCAAACCCAAGGGAAACATATTAAATGTTAAGTACGGATTCGTACGATAGAATTAATTTTAATTCAAGTATTTGAAGTTCTGTGGTTAAATCCTATCTAATGATTGACCCATAATAAATTAATTGGCTGAATCTAGAAATACGTTTGCTGTCTGCAACTTGAAACTAAATGGTCTTTGGTAATTGGTAGGATGAATGTTTAAATCACCTTTGCTATCATATTTCTTGAAAGAAGTGGAAGTTTTTGTATCTGTGGCTTGAGAAAGTTTATTTTGTAGGTACAATTTAGATACCTACCTACTTTCTCTTTAATTTATCGTGTCTGTCATGGGACCATCTTAATGTAACACGAAAGTTCGAAATAGGTCATAACAATTTAGTATACAAATACTTTTATTTAAAATACCTGATATTTTTATTTATTGTTAAAAGTTTCAGGGCATTAACCAATCTTAAAAAAAAATACTATAGCAGTTATTGTATGAATAACGTGACTATTTTTTTTTTCATCATACAGTAAAAGAGACGGGAGAGGAGTTGTAAAAAAAAAAAACTTTGTTTTTTACTAGTGTTTCTATAATAAGTAGGTGTGTACATATGTATTAGCAGAGTTACTGAACCACATGAGTTCTAGAGTCTGAGCAGTTGTTTTGTATTTCTTGGAGGAACAAAATAAGTTTTATAATATCGAGTCTAGTTTTTAGGTAGGAATGGAACTCATTACATGATTTGTTGGTTAGTCTTGGTTATCAAAATGGCTTTCAGTACTGTGTTTTATCAAAAATGATACGTAGATAGTGATTGGTCTGTTTGCAAAAGCGGGATATTTTTGCCCTCACTGAAGACATTGGGATAGACAGTCTAAAAGTGGGACTGTCCCGCCCCAAAGCGGGACATATGGTCACGTTAGGTACGAATAGTGCGCGTGTGATTTAAAAAAACCTAAATATTTGTATAGTACCTACTTAAACCAGTTAAAATTTTAATTAAGATACATTTTTGTTAGGTAGGTACTAACATTCCAAACCAGTTAACCTAAAATGTAAGAAAATACATTTATTATTAATATAAATTATAAATGCTAACCAGTTTGATTTGAATATTCTTGATTAAGAATATCATTGTAGAATGATAATTAAGCATAACAACTGTTAACCAGATTAATCATGTGTATTTTTGTTTTTCTGAAGTTTCACACATTTTCCAGCATTTGTATCTGGTTAAAAGTTGTTTTATTATAATGTGTAGTAATCACGAAAACCTAAGTTAATTATGAAGTTTATTTTATTTAACCTACCATCACGCCTGTATTCCCGAAGGGGTAGGCAGAAGTATACACAATCGTACACCCACATTTCACCAATGCTGTTATTAAGTCCCATGTAATACATGGTGAACCTATTGCCATCAACCAGGCACAACTCCAAACTCCGGGCTGCTACTGAGAATTTCCTAACAGAAAAACTCAATTACACTTTGCCCGACCCGGGAATCGAACCCAAGACCTCCTGCTCTGCAGTCGCGCTTGGGACCACTAGACCAACAAGGCAGTTGTTTTATTTATATATTGGGAAATTTATGAGACTTAGCCATTGTTTTCTTTGTTGATTTGATTGGTTCCTAATCTCTAAAACCGCAGTGTTATTTTGATCACTGTAAAAAGGGATTGCCAGTCAAATTTTACACACTTCCTTATCAATACTCCTTAATCTGTTTACTCTTAATGGCGATAACAATAATATTTCTATTGTGTCTGGTATTGGCTAGTCAACAAGTTAATAACGAATACAATAAAATAAATAAGTATGGAGCATAATATGGTACTAAAAAAATATTGTTTAAATAGGTAACTATTGTAAAACTATAATGGACTGAACAAAAATTGCAGCGAGTAATGATGAAAACCAACACAGACACCTGCAGTGTTTGTTAACACGGATTGTTATCAAAGACACGGTCAAGACGTGTTAAAATATGGAAGAAGAATTCGTGGTGAGCAGAGGTTGAGATGGCTTAGTGGTCAGAGCGCCTGGAGTATTTATCCGGGAGGCGCAGGTAAGAATCCTGTCTGCGACCGTATTCTTTTTCCATTTAATATAATAACTTTAGAGTTTGCTAAGCATGCGTTAATGCTTTTCGAAGATTTATCCAGTTTGACTGTGTCATACTAGGCACATTTTAGTTTGTCACCCATATTTGACTCTGGCAGTAAAAAGGATAATTTCATTGTTAACATTTAATATTTAATTCTTTGCTGAAAACTATATATGTACATAGAGATACAGTAGTATAATTTTATGCCACAGAATTCAAGTATCTGTTTTATTCTTTAAAATTGTTTTTACACTAGGTAACAGCTATTATTAGGTGCTTGGTAGTTGAATTACACACACACTCACACACACACACACACACACACAAATACACCTACCTAACTAACACGTACCTAATATTGATTTAGTAATTTACAAATATGAAATGACATAATATTGGTTTACAAATAAAATAAAGGATAAACACTACTGAAACAATCTTAATATAGAAATTACGATTCCTTTTCCGTGAATTCCACTCTCTAATGTTTGAGGTTTTTTTTTTTTTCTCTTAAACACCAGACTCCAAATAATCGCCAAGAGCAGAGACTTGCGGAAACCAGCCTGCTACACCATCCTCTTTAACATAGCAAAACTTAGCATCATGCCTGTATTCCTGGGGTAGCCAGAAGTGTTCACAGTTGTACACCCACATTTCACTAATGCTGTTAAGTCCCATGTAATTAGATGGTAAGCCTATTGCTATCTATTGGGCACACTTTCAATTTACAAACTCTGTTCTGCTATTTAGAATTTTTTAACTGAATACCCCAATAATGCTGCCTGACCTGGGACCCCATGCTCAACAGCTGTGCTTGCGGGCACCAGACCAACTACAGTAGAAGTGGTTACTTTGCAATACATATATTCAAACGGCAACTATATATAATTCAAGATATGTCTTTGAAAAAGCATTAACGCATGCTTAGCGAACTCTAAAGTTACAATATTAAATGGAAAAAGAATACGGTCGCGAACAGGATTCGAACCTGCGCCTCCCGGATAGATAGGTCGAGATGGCTTAGTGGTCAGAGCGCCTGGAGTATCTATCCGGGAGGCGCAAGTTCGAATCCTGTTCGCGACCGTATTCTTTTTCCATTTAATATTGTAACTTTAACTATATATAATATATCACAGTATAAAAATATTCAGTTCCAAATCATTGCACTGAATAGCCTGTGCTGCTACTAGTGCTAGAGAACTGAGATTTAGATTAGATAAATTGATTGATAGTATATCCACCACAGAAAATCGATAATGGTAGATTATACCTGAAAATATTGTAGCAGTGTAGGTAAAAACAGACTTGTAGTAATCTCCAATAAACTAGCTATGGTCAGCTCCCCTAGTATAAGAGTGATAGCATGCCACAGGCTCTCAACCTTTTTCTGTGCCTGCCACCCACTTTGAAAATACAATGTTTTTTGACCCACCCAGTGTTTTTATTTCATCTAGAAGTAGTTTACTACCTACTGTGACTTGACCTAACATAAAACTCGATGCGATTTTTTATTATACCACCTCTATTTAAATTAGTCTACATTTAGTTGGGGGGGGGGGATTATCGCCCACTTTGGGAAAGGCTCAATTAAACCAATGTATGGTTATGATGTGCAGATTTGTATTTTATTAAGTACTTAATTAACTTATAACTAGTTAGTTACTAGTGATGAATATGTTAAAAAGACCATCTTCGACTATAATTATTATTTAATTTTAAGATTATAGCAACGCCTGAAGAAGGCAACTAAGTTTATATACATCTAGTTATATACATGTTATATACATGCACCTAGTGCACTTGTTGGCAAAATAAATATCTTTGAATCTATAAGACTGGAATGTTTATAATTATATAATATGTCAACTATTCTTTGCAATGTAGAGTTATTATTATAGACTTGATAAATGGTCACTTCCTTTTGTTGTATAAACTTGACTGCAATACCAAATTCAGTCAATAGAGTGTCATCCAATTTCAACTACTAAGTACCTACATTGCCTTAGAAGACCAGACGCGAGACGGCTTCTGACTTAATATAGAATAAATTTGTTTGCCGCAATAATATAAAAATAATATAAAATAATAACTTTAGAATTCGCTAAGCATGCGTTAATGCTTTTCAAAGATATATCTCAGATTATAATTCATAAATCACATGTTTATTAATCGCCCATAAAACATATATAAACACCAATTAGATTCTATTACATTTACCTTTAGGGCGAAGGATCAATTCTGTAGTGTGTTAAATAATTACATAAATATAACAATAAATACGACCTATTATGCACCATATAATTGATGCACTTAAAAATAATAAAAGGTGAAGTTGAAACTATTAAAATAAAACTTTGTATATTGAGACTAATATATAGAGAGAATAATATACATAGATAATTCTACCAGTAATTTTATCTACAATTCAAAAGAATTATATTGTGGTTTCCGAGAAATCTACACAATTTGACCTATGCTAATTAAATAACTTGTTAATAGATAATGCTAACATGTCTGTATATGTTTAATATTATCCTGTTGAACTAAGCTCTCTGCCCAGTTTGGTAATTGCTGGCGCTCTACCTCAAGCCTTTAGGCTCATATGGTCAATTTCACGACATGTACTCCTCCCCAAAAGGACTACTTACCAAATGGACCACTTCCCAAAAGGATTGCTTCCCTAAAAAGAGAAGGTACTGTTAATTAGGACAACTTCCCAGAACAACAATTCTGGAAATATGAAGGAAAAATAAGGATAAATATGTTACTATCCAAATTGTGTACAAATAGGGTAGGGTGCTAAGGTAACAGAAAACACAGTTTTATACTATTTAATTAAATTTATAATATTTTTTACACATTTTAGGTACCTAACCTACCTACCATAAAGGTCTAAAGAATAGTGAACTTTTATTGTTATTATTTTTTATATTATATATTTAGTATTTAAGTGGATTTTGTAAATATTCCGAAAGTTGACAATTTGGGAAAATAAAAGTTGACCTTGGTGTGAGATATTGACATTTCGGGAGTTGGCGTTTTGGGAAGTGGACCTGAAAAGAAAATGCCCTTTGGGAAGATAACCATATACGCCTAAAGGGTCTCGAGGTTATATAGATATACTTCTAAACTACGGAAGACCACAGAGAAAGCCGTGATTTGTCAAAAAAAAAATGTGAGTACCTATCTCATCGGTATTGGACAGATTGCGGAAGTCCATTATAATGGATGCAAATAAATACAATATTTAGCTCCTTCCACAATATTGAGGGTAGTCATCGATAGTCATGCAATTATCTGTGCAGCGCCCACCCGCCCGCAAACACATACGCAAGTCATATATAATTATATTTTTTAATACATGTTGAGGCCATGTCATTTCTTTGAAAAATAGAAAATACATACGCAAGTGTTGAAAAAATGGCAACCACCACCAACTACTCTACACGTGTTTCGCTTCACGCCATCCTGGGCCCTGCTTGCTTGTAAAAATACAAAGAAGATGGTTGAAAATGTTAATTAAGTCATGTGCCTGTCACACACTCACTCATGACTTTGACCTTGCTGACATTTACAGAAGTTATTTTAGTCCGTCAAACGTTGCAAAATAAAGAAATATTTGATTAACAACTTGGCATTTTGGCAACAATTCTAGCGCATTAATTGGTGTTAAATGTTAGCTTTTTATGCATTCTTGAACTGCAAAACTTGTTAGAAGAATTGCTATTTTCGTCCGCACTTCATAAAAGATTAAAGTGCATGCAATAAGAATAATACACCGTTACCTAAACATGCACAGTTCTTTGCTTTTATTTGAATGGCGATTCTGCCTACATAGACTAACATACATATCACAGATGGATAGTAGAATCCGCTGTTTTACACAACTGCTAGCTGATTCACAAAATAGTACTGTTTTATAAAACAGCTGATTCTACCATCCATCTACGACATACATATTATAAATCACTACTCATATTGTGTAGTGATCTCTAAAGTTATAAATTTGAACGTGCACCTCACGGATGACTCCAGAGGCTTTGCCAACTAAGCCATTCCGACCTCCGCTCACTATTAAGAAATCTTCTTCCACATTTTTAATACCTCTCACCAAACTGCCTCGTTGATCTAGCTGATCTTGCTGAGCGTGAGGTACTGGGTTTGATTCCCAGGTCGGGCAAAGTATTATTGGGGTTTTTTGTTAGGAAATTCTCAGTAGCAGCCCGGAGTCAGGAAGTTGGTGGTGTAACACCCCCGTGCTTCGGAGAGCACATAAAGCCGTCGGTCCTGCGCCTGATCACACTCCGGTCGTGTCGGATTGCCGTCCCATCGGACTATGGGAGTGAAGAAATAGGAAGTGCACCTGTGTTTGCGCATACACTTGTGCACTATAATATCTCCTGCGTACTTGGCTAATCTCTGTGGAGATAGGCCGCCGTGACCGAAATACGGTCGAGGAGAGTATTACCTCTCAGTAGTCATTCAGTTAGGGTTGCCAACCGTACTATAATATGTAGTATTGTACTTTATTTCGGGTCGGCGTACTATAATATACTGTTGAAGAAATATGTAGTACGAAAAAATATTTGCTAAATATGATATAATATTAATATTTTTTAACTATATTTTCAACACCTAACGAAATCTAACAAACAAATATTTATTATATTGTTAAAAAATGCAAGAAGTGCAAAGAACAATATTTTTTATAAAAATAAATAAGTAACAAATATGTCTTTGCCTATTTTTATTTTTTTCCATAAAATACTATATTTTTAGAAGTGTACTACATTTTTTATGGCTTATTTTGAAAAATATTGTATTTCGCTGAAAAAATGTTGGCAACCGTACATTCAATCCATATACAGTGCCTGAATGAATGATGAATAGATAGCGTGACGTCACAATAAGAAGCTTTCCTTTCCAAAAAAAAAAAATCGTTATTAAAAGTATTCTTTAGTTTGTTTTTAGTCTAGTTAGGGACTTACATGGAAAACATCCTAATGCAATCGAACTTTTACTTACATTTTGATTGAATGCCATGTCTTTTGAGCCAAAGCAGCCTTTCAGTTTAAATACTCAAAGGTACACAAGTAAACAGAGACAAAAGTAATGCATCACTTCTAAGTACGGTAGATGAATTTTTAATAAACTGTTATGAAGACACCCGGCACTTTAGTCATCTTGCGACTTCGAACGACGCAGTGCACGGAGTGCACGCAAAGTCCGAAAAAAATAAAACTGTTATAATGAATCCAGCTAGAAGTTGTTTTATTGTAATGTCTAGGATTGCGGAAATCTAAGATATGTACCTACTTAAAAGTCTTTGTGTATTAGAGAACAAGTTTGACTAATTAATTATAAAACTATTACACCATTGGGAATCCTAACTTAATCTTATGAGCGTGAAGTGTTTATTTAATTAATATTTAATTTGAATGAGATTGAATACATAATTCCGTGGATGACTCAACCTGACATCATGTCTCATCACAATTAAGTGGGCAAACAATTTTATTGTGTTCATTGCATAATTAGTTTCACACAGTATGTAAACATTATGGGATAATTGTTTATTGCTAACTAAAACCTTATGACCAACCTACCGCATTCCTAAGGGATGTTTTGTGCAATGCTGAGGTCACGAGCGAGTCACGATTTATTTTTAGATAAGGCGGCTGAAAGAGATACTTCAACAGGTTTCAGATCTCTACATGACCTACACGCATACACGCTACTACATATACAGGCGTGATGCTATGTTATGCTTACCCCTAACAGTGTACACCTCTGCCTACCCCTTCGTGAAATACTCCACGAAGGGGTAGGCAGACGTGTACACTGTTGTACATCCACATTTCAACAATACTGTTATTAAGTCTCATGTAATAGGTGGTGAGCTTATTGCTATTTACCGGGCACAGTTCCAAACTCCAGGCTACTACTGAGAATTTGCTAACAGGAAATCTCAATAACACTTTTCCCGACCCGGGAATCGAACCCGAGACTTCATGCTCGGCAGTCGCACAGTACATAATATAACTGTGACATAACTTCACATTTGATGCAAAAAATACGGTTATAGTTAGAGAAAAAGTCACCTGTGAATAATAATTTCCATTCCATGTCCAATACACGGGTGGTCAAATCCACATTAGTTTTTTTTTATCATGATTATGTCGCTAATCTATAAATGGGCGGTACCTACCTAACCACTTTCGTTTTCAAGTGTTGTAAAAACCCTCATTATCCCTGTTCAACGTAGCATCTAATGGGAAGGTGATCACATTACGGCGTTAGCCATTTTCTCTCATTACTAAACGAAATCTATCTTCGTCCATTCCTGTCTTTTGTGTTATTATTTCTTTTAAGATTCCCATATCCGGCTTGACGTACTACGCTGTATGTGTATGCTGTCATTTTTTGTTCATTATTAATCTTACCGTCATTGTTGGAATAAAGTTTTAATAATGGCAACCTAATACCTATGTACTAAAGGAACACATGCAAGTCTATGTAATTAGCATGTAAAGTGTATTGTTTGTTCGAGAACCTAATAAATTAAAATTTTAATAGTGCTCGGTGTTCATTCAAATAAAACATAAAAAAATAATAAGTAATTATGGTAATAAACCAATTATACCACCCATTCATTGTAAGTCGACGAGGATACTTCAGAGGTTTATCTTTCGCCGTATTTTTTTTTTGCGTTTTCCATCAATTTGGTACCCGTGAATTAACAGTTTATATAATTATACTCTACTATTAACAAATATCTTGTTATGCCAGGATATTTGAAATTTTAAAGTCCAGTCTTCTTGACCTGGTAACTCACCTGGACCCCAATAGGTCGTTAGACCATCACTCAATTCTGAACTGAGGCCCATATACTCAATAGAAAATCTATTGTGTCTACGGCCGATTGCTTGTTTCACGAATGGGGTCGTCAGTAGAAAAGTATTAAACAGTAAAATATTTCGAAAACTACACATTTAAAAATGATATATTGTTCTTCGAAATCATAGGCGTAACGGTAAATAACTTAATTGTAAAGTCATTGCTATTAAAGCAATGACCTTACAATTTAACGAGCAGTTGCATAATAAACACAAACAAAAAAAACAGTTGGACGCTCGCACAGAAGGTTCCGTATATAAGGTTCTATTGCTTAGTCCCGCAGCAATCCTTCGTACTTCTTCTAATATGTATTATGGAAAATTGTAATAATATAAAAATAGTAATAAGTATTTTGTGACACTGTAGTGTCTATTTGCTTGCTGAAAATAATAAGCGACTATGTGAAACAACATTAAATAACATTTAAGATCTGTAAATAACCATATTTCACGCAAATAAAGATATTTAATTTATTTTATGCTTAGTCCCAGTTGCGGCTAAAGTTGGTTACTTTAATCGTAACCGACATGTTACTATGTCATTTAAGACATAGTTTGTCATAGGAAAACTCAAAATACTAAAATAAATAATAATATAATCATTTTATTTAAGTAATAAAATTTCCGTACAATAATAAAGAAACGAATGTACAGTTACAGTTAAGTCTATACATATAACACATGTGCCTGAACTAAGAGCTGCAAGAAGAGCTTAAAGTGTAGTAAAAATACATAGTCACATAGTTGTTATAATATAAGTATAAGGTATGTGTACCACATCAGTTATAGTTATGTTGGTGCAACCGAGCCATAATATTTTAGTTTATCCGGAATCATCATCATCATCGCCCTGCCCTTATCCCAATTTAATTGGGGTCGGCGCAGCACGTATTTTAATGCGAAACAACTTTGTATTTTAATTAGTCAATCAATAGTTAGTGGCGGGTCGCGGACTAGATTCCCACACGGAACAATTATTTTTATGCCCTACCGGTAATTGTTCCGGGTCTGGGTGTGTGCTTGAGATTAATGACTGTAAATGTACCACGATACACGAGAAATTCCTAGTGTGCAAAGTTTATAAAAATATATATTTCTATCTAGCATAAACGCTGTTTAGTCAAGTTTTAAAAGAATATAAAGCTGTTGGTTTAGTAAATTATATTTATTCTAACTTAATACCTTCCAGCGTTTCGTAGTTACAAGGGTCCTCTTGGCGGACAGACTAACGGACAACAAAGCTACTCTAAAATGGTTCTGACTTGACAGGCGTTACGGATTCCTAAATACATGTGTAATATTTTGTATTATGTTGGCTTAATTAAGTGAAACAGGTTTGCTTGTCAAAAATAAATTAAGATTTTGTTATTATAACTAATAAATCTTAGATATTATGTGATATAAAATATTATTTTGTAGAAGCTGTAAATATTTTTTGTGTTAAATAATTTAAATTTTATAACAATATGCTTAAAATATACTATTTATATACTAATATTACTTATTTATATTCGCGAACAGAACGCGGACATATGATTTCCGTAAATAACAAATAGCAAGAAAATTAACAAATTTAGTTATTATATAACATTATAAAATCTGCGATGCCAATTCCGATACGAATAGCTAAAATAATCGGATTATTTTTACAGGATTGCACAAAAAAATGAGTATTTTAATGTTCAAGTATGTATGTATGTTTGTGAGTTTCTTTATTTCATACATACATACATACATAGCATCACGCCTGTATTCCCCGAAGGGGTAGGCAGAGGTGTACACAATTGTACACCCACATTTCACCAATGCTGTTATTAAGTCCCATGTAATAGGTGGTGAGCCTATTGCCATCAACCGGGCACATTTCCAAACTCCGGGCTGCTACTGAGAATTTCCTAACAGAAAAACTCAATAACACTTTGCCCGACCCGGGAATCGAACCCGAGACCTCCTGCTCAGCAGTCGCGCTACGGACCACTAAACCAACGAGGCAGTTTTCTTTATTTCACCATAACTTTTAAACGCCTGAACCCATTTACTATGTATGGGATATCATTGGAATCCTTACTTGTCCCGGGTTACATAGGCTAGTAAGAATTAAAAAAATATTAATATAGTGACTATCGCTTCGGTATACAAAAAAGGTGTGAAATAGAAATAACAAAGTCATGGCAAACGTGATTTTTAATAACAATTTTATTTACTTAAGTATTTCAATGTTAACGACAATAGATTTTTTTTTATATGTATGCAGGGATTAAAGCTGTTCTTTACTAATATATTTTTAAAACATATCAGTAAAGAAAGAATTAAAGTATGAATACAACAAAAATACTACAGGGAGCACTCGCACCTCCTGGATTAGTACTCGAATTGTTCTGCCAACGAAATTATCGCGCGACCATCACCAGCTAAATCTCCTTTTTAATACATCTTATGGTGACGTCATCGTCTTCTATTTAGTCTTTAAAGAGTGAATGAACCTACAGGACTTATATCATAAGAAAATAAATTATTTATTCTGTAAATGGGTTTGTTGGAACTCTTTTACATGTCAAATTAAAATCTAGAAGGCCGGCAGCATTTTCGATCAGACTATCTCTAAAAAGAAAAGCCCGAAACAAACTCAGAGATTTACAGTCTGTTTCAGAGTCCACAAATGTATGTGTTAACATAACTATTTAGTGCGTCTGGAATGGCCTAACTATGCAATTAATTTAAATTTGTACAGCTGCGATTACCTTAACAAATACTGATAAGTTTTTTAAAGCATTAACGCGTGCAAAACTATGTTTTCCTTTATTATGTAAATGTTCTTCACGCTTCTATACGCGCAAGGTAAACAGTATTAGGCAATGCGCCAATGTCCTAGAATTCGTATTCAGGATATATATTTGCGTTCAATTTAATTACTAAATGTGGATTGAAACTGTTTATTTGCGGTTGGATTTCCTGCCGAATTTAACGGAAACGGATGTCTATAATCCTATCAATTAAACCACATGCCTGCATTTATGGTATTTTAATCTTGTTATAGGAAAATTAATATGTTTAAATATATATATATGTAATAAATTATCATTTTTTCCCCTGTATTCTGTAGGTACCGTTTATGTAATAACGACATATTGGGTGTTGGTAGGAATCAATTGGACCAATAGTGTGATTCAATTATAGGCAATAGGCAGGCAACCTACTTTTATCTATTGTAGTATTAATGACTCAATATGAAATGTTAGAACTCTTGTTGAAATCCCAAACCCAGAGACGAGTCCAAAACTCGTCTCTGGGTTTGGGATATTGCATTGGAAGTCAAGTTAAGAGGGATATAGAGATGGATATTAAACAAATTGAAGACATAGAGAGAAATAGTTTCGCTCGTCATTAGTTGTCAACCAAAATTTAATCTAATTCCTATTTATTTAAATATATATACACATATAAACACATATATAAACACGTTAAATACATATATAAACACGTTAAGCTGTCGGTCCCGGTTGTCAAATTAATATCTATGACAGCTGTTACGGGTAGTCAGAGGCCTGAAAGTCTGACAACAGTCATACTACGAGATATCATGTTACCCAGTAACTGGGTTGTGGAGGTCAGATAGCAGTCGCTCCATGTAAAATAGAAAGAAGCCGACCCTAACTTAATTGGGAAAAAGGCTAGGCAGATACAAAGCAGCTTTATTACCGCTGCACTGTTATACCTACCTAAACGCTGCGTCATTATCCCCCTGCCCTCCTCCCAATTTAATTGTGGTCGGCGCAGCTTGTCTTTTTCTTTCATACATCTCTGCCAGCCGGAGAGGCTCGTGGCTAAGTCGGTTCGCACAGATCGATCGACCGAGGTTAAGCTACGCTTGCCGCGGTCGATCTGTAGATGGTTGACCATCATTTCAAATCGAGACCCTTCCGTGCCTCGGAGTACGTTAAAACGTCGGTCCCGGTTGTCAAATTAATATCTATGACAGCCGCTACGCGTAGTCAAAGGCCTGAAAATCTGAAAGCCATTCAGAGAATCTTGTGGTATGACCGGGTTAGATTTTCGTGACGGGATATCGTGTTACCCAGTAACTGGGTTGTGGTTGTGGAGGTAAAATAGGCCGTTGCTCTACTCTTATTTTACAAAATATTGGTGGTAAGCTACATCCTGTTTGACAGGAAGCCGATCCCAATGTACCTAATTAGGAAAAGGCTCGGCAGATTGATTGACACCTTTACCAGCCGTCTCTCTCATCTCATCTTATCTCGGTCACATCTTTTCTATCTTTTTCGTCACCACATCATCTTTCGCACAATCCATTCATTCTTTTCTCGGTCTTTCTCTTCTAATAATAATAATACTCCTCCCTACCGCTTTACGTGCTCTCCGAAGGACGGGGGTGTCACACCACAAACTTCCTGACTCAGTGACTCCGGGCTGCTACTGAGGATTTCCTAACAGAAAAATCCAATAACACTTGGCCCGGCCTGGGAATTGAATCCCAGGACCTCACGATCAGCAGTCGCGCTTGCGACCGCTAGACCAACGAGACACTCAAACTAGTAAGAATAAAATAACCAAAGCCTTTAATTTAAAAGTCACTAAACGTAATTTCTTGTACCCATAATTGGTAGTTTCACCTTAAACGTACCGCGGTAACCGTGGTAGACATGACCTTGACATTTGTATTATTACAACACAACCGGTTAGAAGATTATTATTTACTATGCATTTTGTTAGTAAATATTATAAAAAATATCTAATGTCAAATAAATCATACTTAATTATCATAAAACACGTCTGCACACAATATTAATATGAGATTGTAAAAAATGATAAGGCTTACAGATAGTGTAAAATATACATTATTTATTTTGATGTATTGTAGGTATTGTGATAATAACACATGATAAATTTCTTTAATTTATGCAGGTATGTTAAACAATAAGAATTATACAAAAAAGAAATTAACTACTGATGCCCGCGGCTTCGCCCGCGTGGATGTCGGTTATCGCGACGAATGGTAATCATGAAATTTTGATCCCGTTTCCAATTACCGCTTTATAATTGCCCATTTATTTAAGTATTAAAATGGATATAGTATGTTATCCTTAAGAGGTAGACATATGCCTGCGCGGACTTTTCTGTGGATCTATTAATACACAATTCCACCATACATCATTTTGTTATATCTCAAAGGGTTTAGGCAGCGTTTTCGTTGAAATCTCCCAGACGGCTTATTTTTTCCGACACCTCCAACAAATATCATTATATTTTAGCCAATATATACAAAAATTTGACAAATTATATACTAAAACCTTCCTCGAGAACAACTCTATCTATTGGTGAAAACAGCATGAAAATAGGTGCAGTATTTTTTGAGTTTATCGCGAACAGACAGACTGACTTTGTTTTATAATATGTAGCGATGATGAATTCTTTGGTAATTTAAGCAATAACGAAAGATACGACGAGAAATATAACGAAACTATAATAAAAGTTGTAGGTATGAAAGGAACTATTTTATTGTGGGATCCGACAAATCGTAAACAACCAAGTTATAAACCTACATAGAGAGAGATACTAAAATATAGATCTTGTTTTAAATAACATGTTTAAAAACTAAAACTGTATAATTTATATAAATTGTGTCTGTACACTATATATTATTAATTATTAGAGTATTCTAATTTATTTATAGACTATTCTTGTCAACTCGGCGGGGGCGTTAGCTACACTATATTTGGCATATTTTTATTTTAGTGAAAGAAAGAAAGAATATACTATCTATTTATTCACACTAAAGGAATCGATTCAAGCACTTCTCTGTATATCTCCATACACTGTATGTATGTACCAACAATACAAAACTAACAAATTATTCGGTTGGCATTGGACTTAGGCTTTTTAATTATGACTCACCTGGCCAGATTACCAGACTCCTTAGTATCTCTCACATATTTTCACATGGGGTAGTTTCTGGCCATGCCAATACAGCAGAAACTAACCACATCATCCCCCTGCCTGTATGTATTCTTCTTTCATACATACTCTCTACTTGTACTGGAATGCTGCTGAAGTTTTGGCTTTGTTTTTTTTTGGAAAATATCAGGCATAATTCTCATATGTTTACAAACTCCGCCACACTTTTCCACCGTTACTTTGCTTGCCTGTTTGACATAGAAAAGACGTTTGACTGCGTGCCTTCTGATGACGCTGGTTAAGCTAGAATGAACGAAGAATGTACAATTTACAACAAGCAATTTTCTGGATCTACGTGCTCCATCTTCGGCCACACCATTGCTTAAGCATCAGGCTAGATGGTGGTACGTAGATGATTAATTAATGAAAAAAAAATTTGTCGGAGATTCGGGTTGAAAATCAGTGTCAAGAAGCCGCAAGTCATATCCTTGGACATACAACACTGGTCGTGAAACATCATGAGGAAATCCAAACTTAAGAGATGTTCTCGATGGCGTGTAAAGCCATGTCAGAGGCCTGTGGGTAATCTCTGACACTAGGTTGTTTATCGCCCATACGATAGGAAGAAGAGTGGTCGTGTAACTTGGTGGCGACGTGCTAAAACAGGTGGACAAGTTCTGTTATCTGAGGAGCACCATAACTTCGAAATATTATGACCTGTAAGATTAATAGCAGTATCGGTGCTGCCGCTGCAACACTTGGACAACTCTTGCAATGTAATCATTTCGGGTATCGATTCTGAACAAATTAGTTTCTGGTTTCAAGTGTCGGAATCGTAGCAGGTAGAAATCAATAGATTCTTTCTACTCCAATGGGAAACAGGCGTGATTGTATGCAAGAGGCTGTGAGATCTTTATCGAAACACAATTTTATAAGCTGTGCCCCGCGGTTTCACTCGCATTTTTTAGGGTTCCGTACCTCAAACGTAAAAAAGGGACCCTTATAGGATCACTTTGTTGTCCGTCTATCTTTCTGTCTGTCTGTACCTCTGTCTGTCAAGACCCTATATCTCAGGAACGCGTGCAGATATCGAGTTGAAATTAATACTCAAGTCTATAGTCCCTTAAAGCTGTGAAAAAATCAAACTCCTAAGTGAACGTAAAAAAAAGATACGGCCGTTTATACCACCAAAAATGTATATTTCGACACTCTCAAGGGAATCAAAATGTATACTACTTTCCGTTGACCTAGAACCATGAAATTTTTCAAGTAATATCGCCTTAAACTACAAGTACAGAGAAAAATCTGAAAACTATACATTTGTAATTAAATCATAAAAAATATAGTCTTTATATGTTTTGGAAACTGAATTTCTGGAAAAACTCGGAAAAAACTACGAGACTCGATTCCTGAACTATTTATAATATGTACCTACAAATTTGTACGGAACCCTTCGGTGGGCGAGTCCGACTCGCACTTGTCCGGTTTTTCTTTTTGCTCGGCCCCTAAGGATCGTAGCTTGATACATATTAAATAGCCAATGATATTAACCCTTCTCAAGAATTTGGGTATCAAGAGCAAAAATATTCTAATCCGACTGGCAGTTTCGCTTTATTACTAGCTTCTTCTCGCGACTTTGTGTACGTGAACTTTTTTATATCAAAGTGTTAATCCAGGCTATAAACTACCTCGTGGGTTATGACTGGGTACTCCGCGGCAGCTTCCCGTAAGTATGCGGGTTGCATGCTACGCGGAAGACACCCTCGTTGTAGCCCCAGGGAAGGATCTCGGGGAGGCGGTGCGGTTGGCCACGGTCGGGACATCTCTCGTGATCGACCGCATACGTCCCGTTCTCTGAGCCTGGACGCCGCGCCCACCGAGACCGAGGCCCTATTGTATCACGGGCCTAGGCCTCAAATAAAAAATAGGCTATAAACTATCTGTGTGCCAATTGTCATCTAAATTCGTTCAGGAGTTACTGCGTGGAAGAAAAACTAAATCCATCATCACAAACTTTCGCATTTAGAATTTATATATTTAAAGGATAGTATATTATATAATATAGATTTGTGTCCAAAAAAGATGGGCCACCCAGGCGGTCGGTTAAAAGATTCCAGTTTATTCAAAATCTGTGTCAAGTCACAATTCAAGTAGTTTGTTAGTGTATGCAAATTTTTTGCTAAACTGCTAGTATTGGCCAACGGCATTGCGACAAAAGTGGGTGGGCAGCATTCTGTAACCACTAACCAGTTGTAACTCAACTCCTAACCTTTATTTTCATTAACCGACACGATTCCGTAATTATTCTCAGCGATTAATAATATTGATGATTACAGTTTAGCTTCAAGGTATCGAATGCCTTAGAGAGTAAGCAGGACCTAATTGTTGTTGCCATCAATTTTAGGTCAGGGAGATTCCGAACCTACTTCATTATGCTTTGGGTTCAAAATCTGAACGGTAATTAAAAGCTTTTCTTCCAGACAGTCGATAATTACATTTTAATTATTGTTCAACGGTTATCACTCAATTTCATTCTTCGGGATTGCCCGACTAGTTTCGAACTCGAATGGAGCCCTTAGTCATGAGCTGAGCCCGCGGCGATGTCGCGAGACAAGCCGTTAACTAAAATAGTAATAACCGTTGACCAATAATTAATATGAATGTCTCTCACGAAAGTTATTATACAAAAAAATACAGGTGACCGAAGCTTTAAGGTACTGAATAGATAGCAATGACGTCGCCAAAAAGACGTCTTAAAAATATGGATGAAGAATTCGCGGTGATGAGCAGAGGTCGAGATGGCTTAGTGGTCAGAGCGCCTGGAGTATTCATCCGGGAGGCGCAGGTTCGAATCCTGATCGCGACCGTATTCTTTTTTCATTTAATATTGTAACTTTAGAGTTCACTAAGAATACGTTAATGCTTTTCAAAGATCTATATTGAGTCAAAATAATCGTTTTTTTTAAGCACATATTTTATTTTCATGATACCTATGCCTAAAAGCTGTTAATAAATTTTTTGTCTGTCTGTTCCGGCTAATCTTCGAAACGGTTGGACCGAATCTGATAAGATTTTACTGGCAGGCTATATAAGATATAATTATACGCGGGTGAAACCGTGGGCAGTGGGCACAGTTAGTTAACTCATAAAAAATATCTATAAAACGTGTTTTTGTCCGGAAAGCTATAAGACAATCTATTCAAATTTGTATTGATGTCCTTCGTTGGTCGCCAGTTGTCATCTCTTCTAAGAGGGTTCCTCCTTAAACAATTTTTTTCTGAAATCACTATCCCATTAAAAAGTTAATGATTTAAGTAATTCACTTAATTTCTGTATCTTTCTCTAGTTGTTTCTGTTCTGAATACATCATGTAACCAAGATTAACGTAAGCCCATTACGAATTAAAAAAACGTGATTGATGAATAAAAAAGTTGTAGCGGACGCCGAGCCTGCAAGATTAGTTTAAGTTAATAATCTAAGTGATAATCAAACTCGTAATATGTAAGAATTATTAACTTACCTTCCAGAAGCATGAGGGCGCCACTTGTATAAAGCCCATATGTTTAAGTACTGCGAAACTTTACTGTAGCGAGAGCCAAATCGATATTTCTCTATTTTTAGGATCTAAACATAGGTTTTATCAATATAGTTTAGTGTATTTAGACAAACCTAAGTGAGAACTACCAATGTAAAATAGTTAGAACATTGTAACGAGTGTAATAACATGGATATCGAACCAAACAAATTCCCCATACAACGAACACTTTAGAGCCGTGTGCAAATTTGAAACAACCGGATTGGTCGAGCCCAAGTAGTTTAGTACCGTGTACGCACTACCAATGGTTGCGGACCTCTATAAAAGGAGGGTGAAAATCCATGTTAATTCATTCGATCCTCGGCATCCAAAGCAAGAACAAGGAACTGGAAGAAATAGGAATTATAATTAAGGAAGATAAATAAACATACAAGTTGTGAAGAAACCACGTTTTTCATTTATACAGTCCACTACAGTCTGGTCCTTCGAGCCGGATCCGACGAAGGAAGAATCCACGGCTTGGAAGAAGAAGCAAGTCCGAACCGGTGACAACCTACCTGCATATCTCCGCCGAACAATCTACCAAGTTACTGTGCGCCGTCAACCGAACGCGATGGTCGTCACCCGTAGTCAAAGTGACTTGGCAGAATTGGAAGAACAGAGGCGGGCCCTTGAACGAAGGGAAGGAGAATTGTTGGTGTCAGTGCGTCGCCGGGAAGCAGAACGAATTGAACAAGAGCGGCTGAGACGACTATCTCTTGACCCACCGGCATCACCTCAGGTTGAGAGTATGGTCGGGCCGACTACCGCCGCGGACCTCGCTACCGCAGGACCGTCGTCAGAACAACGGCAAATGAGATCGCCGCCGCGATCAGTAAGGTCGACCACAAGCGTGACTACGCGGCTACGACTGGCCGAACTTGAAGCAGCAGAGAAACTAGCGGCCATTCGACGAAAGGAGCTGTCGCTAGAAGCAGATCTAGTGAAGAAGAGATTGGCTGCCGAGGTCTCCGTGATTCAAGATGACCAGGAAAGCATCCATGAAGATCTACTTCAAGAGGAACAACAGCACCAGAAGGTGGATCAGTGGCTACGCACCAACCCCCTCAGTACACGGGGGGAGGGGGGAGGAAACGCAGAAGCTAAAGAAGATCCGAAGCAGAAACGCTTTGAAATCAGAAGAAGATCGCTGACGCCGACAAGAACCAGAAACGGCATTGACCAACTGGCTGCAACCCTAGAGAAGATGGCCAGACCACGTCTTCGGCACACCGACTTGCCGGTTTTCTCCGGTACCGTCAGCGAGTGGCTACCATTCAAGGCATCCTACTACGACACGACTAACATGTATAACGTGTCACCAGCAGAGAATCTCCAGCGACTAAGAAGTTGCCTCAGAGGCGAAGCACGAGATGCAGTGGCGGCTCTTTTGCATGCGGCCATAGAACCGGACGCTGTCATGAAGACATTAGAGCAGTGCTTTGGCCGACCGGAAGTGATAATAGACAAAGCACTGGAAGACTTGAAGAAGATGCCGAAACCGAGTGCCTCAGCTAGCGACCTGAATAACTTCGCAATCAAGATCCAGAACACAATCTGCGTGCTGAAAACAATCGACCGAAGGGGATACCTCTACAATCCCTTGCTGACAAGAGAAATACTAGAAAAATTAAGTCCCCATCTCCGATCCCGATGGTGCGACTTCGCCTGTGACAACGAAGGGACAACAGAGCCAGAAATCGTCACGTTATCTCATTTCTTGATGCGTGAAGCAGACAGGGCGCTGCGATACACATACACCCCGCCAACAAGCACCACGATGACAAGCCAGAAGAAAGAAATCAAGCCCGCCATAACTCTGAAACGGAAGCCCAACACAGTGTACGACACGGTCGAAGAAAACGAAGAAGACCAGTGCCCCAGCTGCAAGCAGAGTCACGTGTTGACACAGTGCCCGAAATATAAGGCAATGACCGTGGACCAACGCTGGGAGTTAGTGAAAGAGCAGAAGATATGCTTTAAGTGCGCCCAGAAGAAACACAGGCGCATCATGTGTAAGGCGAAGCCGTGCGGTGTGAATCAGTGCCGCCGGCCTCACCACGCCACATTGCATCAAGAAAGAAGAGAGTCGCCCGAAGAAAAGTCAGCGACTGAAAATAAGTCTGATGAACCAACAAAAGGAGAAGCGGTCATGACAGTGGCTACCCGAACAGCCACCGGCCCGAAGGCAGTCCTACTCAAGATGTGCCCCGTGATCATCGCAGGTCCACGAGGAGAGGTGCAGACACACGCGCTCTTTGACGAGGGAGCCACCATCACCCTTATTGATGAACACCTGGCTGAGAGCATTGGGGTAAAAGGGATGTCACAACCACTACACATTCACGGCGTCAACATGTCTTCACGAGAACAAGACAGCAAGATCGTCACAGTGCAAGTGAGAGGGATCAGCAAGGACAGCGCACCGCATAAGCTTCAGGCGAGAACCATGAAAGACCTGAAGCTGCACCAGCAGTCAATTCCAGACACTGTACTGGAGTATGAACACATGCGCAACCTTCCAAGGAAAGAGGTGTGTTACGAGCCAACGCGCCCCGGACTCCTAGTGGGGACAGACCACTGGGAGTGTATCGTATCAAGAGAACTCAGAGTCGGCGGCCCTAATCAGCCCGCTGCTTCACGCACACAGCTCGGCTGGGTAGTGCACGGCACTGCACCACGAAGCGTCATCATGAATGAAGACAACGTATTACATCTATACGAAAGCGAAAGACGAAAACACGACAACCAGCGGCTTCATGACTTAGTGGAAGCTCACTTCAAGATCGAAGCGCTGAGCATCGCACGAGAGCCACGCGTTAGTGACACTGACCAACGCGCGGTGGCCATCGTTGAAAGAACGACAAAAAAGATCAACGGTGGCTACGAAGTCGGACTGCCATGGCGACACGATGACGTCACCATGCCACCGAGCTACGGCGCAGCACTTCGCCGATTACGAAAGATCGAGCAGAAAATGGACGCCTCACCTGACTTCGCTGACCAGTATAGCGCTCAGATAAACAACCTACTGGAGAAGGGATATGCCGTACCATGCGACGGCACAGAACAAACAAGCGACGTCTGCTGGTACTTGCCCCACTTTGCCGTGCAGAACCCGAATAAGCCAGGGAAGCAGAGATTGGTGTTCGACGCAGCGGCAAGGAGTCACGGCGTGAGTCTGAACGACAAACTACTGGAGGGCCCGGATCTTTTGCTATCGCTACCGGGAATTATATTCCGCTTCAGGGAAAAGGCGATAGCCATCACCGCGGACATTCAAGAAATGTTCCTACGCATTAAAATCAGAACCGAGGACCAGCCGGCGCAGCAATTCCTGTGGAGAGGCAGCGACCGATCAAATTCTCCGCGCCGCTACAAGATGAAGAGCATGATTTTCGGCGCAGCCAGCTCGCCATATATGGCTCATTATGTCCGCAATCACAATGCGGACATACACGGACAAGAATACCCACGTGCATTAGACGCAATAAAAAACAGCCACTATATGGATGATCTGGTGGCGAGTTACGACAACCAAAACGAAGCCCTGAAGACAATAGAAGAAGTCAGGCAGGTGCACGCGGTCGCAGGGTTTACGCTGCGTGAATGGAATTCGAATGACGACACAGTGCTGCGGGATGTACCTAAGGAACTGCATGCCACCAAACTTACACAGTTGGGAGGAGGGAAGCCCACGAATAAAATACTCGGGCTGTACTGGAGTCCCGAACGAGACGAACTCGGATTCAATACCTCAATGAACCGAGTTCCCACTCCGGTACGGCAAAGAACGCGCACACCAACAAAGAGGGAAGCACTCAGCGCGGTGATGTCCATCTACGACCCATTAGGACTGCTGAGCCACTTCACGATAAGGGCGAAAATTGTGTTACAAAGTCTGTGGCGCCTTCAGATAACGTGGGACGAGCCGATACCAGAAGATGAGAATGAACTTTTTGCGGCTTGGCTCGCTCAGCTCACCGACATCGCCCAACTCCGCCTACCTAGAAGATACATGTCAATGAAATACGAGGACATAGAGCTGCATGTCCTGTGCGACGCGAGTGAACAAGCCTACGCCGCTGTAGCATACTGGAGAATACAAAACTGCGACGGTACCGTGAGCATCGTATTGGTGGTTGCCAAAGCTAAGGTGGCACCACGACGAACGCAAACTATTCCTAGGCTGGAACTACAAGCGGCAGTCATAGGGGCCAGGCTTGCTGACACCGTCAGAAAGGAACACCGTATTGAGGTCAGCAGAACAGTATACTGGACGGACTCCTCCACTGTCGTGCATTGGATAAAGAACGACATGCGACGATACACGCCATTCGTCGCGCACCGGCTGGGAGAAATCGCCGAGCTCACCTCCAAAGAAGAATGGCGTTGGCTACCAACCGAGCACAATGTAGCTGACGATGCCACCCGGCTCACTAACACGCCAATCAGCGCGACCGATAGATGGTTCCAGGGGCCTAGTTTCTTACACCTACTTGAGGAGCAATGGCCTGGGAAAGCGACGCCCGCCGAGGACGACGAACAAGAAGTCCTGCACATCGTCGAGGGTCCACGAGACAGCTGGCTGCCCGACCCCACCCGCTTCTCTAAGTACGAAACGCTAGTAAGGACCACGGCGAGAACACTAGCGTTCATCGACATGTGTCGACGCGCCGCCACGAGACTGGAACTCAGACACATTCAGCGCGCCGAGCAAGAGCTCCTGCAGCGAGCACAACAGGAAAGCTTCGGCGAAGAAATAAAGCGGGTGCAGTCGGCTCGACCCCTTCCTAGGACGAGCAGGCTCTACCCACTGGATCCAGTCTTCGAAGATGGCCTCCTGCGGGTACGAGGTCGTATTGAAGCATCCAACGCACCTCAAGAGACGAAACGACCGATTATTTTGGATGGCCGTCACCAAATAACGAAGCTACTGGTACTACGTGAACACTGCGCTGCAGGCCACGCCAACCGTGAACGCGTGACCAACGACCTACGTCAACGATACTGGGTCATACATCTGCGACCCACCGTACGCACAATCGAAAGAAACTGTGCTTATTGCAAGAGATTAAAGGGAACGCCACAGACGCCGGCCACGGGAGACCTGCCGCACGCCCGCCTGGATTCTTTCCACCGGCCGTTCACCAATAGCGGTGTGGATTATTTTGGACCAATGATGGTCAAGATAGGCCGCCGCCGTGAGAAAAGGTGGGGGGCACTGTTTACGTGTCTCACGACCCGCGCCATACATATCGAGCTAGTCGCATCACTCTCGACGGACTCTGCAATAATGGCATTAAGGAGGATGGCTGCGCGCAGGGGATGGCCACAACTCATGTATTCGGATAACGCGACCAATTTCCACGGAGCTGATCAAGAACTTCGCACCGCCTACGCCGAATGGCTGCCTGCCCTAGACAACGAAGGGCTGCAGCATCGAATGGAATGGCGCTTTATACCTCCTGGCGCGCCCAATCAAGGCGGCGCATGGGAAAGGATGGTGCGCTCCGTGAAGACGGCCCTCAAGGTGACCCTGAGAGAGAAGGCGCCTCCAGAAGAAGTCCTCAACACCCTCCTAGTTGAGGCAGAATTCTCCGTGAACGCGCGACCACTAACCCACGTCAGCGTGGACCCAAACGACCCCGAAGCCTTGACCCCTAACCACTTCCTGTTGGGGTCTTCGAACGGCCTACCTGCAACGGGACCATGCGAAGAGGACGATCGACGGACGTGGCGAGCTAGTCAAGCGCTCGCCGACCACTTCTGGCGGCGCTGGCTACGAGAGTATCTGCCCACATTAGTACCCCGCGGCGAGTCACGGAACAACGCGCGGCCACTACAAATTGGCGACGTGGTCCTGATAGTCGACAACACGTTGCCCCGGAACACATGGCCGATGGCGATAGTGGAGCATGCATACCCTGCAACTGACGGCAGCGTTCGTGTAGCTGAAGTTCGGACCAAAACCGGAACCTTCCGACGCCCGGTGAGCAAGCTCGTCGTCCTGCTGAAGAAGGAAGAGGCTACGCAAGCTGCGCCGGGGGGAGAGCTGTAGCGGACGCCGAGCCTGCAAGATTAGTTTAAGTTAATAATCTAAGTGATAATCAAACTCGTAATATGTAAGAATTATTAACTTACCTTCCAGAAGCATGAGGGCGCCACTTGTATAAAGCCCATATGTTTAAGTACTGCGAAACTTTACTGTAGCGAGAGCCAAATCGATATTTCTCTATTTTTAGGATCTAAACATAGGTTTTATCAATATAGTTTAGTGTATTTAGACAAACCTAAGTGAGAACTACCAATGTAAAATAGTTAGAACATTGTAACGAGTGTAATAACATGGATATCGAACCAAACAAATTCCCCATACAACGAACACTTTAGAGCCGTGTGCAAATTTGAAACAACCGGATTGGTCGAGCCCAAGTAGTTTAGTACCGTGTACGCACTACCAATGGTTGCGGACCTCTATAAAAGGAGGGTGAAAATCCATGTTAATTCATTCGATCCTCGGCATCCAAAGCAAGAACAAGGAACTGGAAGAAATAGGAATTATAATTAAGGAAGATAAATAAACATACAAGTTGTGAAGAAACCACGTTTTTCATTTATACAGTCCACTACAAAAGTGTTAGAATAATCGGGTATGCTTCTAGTCTAACCGAATGCAATTAAGTTGCCAGTTGTAACCAGAATTGTACATGGAACGACTGTCTCTCTGACCTCCACAATCCAGTTACTGCGTAACACAATATCTCGTAGTAAGAATGGTTGTCAAGCTTACAGGCATCTGACTAACTGTAACAGCTTCTAGCCAGATCTTATTTCGCCGGCCAACCGAGGGTTTACTGTGCTTTCCGAGGCACGGATATTCAACTTCAAATGTTTTTATTTCAATTAAAGTAGTGGGCTTACTCTTGAAAATAATTTGTCTCGATTGACATTGGAAATATGTCAGTTCTTACTTTTAAATGCCAAAATGTCTAATAAATAATTATAGATTCGGGATATTATGAAGACAACATGCTTTAAAATTGAGGCAACGGTAATGTAGGTAAATTTATTTTAAAATTACGCGTTTTTTAAGGCGTCTATTTAATATAGAAATTGGTATTAGTTTCAAGAGTAACCCCACAGATTACAGGTTAAAGTCGAAGCTAGGTGCACGGTTCCAAGGTTTTGATCTTATGGAGAACTAGCTTCTGCCCGCGACTTCGTCTGCCTGTGTTGACTTCAGAATTGGGTCCAGCCAGGATAAAAAGTATTCTATGCAAAATCCATCCAGTAGTTATTTATTGAAAGAGTAACAAACATCCATCCATCTTCACAAAACTTCGCATTTATAATATTAGTAGAATAACCGGCGAGAAACTCTTTTAAAATGAATTGTTTAAATTTTAAACAATTCATTTTAAAATGTAGGTACTGATTGTTTAAACTTTAAACAATAAATAATGTGAAAATAATGCAGGATAAGATGAATCAAAAATATACAATAAATAAGGGTAATCGGTAATGACTCTGTTACTTTGACATTTAAGTAATTAGGTATACTTAGGTACGTATTTCATGTTAGTTTTATGGTCATGGTTAATTATTATTATTTACACTTATTTATATTAAAGGGAAAATATATATATGTATACTATATGTAGGTATATATAACTGTTTATTCAACATAATTATCCTTAACATTCTTGATCACTATCGTTCTAGATTCTATTTTAATAATAGCTGTGCCCCGCAAGCATTGTTCTGCCATATAAATTTTCTGGATAGGGCCACCCTTATCACCTAGGTGTATAAAAATTGCCAAAGACCTACACTCAGACCCACCAAATCAACACAAAAAAAAAAAACATAAAATTCTGTCAAGCAGTTTCGGAGGAGTTCGTTAACAAACACTGTGACACGAGATTTTTGTATATTAGATAGATGTATTCCACGTTATTGTTAGATTAGCATATACTTATATGTACATAGCATCACGCCGGTATTCCTAGAAGGGGTAGGCAGAGGTGTACACTGTTGGATACGTAAACTTAACCAAATACCGTTATAAGGTCCCATGTAATAGATGATAATCCTATAGCCATCTACCGGGCACTATTCTAAACCTGCTACTGGGAATTTCCTAACAGTTTCCCCGACTCGGGAATCAAACCCTAGATCACACGCTGAGCCACAACACCAGCAGTTGATGTGTATTAAAATATTGTTATCTTTGTTCCAGGAACATGGAGGTGATAGGCATAATGGGTGAGGGTCGAGAGGATGCGTGGGGTCGCGCCATGCAACCTCCACGCCTTCTGATGCAGCGGGTGCACATACCCTTCACGTTTAAAATACAGGAGAATGCGCCGCTAGGATATAACGGTGAGTTTATTTACTATTTCCATTATTCTCTGATAGGGTAGGCAGGGGTGTACACTGTACGCCCACAATTCACCAATGCTGTTATTAAGTCACCATAAAATAGGTGGCGAGCAAACTACGGGATGTTACTGGTAATTTCCTAACCCAATAATAGTGCCCGATCTGGGAATCGAACCCAAGATCTCATGCTGAGCAGTCGCGCTTGAGACCACTGGACCAACGAGGCAGTTTTGTTTTTATAATCTCACCTACTGATCCAACCTTCCTGCAAAATTTCTGAATAGTTACTGCATTTAATAGAGGCTTCGACCCTCAGGTCATTCAGTGTTGTTAGGAAACCTCGGCAGCAGTAGAGTTGAGAATTGATTGAACTCAGGACCTCATACTCAGCAGTCTTTATTAGCTTTGGGACCACTAGACCAAGGCAGTCAAGGACAAGAAAGGACGGAGCTTATAATATGCTTAAAGTGACTGTTCGTCCAAGAGTCTATCAATGCTCCTCAGCATGGATATCGAATTTTATCCTTTTCCATTCTGCCTCACCTACATAAGACCTTGGATGTGCAAACGTTTCACAAACATACTCGTATCTGATTCTATTTGCATCCAATAAGGAAAAATGATATAATATTAATACGATTCCGTATCTTTTTAACCGACTTCCAAAAAGGAGGAGATTATCAATTCGGTTGTATGTTTTATTATTTTATTTTTTTATGTTTGTTACCTCAGAACTCCGTCATTTATCAACCGATTTGGAAAATGGCTGGCACCGACTCAAACTCAAACTCAAACTCAAAATTTTTATTTGCTTTCCACAATGGTGTTTGAAGATGGTAAGTAAAATAATGTAGTACATCGTGGACCCTGTTGGGCACGCAAACATTAGGAGAGAGGAAGAACATTTGTAAGAAGGTACTTATAGCATTGGTAAGTAATTCTTTTTATTTATTAAAATATCTACATAAATAAATTATTTATTATATATGTAGTAGAATACCTATTTGCTATTCTTAATTTAATATTTATTGTAAGTATCTATAGTTTTTAATATATGTATTTATTATTTTTAATTATAATTATGTACTTACTTATTTATATTTAAAATTTTTACCTACCTATAATTTTAAGTAGGTACCTATCTAGATAAGCAAGTAATAATTGTTAAAGATATATATGTAACATAGAAATAACATAGTGATATTTGTACTGTTTATATATTATTGTAGTCATACAATATCAATATTTATTTACTTATTTATTATATTGTATTATGTTAAGTTGGCATTTAATTTATAATACTTATCGAGGCATTTATATTATCTTTATTTATTATTATCATAAATTTTATGTTAGGATCCTTAAAATTTATCATTTAAATATTCATTTATGTGGTAATAGCCTTTTTGGAGTAATAATTTCTTTAATTTGTTTATGAATGTATTATCTTTGTCTTCCTTTTTAATATCTTCAGGTAGCTTATTATATATTTTTATAGACATAACATATGGACTAGATGAATGCATTTTCATTTTTGAGCTAGGTAGGTTTAATCTATTTTTATGTCTTAGAGCGTAGCGAGTTTGTATTTCTTCTCTTTTTGTGTAAAAATCTTTATGTTTTCTTACAAATTTACAAGTTTCTAGGATGTATATACTGGGGAGGGTTAGTATTTTTAGCTTTTGGAAATGGGGCTTGCATGTTTCAGTATTTTCAATGTTTACTAAAATTCTTATCAATTTCTTTTGCAGAATAAACAGGGTGGGTGCATCTGTGCTGTTTCCCCATAGGGTGACACCATAATTTAGCCATGCGGAGGCATAAGCGTAATATGTTGTAAGCGCGGTTTGTAAATTAGTGGTCTTTATTATTTCTCGGAGGGCATATGAGAATTTCGATAGTTTAGTTTTAATTTTCTGTATGTGAGATTTCCAGTTGACATGAGTATCTATATTTAAGCCAAGCAGAGTGAACTCTTGAACCATTTCTATTTTTGTGTTTTTATATTCAAAGTTTAAAGTGAGTGGTGATTTTTGTGGTGGGTGAAATGTCATTAATTTAGTTTTAGTATAGTTAATTTCTAGATTGTGTTCAGTCATCCAGTCTATCGTTTTATCTAATAAGTTTTTTAATGTTTCATTCAAGTTAATGTTATTATTATTTTTACAGGGAACTAATAGGGAAATGTCATCAGCAAACAGTACACAAGGTCCCTGGATATTGTTAGGGAGGTCGTTTATATAAACGAGAAATAGTAGGCACCCTATGACACTACCCTGTGGTATTGATGCATTGATGATTTCTACATCAGAACGAATATTTTGTATTTCGTTACTGTTATTATTAAAGAATTCAATCTCAACTTGGTGTTCCCTATTTTTTAAATAAGATGTAAACCACTCATGCGCTTTTCCTCGTATCCCTATTCTATGTAATTTATCTAATAGTAGTTTATACTGCACTCTGTCGTAGGCTTTCTTCATATCTAACAATATGCCAATTGCATATTCTTTGTTATTTATGATATTAAGTACCTCTTGCATGTATTTGTAGACGGCTAATGTAGTAGACCTATTTTTTCTAAAGCCATTTTGTGATTCATTAAATATTTTGTATTTTTCACAAAACGAGTAAACTCTATTGCACATTGCTTTCTCAAAGATTTTTGATGCTGTTGGTAATAAGGCTATTGGTCGGTAGTTATTGGGATCTGTTTTTGAGTTCTTTTTATAAATTGGTTTAATAATTGCTTTTTTTAACATTTCAGGGAAAGTCCCTTCCTCAAAAGATTGATTTATTAGTAAGTAAAAAGGCAGGGTTAATTCTTTTGCACACTGTCTAATTAGTAATGGTGGTAGTTCATCAACACCGCAGCTCTTTTTACTTTTTAGGCTTCTTATTAGGTCATATACTTCTTGAGGTTCTGCTGGTCGAAGAAACATAGTATTTTCAATGGATTGAATGATATGAGTGCCATTGCGTATGCTTTTACCTGATTCGTGATTTTGACCTACATTCGCAAAGAAAGTGTTGAAGGTGTTTGCAACTAGTCGTGGGTCTGATATGTCCGCATCGTCTATTTTTAGTTGTATATTGTATTTTTCACTTTTTAGTTTTTTATTTGTACGCTCATTTATTATGCTCCACATTGTTCTTATCTTATTCTCTGATTTTTTCATTTTATTTATATAATGTATTTTTTTAGACTTTATAACAAGTTTTTTCAGAGTTTTTTCATATTTTTTATAATATGTAGTAAGAATAGGGCTCTTTATTTTCAATGTTACTCCAAAAATAATAATAATTGTATATTATTATCCTAATAAATCGATTTTATTCTGAATCGTCTAAATTTTTTTAAGTAACTTTATGTAAATAAAGTAATTAACTCAATTATATTTTACTTTTTAGTACAATTTTACACAGCAGAAAGATTTTTGGAGCCGGTTATTTTTTGTTAAAAATTATTTTATCTCTATTCACTAACCGGGCCATTATTTTAAACATATCTTATAGAGATAAATGTCGATTTTAGCTCGGCATTTTGTTACTTGAAGCATCTGCTATAACTAAGTGATTTGAAGTACTGTTATCATATTATTCAATACATATATCTAAAGAAAAATATTCCAGAACATATCAAAGAGCCTGTATTTTCTTAAGCGTGAGGGCTCCGTTCGACTTTGAAACTAGCTCTGAGTAATAACCGTTAACAAATCAGCCTAGCTTTTTCCCAATTACATTGGGGTCGCCTTCCAGCCAAACTGGATGCATCTTAATACCAGTACTTTACATGGAGCGACTGTCTATCTGACCTCCACGACCCTGTTATTGGGTAACACAATATCTCGTTGTATGACTGGTCGTCAGACGTTACTGCTGTCATCATAGATCTTAATTTGAAAACCGGGACCGACGGCTCTCCGAGGCGCGGAGGGGTCTCGGTATAAATGATGGTCACTCATCCACAGACTGACCGCGGCAAGCGCAGCTTAACCTCGATCGATCGATCTGTGTGGCTGTTACTTGGCCACGAGCCCCTCTTAATAACCGTTAACAATAATAATAATTGCGTAATTTTATTTAAAAAATAATATGAACGGATTTCTTAAAAAAAATGAACTTTGTTTACCACTTAGTAGAGACTGACACTGAGACGGTATCAATGATTATTCCTTCTCGGTATAAAAAGAGGTCATTGTTCTACACTGGGAGACAAGCAGGTATTTAGTAGCAACTTTAATGGTTTCCAATCATAAGACATTTAAAATGAGAACTACTTTCAATTTACTGAAGGTCTGCCACTTGATCTGTAAATAAATCATTAAGAAATGCGAATTATCAATTGATTGCAGAAAATGTACAATGTGGCATATTTTAGAAACAAATTTTCTGGATCTCTCTTGTTGTCACGGGGATAGATGAAATGGTGTAATTACCAGCCAGCGAAAACCTGCCTAAGAAAAGTAATAAAATTTTGTGGTGATTAAAATACGGAAACTACGACTATTACTCATTAATTGATATTAAACTTTCGTGATTTGTACACATAACATAACATAGCATCACGCCTGTATTCCCCGAAGGGGTAGGCAGAGGTGTACACAGTTGTACACCCACATTTCACCAATGCTGTTATTAAGTCTCATGTAATAGGTGGTGAGCCTATTGCCATCTACCGGGCACAATTCCAAACTCCGGGCTGCTACTGAGAATTTTCTAACAGAAAAACTCAATAACACTTTGCCCGACCCGGGAATCGAACCCGAGACCTCATGCTCAGCAGTCGCGCTTGAGACCACTAGACCAACGAGGCAGTTTTGTACACATTTTAGAAATATATAAATCAGGTCCACATCGCGATATTTTGTATAAAAGGCTTTAGATAGCAGTGATAGCCTAGTGGTATGACCGTTGGACTGACAAGTCAAAGGTCGCAAGTTCGAATCCAAGGCACGCACCACTGTCTTTTCGAAGTCATATGCGTATCATAAATTAATTATCACTTGCTTAAAACGGTGAAGGAAAACATCGTGACGAAACCAGCACACCTGAGAGATGTTCTCGATGGTGTGTAAAGCCATGTCAGAGACCTGCGGGTGGTTTAAACTCTGACAGGTGAGGTTGTTCATCAACCACACGATAAGAAGAAGAAGATAAAAGGCTTTTACGGTACCTTTTTTGTTTCCCGACGCTTCGACCGAATTGCACCGGCCGTGGTCACGGGCAGACCCTCATTAGTCCAGAGCGATGAGTCTAGAGTTTAAACTAAGCTATTAGTAGGCGCAGGTACAGCTACTCAGCTTGAGATACAAATAAACAACCTCACAGATAATTAAGAATATTAACCTACCTAAAATAATTTAAATCAATCTCAACACCATTAGTAATTAATTCACACAGTCAGACGAACAAAAAAACTAATAAACCATCGCTTGGCAAGGTGACACAACGCATTGCCAATTAGGTCACAAGATGCGATGCAGCACATGATGCAAGTTCCCCGGTCATTACGGGTAATATCCTAATCGAGGTATGGCCAACGTGAAAACAACCTTGTGTTTACAAGGTACGAGGCATTTTCGAATGGATGGTGATGCTAATGTAAATTCTAGATAGATCTTGGGATAGAATGTCTAGAATGACTAGGTTTTACATGCTTTATAACGATTATTCCCTACAATTGTGATCATGTACAAAATGTAGGCCTAACGATTCCTCCACTCCAAAAAAGGCATGTGTTCGGCCTGTGTCCTGTAACCGTAGCTCTCCATTTAGGCCCTGCCCAGCTTTACTTATATGAAGCATATCTCTAAAACTGTTTCTACTTAGAAGAACACACCCATATCTTCGTAAATGGATTGGTCAAATACTCATGCTTAATATCTACTCGTATGTTTAATGAACAACCTACTTTAATTACTATTTTCAAGGAAACATTGAAAAATAATAGACACGAACGGGGCTTGAACCCGCGACCCTTGTCCTATTCCGTGTCATCACTCTACCAACTGAGCTACCGTGTCGTTGTTCGTGTGTATAAAATTTTAAGTCCTCTTGTATTCTTCTCTTGTCGTCTTAGGGAGACGCCTAGCGATATTTATTTAGCAATAATTTACAACTTTTTTTTAATTAACTGCCTCGTTGGCCTTGTGGTCTCAAGCGCGACTGCTGAGCATGAGGTCTCGGGTTCGATACCCGGGTCGGCCAGTGTTATTTAGTTCTTTTGTTAGAAAATTCTCAGTAGCAGCCCGGAGTTTGGAATTGTTCCCGGTAGATGGCTATAGGCTGACCACCTATTACATGGGACTTAATAACAGCATTGGTGAAATGTGGGTCTTCAACTGTGTACACCTCTGCCTGCCTTCGGGAAATACAGGCGTGATGCTATGTTATGTAATCATTTACAGGTTTACCAAACTCAGCGTTTACCATTTTACAGTTGTAAGACCAACATCCAAATCCTTTTAAAATCATATAAATTGTTATTTCTAACCGACTTCAAAAAGGAGGAGGTTCTCATTCGGTCGGTATATATATATATATTTTATACATCTTAAGGCCATATAGTACCTATATTAATTACTATTTTTCAAGGAAACATTGAAAAATAATAGCCCCGTTCGTGTCTATTATTTTTAAATGATACCTTGAAAAATTTTACTCCTAGAAATACGTGATTAAAGTGACCTTCCCTAGACAAAAGTTTACCTAATTGCTTTGAGATATGACATCATAGAAAATCCTAATATCCAATTGGATAGCCTTCACTCCTTCGGCTAATGCTTAATAGTCCTAAATGCAGCCGGTTGTTTTTCAACAATTCGTAATCCTAACATAAATGCTATCGGAACAGGTTCGTACGCACTAAGTTACGTAGCATTTAGATAACTACCTTATCGTTACGATAGCTCCTATATAACAGTGTGCACACCCGCGACTTAGCACGTGTCATTGACTTTGTATATTGTCAATATTATTCTAGAATTCTTTGCCATATCACGTCGCCGTTTGTGCGTAGAGTTCTCCGTTCTATTCTAGACGATTATTTTAATTCTACAAAATCCAAGATTTCCAGACATGTGTCCTAATGAATTTATGATAACTGGTTGACGATTTCAACAGTGCAGGAAAACATCGTGAAGAAACGACTTCACGACTTCGACTTTATTGCCTGAGTTTCCTCACTGTGATTTATTCACCATATGTCTATGATATTTTACATTAAATATACAAGTACGTATGTTTTTTAATGAATCAACGCTAAGTGTATAAATCAATGACAAGTTAATTTAATAACATTTAATTTTTAAATTATCCTGTTTAATAAATTTATTAGATTGACATACTCCCTATAACATTAAGATATGAGTTATGTAACTTTTAAATTTTTATTATTATTTATTAAACTAAATTAAATTTTGCATGCCGCATGGCAGAACATAGCTGCACAAAATGTATTTACTGTAACATCAGTTTTTTACCTATATTCGCAATAAATGAATATGATTATGATAAGTCTTGTCGAGATGCGGGTCCATTAGACCATTGGGTCACTACATAATTTTACCTCTGTGCAGAAAACTAGGTTATCAGTAGCAGGTTATCATTAGCAGTAGGACGCCTCGGATTCTAGTGGAGTTAAAATCCGCACGAGATGGCTGGCAGGGGCTAGGTGGCAGAAGCCGATAATACCCAGCAGTGGACTGTTATAGGCTGATAAAAATGATCATCAATTAACTAGATGCAAATAATTTCTATATTGAGAGTAGTCATGTCCTGTGCAAATAATAAATAAGGTTTATTTATTTATTTATAGTTAATTAACACTGTAAAATACCAATTACATTAATTAACATAGAAAGAAAATAATACTATACAATGCAGACAATTGCGTCATAAATAATTATTCGCTACTTACGAACATGGAACAGTGGGCACCCTCGCGTACTTCTCACAGAACATCAGAGTAGATAGTAGGAGTAATAGTAGAGCCTTAGAGTAGATGGTGGTAGTTGCGATTTTTCACTGCTTGCGTGAGTGCATATATTTCTGGGCGGTGCACCACCGCCATCACACACCATCGCCGCACAGATAATTGCATAACCACCCTCAATATTGTGGAAGTAGCTAGATATTGTATTGATTTGCATCTATTGCAATGTACATCCGCAAGGTAACTCTTGAATCTATTAAATAAATATTATTAGAATGCTTACGAACAACACACTTTCTCACAAAGATCTAACGTGTTTACATTTCTATGTAGTTACCGTCATGAAAGTGGAAAAAGAAACCTGGTTCTTTGAAGAAATGTACCGTCAACCGTGACCGAGCTCAGTGTCATGGATCACAGACAATGTAGAAAGTGGCGTTACGAGGGCGTTTGTTTGAAGTTCTTGCTAGTAACTATAATACACGCTTTTGTGTTCGTTTGGCGTAGCGTAAAAACTGTTTTAAACCTTCGTAATAAGTTTATTACGTGAACTTGTTGTGGACTGCGAAGTGACAGCTTTGCGAGTCCATAACTATTTTTAACCGACTTCCAAAAAGGAGGAGGTTATCAATTCGGTTGTTTTTTTTATGTTTGTTACCTCAGAACTCCGTCATTTATGAACCGATTTGGAAAATTATTATAGGGCACCGACTCAAAAAATAATAATAATTAATTGTATATTATTGTCCTAATAAATTCATTTAATTCTGAATCCTCAATTTTTTTTAAATTATTTGTATGTTAATTGTAAGTAAATAATGCAATAATTTTTTACTTTTTAGTGCATTTTTACTTAACAGAAAGATTTTTGGAGTCGGTTCTTCTTTTTCTTCTTCATCATCGATACACTCTTGATAGAGTGATCGTGGTTGTTATTTAAGGATTAGTTCACGGTTTTCAACCATACGCCATTCTTCACGTACTGTTGCTCTTCTGGTGCACTCAGAAGGGGCTATTGACTACAGCCTTAATCTGGTCAGAGCAGCGCATAGGCGAATTGCGATCTGCCGCGAGATCTTTTTCCTTCAACATTTCCCTGTACAACAACGCGCTCTGTTGAAACATCTCCACGTACGATACGTACCCGAAGAAAGTTAGTATTAGGGCTTGTATGATGGAAGTTACGCGCTGCTTTACACCCACTTCTTGTAGAATGAACACTTTGGTTTAGAATGGAATCCATGATATCCCAAGTATTCTTCTCCACCACATCTCTAAGGCAATTCAATCCTCTTTTTCTTGCTTCCCCTCACATTTCTGACGGGACTTTTTCACTGGCAGTTAACTAATGTAATAAAGAGTAACAAAGTAAGGCTACGTTTATTTTAGAAAAATATTTAGTGTTCTGCGGGCTGAGTGTTAGTTTCCTACATCAACGCGGACGAAGTCGCGGGCACAAGCTAGTAGATAGCAGCATAAGTATAATAACTTTAAAATTTAGCATATCATTACAAATTTATTTTAACCTAGGTAACGGGTTGAGTACTGTTCTACTAGATAGGCTTATGAGTAACCTGTGTTCAGGAGAGACAGTGCCAATCCCCTATCAATATGGATAAGTAAAATCATCAGTTTGTTTATACATTTTGATCTGCAGTACGTACTACATGTGAACAAGGAAAGAAATAAAAATGCAATAAGGCACTAAGTCTATTAATGTATGAACGTGAAGCAAAAGGAGTAATCATAACAGGTGGCGTTCTGTAGTTTCTGGCGTAATTTTGTATATGTATGTGTGTAGTATGTATATGTGTGAATGTATAACTCCATTTACAAGACAAACATTGAACACACACTCAAATCAAGATGGCGTAAAATAATGTCCTAAATGTCTTTAGGCTTTGTTTGAATCAAACAATACCGGCCTTTGTTTTGTAATTCCTTTATTTTACTTCGCATATGCAAATAACCAGTGATTCAGTACTGAAATACTATTATTAGCTTAGAAAATATACAAACACATTTCTATACCCCAACCAGTTAACTAATTGCAATAATAATCTGTAAATTAATGCTTATACGATTTAAAATCGCATTGTCCGTTAGTTGGGTAAATGTAGATGTATTGACAAAGGAAAATCGTTTTATGATCATATGACTTAATGTTTAGAGACATCATTTAAGGTTCAGACATCAAATAAAGTGTACATATAAAAAAAAAGGTAGATAAAAATCTGTTACCCAGAATATAATTAACACATATAATTTTTATTTAACTAAGAAAACCATATTAGCTGTAAAGCTAGTGTTGTCAGGTGTCCCAATATGCGCGGGACGTCCCGATTTTCAAGGGTCTGTGGACGCGTCCCAATTTACCCTTGATCGGGACACCTAATGTGTGTATTTTGAATCAATATATAATTATGAAAACAATCATTTTATGTTGGTTAAAAAGTTTGAACGTCAGTCGCACTTGCTACCCCGATTTTTAAATCCTAAATCCCGATATATTTATTTAACCTCCTATCCCGAAATTTGGCATAGTGAACTTGGCAACACTGCAAAACGATAATTTATAGTTGCATTTCCTGATAGTTGTTTGTTAAAATAGTCACAATCAGATTTACTTTTTTACTACGATTTTACTTTTTTTGAGACGCTCTTTGGGTGTTGTGTTCGGTAAACGATTATTGAGGTTTAGCAACGTTTGTTTTTGTCAGTCTGTAGATAGTGGCCGCTGCGAGCATTTTCATATGTGCGTCTCCATGCTGCCGGTCCTAGCGTCTGCGTCAGGTTGACTGGACCAAGAGAGAGTCTGGTAGTTTGAGCAATACCAAGTTTTAGTACTTATTTGGTACTATTTCTTACAGAATAATGGGTTTCTCGCTAAACTGGGATAACTATTACAAGGAAAGTGGCCAGTTATTCGGACATCATAATCGCTGGACCACGTCGGTTTCACATAGGCTGCTACGCCAAGTCCAAGGCCTACTGGCTTGAATATACCATATAACAAACTAGATCACTGGGTTTACTCCTAACGATAGAAGAACTTTGAAAACGAAAAGGTTACCGTGAATATGACTACTACTGCATTATTAAGTTATATAGGTACAGTAGGCCGCAAGTCCTTGGTTACACTTTGACCTTGATGCGAGGCAAATACTATTGAAACTCCCTAACTACGACAGGCCAGCATAAGGTTAAATTTAGGTTTAAGCTACTCTTGTTACCACTGACGTAGGCGGTACATATCTTATTAGAATAATTCAACAACAACAAAAAATCTCAAACTAATAATATACAAATGCGAAGGCGTCGGAACCATGACGACAATTAGTCATTAGCATAAAAATGTTTATTTAATTCGCGGAAGAACACACAATTTTCGCGCCAATATTAGATCATGAAGCTCAATATTATTCGTCGTCCAATTTGGCATACTAAAACAACAATCGAATAATGGATATGCGAAAATATTGATCGATAAAGCAAAAAGTCCCTTCGTTTAATCATACATATAATAAAAATGTAACGGATCGCTGTCTGTACATGGAAGATATATGAGAAAAAATATTATTGGGACCTTTATCAACACAAATAGCACCCAAAACAATTATTGTTAGAATTTTTGTCGCTTTGTCTGTTTATCTGTTTGGCTAATCTCAGAAACAGCTTAACCGACTTACATGTGGTTTCACTAATATATTGTGGTAAGCTTCACTTGACATTTAGTGTTTGTCTCATGTCAATCGGTTTATAAATAAAAAAGTTATGCTAGTTTAAAGAATCACGTCGAACATTTGTTAATTATGAAATTATGTTCAAACGAAATGCGTGTGGATGTCGTAAATTAACACAATTTACGACATTCACACGGACGGAGTCGCAGGCACAGCTAGTCTAAAATAAAACCCAACAAGTGACCCAATCTGACTCAGGTACCGAGGGATTCCTATAAATTCGTAAGTATCATTCAAAGATATTTTTTTGCCAACTAACAAAAAAAACTAAAGTAGATGACATAGACACAATGTGGATTAGTTTGTCCATCACGAGTCTAGATTTCTAAATGGCCATATTATTTATTACCTTGATTTAGAAGCTTGTTTTCTGTACAGCTCCAAAAGGCTGTAGGCCTAATTATTTGATACTAATTTCTACTTGATACCGTATTCCTGAGAAAATGGGCCTTGACTGACTGACGGTCAACGAAAATATTCTGTAAGGGTTCCTAATTTCCTTTCGATGTGCGGAAAATGTGCGCTTTATCAAAAAAAAAACTTTGAGACCTATTTAGGGGCCCTCCATTAATCACGTGAGGCTCGAAAGGGGGGGGGGGGGGGGTTGGCAAAATCACGAAATATCACAAGGCAGGTGAGGGGTGTAGTAAGATATCACGTGTATTTATTTTCTGTATTTAAAGTTAAAGATAAATATTTAAAAATAATCAAGTAATTTGTAGGTACTAAAAGTACACGTGTTTTTTTTTTGGTTAGGTCTTAAACCTCACCAAGTATCACCAAAGGATTTTGGTGGACATCACGTGATTAATGGATGGCCCCTTATTTGGTGGGTCAATTACTTACTAGCTGTAATTAGCATAGTTTCCCCATTTCTGTGCGTGTTACATCTCACAGGTAAATGTAGACTGTATTCTAAATTTAATAAATCAGTAAAAATAACTCAGATAATATTCTTGGCATGTAAAATTTACGAGGACACAAACGTATGCGCCAAATCTTTTCAAATGTGCGCACTATCTTCAGGTAAAAATGAAGCGAATAATTTTCTTTTTAATGTAAGCAATCGCTTGAATATGATGGGTCAGCGAATTAGTTAATTTCACTTTAGCAGCATGCCAGATAGGTTTATGCTGGTGGTGAGGAATTACTTGATATCAAATGGATTCATGTCAGTCAAAACTTCAAACATTTCTTATTTAGTCTAGGCTTACCTAAAGGTAAGTCACTTGAAGTGTATTCCAGTATTCCATAAACATCGGAAGAATTATGTGTTCGGCCTAACCTTTTCTCGAATACTTTGGGGTCGGCTTCCGGTCTAATCGGTTGCAGCTCAATACATACATACACACACCCATTGGGGTAGGCAGAGACTATCGATTTCCACTTGCTACGATTCTGACACACCTCTTTCGCTTCATCTATGTTCATTAAGCTGTTGCCTCAGTCATTAGCAGACACAATAGATTTTTATTGTTACAACGTACAGATCTGTACGTTGCTGAGCCGAAAGGGTAAACCTCTTCATGCATGCTCGTCGATTTAGGTGGCTCTTGACCTGCCCTTTTTTAAGTCTACTACTAGTTTTTTGTATGTAGCGACTGCCTATCCTACTTCCAGAACCCAGTTACTGGGTAACACTATATCTCGTGGTAAGTCTAGTTGTCAGACTTTCAGGCATCAGTCACGTAACAACTGTCATAGATCTTCATTTGACAACCGGGATCGACAGTTTAATGTTCTCTGAAATTATGGTCACCCATCCACAGACCAGCCGCGGGAAAACAGCTTAAGTCTAACCCATCGAGCTCTAAGGCAGTTACATTGCCACGAGTCTGAGTTAAACATCCGAATGAATATCGATATTGCAGGTAAGAATAAAGTTTCTTCACTAAAATATCGATTTTCGTCAGTACACTCTTCAAGAACCTTTAAAGACCAAAACTCGATGTCTAGGTCTTTAAAACTCGATTCGAACATACTCGATAAAAATCAAACAACAAAACAGGTATATTGACTGTATAATTTTTTGAATATATATCTTTTTGTCTTTGTTTCTTTTTATATATATAGATATCTGCAAAATCTGTAATGCGCGCCAAATCTTAAGTATTTCTTGCTACAACTGACCTGTATGTGTTACAGTTTATTGCAAACACGTGATACGATTGTCGCAACGCTTTAATAGCCTTTGCCGTTCAAACGTGACTGAATTAATTAAGATTTATAATTAGTGATAAATCAAGAATGTTATGTTGATGTTTTCAACGCTTTTCGTTTAGAGAAGGTCGCTTTCTTATTAATTTAGTTGGATTTTTTGTGTGGTGGTTGATGAAAAACCTGCTATCAAGGTTTTTTCAGGCTATATAGCTCGTAGAACCGATAGTCGATGAAGAAGGTTCTCGAATGGCAACCGGCAGACGCAGGGCAGGCCGCCCCCACCCGATGACCTGATGACATTATAAAGGTCGCATGCAATCGGTGGAGGAGGCTCAAGACCGTCCGTTTTGGAAATCTATAGGGGAAGCCTGTGTACAGCAGTGGACGTCTACCGGTTGATATGATGATGACTAGTTAATTCATTCTCAAGACATTCCCTAGATATTCTCCTATATAAGCTGAGATCGCGGCCTTGTCACAAGTCAAACTGAAGCTGCATCGCGCCGCGCAGCGTTTCGCTCGTGCCGATGAAGTGCACAATGTCAAAGTACAGTTTGACTCGCGACATCGCCGCGGGCTCAGCTCATGACTAAGGGCTTCATTCGATTTCGATTTTACTATATGCTTTAATAATAAATTTAATATCATCCTACTGGCCTGATACTTTAGTATTAGGGCTGCATATTATTAGATTATGAAATATCGTCAATGCAAATTCATTATTTTCATAAATTATTTCAATAAAGCTTGTTGATGTAGTCCTCTGCCTCCTTGTTCTAGTGGTGAGGTCCTGGAATCGATTTCTGGGTCGGGCAGTGCTTGGAGTTTTTGTTCGAAAATTCTTCGTACTGCAGTTCGGAGATTAGATTTGTGCCTGGTTGTTAGCAATAGATTCACCACCTTCTACAGGAATGTGGGTGTAGAAACAGTAGGTACACCGCTACTTAACCCTTCAGAGAATACAGGCGTGATGCTATGTTATGTAGACGCCCTTACTGTGCCCTATTTATGTGCCCCGACATATTTAGCATACCCTAAATTATTGAAATAATCATTATTATTGCGATAAATTTACAATCGATAAAGCTAAATCTTTGAAAAGCATTAAAGCATGCTTAGCGAACTATAAAGTTATAATATTAAATGGAAAAAGGCTACGGGCTCCCTTTCCCCGATTCCCGAAATTCGCGAAAGCCTTTTCCCGATTTAATATTTTACAATGTTTCTTTTTTTTTTCTTAACCTTGACATTTCGACAAGACATCTGGCACACGTTACATCGCAATATGTCTGCAATGCGCCCACTACGGTAGATAACGTTGCGGTAGATAAGGCCGGCCATTTTAACCATTATTTCTGCATTCTCCGAACCTTGACCTCTTGAGTTTGTTTCGCCGTATCATCTTGGTTGATGAGATACGAAATGATAATGCATGACGTGTAGTTTTGGAAAGGCCTTTTTACAAAATAAATAATATAATTTGACTTAACTGACGCGTATGCCTGAAGAGGTTAATGAAACCAAATGAAGCGAAAAATGTGTCAAAATTGTAGCAGAAAAATCGTAGCAGGCGAAAGTTGATAGTCTCTGCCTTCACGGTCTGCGGAAACAGGCGTGATTGTGTTACTTATTTGACTTGACTTGACTCTGGTACTCATTATACCAACATGCTTAAGATAACTGAAATACACGCTAAGGCATTACAAGATCAGGGTATGTCTTACGGTTTAAATATAATTTATTTCTCTAAGATTTACATAATCACTTAATGAGAAACAAAGTTTAATTAAATAAATACAGGTGTTTGTTTATAGTCCAGAGCGGTCGTCGTGTAATTAGATAGGGGGTCATCCATAAAGTACGTCACACTAATTTCGTGATTTTTTGTCCCCTCCCCCGTCCTTGTCATAGTTGATCACGCTTGTGAGAACCCCCCCTCCCTAGTGTGACGTTACATATTTTGCAATTTTACACCTAGAAATTATTAAATTAAAACATCAGGTCCGAAATTAGTATTATGAAATAAATTAAAAATACTTTTTAATATAATCAACATGAAATCAAACTTATATGTATTAGATTTTGAAATGTGACGTCACGAAACTTAGGACCCCTCCCACCCCTTGTCACATAATGTCACCCTTCGTCGACCCCCCCCCCCCCCCCCTAATGTGTGATGTACTTTATGGATGGTCTCTAGTCCGTAATGATAAATTACTCTTTTTTTATTTTTTCTTTAATTCTGGTGAGTGTGTATATTGTAAATACTCGAAACGCGCGCATTGTTGTACAAATCGAGCGCGCTAGTCTTATCAGCACTGCTATAAAGCTTCTTAAAAAAAACTTTTAAATTCTCTATCCTTTTTTTCCGTGTGGAAAATTCATCATGGCCCACACTGTAAGTACATACCAACTAGGCCTGGATACTAGGGTTCCCAACCATACTGTAAAAACAGTATTATACTTTTTCTCTCGTTAATACTTATTTTATACAACATACTCCTTTCATGACCACTGTATTCTGAGCTATAATTAAACCTGTCTACACTAATATTATAAAGAGGAAAGATTTGTATTTTAGTATGTAACGAATAAACTCAAAAACCACTAGACCGATTTCGAAAATTCTTCCATCATTAGAATGCTACATTATCCCTGAGTAAAATAGGCTATATTTATTACTAGAAAATATTAGGGATCCTTACTAAAACTTCAATAATGTAAACCAAAGTGTAAATGTTCACCCGTGCGAAGCCGGGACGGACCGCTAGTATTTAATAAATAAAATACTATTTCCTTCTCTAAAATACTGTTAATTTTATTTCTCTGACCTTAAAACACTTTATTTCTCGAACAAAAAGTTGGGAACCCTAGCTGTGGTGGACTCCTACCCTCCAAAAGCCACACTGTCCTTCACAAACCTTACTGGGGTCTAGGAAGCGGTGAAGAGTGGCCAAAAAATTAATAAAATTATTACTTCCATCTCAGGGTCACAAAGCCAGTTTCCGGAACTTTAAACTAATTGCGAATATCGATTATAGCTTCCGCGTCCGCGTGTCTATCGCGCAATAACCCTAAACTGACGCATGCCAGAAGAGGTAAATGAACATAGATGAAGCGAAAGGGGTGTGCCAGAATCGTAGGAATTGGAAATCAATAGTATCTGCCTACCCCACTGGGAAACACGAGGCGTGTCCTCCTTACATGTATCGTAAGATATTTGCAATACCCACACCCACTTTATTACAAAAATGACTTTAGATTTGTAATAGCCTTTATATCGTAAGATTATCTTTGTAGAGCACGCTGAAGTTGCGCGGTTGTAACCCTGGCACACTGTTGGACTAACCCTGGTTGTCCGAAGACGCGTTGGATTGAAACCGTAAAGGACACCGAAAACTCCTGTGGCAAAAGCAAAATCTTCTAGATACCCAGCAGTGATTCCGGGCTGAGACTAACGTGATAAAAGACCCTACACTCCGCTCAACCACGCATCAGATCTTCAAAAATCTCGTATACCCTAAAATCGTCATCTGTACCTTTGCCAAAGTTGCGTTACTGATGTAACGTATTGTAAGTACGGTCGACGAAATACAATCATCACCCATCTACAAGACATATCGCTTGACATTGTCGAAGTAATTAAATCTTTTCCATTTAATATAATAGCTGCACTCACAACTTTTTTGAAATAAACTTATCATATTATGACGATGATTCATAAACTTCCGTTCTGCTGTCATTGTTTTCTGAAATAGGTATGTATGTCCAGCTAATTTTGATTTAAAATTAAAGACACCATGCGAAATTAGTGTTAAGTAAGGTGGGTCTTGATTACATTTCCTCTAGTGTACTCAACAAGTCTTGACATACCAACTTCCGAAACAGTCGCATGCCTATCGCAATATTTGCAACACTTGAATCGAAGCAGGCTGCGGTGGCCTCTGGGCAGTGGTCGTTCACCTCATTCCAGTGCTGAATCATTGTTTATTTAATTTCCTAGTCGTTGTAATGATAAGTGGGGGGGTGAACCTTTGAATGTCCGCCATAGCTTTCTTATCTTCAAGTCAACGCAGCTGTAACTAAAGTTATTATATTAATTGGAAAAAGAATACGGTCGTGAGCTGGATTCGAACCTGCGCCTCCCGGATAAATACTCCAAATAATCCAATACTCCTGTCGTCGCCAAAAGACGTGATAAAATATGGATGAAGAATTCGCGGTGGTTAACAGAGGTCGAGATGGCTTAGTGGTCAGAGCGCCTGAAGTATTTATCCGGGAGGCGCAAGTTCGAATCCTGCTCACGACCGTATTCTTTTTCCATTTAATATAATAACTTTAGAGTTCGCTAAGCATGCGTTAATGCTTTTCAAAGATTTATCTTTAGCAGCTGTAACTAACCTACGAGGAACTAATACCTAACCTGTTGCAAGTGTTGCAACCTCTTGTTGGGAAGTCAACGAACGTAGAGACTAAGAAACGCGTGGCGTACTTAGCCCCTGAAAAGCGTAGGACAATTTATGAACGAACTGGCTGGTGCCCGCGATTTCGTCTGCGTGACAAAAAGTGTCCTATGTGTTGATCCAGGTTATAAAACATACGAGTATGTGTACCAAATATCCAAATAATTAACTAATTATAAGACAAATAATATATATAGTATATATATATATAGTTATAAGTGTCCGCACTACTAAAAACATTGTTAACATAACGAAAGTATGTTCCGCTCCCGCAGATAAACCGTGTAAAGATATAGAAAGGGTATAGATTTAAAGATACCATATAAGAAAACGTGATTGTAATACTTAATAAATAAATAAATAATACGTTTAGACGTTCTTGCGTGATTGAGTAACAAACATCTACTAACATATTAGTAGTATTTTTTCTTTACTTCTATGGGTAAGTCAGGATCTTTCTCAGCCTGTTCGTACTTCCAACAATATCTTGGAAAAATCGCTTGCCCCGTGCCAAAGGTTTACAAGCCCTTTACTACGAGTGTGTAGTGCGGTGTCGAGTTGTTATGGAATTAAGGTAGGTCTAACCGGTACAGCTATACGCATAGGAAACGATTTCAGTCGATACTAGCACTTACACGTGCACGGCTAAGAGCAGTTGATATAAATATTACGCATGCCTGTATTCTTCCATTTTCCATCCCTCAAAAGATGTAACAGTACAACCACTTTTCTCCGATACCCGGTTTGGTGGTCAGTTTTCTACCACTTATTCTCGGTTGTTTAAAATATATTTCCACACCATCTAGCGACGATGCGCTGGGCTATTATGCTTTTTAAAGTCATTGTTGACCCTGTGTTGCAAAACTTTGGCGGTGAGGCGCGACGGTTAAGTTTATTCAACAATTTGAAAAAGTAATGCAGTGTCATTTTATTAACTGAGCATTTTAAAATCCGATAATAAAGGTAAGGGTGTTTATTATAGTAATATCTTAGGTTTGCGCGATCACTACACATTATAATAAAACAACTTTTAACCGGATTAATCGCGTGTATTATTGGTTTTTTGTTTTTCCTGACGTTTCGAACACTTTGCAGCGTTCGTGGTCGCAGGAGGACTAAGGTGTCAGGTGTCCCAACAGTTTATTTAAAATTATTTCAGTCTACCGTACATATAATTGATAAAATTCATAAAATTATTTTGTCTCTGATACATATTTAAACTAAATCGCGACGGTATTTCCTAAGACTATCCCTGAGAAGAAATACCGAAACAAACTCAGAGGTCACAGTCGTTTTAAATTTAGAGATACAATTTTACAATTTTATCGAATTATAAACTAAAAGGTGTTCCGATGCACGCAGTAATCGCTCACAGTATCTTGATTTGTCTTGTGACTTGACTTTGTTTGGGACTTGATTATTTTCAGTACAGGGTTCCAAACAGGTGGTAATTGCCAACCATCTTCTCTATTGAAATTTGGGTGTTTTTTAATTTCAATAGCCTCGCGGAGCATTCTCGGTATATATCGGTTTTCTTTCGCGAGGATTTGGGGTTTATCGAAACGTAGAAAATGGTTGGGTTTGTCTGTTGTATGTTCACAGACTGCAGATTTTGTTGAGCGTCTATTCTTGACGTCAGCTATGTGTTCTTTCAACCTGGTGCCAATGCTACGCTTTGTTTGCCCTATGTAAGATAGCCCACAATCACAATCAATCTTGTAGACCCCTGCATCTTGTAAGGGAATGTGGCACTTCACCGGTCTGAGAAGTTGGCTGATCTTTCTATGTGGCTTGAAGTAGGTTTTGATAGAAGCACGCTTCAAGATGTGACCAATTCTATCGGTGACCCCTTTGATGAAAGGTAGGACAGCAGGTCGGCGATCAACTGTGATGGGCTTTGGGCGGCTTCTGCGACGGGGATGTGGAGCTCGTAAGTTATTATGTTTGAGAACTTGCTTCACATGGTTGAGTTCCCCTGCCAGGTGGTCGGCGTCGCAGATGCCTTGTGCTCTCTGTAACAAAGATTTGGCGACAGTAGCTAACTGAGAAGGATGGTGGTGAGATTCACCGTTCAAGTATCTTTCTGTGTGGGTGGGCTTTCTATACACAGTGTGACTAACAGAATGATCTGGATTATGTATAAGACACTGTGTATAGAAAGCCCACCCACACAGAAAGATACTTGAACGGTGAATCTCACCACCATCCTTCTCAGTTAGCTACTGTCGCCAAATCTTTGTTACAGAGAGCACAAGGCATCTGCGACGCCGACCACCTGGCAGGGGAACTCAACCATGTGAAGCAAGTTCTCAAACATAATAACTTACGAGCTCCACATCCCCGTCGCAGAAGCCGCCCAAAGCCCATCACAGTTGATCGCCGACCTGCTGTCCTACCTTTCATCAAAGGGGTCACCGATAGAATTGGTCACATCTTGAAGCGTGCTTCTATCAAAACCTACTTCAAGCCACATAGAAAGATCAGCCAACTTCTCAGACCGGTGAAGTGCCACATTCCCTTACAAGATGCAGGGGTCTACAAGATTGATTGTGATTGTGGGCTATCTTACATAGGGCAAACAAAGCGTAGCATTGGCACCAGGTTGAAAGAACACATAGCTGACGTCAAGAATAGACGCTCAACAAAATCTGCAGTCTGTGAACATACAACAGACAAACCCAACCATTTTCTACGTTTCGATAAACCCCAAATCCTCGCGAAAGAAAACCGATATATACCGAGAATGCTCCGCGAGGCTATTGAAATTAAAAAACACCCAAATTTCAATAGAGAAGATGGTTGGCAATTACCACCTGTTTGGAACCCTGTACTGAAAATAATCAAGTCCCAAACAAAGTCAAGTCACAAGACAAATCAAGATACTGTGAGCGATTACTGCGTGCATCGGAACACCTTTTAGTTTATAATTCGATAAAATTGTAAAATTGTATCTCTAAATTTAAAACGACTGTGACCTCTGAGTTTGTTTCGGTATTTCTTCTCAGGGATAGTCTTAGGAAATACCGTCGCGATTTAGTTTAAATATGTATCAGAGACAAAATAATTTTATGAATTTTATCAATTATATGTACGGTAGACTGAAATAATTTTAAATAAACTGTTGGGACACCTGACACCTTAGTCCTCCTGCGACCACGAACGCTGCAAAGTGTTCGAAACGTCAGGAAAAACAAAAAACCAATAATACACGCGATTAATCCGGTTAAAAGGTGTTTATTATGTTATGAGTCCGGTATTCGTCTGTTATTTAGTATTACTTCAATTGATTTATAATAAAAAATAAACTATTTTCGTAAAACATTTTTTTTCTTAATACCCGAAGTAAACAAAATGCCCAATTATTTTATTTATAAAGTCATCGTATTAAAACTGTGACTGAAAGAGTTAAATCTTATGCTTATTGCTATCTACTTAACCCTAATACTCGAGAAGTCATAAAACAAATGACAGCGGTGAACTCAGGGGCGATAATGGCGGCGCGCGAGATTTATTCTCGTATTTTGCAATAGTTCAAACAGTAATGAACCGATCTTCTTAAAATAAAATGAATACTAACCTAGAATAATAATAATAACCTAAAATGAAAACTAACTTGGGGCTGCTACGGTGAATTTCTTAAAAGAAAAACACTCCCTGATCTGGACCATATTTAGTTTCTATCGAGAATTTGGGATCCCTCCGTGCTTCGATTATCAAATGAAGATTCAAGGTTGCAGTTACGGGTAGGTAGTCTGTTTCCTGAAAGTCTGACAACCAATCTTACCACTAGATATCGTGTTACCCCGTAACTCAGTTCTGAAAGTGAGATAAGCAGTCGCTCGTTTTAAAAAGGTTCTGGTATTAAGCTACACTTGGTTTGACTGGAAACCGACCCCGAGGTGGTTGGAAAAAGTCTACGCAATTATTTTCATCCTATACCGGTGTGCCACAACACTCGCTTCTCTCTATAATAAAATGAAGCAATAAAATGTTATCCTGCTGCATACATTTTATCGCTTATTTCACAACACTGCCTATCGTAACTGTGTCGCCATGTTTATCTACCTACTAAATAGGTCATATTGCTGCAATACAAAACAAAGGCCTTCTCAATGGTCATATTCTTCCTAATGTTTATACTGTCTAATGAAGTACGTGGTGGCATCACGTCTGTATTCCCCAAAGGTGTAGTCAGAGATGCCTACCCCTAGTTATCTTAGAAACAAAGTCGCTGGCCATGCCATATCTTGCAATTTAAGGCTAAACGGGAACGCTACTTAAACACAGAAATGATGGCAGTAGTACCTTTTACATTTCCACGTTTCAAGCAAGCGATTTTTAACCGACCAAAAACGGAGGTTCTAAAGTTGACGCGTTTATTTGCTTTTTTAACCGACTTCCAAAAAGGAGGAGGTTATCAATTCGGTTGTTTTTTTTTTTTTTTTTTTTATGTTTGTTACCTCAGAACTCCGTCATTTATGAACCGATTTAGAAAATTTTTATTTGAAAGGTTTTACTTTCAGATTGGTCCCATTAAAATTTTATGAAAATTGGTTTAGTAGTTTGGTATTTAAATCAAAATAACTGAAAAATAATACGTCGTCGAAGTAAACGAAATGGTGTATTTTGCTTTCTTGTGACTTTCCGGTGGTGTTTACGGTCTCTAGAATAGTTCTAATGAACTGCCTATTTTCCAGCTTCATCATCAGATGATGATGATGATGATGATGAAACCGGAAGGTAAGCACCAGAAAAATCTTTTTTTTGCTATTTAGTGCTTGAATTTAGTTGATTTTTCACATGTAAACAGATATTGTAACTATAAATTATTATTTTATGACACTACATCTTAATGGAACCCTGGAGTTAATCTGATAATAGAGACAAAAGACAATCGAGGGAACTCCTCAATGATATAAAGTAGCTCCCAAGTGTTTGGGCTCATTTCTTTCATCCTGATGAGAACTTTAGACCTAAGTGTGTTTTGTAGGTTATACAATAAATTAGAAGATTAAACTCTTTAATAAAAATCTGAACTGCCGCATTTATATTCAATTATTGAGACTTAAGACTTAGCAGTGATAGCCTAGTGGTATGACCGCTGGACTGACACGTCAAAGGTCGCATGTGCGACTCCAAGGCACGCACCACTGACTTTTCTAAGTAATGTGCGTATTATACATTAATTGTCACTTGTTAAAGTCGGTGAAGAAAAACATCGTGAGGAAACCTGAGAAATATTCTCGATGGTGTGTAAAACCATGTCAGAGACCTGCGGGTTGTTTAAACTCTGACACTAGGTTGTTCATGAACTACACGATAAATAGAAGAAGATTAAAACTTAGATATTACACATTTCAGGTTCCTTTTTCTGTTTTCGGCATTTATTTAAAGTTTATATTTAGAATCGAACCACACTAAGGCTAAGTGCGGTTCGAGTCTACCTTGTGCAAGTAAATGAACTCATTTGCACTCAACCATCCCATTAATTCAGTGACCGTGAACGGTATATTAACAATGGAAGTGACATTAAAGTTCGATGACATTTTGCATTTTTTTAAATTTCTTACGACTACAATTGTTGATGAATTGACATTTGGCATTTGACACCTTTTCTTGTTTCCTTGGTCAAGAGAGATATAAAAATGTTGTAATATATTTTAAGGCGTTGCAAACGGCTCAGAGGGTATTTTGTCCTTGGTACAAAAATGTCAGCTCCTGCCTGTTATTGTCCCCTGCTATCCGTCATTGTCCACTACTGTCCGTCATTGTCCGCTGCTGTCCGTCATTGTCCTCTACTATCCGTCATTGCCGCGACGATCCACAGGCAGGTGGTGTGTGGCTATAGTGTCACTTAGATTTTGTTTTCGGTGCGTTATTATATAGGCGTTGTATATCCCATTAGTTTTATGGTCGCAGCTTTATGTCCGGCGGAACACCACGGTGTTCGCCATTCGCCCAGCACCTCACTTTATTTAATGTCACATTTCTTCTTCATCGGCTTAAGTTTACTTTCATTTTAGTAATAATTAGCGTCGAAACTTTGTACCGGACATTCGTCAAAATACATATTTTAATTTTACTCTCCTTTGTTACTAATCGGCCGTTTTGAAGAGTTGCCAACTCAGACGGACAGAGAGTACTTAATAAAAAACATGGTTTATTTTTGCGACATGCTAATATTTCGCGAATGATTTTACCACAATATTATAACAAAGAAAGATACACAATACAATACACGATAATTCTTGAGAACCGGAAACAATATAATCTCACACACTAAGAGAGTAGTGTGTGTTATGATAATGTACTTGAACTTGAAGAATCGTACGAATGCTAATTAACTGACGTAAATAAATTGTGTATTTTACTAAATATTTCCAATAGAGAGGTATCGAGATTGATACCTAATCCATATTCTATGTCAAATATCTAATAAGGAAAAATTCAAGATACTTACGCATTATTCTTCATATAGGATACAAAACATTAATTTCAATACTCGCAAATAAAATACAAAAATGTCCAAAAACAAACTAAATTCTTTTATTTTCAATATTCACAACAAAACAGCTGTCTTCGGAACAGTTGCGTAATCACGACGTGTGTCGAATGTGAATGAAGCGTTCAATGTCACCTGCTCGTGCGCCGGCAAAGATTAGCTTCTGTCCGATGCTAGTCGTAGATCATGTAGAACAGCTCATATAGGTATTGATTAGTTATATTATATTCTTATATCTCCTGTTTTTCCTGCCCCAATCCCAAGTTATTTGAGCCAAAATAAAATGATTTTCTTTTCCGTTCTCTTCTGTTAGTGCTCACCTTATCTTTCAGTAGAAGTGTTTTATTTATTTATATCATGCCTGATAGTCACACAATCCATCCATCTTTTCTTTAGTCTCCGAAACCAAAGAAAAGACCACACAAGACCACATACTTAAAATAAGAAATTTACATAAACATTTTCTGTTACTTATAATTTTATAAATCTAAACAACTGCATGTGCTATTCCCAATTAAGAAAATGGCGTGAGTAGAAATGAAAAAGAATGGGGTTATTTTTGTAATTGGAATGAATTGGTATGAAGAAAGACATTTAAAAAGGCAATCTTATAAAAATACGGACAAATGGAAAAGATGGAAGATTCGCATAGTGATATAATAATAATTGTGTATCAACATGGTAATTGTGTGTAGAACACAATTACCATGTTGATTAAAAACAAGAGTGCTTGTCCCAGTATTATCTACATATCTGTAATGATAACAAGTGCAATGTGACCTTCATTAACACTGTTATAATTTTGTTAATGTTTTATTAAATAAATATTATAATTTAAAGTTTCTGTATTATCTTGCGTTGTTTACTATCGTCGTGATCTTATCAAGTTCAATGTCACCTGTGTTGTAATTTCTCTCTGGGATCTGTGATCATTTGGCACACAGCTACACTGCTAAATTAGTCTCAGTTTTAACATTGACAGAGATTAGAGTTAAAAGCATTATAAATATTCACATTCTCTTTAGGTAAAACTAGCGGCACACCGCGGCTTTGGACTGGTGCAATTTACATTTACTATAATGGCATTACATCAATTACAATAACTAAAGATAATTGATAATTTTTATAGAGATTTTTGTACAGAAATACCACCCTAAGATCCAAAATTTCTGATGTTTTATCCAAAAACAATATTTCATATTAACCTTTTCCTGACAATTACAAATGCTACAAAAAATCTGCCAAATCGATCGAGTCGTTCTCAACTGATACATGTACGTACATGCGTCAATTGATTTTTATTTATATAAATGTGTACGAGACAAAATTGGTTTCCTTGGCAACGCTGGATCGTCAAATCTCATAAATAAATTCAGACAATATAAGTAATGTCTCGGTCTCGCCATGCATTCCTAATTGTTAAGCATATTTGCATAGCATACAGCTATTTACGATTTTGTCTTGAACAAAGTACGTTGAGAACATACTGACAATTGAATATACATACACAGTTGCACACACACGTAAGTATCTGTCTGGTCAGGACAATTAGTTAACGAGGAAATCCATTAATGCTGCAGCTGGCAGCTGTCTGTACCCCTGGCTACTAGTACAGTCTTCCAAATAGAAACACATTTTTCAAAAAGAAACATTGCTTAGAAATTATATTTTGTAGTTTTGCGTCACGGAACGTTGAGTGTGTAAGCGAGATGAATATGAAAGGTGCGAAAGGGAAAAGAGAAAGATATGGCGGGAGAACGGTTGGCAGATGAAAGGACGGTGACACAACAAACGAAGTAAAAACTCTATGTAGAAGAGGACAAGTTATCAGTTGTTTTCATTTGGAGCAATTTCCTACAACCCCTAAAGAGACAATTTATAAAACCGATCCAGCCAAGCCCTTGCTGTCCTCTTACCAGCGAAGCTTCTTAGCGTGTTGTCGCTAGTTTATAAGTTGAATGCCCTAGCTGGGGGCCAAATTTTTTTTAAGACAACAATAGGAAAGCCCGGTTGAACACTCGACCACCTCCTAGGGAGCCCTGTGAGATGCCCTACACAAAAAAAGCGCCCACTTATTGTTAAGAATTGGTCAAGCCAACAGTAGACCTCTGATTTGAGCTAGCAACTGCTATTATTAAAAAACAGCCGAGACCAACTGCATAACGTGCCCTCCGAAACATGAAAACGCTCATGCTCCTAGCGATCATCCATCTACAGAATGACCGTGCCAAGCGGCGCTTAACATTAACGATCATTTTCCGATCAGCAGGTGTATTGGCTAACTCGGTTACCATCGAATTGATTTGATGGATGGATTTGATCACTTTTTATTACGTTGCGACTTGCGCCGCATGTTTTACAATATTATTAGAGCAGCTCTAGAATACGACGCAATGTACTACGAATACTACAATCAATCAAATCAATTTCTGTGGAGATAGGCTGCCGTGGACGAATATTCGGTCCGAAGTATATAATTTTTTATGATAACCTTATCTGTTTTGTTCCAGGTGTAAACTGCTGCGTATCCTCAACAGTGCGGTATTGGCACGCGAGCTGGTGGGGCGCACCCGTCCGGGAGTTGCACCGGACGCTGTGGGGCTCCTTAGCTGAGATCCTCGCTTCCAATAACTTCAACTTCACTAAGTAAGTATTATTTATAGTAGTGATAAGTTCCGTCTATCTAAGTATTTGCCATAACCTGTAAGAGACCAAGGCGAAGATGAAGAAACGAGCTTGACTCCTATTGGAAGGACTGGCACTCATTAGCAAAGAACAGAAGTGTGTGGAAAAGGGAAAGGGACGTCTTTGTCCTACAGTGAGAAATACAGGCTATATTTATAGATCTGTTGCCTGTGGCTGCAGCTCGTACCCGCGTCACGAGAAATGCCCCTACGCAAGGTACTCCCACGCTCTTCAACTCAATAATATCTATACAAAATATGGACCTATTCTGTGACAACCTAAACAAAATCATATCTGCGGCTCAGGTTCACCTCACATTTCATATTACACAAAAATTGTAACATTAAGTATTTACCATGTTAATTATAATCTAGTGGTAAGTGTTTATATTGAGTTATTGTAACCTGTTAGTAGATGTGTTTGGTTGACCTGTTAAGTCTACTGATGTTTTTAATAAATAAGTAGTTAACCTGTGGCAAATATGTCTGAAGGATTTTTTGTCACCAGTGCAACCGATATGTTAACTGGCATGCAATATTTTTTATATGCAATATCACGTTTGAGCAAATAAATTTATCTGAATCAATCACCTCAACTTTTGTGTTTTTGCATGTGATGTTATTGTGCAGTGCTTATTTAACTAGTTTTTTATTAATTATGGATTATGTTGACCAGGAGCATACATTTTTATGGATAGGTAATATTATATGAATCACCTTTCAGACTTCAGTAAATTCGAAATGTGGTTTCTATGTGCTCACAATTCTTCAAGAATTAATATAATCTCTACACAGTATAGTATTGGTTTCGCATATTTGCATGATATCGGAGTTTTAATTTGCAGTGCAATTTAGTCATACATTCCAGTGCTTAATAATTGTCAAAGTAGCTGGCTGTGAGCTTCTAAAGTTTATAGGTAATTAACCCTTTGACCGCCAAAGTTGGCATTTCCGTCCAGACATACCATGACGTCAACAGACATTAGACCCTCTACAGACAAGCTAATTTTAGCATAGGCGATTGGCGATCTGGTCTGCATCATTTTTGCATCGTATTCTTGTTACTGGATTTTAGCGTTCAGTTGCCGTATCGAGCTTCCGTAATACGCCTAAAATCGTTGATCGCCGATGCTGAAATTAACTAGTCAGCAGAAGCTCGAATAACTAAAAAAGAATATTATGTATTCTAAAATCAATCGTCCAACTATAATACTTTTCCTTTTTGTTTTGTTGCTTAGTGTACCTATAGGATTCAATTTTGCTCTTCAAATACCACGTTCTAAAGTTTAAAAATGCTAACATAATAGCTCTAATCATTAGAATAATATTCTTTAATGATATATGTAAGAAAACGAACAGACGTTACCAACAGCTATTAGCCAATAACCTCGATCGACATCTTGGACGACTCTTGTTAGGTTAGGTCAAGGTTTGACACAGAAAATAGTAATCTCGAACACTGACCGTGTTGTTAGGAGGTTGCTATATTTCTAAGGCCTTGATCATCACTGCCAGTAATTTTGTCCTCTATCCTATCCTACTAATATAATAAATGCCGAAGTTTGTGAGGATAGACGAATGTTTGTTACTCTTTCACGCAATAATTACTGAACGGATTTGGAAGCAACTTTGTTTTTTGTCGTTTGGGAAAATCCATCATGGACGTCATCATCTGTTAGTTTATAACCTGTATAACACATAGGATACTTTTATTCCAGCTGGACCCAGTTCTGAAGTCCACGCAGACGAAGTCGCTTGCAGAAGCTAGTATTACTATTATATAGGGTTAATTTGCAAATACAAAGCTCCTATAGAGATTTGCTGGCCGTTAAAATTTCAATCAGGCTCGGTTGCACCAACATAACTAATTACCGTAACCGATGTGTTACTGTATTAATTTGACAGCTTTTCTGTCTAAATTCTGTCAAAATGACACTAACATGTAAATGACAATAACTGAGCTTTACTGTGCTTTCATTCAATAATTTAAACTTCACATCGTGGAACATTTAGTAGGAGGGGCTCGTGGCTAAGTAACAGCCGCACAGATCGATCGAGGTTAAGCTGCGCTTGCCGCGGTCGGCCTGTGGATCGATGACCATCATTTTATACCGAGACCCCTTCGTGCCTGGGAGAGCACGTTAAGCCGTCGGTCCCGGTTGTCAAATTAGATCTATGACAGCCGTTACGGGTAGTCAGAGGCCTGAAAGTCTGATGACCAGCCATACCACGAGATATCGTATTACCCAGTTACTGGGTTGTGGAGGACAGATAGGCAGTCGCTCCATGTAAAATACTGTTATTAAGCTGCATCCGGTTTGACTGGAAGCTGACCCCAGTGTTATTGGGAAAAGGCTAGGTAGATATATAGTGGAACATTTAGTAGACAGTGATTCATTTGTAACCGACGTGTTTGTGATAAATCAGTAAACACGTCTGAATCTTTATGATGATCTTTTTACGATTAATTAAGAAAATAATAGTAGTACTAGTTTAAAAGTCAATGTACAATATCGATTAGAAAGAAAACTTTTTGATGTGAAACTTCATAAGCGGCGATTCGATAAATAATCGATAAGTTAACTAGAATTGAGGTTAAAATTTTACGCTTCACGTTTAGGCACTTTCCGTTACATGTGAGAAAAGGAAGATATGACGTTAGAGAGAAAGAGATCTATATGTTCCGTCGTTCGTCGTTCCGACGCCACGACGTGTACACGATACAAAGCGATAGAATGAGATAGTGTCGCGTATGCGCACGTTTTATATTTACGCCTCAGTCGCTACAAGTGAACAGCTGAGATGCGCATACGTTTTGTTATTTTTAAAAAGTTTTACTTGTGTCACGTGTACGGTGGTCCACGCGCATTTTTTTTTATTGTGCGTCATTTGTGTGCTTATACTTTTTCTGAGTAGTATTTTAAACATAAAGCAATGACTATACTACACACACGTGGGTCTCTAGACGCGTCGGAGCCCATTAATTTTACATGGCGAGTAATTACATAGAGCCACATTATCGTCATGCGATGCAACGCACGTTTGAAGCGACAAAGTTTTTTTTTTTTTCGATTTACATGGGTATGGTAGGCCCCATATATACGATACACGTTCATTATCCTCGAGACTGTCCCGTTGGTATAGTGGTCCCAAGCGCGACTGCTGAGCATGGGGTCTTGGGTTCGATTCCCGGGTCGGGCAGTGTTATTGAGTTATTCTTATTAGGAATTTCTCAATAGCAGCTCTGAGTTTGGAATTGTGCCTGGTTGTCCATGGTAATAGGCTCACCCCCTATTTCATGAGACTTAATAACAGCATTGGTAAAATTTGGGTCTACAATTGTGTACACCTCTGCCTATCCCTTCGGGGAATACAGGCGTGATGCTATGATCATCATCCGCAGCCCGACTTCATCCACTACAAGGCACAGGCCTCTCTCTGCATGCACCAGTCTCCCCGCTCCTGTGCTACTCTCATCCAGTTTTTTCCAGCGATATCAACAATATATGATAATATTTGGGGCGGAAAAAACGGAAAAAAAAACATACTGCTTATTTAATTTAGGTTGTGGCTAGACAAACTAATTGCGTGATGATACATCAATTAGTGTGCCTAATGGAGCCTTAAAATAGAACATTAAATAGGCAGCGTAATTAACTGGCATGGTAATGATTTCCCTTGCGACATTCTAAAGGCTAAGGTCGGTCGACTCCATTACAGAACAAGGGTTTTCTTATCAGTAATTGTTCACCGGTTACTACTCACGTGCATTTTTCGGGATTGCCCGACCCAGTTAGACTCGCGATATCGCCGCGGGCGCAGCTCATGACTAAGGGCTCCGTTCGAGGTCGAATTTAGTCGGACAATCCCTAAAAATGCACGTGAGCAGTAACCGGTGCACAATAATTAATATCAATATGCCTCACGAAAGCTATCATTCAAAAGTATTTATACTACCTAAGTATAAATTTTGTTAGTCTACAAACCAAACAAGCTATGCGAATATATAAAAAAACTAAAACTTTACGCGTCTAATTGAGAACCTCCTCATTTTTTCGTCGGTTGAAAAAGTTGAACCCTTTCCTTGTCCAATGAATCACGGTCATTGTTTATCTATAGTGTCTGCTTCGTTGACAGCGAACCTGTTACCTGTCAATGTACAACTGACAACTTCCATTACTTTAATCTATTCCAATTTTAGTTGATTATGGCTCCATCATGTTACTACAATCTATAAAATATAGCTTGATGGTTGTCACCAATGTCACCAAAGTTTGGCAGCTGTCAAACTTTAGTGACTAGTGCTGAGAAAATAGTGATCAAATCGATTTATATATAATTATAAATAAATTTATACGCCGTCAATATTTCACACTCTATAATTATGGGTATTAAGTATATCCTGAAGATGATGTATTCATTTCATAATTCTTAAGTTGTTCATCAACTAGACGATAATATCATCCAGTCACTGTATTGAGCTTCTAAGAAACGACTAAAATCTGTGTCTGCTGTCCGCGGAGGCTCTTACTCGGAATACAGTTTAAAATCTGTGGACTATATAAATAGAAATATAAACCTGCCTTTAATGAGTCAGTCGGTTCCATTTTTTTTATAAAATGGCCGAATTCACTTCATCGGAAAATGCCTTTCATTTAGGAACTTCTTTTAAGATATTTAAAAACTTGATATAAGTCAAAATCAAAGCATTTATTTCAATTATTCTATTTACAGGCACTTTTAAATTGTCATAAGCTAATTATCACGGTCCAAAGTGTACATTCCTATGGAGAAGAAAGGACAAGAAACTCCACGGTTACTCTTATTATTATTATTTATTTATCTTTACATCAAAAAGATAAGTCTTTCCATAGGCATTTACGTTAGCAGGTATTAGTTAATACTTATCAGATTAACAAATATCTCTTTATTAACGTTAATTATCTAATCGTGGTTTAAATTAAGACTGGAACTTGTTTTAATCTTTCTAATCAAATTCAATTGATATTTTTAGTATTTCAAGGCAAATAAAAATAAATAAATAATGATAATCAACTTTTTATCATTTATTATTTTTAGTGCACTTGGGTGAAACGAACTCTCAAAGATAAACCGTTACCCAAAAAAACTAAATCTGGGAACTGGTTTAAGTATAGAGTTACCTATAGAAATATTTGTGTAACCAACATTATCATCATCATCCAGGTGATAAAGCAGAGGGGGGATCGTAGTTGAAACAGCAATGCCTTTTGTCGACACATTTGTCGTTTTTAAATGACAAATTTGACATAAGTTGTTAATAAAACGATAACGTTTAATACATTAATAATATTATCGATTAGGCAAGTTTGTCGATTCCGCGCTCTAACGCCAGAATATGATAATAATAGTTGGGATGTCATAAAAAATAATAATATGAGTTTTGAAATACGGCTTGAATCGTATCGTTTCGGAGGCAGTCTCCGTCACTTTGGATCTCTGAACCAGAAGAGTTAGTTAGGTTTTGCCTCTACATGTATAAAAATAATCTGTTAGGTAATTTAACTAACGTAAAAAACCTGATAGACTGTAATCTGCGGCCAGCAGACGAACCTAATACCGACAGCTAAAAGAGCAATAATGCTATTTTTAAAACCGCGGATTACAGAGAGAATTTTCTGGTGTAAATTTACTCTAAACGTTGAAGAAACGTTGTCTAAAAGCTGGATATCCGAGAAACTGACATTTCCTGTGCAATCAAATTTAAATTAACGATTTTGTTCTAGAATAATATCTAATTGGTTGTAAATTTAAAAAGGAGTCTGAAATGAATTTGCTTATACTCAGCTGTATTGTTTTCCACTATACAACATTTCCACACACCTATTCAAATTTTGTCATCAAAAAACCGCACTAACTAAATAACTGAATTAAAATCTTCAGCCCAGCCCAACGTTAAGTCTTTTTTAGTTTATGCCAACACAAACAAATCAGATTAAGTTTACCTTTCAATTATCGCTCGTGTCATTTGAGTAACGCTGTTAGCATAGCGACGCTGACAGCGATTCGCGAAACAGCAAACAAACGGTACCTTTTTGTGGTCTTGCTTTTTTTAATTTAAACGATGCCAGCTAAATGTACAAAAACGCGACGGCGCGAAAGATCACCATCCGCATCACTCAGTAAAGCCACTAACTAGTTCTCTTCAAACCCTCCATACTGAATTTGTAGACGAGGGCCATCTTGGCGATTCATTTCATGACCTCCCCAACCATGGCTCGTACCGACGGATACCGTCACTCAGAAGGCTATTCAAGCCACTAGCTCTCTTTTCCACGCCCTGGACCTAAGAGCCATTTCGACGACCCATTCCATGTCCTCCCCGACCTTCGCCTGTGCCGCTAGTAATCCGTAAACTATGACTACTCCAATCCAGCTAGTCCCCTGTAATCTGCCCCCACTAACGGCCCAAGACAAAGCACACTAAAGACAGCAACCCGTGCGTTTGTGCACAGTGAGACTCCGAGGAATCGTCTTTACAGTCTCCCCAGGGATGTGCCTCGAGATGTTCTAGACTCTAGATGGTTAACACTCGCTGATAGTGACCATAACTGGTTAGAGTGAGCGATGGCTGGGCGACCTTTTGAATTGAAAGGACGTCTTCAAATACTATTGCTCAATGTATGGTCTGCTCTAGTTGCAGGTCCTAGAGCTAAGTTACTGAATAGTTTTTATGGCTCTGACACTCTGACTCTCAGAGCCAAAAAAATAATACCCTCCTCGTCTAGTGCAGTCAGGTAAGAACGACAGTACCGCATTGACAGTTTAAAGCCACCTAAACTAAAGACTGTTTACACGATTGTTGGCAGATTTATATTTGGTTGAATAAGAGATCTTCTTCATTCATTTAAGATCTTAGCCCTTGTCGGTGGAGCAATCCCTAAGGATTTAATGCCCAAAAGTGTTGCCTCCAGAGATTTAAAGTTGCAATGAGCGATTTTTGCCGATGGATTCAAATGCCGGATACGATGGTGGATTTTGACTAAGGTTAAAATTATGCGTGATACATATGAAACATTAGTACTATCGCTGTCTCGTGCGTGTGCGTCAGTGTGCGAAAAACGTAAACATGGCAAAACCCTGTATTTTGGTGAACGGTAAGAAACCTATACCATTTTAAGAATATAGATATCTAAACAAGATAACTCAAATATAACTATTTGTTCTGTTCTATGAACTGTGTCATTTGAGGTCTAATATTTGATGTAATCATTAATTCAAAAATAACTAATTTTATTTTTCAAATATGGGGTCCTGTGTTCGATTACAAACGAATGAAAAATGTATTCAAATACAAAAGTGTTATTGAGTTTTTCTGTTAGGCAATTCTCAGTAGCAGTCCGGACTTAAGATTTGTGCCCAATAGATCGAAAAAGGCTCACCACCCATTACATAGGACTTAACAACACCATTGGTGAAATGGGAGTATCCAACTGTGTACACCTCTGCCTACACCTTTGGGAAATACAGCGTGATACTATGTATGTGTCTGCGTGCTCCGGACGGAATGTTAAACCGTCGTTCCCGGCTGTTTTAACTTCCAAATCAGGTGTCCGAGCACGGATCTTTGTCGAGTCGACACGGGCGGCTTAAACAACTTTGACACTAAATTGACTACTAAATACACGAAAGAAGTCTGAGCCAAGATCTTGATTAACACCACAAGCCCCATTCATAGCGCCCGTGACAACAAAAATCGACCAGGGTTCCCAGGAGTAAAATAATAACACGTCTACACAGACAAACTAATTACATTGTGCTAAATATAAACATCATCCAATTTGTTCCCCGAACTCAGTTAATTAAGACTCTCTTTACCGACAGTCGTTTATTTTTGTTACACAGAATATCTACAGTTATTTGTCTAATGTTTATAAACTGCCTCTCGTTGCTGTAGCCTAGTGGTTGCAACAGTGACTTCTGAGCGTCTCATACTGGGTTAAATTCGTCAGTCCTGCAAAGTGTTATCAGGTTTTGCTGTTTATCGTGTTTCAGGCTTATTTTTCTTGTTTCAAGATGTACTCAGTAGCAGAACAGTGAGAGAAAACTAAAACTTTAAGTTCTCATATGGCAGGCATGCTTTTTTATTCATACTTTTTTTGTGTACCACAACCACAAAATTATTATTTTTTAAATCTAGTCTTTGTGTCCCAGGATATTACAAGGATTCTAACGATACCTTATTTCGATTTATCAGAGAAAGTGATACGCATTACGTGGTTTTTAACGTCGTTCCGTCGTCCCCACTCCGTATTATTATATTATATAGTAATTTGATTGTTATTCTTATGTAGCAGTGACAGAAATAATGCCATGCCAAAGCACGTGCTACTTAATGTTTATTGTCACGGTTATCAAAAGATGATCTATTTATGATGGTAATTTAAATTCTGCTTAAAATTTTAGACCTTTAGAATCAAGATCTATGACAGCCGTTACAGGTAGTCAGAAACCTGAAAGTTTGACAACCAGTCTTACTACTGAAGGTCAGATAGGCAGTCGCTCCATGTAAAATAACGGTATTAAGCTGCATCTGGTTTGACTGGAAGCCGACTCCAATGTAATTGGTAAAGGCTAGGCAAAGAGAGACTTCCCTGACAATAAAAAATAAAATTTAAGAAGATTTGAACTAAGTTATAGAAACATACTTATTCCTGTCACTGTCACAAGACTGCCAAACTACAAGTGTAAGACAGAGACGGAAACATTACTAAGTTAAAGCACGTGCTGAGTAATATTAATCTTGGCCTTCTTCGGACTCTTGCACTATAATTCCATACGGTATCTTTCCACTGGTTATAAATACCTTCATACGTGAGAAGTCTTAGAAAAACAATGTCCTTAATGTATTAGAACAGCAAACATGATTTATATATAGAAAACTTATTTTCCAGAACAATGAACTCATGTGAAATGGAAAATAAATAATATGACATAACAATCACGACAATTATTGTTCACCGGTTACTAGTCACGTGCATTTTTCGAGATTTTCGACTGGGAGCTCGAAGAATGCACGTGAGTAATGACCGTTGAACAATAATTAATATGAAAGTGTCTCACGAAAGCTATACTACAAAAAAAAAAAAATGATTGTTATATATATACATTATATATTTTTTTGTATTATAACTTGTAATTGCTCCACAATGTAATTGACCTTAAACCTAGTTGTCATCTTTTAGTTCGCAAATGGCAGACGTGGTTTTCATAAATAATGCTGTAATGCATCCACGGACTTACCGCGCCAAACGACTGTGCTACAAACGCCTCGCATTTGTGTTAAGTCTATTTGAAAGAAAGAAAGAAATATTATTATTTGCTTTCATTTTCTTACAAGAGGACAGTGTGTCACGAACATCTGTCCGTCAATTTACATTCGCAAAACAAACATGGCGGTACTTATTTACGGGTCATCCATTACTCTTGACCGTGAACCATAAGTGAGAGTTTGTTATTTCCTCTATTAACTCAAGCGATTGTTGCAACTGGAGTTTTATTTAGACAACTATCACAGATTTGTATGACTTTCACTTTTGATGACTTTCTTTTGGAATTAAAACTCAAGAAATGTGCATCTGAGCAATAGAAACAAAAGTATATTTATTTATTATATTTATTACTAACCTGTTTTGTCCCACTGCTGGGCAAAAGCCTCCCTCCGTTTCTTCCATTTGTCCCGGTTTTGTGCTGCGTCTTGCCAATTAGCAAGAAAGTATATTATATATCTATACTGAAATTCATTCAGTATTTTTTTTTATTTCTGTGTTATCTGTATTTGTTTGAATGACTTTCGACTGTCTGAAGACTATTGACTCTGCTAATATATTAATGAAGCTTAAAGAAAAAATCTGCTTAGTTTCGACTTTTCAATAACAATTTAAAAAAATCCCAAAGTGCCCTGTACGTCCTGTCTAAATAAGATTACGAACTATGCATTCAAAATACTAATAGTTACCACTTTCCCAAAAACTGAAAACCGAAAGGATAACGATGATGATCAGGCACCGCACCAAGTGTGTCTCGGAGTCAACATAACGGTTCTGTCCACAATGGTCATTTACCTAGCTGTTACTTGACCGTGAATCATGACCATTAAGGCTGTGGGATGAGTTACGAGCGGAGAGCGGGTTGACTGAGAGGGTTGGCAAACTGCTTATAGTAATGCTTAGTGCTTGGCTTAGCTCGGGATGATATTATCAACGAAGAACAAACGATTGAAAGAAATGTGTAATCGAAGGCTTGTTCTGTCATAAAAATAGAAGTAATAATAATGATAAAAATTTCAAAGTACAGTCGCTAATTTCAAAAACCTAGTTACTGTTACACTTTGAAAAAGTTAAAATCTATATATTTGACAACGACTAGAATAATATATAACATCAAAATGTTGGCAGATTCTACATAAGTTATACAGACGCAGAACTTGAAAAGGTTCCAAATATACCGATATTTTTGGGATCCGTTACTATAACCTCTATTTTACCAACACTTGAACAATGCGAGTCCGAAGTTTGTTTGAGTTCATACGATACCAAATACAGTTACTGACACTGAACTGTGCAAACCTCCACGGTTTCACCTTACACTCCAATATGACGAACGAAGGCAATATGAAAGGAAAACTACTAGGAACTCACCGAATACTTAATTCAGATGTAATTGGAATCTGTATTTGAAACCGGTACGTTAGAACTGAAACCGGAACCAGAACCATAACGGTACCAAAATATGGAACCTTTAAGTGTACCTAAATGAAGTACCGAACCGAAAAATGGAACAGGTTCTCAATCTCTGTACAGAGAACAATCGTCTTTGTTCTGAACTAAACGTTTTCATCTTTTAACACGTGACTACATCTCCGTATAAATGCTTACTTAATGTCAGTTGCATTACCAGAATTCCTTTACTAAATGGATTACAAAAAAAAAAGAACATTACTCACCTGTACAGCGTCTACAAGTACAAGAACCTTTTAACAGACTTAAATAAAAACCAGTAAGTGCATTTTAGACTTGCACTTTGGGTACGTACGTACGGATACTTCTTTTTTACACGGCTGCCCAAAAAAGGAGTGTTATGTTTTTAGGGTTCATGTATGTATGTATGTATTATTTTTTCTTTATTGCACCATAACTTTAAACGTCAGAACCGTTATTTTTAACGCATTACATTGTCCAGGGCCAACATAAGGCTAGTAAGATAAATAAAAATGTAATATAGTGGTTATGGTACACAAAAAGGTGTGAAATAATCAATCTAATTCGCACATGGCAGGCGGGCTTTTTATATTTTTAATTAATTTCATCTTGTTGTTTTGTTCTTTGCCATGACACAGTGGTGTTGTGACAAACAACAAAGAGCACTATTTAGGAACGACATCCTAAAAAACAAAAAAGTGTATTAATACAGTAACATTTGCTGCCTAAACAATATACTGAAAGGCAGGAAAAGTATAAACAGTTAAACACTCACTATTGCACCAGAGGACGTGGTTACAACAACTAGTCGAGCGAAACTTGCGCAATCGAGTAAGAATGCATTGATGTAGTTGGTTGCTTCAGGTTTATAATTAAAATAATACAGAAGTACATATAAAAACGATCAGAAAATTAATAAAGATGCTAACAAAAGCATAAATACATGCATAACTCACGCTTGTATTCCCCGAAGCTAGCAGAGGTCATAAACTCTGCTGCTAAGCTAATATAACATGGGACCACGCGAATCCCTTAGAAACATATTTAAAGAAATCAATATACTTACGCTGCCCTCACTTTACATTTTAGAGAATATACTATATGTTCGGAAGAATTTGTACATGTATAATATAAGAAGCGATTTCCACGATAGAAACACGCGTTTCAAACATAAAATTGTGGTACCTAAATTTAGATTAGCAAAAACAAATAATTCATTTATGGGAAATGGTGTACGTTTTTATAACAAACTGCCAAAGTCAATAACTGATCTAACCGAGACAAAGTTTAAAACCCACATTAAACGCGTACTTATTCAAAAAGCCTATTATAAGACCAAAGACTACGTTGCTGATAGGGATGTTTGGCTATAACCAGGGACTGAAAGCGGTAGACAATACCGGTATGTACCACCGTTATAAAATCGGTAGAGAATTGGTATCGGAATCTCAACCTTTACAAGAAAAACCTTTATTTAACCGTTTTGTGATTTCGGTACCGAAATGTCATTGTAGGTTAGTTTGGCTGAGGCGCAGGCAGGGTGTCGACTGCGACTGCTGCGTCTACTTTGATATATCTGTAAACTTCAGAATCTGGAGACTAAACAACAATTTGCAGAAATGTTGGCTAGTACGCCGTTATTATTAATTTCAGGAAAAAAGAAGGAAGTGTTGATGCAGTGACAGATAAAAGTGAAGCTTTAACATCTTATATTGTTGACTCAGCTAAAATTACTTTGGGTATTGATAGCGTCGTTGGTCTAGTAGTCCCAAGCGCGACTGCTGAGCATTAGGTCTTGGGTTCGATTCCCAGGTCGGGCAAAGTGTTATTAGGTTTTTCCGTAAGGAAATTCTCAGTAGCAGCCCGGAGTTTGGAATTGTGCCCGGTAGATGGCAATAGGCTCACCACCTATTACATGGGACTTAATAACAGTATTGGTGAAATGTGGGTGTCCAATTGTGTACACCTCTGCCTACCCCTTTGGGAAATACGGGTGTGATGCTATGTTATGTTATGTATGTCATTGAGTGGATTCAGGCGTTACCTTGCGAAAATCCATTACAATGCTCCTCGCGTCGTTTTCCTCAAAGCTGAAACGTCATCAAAAAGAAAGTGACCCCCTCCAGGGATCGCTTTATTTTTGATGACGTCTCACCATCCGGTTCTGTTTCCAGCACCACGTATGGCTTCGTGCATATTGGTGACCAGTGACGTGCGAATTTGGTTGTACCAGCTAATTGGGCTACGATCCCGTGGTCTCTTTCCTAGGATCTTGCCTGGATGATCATCTTTTCAAAATGCTTTCTCTCTTCCTGGCTATATGACCAAAATACTCCAAGACCCGTTGAAGGTAGGTTGATGATAGCCTATAGTGGTGATTTTGAGTTCCTTGAGTATAGAGACATTCGTCCTTTTTGCTTTCCAGGGGATGCACAAATTCTCCTTCAGCAACACATTTCGAAAGTATCCATGTCTGCGGTTTGATGAATATTGATGAAGTTCTCATGGATGTAATCATAGCATTTTTTTAGAAGGGCAGCCATAATACAAAAGAGTGACCAGGAGCTACGAAAATTTGCCAGGGAAGTGAAAAACCTGCTGGGGCTAGTAAAAGCGCAGCATATACAGTGGCTTGCCGCCAGTAATCAGCTCGGACTGTTTTATGGTAAGGTTCGAAAACTGATTCATACGAAAAATAAGTTGAATGTCCTTCTAAAGGCTAGAGATAGCAAGGCCCTTCTTCTTTTTCTTTGCGTATCGATGGCAAACCTATATTTTTGCGGCCCAGAACTTGGCAACGCAAATTGCGGAATCCGTGGCGTCCATTAGGTCCTGCTGCGAACAGGTGTTAGGGCAGGCAGGACAGGACACCATGTGGGCCACTGATTGGACTGCTCCGTATACGCAATCCAGGTTTCGGTCCTTCGAGAGTCCCCACCTGAACCTGTTTTGCTTACTTCGGCCAACTTGCGAATTCTGTTTAAAGACTTCCAGATTGGCCACGGTAGTTGATGCCCAGGTTCCCGGGAGGCTCTCAGAAGGCAGAACAAAAGGATTGGGAAGAGATGTTCGTGCACACCACATATTGCATCTTGCTTGCATCGGTTCTGTTACAAGGGGATCGATGCATTTTTATTTATTATTTATTTATTTATCTTTATATCACAAAGGTAAGTATCTTGTATTCTAAGCCCCACAAAACCGTTGCAATTTGAGGAAGCTATTGCAACTTTTCGTCTTTGTGGCGGTAATTTGTTCCCATTTCGGGGGTGCCGCATATCGTCATCCATTTTTGCACTTTCCTTGGAGTTGGAACTAGCCAAGGCCCTGCGAACATCTGGAGGCGCTATTCTAGCCAGTAGTGGACACAGCAGCTTTACAGGAGTTGGCTTCAGGCAGCCGGTAATAATCCTGCAAGTTTCATTTAATGCTGTATCCACAAGCTTTGCATGGGCAGAGCGGCCCACACAGGGCTTGCATATTCGCCGGCGGAGAATGCAAGTGCGAGGCCTGATGTCTGCAACACTTGTGGTGTTGCTCCCCACTTGGTTGTAACTAGGCGATGCAACAGATTATTACGGGAGTGCACCTTCCGTTTCAAATCCTTGCAGTTGTTTTTATAGGTGAGAGACCTGTCCAGCAGAAAACCGAGATATTTGGGAGAGTTATTGTGACCAATAGCTACTCCGCGCCAAAAGATCTTGAGCCTACGTCCCGCTTGTGCATTGCGGAGATGGAAAACGTTTGACTCAGTCTTAGATGGATTAGGCTTTAGCGAGTTCATATCGTAGTACTGGCTTAAGTTGTTGAGTGCTACTGTGAGATTAGCCTCAACGTCATCAAATCTGTTCGCTTGGGACGTAAGAGCAAGATCGTCTGCATAAAGAAAACGGGAGGTATTTAGACTGGATGGTTGGTCGTTGGTATAAATATTAAATAGTAAAGAGGCCAGGACCCTTCCCTGAGGGAGACCATTCTTCTGTGCCCTCCAATGACTACTGTCCGAAATTAGTTCTCTGAGAACGTTGGTAAATTTATAATTGCCAGTCATGGTCTCAACTTTCCACAACAGCCGCCTCAGATTTATAGTGTCGTAGGCTGCTGGAGGATCTACGAATACAGCGCCAGTGTCCTTTTTTTCAAAACCATACTCAATATATTGCGTGAGCTTTAGTACCTGGTTACAGCAAGACTTTGTGGGTCTGAAACCTGCCTGCTCTGGGATTAATCTTAGGTCAACAAAGCTTGTGAGGCCTGCCAGCAGCAACCGCTCAAAAAGCTTGTAAATATGGCACAATAGTGATATAAGCCTTAAATTTTTTAGGGTTGTCTGCTGGTTTTCCTGGCTCTGGTATAGGCCAGATGCGAGGTATTTGGGAGGTTTCAAGACATGTGTTAAATATTTGCAGCAACCAAGGTACTGCAACTGGGCCGAGGTGTTTTATCTGCTGTACCAAGCTCTAGCTTTACCAAGTTTACAGGTTTTTATACCAGTAATAATGTCCTGTAAATGAGAAGGTTCGCCCAGGTGGTCGGAGTTGCTTGAAGAACTGTTCAGCTTTCGTATCTTTGGGAGACGGCTGGATGGTTTGCCATTCAGTAGGAGCTGGTGGGCTATCTGATTAGTGGAAGCTCCGTTTGGCATTCGACCTGATCCGGCGACCTGTGGGGCGATTCTCAAACTGCGTTAAATGGAGCAAAGAACAAAATTGAGAGCTTAGTTGACCATCAGAAGGCTTTTGACAGCTCCGAGAAGCACTTTGGAAAGTAACTAAGAAAAGTGTAAATGATCGGATTTCTTTTTTAACTTCAAATATTCCTACGTGGTGGCATGAAATGCTGTGTCGCTTTGCTACCTGAAGTGAAGCAAGGGTACATTTTACCTACACTGTTCGTGTTGTACTTTGCAGTAGTGGTATAGAAGGAGGCCTTGCAATTTTCATCCGATTGAGTTTGCATCCATTTTCGCACCAACTTTTTTTATCGATCCAGCTAGATTGAAGGCCCTAAAGTATCAAGGACTGATCT